>JBBGZY010000093.1:4295000-4895000 GCA_037952925.1 Lithobates clamitans
CTGATTGTGACCAAGTGGATTAATGGATCCAGCATGTAGAATTTTTACATGCGATTATTGCCAGCGGCTATAGCAACTGGGAATGATGACTCTGTTCTCTGGGAAGGGATGGCTTCCTGTCGGGAGAAATTCCCCCATCAATGCTGACTGTGTTGATGGGAGAATTGAATGATTTTCTTTCCTGTAACCCATGATCGCACGAAAGAAAACCACATCATCTATGGCCTGTCTTAGCAGGGGTTCTAGCCTTTTATCCGTTGTGTCTTTAAACATGGGGATGACCTCAACTGGGACAGTCAAACTCTTGTTAAGAGAGGAAATGGCTGGGTCCACAGCTGGAACAGACTACTTCTTTAGAAACTCGTCCATGGGGTATTACTAGGAAAATGGTTAGGAGGAGGAAATACCTTTTCTGGGTTATACCAATCACTATACAGGACTGAATGCAAGAAGAAATGCACTGGAAATCTCTTAACAGGTTGAGAGTAGACACTTTAAGTGTTAGTCAATGCAGGTAGCTCCAAATATAGGCATGTGTGGACTGTGTCAGTAGGGATCGAGATTGTATTCTTAATTTGTGGAGTGATATCTGTAGTCCGACTCCTCGTGTGCCTGAAATAAAGATAAGGCGCAATGTTCCTCATCCTTGGCTGACTAAGCAGCAATTGCAGCCTCAGGGAATTCAGAGATGCACTCTTGTGGAGAGGGCGTAGAAGCATGCTAGCAGCCCCTGCGTTCTGATTTAGCCATCATGACTGCAATTTTGCCCATGAACTTAGACATACAGTCAGGTCCATAAATATTGGGACATCGACACAATTCGAATCTTTTCGGCTCTATACACCACCACAATATATTTGAAATTAAACAAACAAGATGTGCTTTAACTGAAGACTTTAATTTGAGGGTATTTACATCCAAAGCAGGTTAACGGTGTAGGAATTACAACAGTTTGTATATGTGCCTCACACTTTTTTAAGGGACCAAAAGTAATGGGACAGATTAACAATCATCCATTAAACTTTCACTTTTTAATTATTGGCTGCAAATCCTTTGCAGTCAATTACAGCCTGAAGTCTGGAACGCATAGACATCCCCAGATGCTGGGTTTCATCCCTGGTGATACTCTGCCAGGCCTCTACTGCAACTGTCTTCAGTTCCTGCTTGTTCTTGGGGCATTTTCCCTTCAGTTTTGTCTACAGCAAGTGAAATGCATGCTCAATCGGATTCAGGTCAGGTGATTGACTTGCCATTGCATGGCATTACACTTTCTTCCCTTAAAAAACTCTTTGGTTGCTTTAGCAGTATTATTATTATTATTATTTTACAGGATTTATATAGCGCCAACAGTTTGCGCAGAGCTTTACAACATGGGGGCAGACAGTACACCTACAATACAAATCAATACAGGAGGGATCAGAGGGCCCTGCTCGTTAGAGCTTACAATCTAGAAGGGAGGGTCAAGTGGAAACAAAAAGGTAATAACTGTGGGGGATGAGCTGATGGAAAAAATGAAAATACAGTAGTTAGGTGTGGGTAGGATAGGCTTCTCTGAAGAAAAGGGTTTTCAGGGATCGTCTGAAAGCTAATAAAGTAGGAGATAAGCGGACAGATTGGGGTAGGGCATTCCATAGGATTGGAGAGGCTTTGGAAAAGGCCTGGAGGCAAGCATGGGAGGAGGTGACAAGGGAGCTAGAGAGCAGGATGTCTTGAGAGGAACGAAGAGAGCGAGTAGGTTGGTATTTAGAGACTAAGCTAGTGATGTAGCTGGGGGCGAAATTGTGTATGGCTTTGTACGTAGTTGTTAGAATTTTGAATTTAATTCTTTGGCCGAGCGGAAGCCAGTGGAGGGATTGACAGAGAGGAGTGGCAGACACAGAGCGATTGGTAAGGTGGATGAGTCTGGCAGCGGCATTCATAATGGATTGAAGAGGTGATAGACTATGTAGAGGTAAGCCAATGAGAAGGGAGTTGCAGTAGTCGAGGCGAGAGATGACCAGCGAGTGAATTAGGAGCTTTGTTGTGTCATTGGTTAGAAAGGGTCGTATTTTGGAGATGTTGCAGAGGTTGAGGCGGCAGGATTTGGACAGTGATTGGATGTGTTGCTTGAAGGAGAGTTCAGAATCTAGGACTACACCTAGAACTTTGGCATGTGGGGATGGGCTTATAGTTGTGCCATCGATTTTGACAGAGAGATCAGGGGAAGAGGCATATGGGGGAGGAAAAATTATAAGTTTGGTTTTGGCTAGATTGAGTTTGAGGAAGTGGTGTGACATCCAGACTGATATATCTGAGAGTAAATTAGTGATACGTGAGGAGACAGAGGGAGTGAGCTGAGGGGTAGAGAAATAGATTTGGATGTCGTCAGCGTAGAGGTGGTATTGGAAGCCATGGGAGGCTATCAGTTGACCCAGGGAGGCGGTGTAGATTGACAATAGTAGAGGTCCAAGAACAGAACCCTGAGGGACCCCAACAGAGAAAGGAAGAGGAGAGGAGGAAGTAGAGTTATAAGAAACGCTAAAGGTGCGGTTGGATAAGTAGGAAGAGAACCAGCGAAGTGTACAGTCATGGAGACCAAAGGCGTGTCGTTTTTTGAGGAGGAGGGGGTGGTCAACCGTATCAAAGGCAGCAGAGAGGTCCAGGAGTAGGAGTACAGAATAGTGTTGATTGTTTTTAAGTTTTAGGAGAGCAGTTTCTGTGGAGTGTTGAGGACGAAATCCAGACTGAAGGGGATCAAGAAGGCCATTATCAGCGAGGTGGACGCTCAGTCGGTTTTAGACCAGACGTTCGAGGAGTTTGGATAAGAAGGGGAGCAAGGAGATGGGGCATAGGCTGTTAAGATTGGATGGGTCCATTGAGGGCTTTTTAAGTATGGGTCTGACAAGTGCATGTTTTAGAGAGTTAGGGAAGATGCCAGAAGAGAGGGAGAGATTGAATATGTGGGTTAGAGAGCGTAGCATAGGGCCAGAGGGTGAACATAGCATTTGTGAGGGAACAGGATCCAGAGGGCAGGTGGTAAGGTGGACATTAGCAAGTAGTTTAGCAACTTCGTCTGTAGTGGTGGGGTTGAAAGAGGGAAATAATGATTGTGCCTGTGGGCATGAAGTGTAAAGCATGGAGGGTGTCAACACAGTAGAGATCTCCGCACGAATAGTATCAATCTTCTGTTTGAAGTGATCGGCGATCTCCTGGGCAGTGAGTGAGTTGGTGGGTGGAGGCGGTGGAGGACGAAGTAGAGAGTTGGCGGGGAAGTTGGAGAAGAGTTGACGGGGACAGGATGATAAGTTGCTAATAAGAGTGGTAAAATAGGTCTGCTTGGCAAAGAGGAGGCTGGAATTGTATTTTTGGAGGGCAGATTTATATTGATTGAAATCTCTCTGGGACTTAGTCTTACGCCACAGGCGCTCAAGAGCACGACTAGGTTTTTTCAGACTTCTAGTATCATCTGTTTGCCAAGGTTGAAGGGGTATGGGCTCGATTCTGTGTGTAGTGAGGGGGGGCCAGTGAGTTCAGTGAGGCTAGAAGTGAAGTGTTGTACACAGAAGTGGCTAGGTTGGTGCAGGATAGGGGTGAGATTTTGTCATAGAGGTTGTTGATAGCAGAGTAGAGAAGAGAAGGGTTGAGATGACGTAGGTTTCTGCGGCTAACTTTAAGGTGGTTGGGGGGAGAGGAGGTGAAGGAAAGGGAGAGAGTGAAACTAATAAGGTGGTGATCAGAGAGAGGCAATGGATAGTTAGAGAGGTTGCATGGAGTGCAAAGGTGAGAGAACACGAGGTCAAGGATATTGCCTTCTGAGTGAGTTGGAGCATGTATCCACTGCTTCAGGTCAAAGGAGGATGTTAGGCTAAGAAGTTTGTAAGTGGAAGGAGTGTTAGTATTAAAAGGGATGTTGAAGTCCCTGAGAATGATTGTGGGGATTTCAGAAGAAAGAAAGTAGGGTAGCCAGGCAGAGAAGTCTTCAAGAAAGATTGATACTGGTCCAGAGGGCCTGTAGATCACAGCTATCCTTAGAGAAATTGGAGTGAAAAGACGAATGCAGTGTGCTTCGAAAGAGGAGAGTGACAGAGAGGGAGGTGGCTGAAGTACCTGAAAGGTGCTATGTGGGGCTAGAAGGATTCCGACACCTCCTCCCTTACATCCGCAGGATCTGGGAGAGTGAGTCCAGAGAAGACCACCATGGGATAGGGCAGCAGAAGATGCAGTGTCGGATTCGTGGAGCCAGGTTTCGGTAATGGCGAGTAGGTTAAATGAGTTGGCAATAAAGAGGTCATGGAGAGAGGTGAGTTTGTTGCAGACAGAGCGGGAGTTCCAAAGGGCACAAGAGAAAGGGAGTCTGGTCTTGGGAAGAATAGAAATGGGAACTAAATTGTGTTGATTGCGGCTGCTGCCAGAGGGTGCAGGGTGATGAGTGCATGGGGTACAGTTAAATGATGGAGGCCCAGGGTTTGGGGATATATCTCCAGAAGTTAGGAGAAGCAAGAGGGTGAGGGAGGTAATATGGGAGTGGGATTTATATGAAGGGACATGCCCCAGGGTCTTGGAGATTTTTAGTGTGTGTGGATTTAGAATTAACAGGAGTTGGTGGGTGCAGTAATAAGGACAGGACAGAAGTGAGGGTGATATATATATATATGCTGTGGGGGGGAGAAGAGGGGTGAAGGAGAGATAGTTTTAGGATGGAGGACAGAGTTGTCAAAAGCAGTGGTAGAGAATGCATGTTACAAGGAAAAAGAGCTAAAGGAGTAAACAAGTTCACCTGCTGTCTGTGTGCTGTTTTTCAAAGTGTTTATCTTGTGTCCCTTCGCTTTGTGCATTTGCTTAAGTGCAGAGTCAGAAGTGCATTCCACTTATAGAAATCGCCACTTTGAGAAAGAGCCAAGTTGCAAATGTGTACCCCCTGCAAATGCTTCCCCCAAGAGAAGCTTATATATATACTGATAGGGGTAGGGTGTGGGTGGATTTCAATTAGCAATCAAGAGGTTATAAAGCTTGGCTGGTTAACAGGGCAAAATTCTTAAGTCAGAAGCAAACTAGCAAGAGGGCACTAAAGTTAAACGGCCGTAATTTTGGGTAAGACAAGGGAGATAATAAAGCATTGTAATGGGGACAGGTCTACAGACAGTTAAGTAAAAATAACATACCAGCATTATTAGAGACACATAAGAAAAAAGATAGCAGTCAGTTTTTGGGTGGAGTTGCAGCAGTAGGAGCATACCAGAGTTAAGAGACATAGGAGACAGTTTTCACTAATGCAATTCTAGCTGGAGTTGCAGTAGTAGGAGCATACCAGAGTTAAGAGACATAGGAACAGTTTTCACTAATGCGATTCTAGCTGGAGTTGCAGCAGTAGGAGCATACCAGAGTTAAGAGACATAGGAGACAGTTTTCACTAATGTGATTCTAGCTGTAGTTGCAGCAGTAGGAGCATACCTGTGGGAGAACAAAGATGATATTTTCAGAGCAGACAGTCAGATGATGAGTGATAAGTGCAGAGTCAGAAGTGCATTCCACTTATAGAAATCGCCACTTTGAGAAAGAGCCAAGTTGCAAATGTGTACCCTCTGCTTCGGGTCATTGTCCATCTGCACTGTGAAGCGCCGTCCAATGAGTTCTGAAGCATTTTGCTGAATATGAGCAGATAATATTGCTCAAAACACTTCAGAATTCATCCTGCTGCTTTTGTCAGCAGTCACATCATCAATAAATACAAGAGAACCAGTTCCATTGGCAGCCATACATGCCAACGCCATGACACTACCACCACGCTTCACTGATGAGGTGGTATGCTTTGGATCATGAGCAGTTCCTTTCCTTCTCCATACTCTTCTCTTTCCATCACTCTGGTACAAGTTGATCTTGGTCTCACCCGTCCATAGGCTGTTGTTCCAGAACTGTGAAGGCTTTTTTAGATGTTGTTTGGCAAACTCTAATCTGGCCTTCCTGTTTTTGAGGCTCACCAATGGTTTACATCTTGTGGTGAACCCTCTGTATTTACTCTGGTGAAGTCTTCTCTTGATTGTTGACTTTGACACACATACACCTACCTCCGGGAGAGTGTTCTTGATCTGGCCAACTGTTGTGAAGGGTGTTTTCTTCACCAGGGAAAGAATTCTTCGGTCATCCATCACAGTTGTTTTTCGTGGTCTTCCGGGTCTTTTTCTGTTGCTGAGCTCACCGGTGCATTCTTTCTTTTTAAGGATGTTCCAAACAGTTGATTTGGCCACACCTAATGTTTTTGCAATCTCTCTGATGGGTTTGTTTTGTTTTTTCAGCCTAATGATGGCTTGCCTCACTGATAGTGACAGCTCTTTGGATCTCATATTGAGAGTTGACAGCAACAGATTCCAAATGCAAATAGCACACTTGAAATAACTCTGGACCTTTTATTTGCTCCTTGTAAGTGGGATAATGAGGAAATAACACACACCTGGCCATGGAACAGCTGAGCAGCCAATTGTCCCATTACTTTTGGTCCCTTAAAAAGTGGTAGACACATATACAAACAGTTGTAATTCCTACACCGTTCACCTGATTTGGATGTAAATACCCTCAAATTGAAGCTGAAAGTCTGCAGTTAAAGCACATCATGTTCGTTTCATTTCAAATCCATTGTGGTGGTGTATAGAGCCAAAAAGATTAGAATTGTGTTGATGTCCTAATATTTATGGACCTGACTGTAGCAGCTGAGAATTATTTCCTAGAAAATACTGAGGAAAGGGTAGCCTTACAGAGGTTAAGGAAGACTCAGAGGAGTGCTGAGATTCAGACAGGGAACCGTGATCAATGTCAGGTCTCATAGAATGGATACTGCTAGACCCCCTGTCCCTGTTAGCAAACCGTAAGCTAGCCAGGTTCCCAGTAGTGCTGCCTTTGTTCTTATAATCTGCCATACTAGAAGAGAGTGAGAGATTGCTAAGAAGGTTAGTCATAATTTAGCTGCTGGAGCAGGAAGGGTTAATGCACCCTGTGACTAACTACAGTGAAGAGGATCCTAGAACTGATTCAGATGGGGGGGGGTCCCATTAGTCTGCCTGTAAAGTGGCGCATCTCTCATGTGTTTTACCATGCCGCAGCAAGATGACATTTCTAAAGCAAAAAATGTCATTTAAAATTGCTTGCGGCTGTAATGTATTGTCGGCTCCCGGCAATATAGATAAGAAAAAAATTGAAAAAACTGCCAAAATGTAAAAAATACAGCAAGCAGCCATGGCAGGCCAGGATAGGCTGGGGGGGGACGACGACAAGCGAGCACCTTCCCACCTCCTGAACCATACCAGACCGCTTGCCCATCCCCCCCAAAGCACCTTGTCCCCAAAAGATGGGGTCAAGGGCCTCATCCCCACAACCCTTGCCCGGGTCTGCGGGCCGGGGGGCTTATCGGAATCTGGAAGAAGGCTCCCAGTTCCTGCCCCCATGTGAATGGGTATTTATTTATTTTATTATACTGACACTAACTAACCTGCCTAATCTAGCTCAATCTCCATCCAGTCACACACTATACACGGCCGATATGTAAGCAGCCTTATGTAGTGTGGGGCGTGGACTTAGTCCCCCTGAGCCATGATTGGCCAATGCCTTTGGCCAATTATGGCTCTCGCAGCAGAGCGCGCTGTGATTGGTCAAAGCATGCAAGTCAGGTGCATGCTTTGGCCAAATCATCAGATATCAATGCACTGCGCTCTCGCAGTGCATTGTGGGGCGTTCCGCAGCAATCGAATTTGCCGCAAATTTCCTATAATATTCGCTTTTCGGCGAAACATCAAACTCATCCCGACTTATGCACAAGCAGAGCACACATAGCCAAGCAAGGCAGGCTGCATTTATATGAAGAAACTGGCATGGCTGCCTTTTCTTGTTGTTGGCCGTGCAACCGAATGTGTCGGGGCCAGATTGCAGGGAGGAACCAAACAATGTGCACCAATCAGCTGTAAAAACATGGGAAAAAGCTCTACTCAATGCAGTGAAGGTCCAGCAAGGACACATCAGGGGAGAGGGGCAGGATCCAGGGAGCATGTCACTCCCACCATTATTTTCCTCTCTTGTGAGCATGCCCTTTAAATGGTTTTCAGGGACAAGGTTTCAGCAGATGGGTGCAGCGTGACCCTGCACCTGTAAAGCGCTCTTCTGCTGACTCAACAAGTTGCACAATAGGTACCTAGGTGAGTGTCTAATGCAGAGTCCAGTGCCAAAAGCCACAATATAGACTGATTCTCCATCGCAGAAGGGCCTGGGTACAGCTTCCATTGCAGAGCCAAGGATCAGCCAATTTAGAACTGCAAAATGAGCCCCTCCTGGTTCTGCAGCAACTGAATAAACGTTTTTCTTCTCAGAGGTCCATTTTCCTAGATAGAATACTAGCAAAAAGACAACTGATCCATTCTGGAAGTAGGAGTGCTTATACTGGACCATCATTGCAGCTTTGTTTTGCCAGTTTCCAAGCTCCTGAAGACAACAGTATAACCCAATGTACCTGAAATACTTCATCCTGGGTCATGTAATATTTAAGAAATCCTCATCTTCAGCTGTTCAGTGGGGGAGAGACAGGGGTTGATTTACTAAAACTGGAAAGTGCAAAATCTGGTGCAGCTGTGCATGGTAGCCAATCAGCTTTCAACCTCAGCTTGTTCAAAAAAAAATTAAAATAAAACTGGAAGTTGATTGTTTTCTATGCAGAGATGCACCAGATTTTGCACCCTCAAGCTTTAGTAAATTAACCCCATCTTTCCAATCATGTTGATGGTTTTCTTTTGTTAGCTGCCAGTTATGATGCTTTCTTGGATGAAAATTGCCATCAATCACCGTTTGCTACTCTTGAACATCCTCATTACATGCATGACTATAGCTACTAAAAGGGGCTGTGCTTTTGGTTTCGCCTAGTGTGAAACTTCCTAAAGGAGCGGTACACCAAGCTGTTGAAGATTATATCCCAACAAACTAATATAGAAAAGGATTTTGCAGTTTGGTTTTAAGCTAGTATGCATCATATCAACACCATGCATTGTAGGTAAAGATGAGAAGGGAAAAGTAGTTGCACTCATGTTGGTGCACGCTGCATTTTTAGTTTATAATTTTTATAAACCTACTAGCATGAATGTTTGGCAGTGAATTTATTCATGCAATTTGTTTAAAAAATAGGAACAGTATTTTTTTTTTTTTTTTTAAATTGTAGCTTTTGCATTTGTGAATGTAAAAAGTACATTGGAAATGCTTCCCAATATAGTTTTTTTTCTACAAATAAAAGCAATGCTGACCTCTACAGGTCATTATCTATAATACACATTTTAAAAAGTGTTATATTATAATTTGCTGCACAAGATCTGGAGGATAATGCAGCGGTTACAATAATTTACGAGATTAGAAATAATGTGGCGTCCTGTGACCACATAAAAGCACACAATTGCAGGTTGAGTGCTAATTTGCAAGTAGGGCCACAGGCACTTTGTAAAGTGGGTGTATTAAAACTTAATAATGCTTGACCTGAAATGGTTACATACATTCTCTGCATATTCTAACAAAATGTACTGGTAAAAAGCATGCATCAACAGGTGAAAATGGATGAATAATAATGGTTTCAGTTTTAAGCTCATGTTTTGTTTTGTTTTTCTTGTAACTTTAGGGTTCATGCTGCTTTTACAGGCATACAGCGTTTTGTAAAGATACCTGGATTTGGAGAAGCCGGTCTGTAAAACACATTTTGAACATTGTATATACTGTATTTGTGTATAGGAGTTCAGGCTAGATACTATACCAAGCCAGTTGAGGGGATTTACATATTTTAACTTTCTAGGGTGTAGATCCCTGGCTATATGTTCTTCCTTATTTTATGTGAGGTTACATTTTAATGAGGCTGTAAACAAACATATGAATTTTATTCATTGTCTCGTGGTGTGCCTATAACGTCCGTCTATATTGTAGCCTGGTGGAGAGTTTCTTCCCCTTTTCTGGTTTCCACACAGATCATTTCAGATGTGGCACTTTGAAAGTCTTAAGCCCTTTGTGCCGCCTCCCACCCCTTTAAGAAGTTTCAGATACCGGGAGGCAGGGTTTATAATCATGTGAACACCATGATTGGCTGTCACATGATCAGGAGCTTTCCATTAGCCGACGTTAACTGTGCCGGGGCACACAGCACAGCTGTCGGCTAATTGGTACACAAATATGCGCCCGCTCGGCCCCAAGGTCCACCCGCTGAGGCCGCATATTTGCGTACTGTCACCACCTAAAGGTTAATCATTTTACTATTTCTGCAGAAATCACCCTAGTGTAGGCAGTGTGCCCATTAATGATGTGAACTGAGCAATCATGAGTTGACTAAAATTTACAGTGTACAGAACTGATCCAAGCTGCTCTGTGCTATGCGAGTCATGCAATGATCAATCACAGTGATCACAAATGTAAACAGTGCAGCATTTACATTGGAAAGCCCCTCTCCTTCCTCTAACAATGGAGGAAAGAGGAACTAATGTATGAATGAGTCATTCATCAGTTCCAGATAGCACAGATTAGTGGCAGTAGCTGATCACCCCCTCATCTCCTATACATCTGATCTCCAATCTGTATACTATGCCTTTACCTCACTTATCCTGCACATTAGTCCCTTCCTCTCCATCCTCCCACTCTATGTGTCCTGTACATTATACCCCCTGACCTCCTCTTCCCTTTGTGTATGACCTGTATTCACTGTATCTAGTGCATCATTACCATACCCCATGTGTTACCACCTCAATACTGGAAGGTTTCTTCATTTCTATAAAAAAAAAAAAAAAAAAAAAAAAAAATTATATATATATATATATATATATATATATATATATATATATATATATATATATATATATATATATATATATATATATTTATATTAGATGACCTTGGGTGTTTCTACTTTCCAAAAAGGGGTAATTTTGTGGGGTGTTCACGCCTTCCTGTCTTTTTTTCAATGGGGTTTACAAGAGGAAGATTTTTTTTTTCTTTATATATTACAAAAAATAAAAACCCATTGTTATTAAAAATGCACTTCACCCTCACTAGCAATTTTGAGGGCATGCAAGTTGTTCCTGCATTAAAAAAATAAATACATACTTATTGGTTCATGGAGTCCAGCATTGTGCCTCTTGCAGCCCAAAGTTTTTCTTCCACCCTGCCATCTTTGATTGTTATTCTGCGCATGTGCAGCCACACCACAAATCCATCTATGGGAAATGCATAAAAACCCACACGCACACACCGAGTGTATCCCAAGTCCCATATACCTGCTGCTTTCTGTGCATGCACAGACATGCAATGGGTGTCTGCAAGGTCCTATAGACCTGTCATAGACACACATGATTCCATAAGAGCAGACCTAGCCCTGGAAATGTCATCCTTGCTTAGGTCAGGATACAGGAAGCAAGCTGATTACCAAATAAAAAAAAGTTGTTAAAAAAAAACCAAACAATTCTGTAAGAGGGAGGGAGAAAGATTTAGAGGAGAGTAAACCAAATTCCTGGGTGAAGTTCAGCTCTAAATACCACCAAAAGAAAGTTATATCAGTCAAAAGACAGACAAGAGAGGAAATTTCTCTTAAAGTGGGGGAAACTTTGGTTGGTGCCAGAACTAGCATCCCCATTGAAAGATTTCCCCTTCTTCCTCATATATATTCACCCAGTTCTCCTGAATACAATGAGTATCACATTTGTGCACTTTATTATTCCTAGGAAATCCCTCCTTTCAATTACCAACTCCAGCAATGGTATACACTGTAAACCATGACAGAACTTAGCGGATATAGTGTTCAGCAAACTAAAATCTGATTCCCTTCACAGACCAAGGTGACCAGCAAAAGTTTGTTACAGGGCTTGGAGCAAACCATAGAACACTGGCAGATGCACTTAGAACAATTCCTATTTTTAAAGAATTAAACCCCCTGCTAAAAAATAAAAATAAATCTCTTGCTTAAAGCAAAATTGAAATCTTTGACATCTTTATCTAAAACTATGCTACAAAGGGTCTCAGAAAAACAAAACTGTTTTAGTGACAGACTATCATATAAAGTGGGTAGATACAGTAATGTGAATACCAGTACTCTATTATAGGGTTTATTTAGTATTTGTGTGGGTTACATTGCAAAAAGTTATCTTTTATTCATCTTTTCTTTTGCCTGTGCTCTCTAGATTGTATTCCAGAGAAATGACATGTTGTGTTCAGCGGTTAGTAAAGTCAGTAAAATGGATGATTTGTTAGACTTCCAAAGAGGACAAATCGTGGGTGCCCATTTAGCTGGAGCATTTGTAACCGAAACGGCCAAACTGTTTAGTTTTCAAAAACAACAGTCTTAACCACTGCTATAACACACTGGCATATAACCTAGACAGTATAAACAAAGACTTTTTTTTCAGTGTAGTCTATACAAATAAAATTAGGCCCTATAATACTGGTGTTTACATTCTGTCCATTCCTATATTTTTATTTCACCAACAGTTACATTTTAAATTGTATTAAAGTACCTTTTTGTAAAAAGATGATAGAAAAATAGGTGTATGGATGAAAAAGACAGCACCACATCCCTTAGTAAATTGAAAACAAGCCATACAGCAGGGGTCCCCAAACTACGGCCCTCCAGTTGTTCAGGAACTACAATTCCCATCATGCCTAGTCATGTCTGTGAATGTCAGAGTCTTACAATGCCCCACGGGATGTGTAGTTCTGCAACAGCTGAAGGGCTGTCGTTTGGAGATCCCTGCCATACATGATGGTACTTTAGAGGTGCTGGAACCCCCCTCTCAGAATGAAAGTCAATACATGATTAAAAGGTAAAAAAGTATTTATTACACAAATGGTAAAAAAAGACAAAAAAAAAAATAAGGAAGAAGGACATAATAGTGGTCTAACCCTTAAAAAGCACAAGTGATTTTTCCTACACATTAACAAAACAATAAACACCCCTGAAGGTAGAGTTTCCTTCCCGCATGTAATATCATATACGTATAGCAAGTAATATTGGTGGACTAAAAATCCCAAATAGGTTATAGCAGGGAATGATAACTCGTCCCGTACCATCCTGTCCATCCCTTTTTTTTGTAAAAGTCAGTACTTACTTTGCACCTGCCTAAAAGTATGCCCAATAACCTGTGATGTGCATACTTTTATTTGCTATTCCTCTGTGCAGGGGCGTTGCTAGGGGGTGGCTTTTGGGGCTATAGCCCTGAATCTGAGGCCAATAGCCCCAAGTCTCTGCAGGGTTCCCCGAGGGGAGGCTCTCTGGGGACCCTTATGTAAGTGGGGGGAGGGCTCTCTGTGGACCCTGATGTAAGAGAGAGGCTCTCTGGGGACCCTGATTTTAAGGCCTATGCTCTATAGGGATCCAGATTTAAGGGGGAGGCTCTCTGGGGACCCTAATGTAAGGGGCCCTCTCTGGGAACCCTGATGTAAGTGGGGGGGCCCTCTGGGTACCCTGATGTAAGTGGGGGGGCCCTCTGGGTACCCTGATGGAAGGGGGAGGCTCTCTGAGGACTCTGATGTAAGGAGGAGGCTCTCTGAGGACTCTGATGTAAGGAGGAGGCTCTCTGAGGACTCTGATGTAAGGAGGAGGCTCTCTGAGGACTCTGATGTAAGGAGGAGGCTCTCTGAGGACTCTGATGTAAGGAGGAGGCTCTCTGAGGACTCTGATGTAAGGAGGAGGCTCTCTGAGGACTCTGATGTAAGGAGGAGGCTCTCTGAGGACTCTGATGTAAGGAGGAGGCTCTCTGAGGACTCTGATGTAAGGAGGAGGCTCTCTGAGGACTCTGATGTAAGGAGGAGGCTCTCTGAGGACCCTGATGTAAGGTGATGTAAGGGGGGGGGCTCTCTGGGGACCCTGATGTAAGGTGATGCAAGGGGGGCTCTCTGGGGACCTTGATGTAAGGGGGGGGGGGCTCTCTGGGGACCTTGATGTAAGGGGGGGGGGCTCTCTGGGGACCTTGATGTAAGGGGGGGGGGCTCTCTGGGGACCCTGATGTAAGCGGGGGGCTCTCTGGGGACCCTGATGTAAGCGGGGGGCTCTCTGGGGACCCTGATGTAAGCGGGGGGCTCTCTGGGGACCCTGATGTAAGCGGGGGGCTCTCTGGGGACCCTGATGTAAGCGGGGGGCTCTCTGGGGACCCTGATGTAAGCGGGGGGCTCTCTGGGGACCCTGATGTAAGCGGGGGGCTCTCTGGGGACCCTGATGTAAGCGGGGGGCTCTCTGGGGACCCTGATGTAAGCGGGGGGCTCTCTGGGGACCCTGATGTAAGCGGGGGGCTCTCTGGGGACCCTGATGTAAGCGGGGGGCTCTCTGGGGACCCTGATGTAAGCGGGGGGCTCTCTGGGGACCCTGATGTAAGCGGGGGGCTCTCTGGGGACCCTGATGTAAGCGGGGGGCTCTCTGGGGACCCTGATGTAAGCGGGGGGCTCTCTGGGGACCCTGATGTAAGCGGGGGGCTCTCTGGGGACCCTGATGTAAGCGGGGGGCTCTCTGGGGACCCTGATGTAAGCGGGGGGCTCTCTGGGGACCCTGATGTAAGCGGGGGGCTCTCTGGGGACCCTGATGTAAGCGGGGGGCTCTCTGGGGACCCTGATGTAAGCGGGGGGCTCTCTGGGGACCCTGATGTAAGCGGGGGGCTCTCTGGGGACCCTGATGTAAGCGGGGGGCTCTCTGGGGACCCTGATGTAAGCGGGG
The DNA here is from genome assembly GCA_037952925.1 of Lithobates clamitans. Lineage (NCBI taxonomy): Eukaryota > Metazoa > Chordata > Amphibia > Anura > Ranidae > Lithobates > Lithobates clamitans. The sequence goes on from JBBGZY010000093.1 coordinate 4,309,675, forward strand.
GGCTCTCTGGGGACCCTGATGTAAGCGGGGGGCTCTCTGGGGACCCTGATGTAAGCGGGGGGCTCTCTGGGGACCCTGATGTAAGCGGGGGGCTCTCTGGGGATATATATACACCCACACGTATATTACTGTATATACATGTGTATGCCCGCCCAAGCGTATGACTTTCTTTACTAGGCTGCTATGGGCTCTAGCCCCAGATCTTTTGTAGACCTAGCAACGCCCCTGCCTCTGTGTATAAACTTTGCCAAACAACCCCTTAACCATTTAAATAAATAAGCATACTTTTGTCTTCTGGCTGAAGTACTTTAAAGCCCAACTCTGTACTAGGTATTCCCTGATATCTCCCTTGACGGTTGCCAATGTCACTCCCTGCATTAGGGAAATTGAGTGACTGTAGATTGTGTTTTCATTCTACTACAGCATTTTGGCAAGGTCCAAAAAAATAGACCTTGTTGGTAGTGTAAGGTCCACTTTAAGAGAAATATTTTTAGCCTGAAGCTGGGCTTTAAGCAGAACTGCAGGCAAAAGCTAAATGCACAACAAAATAGAAGCCAATTTTACCAGACAAAAGATTTAGGACTTTTTTCAGATATTCTTGTAGTTCACACACATCATACCGCACCGCCCAAAAATGGATACACTTATTTCTTGGATCTGTATTTCAGTTTCCTGTATGTCATCTTTGCCTCCAGCTGTTTGTTGGACATTAATTTACTAACATCACCTATGTCCAATTAGCAGTGAGGTTATTCAGAAGGCAGTCAAGTTGGACCAGGAATATTAAAACTGAATCTAGGAGGTAGTAGATTGATCTTCACAGCTGCAAAATGTGGCAGAGTTGTGTAAATCACACGACTGGTTTGTCAGAATTACAAATACTCAGATTAAATAAATCTTCCTACATACATTGCACCTGTTCACCTGCAGCCATTTGCCATGCACAGTCTTGAAAAACTCAGATAAAAATACATTTTCAGAGACCAACAAATTAGAGGCCGGAGAGCTGAAATCATGCACTGTACACTGTAAACGAGCTCTGACAGCTGATTGGAGAGAATGGGCACATCCCCTCCTCACAGCACACAGGAAGGATGCAGAGTTGAGGTTCTCAATCACAGGCTGTATGCTGGAGCTCTCCTCCCCATCACCTTTTTGTCTCTTGGTGTTGGTAAAACCTGTCAAAAGTTGCTCATGCTTACAGCACAGTTATGAGGCAGCAGAGGGAGATCACACTCGGTGCTTTGTTCATATTCCATGTCCATTTAGCCATTTGCCTGTAGTTCTAGTTTAAGTATTCCATATACAAACTAATGTATCTGACCCAAGTTAGAAATATTCAAATTTCGACTGAATAAAATAGGTTTAAAGAAAAATATATGAAGCGTGACTATTCTGAGCTTACATTTGAAATACAGAAGAGATACCAGCAAACTAGCTGACACAGGTAATCATCTTTGTTATAATGCAAAAGCAGCTAGCACTAGAATACAGAAAAAAACAGCAGTATTTTACATCTGCTTCGTTTGCCTGCAAAATGTAGTAAATAAATTGAGGTCTTATTTTCACACATAGCACCTTCTTGTACTAGGCGGAAATAGTGCTATTCTATATCTCAAACACACAAGAGTTGGGGACTTTCGATTTTCAAGGATTTTGCTTACAATCTATGTAAAACTGAAATGCAAGATGTATACAAAATGAGATCTGTTTGACTTCAGGCCTATGTCCCACTTGCCAGCAATATAACAACTAGAACTTTCTCATTTACACTTACGGCATTTCCTTATTTTCCAAAGCAGTTAGGTGCCTCTACATTACAACAAGTAAAAGCTGCTTTTTTAAATTTTTCTGCTAATTGTGTCAACGGTGGTAGAATCAACTCTGTGACAAGGCCCTTAGTGACATGTTTAACAGCAAATATTGAAGGCCTCTGAACAATTTCTATCATATTCAGATTCCCAGTGGGCCGTGTATGGTATAGCATTGTGAAATTGACTAAATTGTTTCTGGGAAATGGTGGTGGGGCAATAAGAATAAAATAAATGGAATGCATTTTTCAGGACAACTTTTTAACTTCAGCTTAAAATTTGCCTCACTTTTTAGTGCATACACAAAAATATATACAGTCTAGAAAACCTGGGTGAAACCCTGCTAGGATTTTTATTAAGAATCCCCAAACAACCGTTCTATAATCATGCATATTTCCCATTTTCTGCATGTGATTAGGACACAGCCTTTTCACTTTTGAATTCACCTTCCTAAATATCAAGAGACCAGGAAATAAGCAAGTCCCACGTAGGGAAGCATTTCTGCAAATTAAGTTTAACAAAATATATGTTTGTTAAGAATTAGTCTTTAATGTAATACAAAATACAAATATTTTGTGTGCTCAAGTACATGTACATCTTTGGTTAGCAAAAGAGAAAATTTGATCTCCAACCCACAACATGGACCTGCAAAACAAACAAAAAAAAAAATGAATAAAGCATTTTAACAGGAAAAAAAATTCTAAACACAAAAGTCACAGCTTCCAATCTAAGGCTCGGTTCACACTAGCCTGATTTTCAGTGCAACTTTGGAGTCTGACTTTGATGTGACTTTTTACACTCTATGACATTGAAGTCGTATCAAAGTCAGGTCAAAGTAGTGCAGGAACCTTTTCTAAAGTCGGACAGACTTGTGTAGTATCAGATAAGACGGCTCTCATAGGGAAACATTGAATTTCACATGTCATCTGACTTGAGGTCTCACAAGTCAGATCCTTTGTTGCATCGGTGTGAACCAAGCCTTAGCAGTTGGACAAGTTTATTATGCCTCAAATGTCACTACTATATGCTCCTGTAGTTAATGTGGACTTCAAACCATTATAATTTTTTTTACTTCACACATGGGTAATTATAGAAAATATTTGGCCCCTAATTATATGCAAAAAAACCCCCCCAAAATGACGATGAAGCTTTTTTAAACGTGTATTTGGATTAAAATTTCCAGTAACCTACAAAACCTTTCAATGCAAATATCCTTTACATATCATATGTTTAAGTAGTTCAAAAATATGTTAAACAGTAGTTCAAAGAAATACAAGTAGCTGCAGTACATATTCACGATTCCTATTTGATTGAGGCGCCATAGTTTTGCTCACGATATGATCGATAGAGTTCTGTATACAGCATCAGCACTGCCTCCTATTGCAGTGTCCCCCTCTGTGCGTGATTTATAAAAATAAATGCTGCAAATACCTCATTTCAGAGCCGAGATTGCAATCACGTGAGCAGCGGGCTCTCCTCCTCCCCTCCAGACTGACCTCAGCAGGGGAATCTGGGCCCCTCCCACTGCATGTCAGAGGAGGAAAGGAGAGAGATGCAAGTCATGTGATCGCAAACGCGGCTCTGAAATTAGGTATTTGCAGCACTTATTTTATTAAATCCCACACAGGAGGGGACACTGCAATAGGAGGCGGTGCTGATGGTGTATATAGGTTAGAGTGGCTTAACAACCACTTTAAGTTTGCAGACTCCCCCCATTAGCTAAATGCATTTCCACCTACACACATTATGTATCTGCACAAAAAAAAGTGTTTCATCTGCTTTGTAATACAGTTGTATGATCTTCCTAATAATTACTTTAGGATGTTTGCAGTTACGTAGATTGATTATTTTCACAGCCTGGTTTATTACCACTAAGTTCCTTATTTTTTATTAAAGGCATCAATTTAAAAGGATGTTAAGGTTGCTATTTTTTTTTTAAAGAAATGTATTTTAGAAGACCACTGCACTGAACTGACATACTTAAAAAGTTGGTCAGGTTGAAAGAATACACAAGTCCATCTAGTTTAACCAAGAGAAAAAAAAACAAAAAAAACACATACAATCCCATATACACAATCCTATACCCACAGTTGATCCAGAGGAAGGCAAAAAACCCAGCAAAGCATGCTCTAATTTTGTCCAGCAGGGGAAAAAAAAATCCTTCCTGATCCCCCGAGAGGCAATTGGATATTCCCTGGATCAACTTTACCTAAAAAAGGTTAGTACCCAGTTATATTATGTACATTTAGGAAAGTATCCAGGCCTTTTTTAAAGCAATCTACTGAGCTGGCCAGAATCAGCTCTTAAAGGGAGTCTATTCCACATTTTCACAGCTCTTATTGTGAAAGAAACCTTTCCGTATTTGGAGATGAAATCTGTTTTCCTCTAGACGTAAAGCATGCTCCCTTTCCGCCCAAGGGTAAAGCAAATTTTAATGCCCAGGCACAATTTTGCTAATTTGATGTGTAAAACTACATACACTATATTACCAAAAGTACAAAAGTATTGGGACGCGCATATATATATAATATATATATTACACATACATACTAATAGCGTCTAAGTCTATAAGGTTCAATATTGAGCTGGCCCATCCTTTGCAGCTATACCAGCTTCTGGGAAGGCTGTCCACAAGGTTTAGGAGTGTGTCTATGGGACGGTTTGACCATTTTTCCAGAAGCACATTTGTGAGGTCAGGCACTCATGTGGACTAGAAGGCCTGGCTCACAGTCTCCGCTCTAATTCACCCCAAGAGTGTTCTATCCGGTTGAGGTCAGGACTCTGTGAAGGCCAGTCAAGTTCCTCCATCCCAAACTCTCTCATCCATGTCTTCATAGGCCTTGCTTTGTGCACTGGTCCAAATCATTTGGTGAAGGGGGTATTATGGTGTGCGTTTTTTCAGGGGTTAGGCTTGGCCCCTAGTTCCAAGGAACTCTTAAGGCGTCAGCATACCAAGACATTTTGGACAATTTCATGCTCTCAACTTTATGGGAACAGTTTGGGGATGGCCCCTTCCTGTTCCAACATGAATGCGCACCAGTGCACATAAGGTCCATAAAAGATATGGATGAGGGAGTTTGGGGTGTAGGAACTTGACTGGCCTGCACAGAATCCTGACCTCACTTGATAGAATACATTTGGGATGAATTAGAGCGCAGACTGAGAGCCAGGCCTTCTCTCCAACATCAGTGCTTTCTGGGAAAATGGTCAAACATTCCCATAAACACACTCCTAAACCATGTGGACAGCCTTCTTAGAAGAGTTGAAGCTGTTATAGATGCAAAGGGTGGGCCAACTCAATATTGAAGCTTATGGACTAAGACGCCATTAAAGTTAATGTGCGTGTAAAGGCAGGCGTCACAATACTTTTGGTAATATAGTGTATCATCACAACTACTTTATGCATTCAGGTAAATTATACCTTTTTTTTTTATCAGGACAAATTGGGCTTTCATTTGGTGGTAAAACGGTAATGGATATTGCCCGATTTTTTTTTTTATTATCAAAAGAAAACTGGCCCAAAATAGTAAAAAAACAAAAATAATATTATATATATATATATATATATATATATATATATATTTTAAATAGCTAAATATTTCTTGTTACTACCATAACCTACCTCCAAAGAATAACCCAAAATAAATTCTCCTGCAAGACCCCAGTCTTTGTGTTAGGAGCGTGCTATGTGACGCACTCCCTGCACAGACAGATAAACACATGTGGCTTCACGGAAAAAAGCCCAGCGGGCCACATATATGTGTACTGTCGGCGTGAAGGGGTTAAGTTATAAATGTATGGAAAAGCAGACCATTTTAGTTGTTTCCACAGATCTTATCCTGTGCCTGTTAACAATGTTTGGGTACAAACCTTTGTTTATTGCTCCTTGGACCTTGGATTTCTTCTTCTGTTTGAATGAGGAGGATCATCTAAAAAGGGAAATGGAAAAAAGTGATCGAACCCAGCCAACACATTTGTAAATACATGTACACTTTAACCACCTCAATACTGGGCACTCTCACCCCCTTCCTTCCCAGACCAGTTTTCAGCTTTCAGTGCCCTTACGCTTTGAATGACAATTAGTCATGCTACACTGTACCCAAATTACATTTTTACCATTTTGTTCACACAAATAGAGCTTTCTTTTGGTGGCGTTTATTCACCTCTTTTTTTTATTCTACTTTGTTTTAAAAGAAATCCAATAAAATCAAAATTTTTTATCAAATTTAGGTCAGAATGTATTCCGACACGTCTTTGTTAAAAAAATAAATAAATAGAAAATCCTAGTAAGTGTATGATAATTGGTTTGTGTGAAATTTATAGCGTCTACAAGCTATGCTACATATCACTGAAAATTGATCAACCCCGATTTACTGACTGCCCATCATTTGTTGAGCCCCTAAAATGTCAGGACAGTACAAATAACCCCCCCCTGATCCTTTTTTGTAAAGATTTCAGTCCAAGGTTGTTTAGAGGCATAGTGAGTTTTTTTAAGTTGCATTTTTTGCCCACAATTGTTTGGAAAATGAATAATTCCCCCCCCAAAATTGTCATATTAATAAGTTATTTCTGCCACATGGTATAGGTAAACTTGCAATTACACCCCAATATATTATCTGCTACTCCTCCTGAGTATGGCGATACCACGTGTGAGACTTTCACAGCCTAGCCACATACAGAGGCCCAACATGCAGGGAGCACCATCAGGTGTTCTAGGAGCATACACATTTAGTTTCCTGACTACCTATCACACTTTTGAAGGGCCTGGAGCACCAGGACAATGGACTTATCTACAAAATGACCCCATTTTGGAAAGCAAACACCCCAATGTATATTCTATGAGGCATAATGAGTCTTGAAGATGTCATTTTTTTCCACAAGTTTTTGGAAAATGTGGAAAGCAAATGAAAAAGTCATTTTTTAGCCATGTTGACAGATGGAAAAGGTGTGCGCGCAGATGGTTTTTACTGTGTGGGGACACTGTCAGGATGCTAGCTGGGTGATCAGTGTGTGAAAAGCTGTAAAAAAAAAAAAAAAAAAAGGTCAAAACTCACTGATCCCCATCTGGCAGCGCAGATCGTCTCTACTTCTGACATGCTCTGTGTGAGGAAAAGCAAAAACGATTGCCTGACAAACGGCTCTATTTACATCACACAATGGCTGTGATTGGACACAGCCATCATGTGATCAGGAGGGCCAATCATAGAGCTCTCCTGCCAAGCAGTGATGTTCAGTGTCCGGGGGGTACACAGCTACATCAGGGCTGCGTGGGCACGCGGCCGCGCTTTGACAGGACGTTCAGGAACATCCAGTCAGGGCTAAGAAATTAATGTTCATAACTGTATAAAGCAGTTAGCATAGAGAGAACTTCTAATTTGTCTTCTAAAACTACACACAGTACTCCCCTCTGTCTGGGTGTTTGGGGTGGGGCCTGTAAAATCCAGATCTTGCTCTTCCAGTAGTCTGTTCACACACAGTTTTTTTTTAGTTTGTGAAGTGATGTTCGTAAAGCAATATCCACTGCTGTGCTATTGTATTCTGACAGGGGGACTGTCGTCCACCCCCCCCCCCCCCCCTTCTGCACACACTGATCAGCACCAGCAGCCGGTGAGACTAGCTTCTGTTGAACAGGGAGCTGTACACATGGTCCGAAAGCTGGCCGGTTCCTGCCAAACCAACCATTTACGGCTCGTACGTACCTGGTATAATGCCGGTTCAGGTGCAGGGACATTGATTCATATGAAAGGGTCACAGTTCCAGAATGAGCACAAATGCAACCCTTCGAGAAGTCTCCTTGATTTGCATACAGCTGTCTTGGAGTTATCAACCCTTACTGCAGTTTTTAGAGCCAAATATAATGGTACAGGGAGTGGATTTACTAAAGGCAAAAAGGCTGTAGGCTTTGCAAGGGGAGATGCACTTTGCAGGGGAATTTCCACAGAGCTTAGTGAATATGATGAGATTTAGATTTCATTTTTTAAAGAATGCCCAATCGGGTGCAAGGAAAGAAACATTTTTACTTTAACATGATTGGAGGATGCGAGTCAGCAGAGCTCCGCCTCTAACTAAAATCTGGGTAAAAATTTATCTTGCAAAGTGCAACTTCCCTTCCAAAAATGCCCTTGTAAATGAACAGTCTATTTGTCTTTAGTAAATCAACCCCACAGAGAGGGGTGGGTTTTCAGAGGACTTCCTTTATATTATAATTTTCAAAATGACTTTGTATTCACCACAGCATTAACCACGTCTAAACCGGCCCAATTCTGACATTTTGCACATTACACGTAAATATCAGCATTTTTTTTTGCTAGGAAATTACTTAGAACCACCAAACAAGATACATTTTCTTAAACCAAAGTACCTGGAGAATAAAATGGTGGGTGCTGGAATTTCTTTCGGTCACGCGATATTTGCACCACGGTTTATCAAATTACAGGAAAAATTAAATTTTAATGAATAGTGCCCACAAAACACAATATATTACCCATTGGTAAAATATAAAAGATGTTACGCCAAGTAAAAATGTCATGTGTTAACTTTTTTTTCCCCATCTTTACAATTTCACATTAGGGAACATTCTGAAATTGATTGCTTTGAAAACATGTTTCGCCCCCCCTCCCCCCCGTTGGACATCCCTTCCTGTCCTTGCCTGTGCTCCATCGATCCACACATGCTGCTTTCTGCTTCCTGTCCTGAGGCTGCCTGATCACCCCGGCTACCACACTCTTTAAAGCAGCAGCTCCATCTTGGGATCCCAGCTGCAGATGCACCAATGACTGTATTGCACGAGATCATCCAAACACTGAGTTGCCAAATATTGTGTGCTATGTCCACCTCACCACCTTGCTACACTTAGATTGGCACCCCCTTGCTGTCTCGCTTAGTTATTGCAGGTGCCATCCAGACCATATCGAGTGTATCCATTGTGTCAGTTTCCTTGGTGTCCTCCCCACCTGGGAATCCTTTTGAGGACCATGATAAGCAAAATTAGTCTTACTTTCAGCGAGTTGCTAATTGTCTACCTTTAATAAATGTTTACACACCCACTGCACACTTAGCTCTTTTTGTCTGTTGCTTAGAGATCTCTTCAAGGTCTCAGAAGTGCGCCGTTAAGTGTGCTGGATTGGATTCTGCAGCAGTTCCTAAAGTCATAAGATTTATCCTGAGGATTTGGACCATATCATACACTGTACACTTTCCTTCAATGTAGCTGGTCTCAGCTCAGCCTGCACTCATCGCGCCATGTTGACAATTTTTATTGCAGAAATAGGGTATGCATGTCTGAAGGAATACGCATCAACCAGGTGACCATCATGCAAGAAAGTCCTTGTGGCAAAAGTGGTGTGAGGAATCGCCCCGAGTGCTTTATAAGGGTAAAAGTGGCGGTAAAGTCACGACCTATGTTGCAATGTAACATCTGGTCATTCACCTGAGACTAACCTCTGATTGGTTGAACTTAAGCAACAAGTTTCCAGATACTTTCTACATATAAACGCATACTATGCAGAACAAATATTATTAGTGTAAAGTATGTAAAAGATTTCATGCCTTATTTTTGCCATGGGACTAGAGTAACAGTCAAAGAAAACAGGGTGACCCTGTCTTACCTATCCACGTTGTTTATCACTATATAGGGTCCAAGTGTCACCTGTCAGTTGGTATAAACCAGCAGGAGTCTGGGCTCCATAGGGATGGACAACAACCATGGATCTGTATAGCAACCCTTTGGCTAACAACACGCATTGCACCAAGTGCCAAGGTGAGTGCCCATACTGGATCCAGTGCTTGAATCAACATTACAGGCCATCTCCATGTTGTGGGGTCTGGGTATGTCTCCCAAGGTTTTACTGTGGTTGTATAGATCTGCCTGCACTGCTTCTATTGTTGTATCAGAAGGCAGTGAAAAGATGCTTAAAGAATCCCAAGTTAAAGAAACGAGCCAAGAGTAATTTCTCTACAAGGTTGTTATATATAAGGATACTTCATTTTTGCAGCAGATCAGCAGGTAGCCAATGACACCCCCCCCCCACCCCCCAAAAAACTACCACTGGATAGAGATTAAGTCTACAACTAGCGTGCACAGACCTAATGCATTAAAAGTGGATAAGCCATAACATTTATGTCTGTGTGCCCTGTGTTTCGTTCCTTCTTCAAAGGCTAAACCTGTCAGTTTTTTTTTAAGTATTTTTTTTAAGGATTTTTTTTTTTGCTGTCTTAGTTCTGTTGGGGATATTTTGCTTTACTTCCTGTCCTTGGGATGCACCAGAAAGTGGGAATACAACTCTCCAAAGTGAGGTGAATTGCCCACTTGGACAGGTGTCCTTTTTGTAAGATTTACCCTCACCTCTTGTTTTAGCTGCAAAATGTTGAATTTCCCATCAATTTTTGTTTTTGTAAAAATGATCACCAGGACAAATGGAGTAAATCTTGCACAGCAGGGGCACAAACGGCAATAAAAACCATGACAGAAATGCCAACCTCCCCAACGATAAAAAAAAAAAAAAGTTTTGGCTATACAACCACTTTATATACAGTATAGAAAATATTTACATAAACGTTTGCCAATAGTATTATTCTGATATTAAGGTAAATTGTATGTTTGGTTTACAGATTCTTTGAAGCTTAGAGACCTTTTAACACAATCACTGTTTTCTCACCTTCCATCTCAGAGTCACTGTCTTCGACATAAGGCAGGTTGATCAAAGTCTGCTTTTTGTCTCTCAGAACCACCAGCTGAAGCTTCCCGCGAGATTTCTCAATCAAAGCCTGAGCTTCAGTTAAAGACATGTTCTCAGTCAAAATGCCATTGATCTAAAAACATAAGAAAACATAAAACAGACTTCAAGAATGCAAACATTATAATGCAATAGAAGGGCCAAGACAGAAAATTGTATTAACTCTTAACACCTAAGTGGGCTTTAATTTTTGGGAGGCGGCATCCCTTCTCTATCATGTGACTGGTGTGCAGTAAGCACGATCCCAGCACACAACCTCAGGCCACCATGATTGCATATGTGCAGCAGCTGGGCAATTAAAACCCACTTTCCTTGCGGATTCATATGTGCGTTATTCACTCGGCAAGAGGTGAAATATGTAATTCTACTTTAATGTATGAATATATTTTTAAATGCCTTAAAATTTAAGATTTTATCCACAATTAGAGCACTTAAGGGGGAAGCTGCCCAATCGCTTTCATCAAAAAGGCACACACACCACAGCAACCAGCAGTGTGTGTAAAACACCCACTGCCATAAGTCTTACTTTGGTGGCAGTTAAAGGGTAGCAATTGTGTGTAAAATAGAGTATGTCGACATGTACACAGTTCTGCCACTACAATTATACACATAATTTTTTAAATTTCAAGTCCAAAACGATTTTAGATTTGTGTAAATGCCAACAGATGGAATCTCTTATTTGCTACCTATACGATCTGAACTTCTGCAGACAGTGCTCCCTTCCAGAATTCCTAGTTCTTCCTCTTTCCTATGACCCATAGCCTCACTCCTGCTGCAGTTTTGTGATGTAAAATGTATGAAAAACTCTAAAGGGTGTATGGAGTCTTCTTAAATGGCAACCAGTGTTAATTTCATCAACAAAAACCTTTGTCATCATTTTCGTTAGCGGCATTTTTACAGCGACGAAACGAAAAGTACAGCACATTTTCGTACACCAACGAAAACTGACGAAAATCAATTCTGTTTTCATTAACGAACGTAAAATTAAAAACGGAAATGTCAGGCAGGGACCTCTACTTTCAGAAGTTCCAGTTACCACGGAGCTCCTGCTTCCTTCCCGGCGTTTGTACATAGGAGGCTGTCCACAGAAGGTTAGGCTATAAATGGCTATTATCTGCAGCCTGCAGGGGGATGTTCTTTTAGGATGGCAGGGGCTGGGCTGGGTAGGTAACCCTCTCACACTGCCACACACTCACACTTCATACTGATATATAGAGGCCCCCTGAAGGAGACCTACTCCTTGTCAATAGGCACCACAGCTTGTCCACCATGGGACAGCGGCACACTGTCTAATCTGTGCAGCCAGAGCTGTTTTTGCAACTATGCTTTTAAAAAAAAAAAAAAAAAAAAAAAAAAAAAAAACAACAAAAAAACAAACAAACAAAAAAACACAACTTAGGCAGGAAAATTACATAAGAATGCCGCCCCCCCCCCCCCAAAACATTATATATTTTCTTAAAGCAGACAAGTTCATGTAAATATTCACTGCATGGTGGCATATTCATGCAAAGAGTTCTTTTTTTTTTTTTAGTTTAACATTACACTTCAGTCAAAACAGCAATATTCCTGTAACAAAACTTGGTTTACCTTAAAGATCTTATATAATGACTAAATCTGTAGCACGTTCAAACCTTAATTCCATAAATAATAACCTTTTCTATTTTTCTCTCCAGGAGTATATAATGAGTTTGGAAATTGTAGAGAAATGCTTAAATAATGCATTACAGTGTAACTAAACCATTCGATTTTAGTCATCTAAAATGATTTTAGGCAACTAAAATGTACTGGAGATTTAGTACAATAATCAACAAACAAACACTTCCAGAAGACTAAGTCCTAGGACTAAGACTAAAACTACATTGAAATTTGCTGCCAAAGTTAACACTGATGGCAACACAAGGTGGGAGGATCAGGAAATATAAATAAAAATTTCCAAAGGCCATGAGCAATAGAAGATCTGAGACGCCAACTGAACCAATATCCCAGAAGTAAAAGAAAAGCCGACCCTGTCAGGCAGGAAGCGGCATTTTCAGGAGAGGTCTGCTTTGACAGCCTGCATGTTTCACAACAGTTAGCCTATATGACCACAAGCCCACAAATAGTTTGTAGAGAGAAAATGGTATATGTCAAAGCTGAATTCCAGGCAAAAAGTTGATATTCTAAAGAAATTTTAGATGTAAATGGTTTCAACCTGTCAAAGGATTTGGAATTATGTTCAGCCAGTCCTGCAACCCAGAAACCACTGCAAGACAGCACAGCTAAGTGCTGGACTTATCTGCAGAATACGATACATGCAAAAGAGAAGTGCGAGTTACTCGCCTAGGTGGAAGCAGCAGTGGTCCTGCTGCAGCTGTCCCTCGCAGCCTCTAAGACCGAGAACCAATCCATTAAAGACCGATAATTGCTCAGTTCTTGGTCTTCAGTGACCAGAGCTGGTGACTATAAGTTACCACTCTCTGCCCCCTCAGCGCTCATTGGAGTACTAGGCTATGCAGGGAGCGGGAGGCTCAGCCTCTCAAAGGCTCACCGAGAGGCTGAGCCAGCTGCTAGTCCAGGCATTTGGGTGGTTCCTGAGATTAAAGTCGTCAGGATCTCTCCAGAGCCTGGACCAGCTCAATAGGGGGGATCACAAGAGTGCAGAACAAAGTGCACTCCTGTGACTTACAAGAGAAGCAGGGCCCTACTTCTCCTTTAAGCAATTCAGCCTGCCCAAACCTTTGGAGTACATAATGAATGGCAGCAGCAAATTGATGCCATCTCTCATGCAAGCATGTTCACAGTATTAGATTGACAGCATTGTGAGCAGCAATATAGATAGAGCCTTGGTTAGTTCACAATGCTGATCAAAACTCCCCAAGTGCTGCTCTGTGAGGAAATACGGGAAAATAATATCAAGACAGATTCAAACTATATTAGTTGTAAAAGAAAAAAAAAATGAATACATAGCTGAAATTACTTGTGTTGTATATCTGACTAAAGTTTAAATGTATCTAAAGATGTACTAAAAGAAAATAAAAAATAAAAAATTGTACAAAGTTTTGGTATTCCTAAAAACGGCATCATTACTTAGACAGTTTTTCCAACAAGCTTTCACAGGCTTTTTAGGATATTCCATCCTATTTAAAATTTCATGTTCATTTCATACAGCTAGTGCTTTTTTTTATGTGAAATACATATTTAAATAGTTTAGTTTATTCTACATAATTTAGCTATCATCTAAACTAATAGGATGTGTGTTTAATTAACAAGTTTATAGTGACAACACAGCGAATGCAGAAATGAAGAATAAATACACAATAAGAAAAACAGATGAATTAACTACCTTGAGAACAATATCCCCCTCATGCAAGTTCCCATCTTTTGCTGCCAAACCAGTGCTTGTCAATCCCTTAATGTAAATCTGACTTCCAAGCCGAAGCCCATACTCTGGAAAAATAAAATGAAATACATAATGGCACTTGTAACTGACAAAGAGAAAAATGTATTGGCACTTGTAACTAACAGAGAAAAATGACATCAGAAATTAAAAAAAAAAAAAAATGCTTGCCTTCATTTGGCTTTTTCTTTGTTAAAAGGACACTCGTAGATGTGTCTGAAGGAGATGGGCTACGAGACAGAAGTTTATCTCGACTTCTCTGCAATTCTTTTTCATATTTGCGCTCAGGAGAAGCCCTTCTGCCATAACCTCTGTCTGGGCTATACTGTGCATTTCTATCATAGTGGTCATCTCTATCCAAGGCCCTTCCACGACTGCTATCCCTTCCATAGCTTCGCGGGTCATCCAAGTCTCGGTCAAGACTCCTGCCTCGACTTCTTTCCCTTCTGTACCCAAGGTCTTCATCCAGACCACGGTCTATGCTTCTGCCACGGCTTTGGTTGGTTCGGTAGTTCTGTTCATCATCAAGGCCTCGCTCCATACTTCTGCCACGACTATATTCTTGCCTGAGTCCATAACCAACATTAAGATCTTGGTCAACACTTTTTGCACGGGCTCCATAGCCTCGATGTTCTCTTTCATAAGGACCCCTTTCCTGGTCTCTTCTATAGCCTGGGCTTGGATCTACACTTCTGTCACTATATGCATTGTAAGCTGTTCGGTTTTCAAATTCTGTATAGTCATCCATAATATCCAAAGCAGGCTCAGATTTGCTTGGAACAACAATTGGGACCCTTCGTGGTCTTCTTACTACCTGTAAACATTCCAGTAACAGGTTAAACGTGTACTTGAACAATAACCCCTCAAGGTTAAACACTAAGCACAATATTTTAATGAAAAAGAAGTATAATGGAAATGACATTAAAAAATACATTTCATTCTGTTTTTTTTTTTTTTTTTTTCAGTCATGATAAATATGTGCATAAATCCCTCTTGGCCATGGACCCAGGCAGAAAACAGAGCCCAAGCAGTGAGAAGGTCTACTATCAAATCAAAACTGAGACCCAATCGTCGCCTAAGGACAAAAATCTTGGATCCCAGTTTCTGATGTGGAATCAATGAAGGACAAGAATGACAAAAGATCTCTGGGTACATTTCTGCATAGGTCTAATCAGAATAGAAGTTGAAAGAAGTAACAGAGGAGTGGAAGTGACAGACTGATTGTGACTAATGCAATTGGAGTGCAGATAGCTAGACAAGATGCTCAGTAATACATACAAGAGATAGCTTAACGTAAAACACATTGTTTGCCTTTAAATAATTATGTCTCTACCTCACTTTGTAGCTAGTCCCACCCTACTTCATGCTTTAGACTCCATTCAACACATGTACTGTATTCTGCTGGAGCTAGACACTATGATTTTTTTTACCTATCTGATGTTATCAGATCTTCTAGATTGTCAGCTCTAACGAGCAGGGCTCTCTGTCTCCTCCTGTATTGAATTGTAACTGTACTGTCTGCCCTCATGTTGTAAAGTGATGCGCAAGCTGTTGCCACAATACAAATCATGCAAAATAATCAGGGTGGTCTTCAACTCAAGTGCTCAACATAAAGTGTTTCCCTCAAAAATGTCCTTCCTTCCAGGCCTAATCTGAACAACCTTATATGAGTTTTGCTCCTCTACAGACAAGAACCAGTTGCTGTTATGTCTGCCATTCAACTTTGAGGTCATATAAGGAACTCCAGTCTGTTCGGTGAGGGGGGAAAAATAAATAAATAAATAAATAAAAGTCCCCTTGTAGCTCCAGGTCACCATCACATCACTGCACTGCTGGTTCATAATCACCCCAAGCAAGCATGGCACCTTGCCAATGTCTTCTGGAATCATTGGAAGAAATACCTTTGCAACCTTCAAGATCGTGGCAAATGTCAAACCCAACCTACAAGTAGGCATTATAGTCCTCTTGAAATAAAAAGAAGGATGCCCACCACAAGCACTGGCCTACTGATCTCATTACAAAGACTGCGCCAAGTAATGAGGGAAAGGTTCGGAAAGTAGAAGTCAAGGTAATTAAGGATTAGTGAGTCTAGCTTTTTTTAACAAAAAGGGTACGTCTTTTGCCAAAAGGAAGAGGATTTGTCTTCTACCCCAATGACTTGATTCTAAGCGAGGTAAGAAGGAATGGTGCATGTTGCTGCCTTCCCCCTCAGAAGATAGACTCATGGATTGTCTTCTGTGCCATCTTACCGGCACCAGTAGTGACTAAAGTTTTACAGTATGTTAAAGTTAGCATTATTATTCTCTTGTTCTTCCTTTTCTTTTTTTCAGGTGTTCCTGGAATGCAGTCTTTACTTAACCTCCCTGGCAGTATGATTATTTCAGATTTTTGATGCTGAAAACTGTACAATTATTTTGCACGGAAATTTGGCGTTTTATATTGTAGGCTTGTAATTCTTAGGAATAACTCACTTAAATCTGTCCAAACAAGGAGTTTAGTAGACATCCCGGATATGATAAAGTTTGAAAAACAAAATCATAAATTATAATATAATAAATAACTATAAATAATTATAACAAATAATAGTATAGATAATAAAAGTTATTCAATAATGTAATCAAATCAAAAACACTGAAATTTGCTCAGTTGCAGAATTGTCACTGTCATTACTTTTAGTGTTCGATAATGAATTTCCCCACAAATCACTATCGTTCAATTCTGCAAGTGATTCTAATTTATTATCGCTATTTTCTAGCTGGTCTAAAAGCACTTTTGACGTAAAAGGGATATTTTTTGGTTGCTATGGACAATCTCCAGTTTCCTGACAGAAAGAATAGTATTTATAATATAAAACTGCATGCAGGACACTGGACTAACCACTAGGGACAAAGGGGATGTGTAATTATTTGATACAGTACTGTAATCTGTAAGATTACAGTATACTGTATCTATACGGTGTTTTTTACTTTTTGAATTTGGCGCCGAACTCCGTCCCCATGCGTCGCAACGCTCGCAGGGAACGGAGCTCGGCACTTTGAATCGAGCGAGACACGGCAGCTCGCAGATCACAGCTGCGAGACATCGCAGGATCCAGGGGACAAGGTAAGTAACCTCTACATGGATCCTGCGATGCGATCCAGAGTCTGGCTCGGGGTTACTGCTTTTGGTACTGAAAATCCACCCCGAGCCAAACTCGGGAATACCGCTAGGGGGGTTAATGTGTGGACTTGATTCTCAATTGTTTAACATTTGAAAGCATCGATTTTGATGGGAAGTATTATGTTACACATGCATTGTTGTTAATTTGCCTTTAAATAAATTTGTCCTTACCTCACTGTACTTAGGGGAACTCTATATAGTTAGCCCCACCCTTCATTTTCAAGCTTTAACCTCCATTCACTACATGTACTGCATTCTGTGGAAGCTAGACACACTATGATTTTTGACCCATTTGATATTTATCTGTTATGATCTGCACACATTTTTTGGACTAAAAAGCTTTCTATGATCTGCAAGATGTCATTAGTTATCTTGCCACAACTGGAACAATTATAGTGATCACTTGCACTGCTTAGTTTGGAGAGGCAGAACATACATGAATAAAATCTATTTTTCAATGGACTATACTATAACAATGGATGATTTTAGCAGAAAAAGCTAGAGAAACAAAAAGTAAGAGTTTACTGTGTGTTTTAGTCAACGTTTGTAGATGCAGACAGATGTTAAAAAAAAAAAAAAAAAAATATATAAATCAAGGAGGTCAGACTATTAGAATCAGCATTTGGAGATGCACTCAGCTGTTGCCTTTTAGATGATGCTCAGGAATGTACAAATGACATCGGTGTGTATCAGATGAAAATCAGATTAATAGCTTCAAAACATAAAAAATAGCAAACAAAACATAATAGAAGTTTGGCAGTCCTCCTACCATAGCTACATAATGACTGCACTCCACATGCTTTGCCTAGGGCTGAAGAATGAGCAATCCTGGTTGTAAAAGACCACTCACCCACAAGGTAATGGTGACTAAAGCCACTTGCACATTTTCTATCTTCAGGAGCAAGCAAACCATATACAAATACAGATGGTAAAAGTCTAGCAGTGTGATGGAGCCAGAGGCAATTATGCCTTAGGTTCCTACCTCTTTTATGCTTTTTACCATTGTAAGGATTGAGAGCCCTGTATTATATTGTGTCAGTTGTGGTTTTCAATCGAGGAACATACCTGTTAAAGCTTATTCTTTCAAACAAGTTTTACTTGTTTTTACCAGCAAGCACTCCAGCAAATCCATGCAGTAATCAAGACTTGTTAATATTGCAATAGCATTTGCTTTGTTCTAAATGTAGTCTACTAGTAGATAATTCTCCATTTTGGTTTAGGTACAAACTCCATGCGTTTCACCACTCATACTAGCCAAAGACCAGAATAAAATCCCACAGATAGACAAGACCTTGTCATAAAAGTATATGAAGTAGATACTTGTAAAGGAGGGAGGGAACACTTACATTTTCCTACTGCCTGTGATGCTGAACTTCACACTGTTCCTGAGAACTGGTATCCCAAAGTCCACTGGGACTCTCAGAAGACAGCGTTTGGGCAGAGATAAAATGAATTATTCCATCTCTCCTTTTCACTTCCCTTATATGACAGGAGAATACAACCAGTAGACTACAATCTGCTCAATTTGTTTCTGTTACTGGGAGTCGTGGCACACTGATTAGCTAGAGTCTAATTATGTCAGTATCTGTAAATACACATTTTCAAAAAGGTGCTATTGAGAGACATTCTTTGCAAAAGCTCAATATCCTAGGGCAGTGATGGCGAACCTATGGCACGCGTGCCACAGCTGGCACGCTGAGCCCTCTCTGTGGGCACTCCAGGGGAATCCCCCAGCCAGGCAGTCACATGCCTCCAATCTACATTGTACTGTGTGTGGGGGGATGGGGATGTGAGTAGTGCAGGAAGTATGGGTCAGGTAGGCGAGTGCAATCGTCAGGTAGGCGAGCTGTAATGGTCAGTGCATGTGTCAGGTAGGTCAGTGTATGTTGCACAGTGTATTCTGAGCACAACGCATTCCTGATCCCTGCATTCTGAGCAAATCTGGCAGAATCATACGTTTTTGGTCCCTTAGGGCTCATTCAGATGCATGATCAGTCCCATCCTCTGTACAGAGCCACTGATAGGTTTAATTCTGTGTTGGCACTTTGAAAGAAATAAGTTGGTTTTGTGTCGCGGTTTGGGCATTTGGGCTCAAAAAGGTTCGCCATCACTGTCCTAGGGTATTAACCTTTTTTACATTATTTATAAAACAAAAAATTATTGACCAGAATATAATGGTTATATTTACCAGAACAGCTGTTTTCCCACATTTTCTTAGTTGCTGAACTGCAAACGAATGTGGCACATTCTCCAGAGGGGTCCCATTTACCATAAGAACACGGTCGTTCTCTCTGAAAGTGTCATATAAATAAGTTACTCTTAGCAGAAAATTCTTTAAAAAAAAAAAATCTTCATTTGGCTATTGTTTTACTCTAGTGCTGGAAATTATTTTATTAGCTGATAACACGCAAGTATTCATGAGTACTACTACGTAGCAAGATTGCTAAGGCATGAAAAATCTCAGCTCCAAGCTGACTCACAGGAAGATGCTTCCATTATTTTTAATTGCATTAGGTGGGACTTTGCGACATAGTATTTTTTATTTTTTTTTAAATTGTGTGTCATAACCCAAATTTAGTTCTAATATACCAAGTCTTGTAATTTCTCTCTGCTATAAAAACATAACTATAGCTTATGTGCAAGTATTCAAAAAAAAAAAAAAAAAAAAAATGTATATTATGATATATTTTTATTTTAATGAATACATATAAGCCATAGTTCTGTTTAAAGGGTTTGCTTAACAAAGAGAAATTACACGGTTATAGATCTAAATACCCAACATTACAGGTCTAGTTTTATTCCAAATTCAAATAAATAACTGTTGCTTGGTGACAGGGAGGCATGAAAATTCCAAAGGAAAAGTTGAGTATTTTAACTAAATACATTACGGTATTTTGAAGGTAGTGTCCAAAGCCATAAAAAAAAAAAAAAAAAAGAGAAAAACTGTTTTTGCACTTGTAATATCCTTTTCTTGGAGTTCATTAAAGGCCTAAAACATTTAGTTCATACTGCTGCCTAAAGGAAAATTTGGACACTAGCAAACAAAACAGTGACCAGCTTGGTACAACCCCTCCTTTTTACAGCATGCCTCAGTCTTGTTCCTTTCAGAAAAGGATTTTTTGGTGAATACAGATATCTTGTTTACGAGGGGACACAGGATTCATTTGGTAAGTCCAAAAGCAGTCCAACTGGGAGATGGGCAACACAGCAAACAAAAACACAAAGAGGCGATACAATAAACATGCTGGAATTGTAGCTCAAAGAGCTTCCTGAAGGAACTTATGTCCATGCTGGCTTTAGAAGTAACATCCATCTAGTAAAACATATAAAACACGTGACAAGAAGACCACGTGGCAGCCTTGCAAAGAAACAGTTGCCTGATGCCAAAAACTACTCAGATCTAGTAGAATGTGCCCTGACAAGAAAAGTGTGGAACCAGCTATACAAGACCAAAGTTTAAATGATGAATTTACCAAACCGCAGAGAAATGGTCGAATAAGAAACAGGTTCCCCTTTATGAGGACCATCAGGAATAAGGAGAATCAGCCTTTCTAATAGAGAGAGTGGCTTTGAGGTAGACACGCATAGCTCAAACTACATCAAGTCAATGAAGGGAAATCTCCTTCCAATGTACTGATGCTGTACAAAATGTACTGTGTCCTGGTTAAGGTGAAAAGCTGAAACCACTTTGCGAAGGAAGGAGGCACTAGACCTTGACCATCTCAAGGCCAGACATTTTTACCCCCTTCCTGCCCAGGCCATTTTTCAGTCATGCAACACTACTGTATATACTATATAAGGAAAAACAATATACCAACAATTTTGAAAAAAAACTTAGTTTCTGTTAGAAAATGTTGCAAATCTTTCTTCATAAATTTAGGCCAAAATGAATTCTGCTGCATTTCTTTGGTAAAAATAACCCAAATCAGTATATATTAGTCTGTGGTAGTTTAGTAGTATATGAAAAGTAATCATTCCTAATGCACTGACTGCCCATCTCATTACTTGAGCCCCTAAAATGCCAGGACAGTACAAACACCCTTCTTGAGAAATGTGTCCATACATTAGTCAGCTAACTGGAAAAGAGCTGGTATTGTCTAAAACTATCCTTTATAAGAATAATGAAGGAAAGACGACAGAGTATGAAATTATATAATGAAATATTAAAGTAACTAATTATAGAAAAGGTCAGCCCCATAATCTAAAAGCTGATATTGTAAAATTAAAGAATTGATCAATGTTCTATTTTCTATAACCAAATATCTAGGCAGACATAGGTTTCCAGATCAGAAAAAAAAAAGTTTTTCAAAAAAAGAAAAAATTATAAATGACTTTCAAAAAATTACTTACCGTTTGTCCTGGCCCTAGAGCTACTAGCGATAAAAATTAATTCCTCTATCGATATCCGCGGTAATAGTAAACATAAGTGTCCTTTTTTTGCGGACATTTTGACGATTGTCTGGTCCACCATCACCACTCTCCCCAACTTATACGCTATACTTAAACCATTCTCCACCATCTTGGCTGTTAACATAAATCATGACAAATCACAGGCCATGAATATCTCTCTAGAGGAAACCACGCTCAACCCCTAAACAATCCTACAGTTTTATATGCCACTGAGAGACCCTCCCATATTTAGGCATTAAAGGGGTGCATCCTATGCATTAAGGTGAAAAAAAAACACCTGGCAGTGACCGGCCCCCCAGCCCCCCTTTTTTACTTACCTGAGCCCTGGAATTTCACCCGGCGGAGATGCGCTCTTCCTCTGCCCGGGGTTCTCGACTCTTGATTAGATAGATTGACAGCAGCGCAGCCATTGGCTCCCCCTGCTGTCAATCAAATCCAATGAAGCAGATACTGGGGCCGAGTCTGGCATTCGTGTCTATGGACACAAATGCTGAACTCGGGAGCACACCTGCAAGGTAACCCCCCCCTGGGAGAGCGCTTCTCCTAGGGGGGTTATCTGGTGTGGAGAAGAGCCGCAAGAGCCACCGAGGGACCCCAGAAGAGGATGTTCGGGGCCACTCTGTGCAAAATCAGCTGCACAGTGGAGGCAAGTATCACATGTGTTTTTTTTTTTATTGTTTTTTTTTTTTTTATAACAAAGCCTTTACAATCACTTTAATCTTATCTCACTCTATCCTTGCACACTCTATACTCCCAAACTATCCTGCACTAGTCAAAACGAACAGCCTTCATCGACCATCAAGGTTTGGCAGACAGAATTCTGTGAAGATGAATATTCTCCCAAAAGTATTATATTTATTCTGCATGCTGCCAGTGGCACTGGTTCGCTCAGAGTTGATAGCATTTCAGACAAAACTTGTATCCTTCATCTGGGGGGGATAAGAGGCCTAGGGTGAACAAGTGTACACTATTCACTCACAAAAAGAAAGGGGGGTTGGGGACTCCAGATTTGCAAAAATTATTATGCGGCACAGTTGGCCCAGCTAGCCAGATTTTACTCTACTCAGCCCCATCTAATTTGGATGCAGATGGGGGCTCATGCATGTCAGGGACGGTCAATTTCTCATATCCTTTGGCTCACCTAAGGAACGCCCCCCAATTTTATGCCCAGCACTCTCCATCACATAGGTTAACTAAAACTTATAAGCTTAAAACCCTGCAAACTCCACTGGCCTCTATATTTGAAAATAAGAACTTCATCCCAGGCCTCACCCCCAGGACGTTTGATTGGTGGACTAACAAAGGTCTACTACGTATAGCAGATTTATGTGATCATAAGGGAGTATTGACATGTAAGTTCCTAGAAGAGAAATATCAAATGCTGGTTTCGGAGTACTTCCGATATACACAGATAAAGCATTTTCTAAATACTCTATCGTGGAACTCCGATATAGCGATCATGTCCTCTATGGAATATTTGGGTCAGAAGTTCAATAAAAATCGGGGTCATAGGCCTGAAATTTACACTATCTTGACTAGCTCCCCTATTAAACAGGGCTACATGGAAAAATAGGAAGCTGACCTCCAGGAAAGTATTGAGCTGGACGAGTGGCACACTATAGCCCAGGGGGCCTCGCGGTCACTCAAATACTTCTATTATAGAAGCAAATTATAAAGTACTTCTGAGGTGGTACATGGTCCCAGCTCGGCTGGCAACCTATGTACCAGAAGCGTCTCCCTTGTGTTTCCGTGGATGCGGACAGGAGTGAACAATCATGGTGTCGATGCCCTAAGGTAAGGTGGTATTGGATTAGGGTGTATAACTTCATTTCCACTTTCACCCAAAGTAACTTTGTCAAATCTCAAAGACTAGGCTACAAAATAGAGAAAGTGTCAAAATCCCAGAGATGCCTCATAACATTTATATTGGCCAAAATTATAATTGCAAAATTTTGGAAATTGTCTGTAGTGCCCTTCGAACAGCTTAAACAAACTTTCCTGGATTATGCTTAATGAGCATATGACAGCGATGGTAACAATAGAATGAAGATGTTTGAGAGTCTGGGACCCATGGGTCAGGTATCTGTCTGGTATCCTAGATCTATGCCTGATTAGAGCGCCCTCTGGGCTGTGGGACTCGTGGCACAGGGTCGATTCTTACGCTCTTCTTCCAACATCACTTCTCTCTCTCTCATCTCTCTCTCTTTATATAGTGTTCATTGCAGTATAACAAGGGTTGTTAGGCCTAGTCCCCAACAATCCTGAATGGGGATTATCCCCATGTAGGATGGAGTCTGATTCGATGAGGGAGGGGGTGCAGGAGTCTAAGGAGATGTGGATCCCCTACTTTCACACATACGGTGAATCATACATGCACCTACAATCTACTAAGAATTATAAAATTGACATTTACTCTGACTTTGTTAAAGGTGGGAGGTCCCTGACGGTATATAGTTATTGAGATGCAATGTCGTATTAGGAATAATAAACTGATACGGGGGCTCCCCCATGGAGACACAGTTAATATAAACTATATCACCAGCAAAGATTTCCATTTGGAAGAATGTCTACTGTAGGTGTAATATTCTTCCTAAAAATGTTCGGATATCCATTCATTTAGCATATATTTTTTTACTGTACATGTTTTTTGAATACTTTTGTACACTTTTCTTGTGAAAATTTTGAATATAAAATATTGAAAAAAAAAATTACTTACTGTAGGCAACCATCTGCAGGTCCTCCTAGAAGCACATCTGAAATTACAATGGAGTTGTCACCATTATTAAAATGTGGATTGTCTCTCCCTCCAGAAACCGCAATGCCAAATCCTTTTTTTGGATCCTAGGTTACAAAGTAGAAATAATATTCATTAGCATAAGCATGATTGAGGACCAAAGAAAGCTTTATAAACAAACCAATATCATTTCCATCAATTGTACATGCCACAGATGTTTCTCTGTATTGAACAAATAAATGCATTTTAACATATCACACTTTATTCTTAAATTGTATTTGAAGTGTCATGTAGGGACACTTCATTCATGTCACTGTGCATTGCGCTGCTATGTGATGACATGCGGTGCAATCCAGTGTGCTTTGTAAAAATGCTGCATTTTACCACAACATGACACCCACACTGTGGCATGAACAGGGCTCATAGAAAACGACATGCCCTAGCAGTGACCTGTGTTTATCTACTATGGAAAAAAAGCAGGTCACCAGTGGCCTACAATAAAATAGTCCTTTTCATCGTTTCAACTTCATAAAATGACAATGTGAATCTGGTGTGGGCACTACACTGAATTTACAATAAATCCACCCTTGGTTAATAAATTTGACCTTGGTTTCATGGGTTCTAGTTTGCGTGTGAAAATGAAAATAAAATGTATAGAAGTTTTGTCCATTTATTAATTTCAGGACCAAAAATAATAAAGTTTACCATTTTTTCCCAGGTACTTATGAAATACTGTATTTGAGTAGAGTGCAGTCTTCTATCCAGCCAGCAATTGGCGTCATGGGCTCTTCACTAATTTGCTCTCTTTTTTTAGTGCAAATTGGATGCGGTCTAAAAACGCATTCAATTTGCATATATGTGAACTCAGCCTTAAGTGTTGAAAAAAAGCTGCTTGTTTTCAGAGAGCAATGGCATAAAGAGAAACTGTCATTTTGCCCATGCAGGGCAAGAAGACAGCATCACAGGGAAGGGCATCCTCTTCCCTTATATATTCACCTTACCAATGCTCCGGATTGAGGTCAGCTATGTTGGTGACCCAGGGAAGCAGATAAAAACACTCACCCAAACATGTGATAGCGCTCAGACCTAGGAATAGTTGTTAAGGCCTGGGCGCCTGGTAAAATTCCCCTCTATGGCAGAAAATGCCAGGTATCTTACCCAGCTGTGAAGGAGCAAGGAGCTGTTGGGGAATTTTGTAGCCAGTATCTTTTGGCCTAATCTACCAACCAGCAAATTTAAAATGAACATATATGAAATTCCATATAAAAACAAACATAAAAACGTGGGTGAGAAACACCAGGGTATGATCAAAGCCAACAGACTTGCCATACTGTTTAATTGCGAAGACCACGAAGCAATGCATGTAGAAAATCAAATACATTTTGACGCATCAAATATAACCCATATTACACACAACACATATATACAGTATCTCACAAAAGTGAGTACACCCATCACATTTTTTGTAAATAGTTTATTACATCTTTTCATGTGAGAACAATGAAGAAATTACACTTTGCTACAATGTGAAGTAGTGAGTGTACAGCTTGTATAACAGTGTAAATTTTATGCCCCCTCAAAATAACATAACACACAGCCATTAATGTCTAAACCGCTGGCAACAAAAGTGAGTACACCCCTAAGTGAAAATGTCCAAAGTGGGCCCAATTAGCCATTTTCCCTCCCCAATGTCATATGACTCGTTAGCGTTACAAGGTCTCAGATGTGAATGGGGAGCAGGTGTATTAAAATTTGGTGTTATCACTCTCACTCCCTCATACTGGTCACTGGAAGTTCAACATGGCACCTCATGACAAAGAACTTTGAGGATCTGAAAAAAAGAATTGTTGCTCTACATAAAGATAGCCTAGGCTATAAGAAGATTGGCAAGACCCTGAAACTGAGCTGCAGCACAGTGGCCAAGACCATACAGCGGTTTAAAAGGACATGTTCAACTCAGAACAGGCCTCGCCATGGTTGATCAAAGAAGTTGAGTGCACATGCTCAGTGTCATAGCCAGAGGTTGTCTTTGGGAAATAGACGTATGAGTGCTGCCAGCATTCCTGCAGAGGTTGAAGGGGTGGGGAAGCCTGTCAGTGCTCAGACCATACGCCACACACTGCATCAAATTGGTCTGCATGGCTGTAGTCCTAGAAGAAAGCCTCTTATAAAGATGCACAAGTAAGCCTATAAAAAGTTTGCTGAAGACAAGCAGATTAAGGACATGGATTACTGGAACCATGTCCTGTGGTCTGATGAGACCAAGATAAACTTAAAATAGTGACATTTTGGGCGCAATTTGGACATTTTCACTTAGGGGTGTACTCACTTTTGTTGCCAGCGGTTTAGACATTAATGGCTGTGTGTTGAATTTTTTGAGGGGACAGCAAATTTACACTGTTATACAAGTTGTACACTCACTACTTTACACTGTAGCAAAGTGTCATTTCTTCAGTATTGTCACATGAAAAGATATAATAAAATATGTACAAAAATGTGAGGGGTGTACTCACTTTTGTGAGATACTGTATAAATAAATAAGGTTATCAAGTGAATGGTCTGAACTTTGATTAAATGAGCAATGATGATGAAAACAATTTAAAAGTATTTATGTTACAAAACACAAACTGTTGCTGAAACAATTTAAATAAAAAAATATGCTGTGTCGTGCATTGCATTTACAAAAGCAGAAATATATACGTATTAACCTCACTGCTACTTATGTATGCCATGCAGTTTTCAGGGAGAATGCAGGGCTTATTTGGTACTGGAGGCTTGACTTGGTTGGTGAAGAAGAATAGTCATACTTACACCGTCACATTATGTCTACCGAGGGCCACACCTACTTAAAGCGGAACTTAAAGCGGTTGTATACCCGCTTTTTTTCTACCTGCACCGCATACTAGCTCATTATGAAATACTTACCTTAGAACGAGGCGTCGGTATCTTACCTGGTCCACGCCGAGGGAGCTGTCATGTTGCCTCGGCGTGTCTTCCGGGTATCGCGGTTCGAGCGCTGCGAGTGGCTGAAACCGCGATGTCGTCACTCCCCAGCATGCGCGCGGGAGATTTCTTACTCGGCAAGGTCCGGCAGTTGCCGGCCTTCAGCCGAGAATCCCCTGTGCGCATGCGCCGCTGCAGTCAGCGGCTCATAGCAAGGGGAATATCTCCTAAACCGTAAAGGTTTAGGAGATATTTTTTTTACCTACAGGTAAGCCTTATTATAGGCTTACCTGTAGGTAAAAGTAAAGAAAATGACTATACAACCACTTTAATTGTATCTCAGCACAAGGTGAATATGCCATTTCAATTATTTTTAATATTCAAAGCAAAACTCTCCCCATCCATCCATGTCTTCTTGCTTTATTTGGTTGAAAAATCACTTAAACACCCCCTTGGCATTTCTAGCCATGGTCATCTTCAGCAAGGAAAGCCGTTTAATGTAGGATTTTCTTCCTGGAATCCACCTGCCCTTAGCTCAGGCATGCAGACAGGAGCGTGTGCTTAGCTAAGAAAGCCCCTCCTTCCGATAAAAAAAAACAAAAAAAAACCCATGGATACTCCTGGGATGTATGACAGTGGTCATCAACCCTGTCCTCGGTGCCCACTAACAGGCCAGGTTTGCAAGATAACTGACATACATAACAGGTGATCTCATTTGCTGATCAGTGATTGCAGTATTCTAGTCTGCATCTCCCCAAGGTAATAAATAAAAAACTTGGCCTGCTAGTGGGCCCTGAGGACAGGGTTGATGACCACCGATGTATGACATCAATTTGGCCTAGGCCAGAAACCAGGAAGCAACTGAGGAATTGTTACAAAAAAAGTTTAAAAACAAGAACTGATAAACCTGCCTATCTTTTAACCAATGCTAGCAGCATAAGGATTAAAAATAAATGTTGATTGAGAGAGTTTAATTCCACTTTGAAGAAGTCATAGAGCACTGTTAGATTGGCTCAAGAGGGAGCAGGAAATGTGTTGTTCAGCAGTCATTTTATAGTAAGAGCACATTGAAAACAATTATGCGCTGATTAATAAGCATGTGTTTGTGAAGTTCTCTATCCTATTCAACTGAATAAAAAGCTGAAGGTCAACATACCATTACAATATTGCTATTAAAATAAAATAGAAATGATAGCAACACAAAAACTATAGAGTTTTACCTTGTGTAACGTGACAGTGTACTGCTCCCATACTGTGTCCTCTAGTCCAAATCCCTGTTAAAAGAAAAAAATAAAAACCATGAAAATCAGAGCGAGAGAGAGAGGTCATAGTAATGTACCCTTGTCCCTGAGCACTGAAATGCCGTTTCCTTGTGAAAATGTCCCTGTTTATATTTATGCAGTGCTCTTTGCCCTTAAAAGTTGATTGGAGTCCTAATCATGCAGTTTCTGGGGAATATTTGTTTGAGAAGAAACATGCTGAGACAGATACTTGGAAAGTGAAAATAAATATTCAAGCTGTTTTTTTTAGGCCGTCATGTGATGTTCTCATATTTACTGTAAGTGGGCTGCGTGCTTTCTGCTGCATTCCATCAAACTCCAGTATGTGCACTTACAGCACTCACCTAACCTGACACCACAAAGCTTGGATCACTGGACAGACTATATCGGGGATAGGCAACCCTGCACTGGGGGGGCCCCCACACATTGTAAAAGTTGGGAAACACTGTTTGGTTCACTAACTTTGCTGTAGCTGCGATCTCCAGCTCTAGTGATGGGGAAGAGATTAGGTGCAGTTCTGCTAGGGGGCGGTCCCCGTTTCCAGGAGGACTGTAATTGGCCACTGCTAAAGCCAATCACAGTTCTGCTAGCCACTCCCACCATCGGGAGGAAGATGATTCGCTTGGTTGCCACTACCAATCTCAGAAAGAAGGGATTTCACTGTGTTCGAGAAATATTATATTTATTATGTGTCACTTACTACTGACCCCTCAGCCACAGCCAGTATTCTATTCAGCGCAATGAAAATCATGCCCAACTTTTGCTGCGATGCTCCGTGTCGCACTTTTTCTCTCCTGCTGCACACAGGCCCACTGCTTTCAGAAAATGCCCCTGACCTGAGCTCATCATTGCGTATCCATTCCAGATGCTTGTGTGTGTTGTCACATACAAGCACGTGGGCTGGATGGAAGAGGTATATTAGCAGGGATGATCGTGCCAGGACATGTAGAGTAGAGGTCGATAGATATGGGTTTTTCTCTGGCCGATACAGATATTTAGAAATCGCGGTGGCCGATATATGATGCCAATTTTTTGGGCCGACATGTTAGGCCGATTTTTTCTTTTTTTTTTTTCCATTTATCTCATAAAATCTAAAACAGTTAAGTAATAAGAAGTGATAAGGAAAATTTCTTAAATTAAACATTTATTAAACACAACAAGCCTCCAATCAGTGCACTTGTATGTAGAATTTAGATTTAAAAAAAAATATGTATATTAAATACACAAAAACCAGGTAATCAAAACGTTTGGACGAAAAAAAAAAAAAAAGGGCTAACTTTTCTGTTTATTCTATTTTTTATTAACCACTTAAGGACCAGCCTCGTTTTGGATTTTAGGTGTTTACATTTTTAAAACAGGTTTTTTAATAAAAAAATTAGACAGTAAAGTTAGCCCAATTTTTTTTTATATTGTGAAATATAATGTTACGCCAAGTAAATTGATACCCAACATATCACGCTTCAAAATTGCGCCCGCTCGTGGAATGGCGTCAAACTTTTACCCTTAATCTCCATAGGCAACGTTTAAAAAAATTCTACAGGTTGCATGTTTTGCGTTACAGAGGAGGTCTAGGGCTAGAATTATTGCTCTCGCTCTACCGATTGCGGCGACACCTCACATGTGTGGTTTGACCACCGTTTTCATATGCGGGCGCTACTCACGTATGCGTTCACTTCTGCTCATGAGCTCGTCGGGACAGGGCGCTTTAAAAGAATTATTTACTTTACTTAATTTTATTTCTTTTTTCACTGTTTTTTTTTTTTTTTAATTTGGATCACTTTTATTCCTATTACAAGGAATGTAAACATCCCTTGTAATAGAAAAAAGCATGACAGGTCATCTTAAATATGAGATCTGGGGTCAAAAAGTCCTCAGATCTCATATTTGTACTTTAATGCAGGAAAAAATAAAAAAATAAAAAAGACAAAAAAAAAAATAAAAAATGTGCCTTTAAGACAAATGGGCGGGGCCGACGTCATGACGTCGCTTCTGCCCTCCTATGGTATGGAGACAGGTGGGGGCCATCTTAGCCTCACTCGTTTCCATACCTAGGAAATGAGAGGACCTGATCGCCTCCGCGGCTACAGTAAGCAGCGGAGAGAGCGGGAGGGGGTGGGCACCTCTCCCGCCGCCAACGGTGATCTCGCGGCGAACCCGCCACAGAGACCACCATTATCGTGTACAGAACCGCCGGCCCTAAAGATGGATACCTCGGTTGTGGCAGCAGCTGCTGCCATTACCTAGATCAGTGTTTCTCAACTCCAGGCCTCAAGGCGCCCTAACAGGTCATGTTTTCAGGTTTTCCATTATTTTGCACAGGTGAATTGATCAGTTTCACTGCCTTAGTAATGACCACAGTTGTTTCATCTGAGGGAAATCCTGAAAACATGACCTGTTGGGGCGCCTTGAGGACTGGAGTTGAGAAACACTGACCTAGATATCCATCTTCAAAGTAATGACGTATATATACAGTGGCCGGTCGGTAAGTGGTTAATTAACCGCTTCAGCCCCGGAAGATTTTACCCCCTTCCTGATCAGAGCACTTTTTGCGATTCGGCACTGCGTCACTTTAACTGACAATTGCGTGGTTGTGCGACGTTGCACCCAAACAAAACTGAAGTCCTTTTTTTCCCCACAAATAGACCTTTCTTTTGGTAGTATTTGATCACCTCTGTGGTTTTTATTTTTTGCTCTATAAACAAAAAAAAAGCGACAATTTTGAAAAAAAAAAAAAAAAAAAGCATTATTTTTTACTTTTTGCTATAATAACTATCCCCCAAAAATATATATAAAAAAAATGTTTTCCTCAGTTTAGGCCAATATGTATTCTACTACATATTTTTGGGGAAAAAAAAATTTGCAATAAGCGTATATTTATTGGTTTGCGCAAAAGTTATAGCGTGTACAAAATAGGGGATAGTTTTATGGCATTTTTATTAATTCTCTCTTTTTTTTATTATTAGTAATGGCGGTGATCTGCAATTTTTATCAAGAATGCGACATTATGGTGGACACATCGGACACTATTTTGGAACCATTGTCATTTATACAGCGATCAGTGCTATAAAGATGCACTGATTACTGAGTAAACGACACTGGCAGTGAAGGGGTTAACCACTAGGGGACAATAAAGGGTTCAAGTGTGTCCTAGGGAGTGATTCCAACTGTGGGGGGATGGGCTTCAAGTCAAATGACAGCGATCACTGCTCCCGATGGAGCAGTGATCTCTGTCATGACACAAGCCAAAACGGGGAAATGCCTTGTTTACATAGGCACTTCCCCGTTCTGAGGCTCCGTGACATCGAATCCACTGGTCCCGCGTGCCTGCTATCCCCGTCTCTTAAAGGGGACGTACAGGTACACCCATTTGTCCACCGCTGCCAATGTGTTGGCGTGCAGTGGTCAAGTGGTTAAAGTGTTATTTCCCAAAAAATTGCGCTTGAAAGACCGGTGCGTAAATACTGTGTAACATAAAAATTGCAACAACCACCATTTTATTCTATAGGGTCTCTGCTAAAAAAAAAATAATAATAATTATAATAACTCTAGAATATATAGATTTTGTTTGGGGGTTCTAAAAATGTTCTAGCAGAAAATACTGGATTTTTACTTGTAAGTAACACGTCAGAAAAGAATTAGTCTTTAACCGCTTGCCGACCGTTTCACGCAGATATACTGTGGCAGAAGGGCACTACAGGCATACTAAACATATCTTTAAGAGGCGGCTTGCCGCCGCGAGCTCCGTGAGTGTGATCGCGAGTCCGCACTTGATGTCCGCGGGGATACCAACGATCATCTCACAGAGAGGAAGAACGGGGAAATGTTTTTTTTTTTTTTACCAAAAATATGTAGAAGAAGAATACATATCGGCCTAAACTGAGGGAAAAAAAATGTTTTTATATATTTTTTTGGGGATATTATAGCAAAAAGTAAAAAATAAATAAGTTTTTTTCAAAACTGTCGCTTCTTTTGTTTAGACCGCAAAAAATAAAAACCGCACAGGTGATCAAATACCACCAAAAGAAAGCTATTTGTGGGGAAAAAAAAAAAAAGGACGTCATTTTTGTTTGGGAGCCACTTTGAACGACCGCGCAATTTTCTGTTATAGCGACGCAGTGCCAAATAGCAAAAAGTGCTCTGGTCTTTGGCCAGCCAAATGGTCCGGGGCTTAAGTGGTTAAATGTTTAAACTGGGATCTACACACCGGAGTTCATTCCTTTGATTAGTAAATAACCCTCCACTTTGCACTACAGTGATGGGACAGATGACACACAAAGTCTGAGAGCTTGCTATAAAAATTTCTGACAACAAAATCCGTTGTCGGAAATTCCGATCGTGTGTACACAAATCGGACGGACAAAGTGCCACACATGCTCAGAATAAATAAAGAGATGAAAGCTATTTGCCACTGCCCCGTTTATAGTCCCAACGTACGTGTTTTACGTCACCGCGTTCAGAATATTCGGATTTTCCGAAAACTTTGTGTGACCGTGTGTATGCAAGACAAGTTTGAGCCAACATCCGTCGGAAAAAATCCTAGGATTTTGTTGTCGGAATGTCCGAACAAAGTCCGACCGTGAGTACGGGGCATTACACTGAAAGTATATTGGGGTAATATCTGATAAATCAAAGACATATAAACAGTCCCAGTTCATATACTATGAGAGCCAAGAATGGCATAAAAGATGACACCAACAGGTAAGAATGATCTCCTCAGTAGTGATCAGAGTGCTCGCAAAATGTTGCAATTAATGTGCATCCTTATTATTGCTTCCACCGCCATATATACAGGCCACTCACCTCACGCTGTGGACCTCTGAATTAACAGATAGGTCATTCAGGCATTCTCCACAGGGGTAATCACAAGGTAAAAAATTTGCCTCTAAACGGTCCGAGGATCGAAATCCAGCCTCATTCGTGCAGCAGCAGGAGGACGATACACTCTTCATATATTAAGAATGGTATAGAATCATTAATGGACAGGAAAGACCTGGTGGTACGTCCAGCGGACAAAGGAGGGGGGGTCTGGTTGTGTTAAGTAAGGTGTATTATAAGAACAAAATTGAGAACTTAACTTAGTGATGTCAATACATATAGAGTAATGACTAAGGACCCCATGTTACAGTTCAAGGAAGAGCTACACTTCTTGATCGAGAGAGGGAAACATGTAGGAGTCCAGAATACGAAAGAAGCACTATACTATGTATGTCTTATTGATTTTACATGACTACTATGTTCCCATCAACTGTGTATGAGAGTATCGTCCTCCTGCTGCCGCACGAATGACGCTGGATTTCGATCCTCGGACCGTTTAGAGGCAAACTTTTACCTTGTGATTACCCCTGTGGAGAATGTCTGAATGACCTATCTGTTAATTCAGAAGTCCACCGCGTGAGGTGAGCGGCCTGTATATATGGCGGTGGAAGCAATAATAAGGATGCACATTGATTGCAACATTTTGCGAGCACTTTGATCACTACTGAGGAGATCATTCTTACCTGTTGGGGTCATCTTTTATGCCATTCTTGGCTCTCATACTATATGAGCTGGCACTGTTTATATGTCTTTGATTTATCAGATATTACCCCAATATATTTTTAGTGTTATTTTTTTGTTTTTAGCGCTGCACTATTTTTTTTATGTGGTCTTCTCATGCCCGTGAGATGCTTTAGGCTGCTTTAACATTGCTCTGCTGAAAAAAATGTATCAAACACGCATATGCCTTTCTGCCACATTTAGGATGCGCTTCCAGTGCGTTTTACCCAGCATGCACCTGTGAAACTTGGCCACAAGACTCAAAAAACACACCAAAAAACACAATGCAGGTGCATTTTTGCTGCGCTTTCTATAGATTTCAATGGGGACCTGAGTTTTTGGTGTGGTTTTGAAAACCACACTAAAGATGCTGCAAGCAGGACTTTTCAAAACGCAGTGCACTCACAGCAGAGTGGTGTGAAGAGTCCCATAGAATTTAAAGTGAATGTTTTTCTTGCGTTTTTTTAAGCCAGGTAAAAAAAAACAGCAAAAATGCATCAGTGTAAAAGAGCCCTTATGGTGTCATGTTACAGGTATACCCTATAACAGGGCTTGACAAAACCCAGGCGCCAGGTCGCAATGGCGACTGGAAATTGCGTCCCGGCGCATGGGCTACACCGCAGCAGCTGGAACGTGGACCCCCCTCCGCAGGTGAGATGACTTTGGCCGGGCTCTGCAGCCTGCTGGCGCGGCATACGCGATTTCTGCGAACCAGCACCCTCAGGTGGATTGTGCTGTGATGTGTGGCTTGCTCTCACTGCCCGCCCACCTCCGACATCTTCCCAGTTTGACAGCTGGTGTTGAGGTTGCGGGCTTGATTGGTCACCTGTTCCTTACCGCCGCTGAGGCGAGGGAGTGCTGCCTGTCAGTGCTGCCAGTGCCATCTCAGTGCTGCCCGTCAGTGCCATCTCAGTGCTGCCTATTGGTGCCCATAAGTGCCATCTCAACAGCGCAGCCTATCAGTGCACATCAGTGAAGGAGAAAAATAACTTATTTGCTAAATCTTATAACAAAAACCGGACATGCAGTTCTGGGAGCTGGGCAGCCGATTTAAAAAAACGGCTCCTAACTTTTAGCTGGCTCCTAGATTCTAAGCAAATTTGTCAAGTCCTGCCTTACAAGGCAATGCATACCTCTTTGCTAAAAAGTTTAGAAAAGGAAAAGGAGCAAATCATATTAGTCACAACACCTTAGAAAATCAGTCAGACTACTTCACCACACCTATATATAAGCGCAGATTTATCTGTCACCCATTCAAATTCAATAGATAAGCAGCAGAAATATCCACTTCATATAGAATGCAAATATTTAGATTAGTGGGTATCAACTTACTTGCTATAGGGAACTTCAAATGCAGCCAGTGACAACACCAAAGCATTATACAATATTCAGTATATGTATTGCTACATAAAACGGCCAGACAGTGGGCAAGCTGCACGAGCTGGTCAGTGTGCAGGCATGCTTCAGGAACTGGAGAAGGAAGTATAGGCATGCTTCACGAGATGGTCAGAGATTGCAAGCATGCCGCAGGAAATGTCAGAGTCTGCCGGCATCCTACAGTAGATGGTCAGAGGCTGCAAGCATGCTTCAGAAGATGGTCAGAGACTGTGAGCATGCTAAAGTCAATGATCAAAGTCTGTATATGCTGCAGGAGACAGTCTCAGACAAGGAACATTGCAAGAGACTTCTAGAGATCACTGATATTACAGTCCTTTTACCTAAAATAGAAGTTCACCCAAAAACGAACTCGAAATCTACTCGCAGCCACATTCTAAAAATAATCTATCTAGCCCTGTAAAGATGATATCGCTATACATATCCTTTCTGAAGCCGATCCGGTCTCCAGCGGTGGATACTGTGTGCAGGAGAGAACCAACGGCTGGGAAATTATGTCACCCATAGTGTTACTTTGGGGCTTTCATTGTCGGCTGCCTCTCCTAATCACTCCTACAACACAGCTGACAGTTCAGCATGGGATGGGACCAGACTGCACCGTAATGGCAGCAAAATAGGTAAGTATAGTGATTTTTTTTCTTTACAGGGCTAGATAGATTTGTTTTAGAATGTGGCTGCCAGTAGATTTAGAGTTAGTTAGGTGTTGGCTGAACTACGTTAAAATGAATGTCAACATATATTCTGCTAAGCAAAATCCAATACAAAAAGGCATAAGAAGTTACATGCATGAGTACTGACTTGCCAAAATTAAATACTATTAAATGTCTTGGATAATGAAACATGAAAATTAATTCCCAAATTCCTGGGATGCATGCCCTCTTACTCAACTGCAACTCCCAGGCCTTATGTTTTTAAAGGAAGCAGCTGGGACGACAGAAATAACACTCAGGTATATACGTTGCACTTTTCAGGAGACAGTTTAATTAAAACTTCTTACTGTGGAGAGAAAAAAAAAAAAAAAACACAAAAAACAAACAAAAAGGATGACCCTTTGCAATTTTGAACTGCCAAAAGTAAACTGATTACCCATATTTAAAATTACACAAGTCACTAAGCATCCACTCTTGTTTTTTTAAATAAATATATGTGTAGATGATTTTAGTAAGGCCTAATGTACAGGAGACGCTGTTAAACTCGCGTTCAGAGCCAGTTGGACACTTTTTTCAACTGCCCCTGAACCCATTCAATGTTATCCTATGTGTCCATGTACACAGTCTCGTTTTTTTGGCGTTTTTAGGCAGTTGCGTTTAATCTCGTTTTTCCAGAAGCAAAAAAATGGGTTCAGACGCTAAACGCGGCTAAACGCCGGTGCCACGTTTATAAGTGTTTTTACAACCCGACTTTGGGGCCCCATATCTCGGGGCCACTTGATGCTAGGAACCCCAAATTTGGTGTGCAAACACAGTGGACAACATATCCAAATTTGGGGTCACTAGCACCAAGTGGCACCGAGATACGGGGCCCAAAGTTGGGTCGCAAAATGTCATTCTCTGCTCTGCAGACGCTTCTAGACGCAAACGCGGCAAAACAGGCTTTTCTAAATGCCTGTTTCAGCTTTTAAAAACATGGTGTTCAGCAGAGTTTGCACCAGCTTCTCGTGTGCATGAGGCCTAACAGTTTCAAAATGATTTATTTTCTTTAAACAAGTTAAAAGCATCAGTCTACTATATACGCAAGCTTGTCTAGCCTTTGACTTGAATTCTTGGATCAATCACAGACTTCATTAGCAAGATATTCCAAATTTGTCTACTTCACTTTATGCTATAGTCTAAGGCCTGATTCACACCTATGCATTTTTAGTGCTTTTTGCAGGCTTGCACTACAGTCCAATTAACATGGTTCCCTATGGAACACGTTCTGTAGTGCAAATCTGCAAAATGCGAAAAGCACTAAAAATGCATTAGGTGTGAATCAGGCCTTAGGGCTAATTCACAACAGTTGCTGCATCACAAAGCAGTGGCTGGTGTGCAACGCGGTCTGGCCGGATCACAGCAATGCCAATACGCCAATCTCGACGCATTGCACTGTTAATTTTTTCTTAATAAAATGTCACTGAGACATTTCATTAAGTTCATGCTTCCCACACTCCACCACAATGCAGTGGTGTAAAGTGGGCAGACTGGAGACAAGGCATTTTGCCTTGCCATGCAGTGGGACTGCACTGGAATTGACACCCGATGCATTCCCATCGCATCTCGACGCATTGCACTGTTCATTTTTTCTTAATAAAATGTCACTGAGACATTTCATTAAGTTCATGCTTCCCACACTCCACCACAATGCAGTGGTGTAAAGTGGGCAGACTGGAGACAAGGCATTTTGCCTTGCCATGCAGTGGGACTGCACTGGAATTGACACCCGATGCATTCCCATCGCATCTGGTGTGACTATACTCTTACTGAAGCAGTAGGGAAGTCTTCCCACTCCCACTGCATCATCCATAATATAAATAAATGGGGGGACCCCCATAATGGCTGCAGCTGGTTGCAAGATGTGTACATTCACTTCCGTTTCCTGGTGTCTTATTATAGAGGACCTAAACAGTGAAAGATGTGCTAGGCCTAGCCAACCTGTGTTGCTCATAAACTCCCTGCAGCAAGTATGGTTTTACCCATTACTAGCTTACAATGCCTTGTTTCTCATTATGTCTCCGTGTGGAGTTAGGGTTGCTTTCCTGATGTCTTCTGGGGGAATATTCAAAACACAACAGAAGAGGTGCAGAAAGCATAGATCCCCAGCATTAATGAAGCTGGGAGATGCTTGTGAACCAACAAAGAGAAGAGTGAGCAGAAAGTCTTACTAAAAATCTCATGAGAACAGTAGTCAGAAGCACACTGCAGAAATACAGCTATAAGGCTCAAGGTGCAGAAAGTGGAATGCTATTTTTCATAAGAAATTCAAGAGCGTAATGGTACTGGAGTGTTTTGTTTACCTTAATGCTGTGAATGCAAGGTGAAAAACACTAAACCTTTACTTTAACATACAGTTTACCACTCAATTCTTGAAATCTAGTTTGCAACTGATAATGAAGAAAGTCTGTCAGTATGGTACATACTGGGATAGTCATGGTATAGC
The DNA here is from genome assembly GCA_037952925.1 of Lithobates clamitans. Lineage (NCBI taxonomy): Eukaryota > Metazoa > Chordata > Amphibia > Anura > Ranidae > Lithobates > Lithobates clamitans. The sequence goes on from JBBGZY010000093.1 coordinate 4,348,188, forward strand.
TTTACAATGCATAGAAGCAAAGCTAGGTAGGACTTTTAAGCAAATAGCATAACTGATTAAAAAAAAATAAAGATATGTGAACAGGAACACATAAATATAAAAGTAGGTGTCATCACAATTTTGCTGCAAAAGTAGAAAAAAAAACAAAGTATTTTTCAGTTTATGGGTATTTTTTTTCACAAGGTTCACAAATGGCTTCAGCAAGTACTTGGATACATTTTTTATAGCAACTGTAAAGTTCTAGCATATAACATAATACAAATAATTGATAAGCTAAAACTTGGCATGGTTTATAGTAAACATTAGCTAACCAAAAATAGGTTTTACACTTGAGAAACGTATGCACTCTGCACTTCCTCTGTACTTAAGTAGAACTATAGTCAAAATGGTTTTTTGGATAGAGTAAGGAAGGGTTATGTCCCGTCAATTATTTTTTTGCTATCTGTGTCCCATTGTGGAGATTTCTCTTTACTTTCTGTCCCATAGCCAAACAAGAAGTGAGAGGCAAGCCCTGCAAATTTAGGGAATCCATTGGGACCCCAAGGTCACCAGAACTAATCTCCCCATTGGAAGATTTCCCCTCTATTACATTTCTGGGGACAACCCAAAATTTTGGATTTTCTTTCACTTTCAATAATAACGGAGGCACAGACAGCTAAAAAAAAAAAAAACCTGACGGGTGTTCTAATCCATCTCAACTCTATTCAAAACACACACACACATAAAAAAAAAAAAAATGGAAGACGACGTTTTGCCTTTTTTAGTTACTATAAACCTTGTGCAAATGAGGCCACACAACGTAAATTGCAAGTTTTTCTGCATCCAGGAGACAGCTCTACACTCCTAGTAATAGCTGGCTGTACACTACCTATACGTGGATATATGCTATACTTATGTGTTCTCACACATGGCTGTAATGCCCACAAATCACATTTAGAGGTTTGTGGTGTACAGCCATTCCTTACTATGGGCAGCACACCTCCACAATTTTCATTGTATGCCCTCTTGCACCTGTGTGAACAAGAATTTGGCAAAATCAGTAATATTCTGCTGACCCTTAAAACCAGATCATCATGTTAGCGGTAACAGTTTCATGCAGCACTAAAAACAGAATCTAGTGTTCCCTGTATGTATTCCAGGGCTTAATATTTAATTTTGACTGGAGTCATGAATATCTAATAAGCCTAGGCTTGTGCTAACATGAATTATTACGATTATGGAATTAATGCAGAAATACATTTTACAAGATAGAAGTACCAAAGCTAGTAAGTTATTCCGCAGGTCTACAAAACTTCAGTATTAAAGTAAAAGCACTACATAAGTTTCATATAACTAAGTCTGTCGTGTTATCCATGTCCTGCTTCTAACATGACTCATAATATATATGTGTATGGCAGACAGAGAGGATATAAACAAGGAAGGCATTAATGCCAGAACTATTATGAAATTAGACCATAACCAGTTATGTGGGTTCTTTGTTTCTAAAACACACTGGGATTATGTTTGATGGTTTGGATGGAATACAAAGTGACATGGCTGTGTGAGAAATACATTTGATGTAGATGAGGAGTGAACTGGGAAATACTATTCCATGACAGTTTACAAGACACACTGTGGAGAACAATCATTTGTCACCATAGGAACAAAAGGACTGAAGTGAGAAATGGCATAAGATCTGCTATCCCACACTCTGTTCCACCTCTATCCCCATGATGTGCACCAGCTGATGCCTCAGTCTGGCACATCGGTCACAATAACACTTAGTGAGAACTCTTAAGAGTCATGTGCAACTTCACTGCAGGAGCATTTAGGCTCTGGGAAACAAAAACAAAAAAAAAATCTCTCCTTCATTCAGTTATGTATTAATTATAAAAACATAACATATTTCAAAACACAGCTAGTATTACTGCCTGAAAATGTTACATCAGCTTTGCATGATACTGGAATCTTGCTTGCAGCACAGGTAAGCCCTCAATAGGGAGTTATTGCTTTTTTGTTGTCTAGTTAGTAAAGCCGGCCACATACTGATCGAAATTCACTTGGTTCAGCAGGGACCAGATCAGCTATGCATACATAGCCAAGACCAGGAGGTTATGATTTTTGCCTGGAATTTTGAACAGCGGTGCAACCAGCTTCTTTCTTCAGCCTGATTAGTTACATAGTAGGTGAGGTTGAAAAAAAAAGACACAAGTCCAACCTATGTGTGTGATTTTATGTCAGTATTACATTGTATATCCCTGTATGTTGTGGTCGTTCAGGTGCTAACAGTTCTTTGAATTTAACGATGCTCCCTGCTGAAACCACCGCCTGTGGAAGAGCATTCCACATCCTCACTGCTCTTACAGTAAATAACCCTCTACGCAGTTTAAGGTTAAACCTCTTTGCTTCTAATTTTAGTGAATGGCCACATGTCTTACCAAACTCCCTTTCGCAACATTTTTTTATCCCTATTGTGGGGTCACCAGTACAGTATTTGTATATTGAAATAATATCCCCTCTCAAGTGTCTCTTCTCCAGAGAGAATAAGTTCAGTGCTCACAACCTTTCCTCATAACCAATATCCTCCAGACCCTTTATTAGCTTTGTTGCCCTTCTCTAGACTTTCTCCAGTTCCAGTACATCCTTCCTGAGGACTGGTGCCCAGAAATGGACAGCATACTCTAGGTGTGGCCAGACCAGAGTCTTGTAGAGTGGAAGAATTATTGTTTCATCTCTGGAGATAATCCCCTTTTTAAATGAATGTCAAGATTCTGTTTGCTTTGTTAGCAGCAGCTTGGCATTGCATGCCATTGCTGAGCCTATCATCTGCTAGGACCCCCAGGTCCTTTTCCATCCTAGGTTCCCCCAGTTATTTGACTGGAGTCAAAAATATCTAATAAGCCTAGACATAACAGACTTGTGCTAACATAGCTGGAAAATGAAAAAAATGTTACGATATATATAAAAAAAATAAAATAAAAACCCTTTTAGTAATTGTTTACTAACAAAATCTTATGTGATCACAATGTTATAATTGGTGTTGGTGGTCACATGACAACCATATTGATTGGCTCCCGATCATTAGTCAAGATCGGAAGCTAATGTGCGAGCCCACAGCTGCAAATAGTTCCAGATTACTACTAGAGACCTGGAGCGGTCAATAAACCCATTAGTGTTGCCAACCTAACAGATTGAAATTTACTGACACAACTTCCAAAATTTACTGGCACAGCCACATCTTTACTGGCATTTCCAAAAGTTACAAAATTAGAGTTTTAAGTACAAATGTCACTATTTAGGCTACAAACAAGGCTCTGGGCCGAGCGTCACAGCCATATTTTTTACTGGCAACCTTTTCTTTTTACTGGCATTTACTGGCAGGAGAAAATTGCCTGTTTTTTACTGGCTGCCAGTAGAAATACTGACGGTTGGCAATACTGAAACCCATAGAAGGACATTCCTCCCTAAGAATGGGAAAGTAGATTACCATTCTCTTTGCAAAGGTACAATAATCTACAGATTGCAGGCAGAATCTAGTTAGTAATTAACCACTGAAACAACAACATTATTGCACGCATATGATATGTGAAACTAGGATATGTTACTATATACACACACACACACACACACACACACACACACACACACACACATTATATAAAAAAAATAAAATAAGAAACAGCTATATTTAAATTACAAAGAAAGACAAAATCATGATAACCCACAACGTGAGTATTACTTTGATGCGACTTAATGCAACTTTGAAACGCCTTTGTCTTGTGCAGGTATGCAGAGATAACAGCATACAGGATGATGCCATGCACTGCCTGGGTAATCTTCCTGTAATGTTGGATCCAAATTACATCAATATAGATGAGGCTCTGACTTAAAGTGGTTGTTAACCCACCAAGTTAAAATTACACCATCCTCTCTGTGTATTCATGTAATGTGCCCTGTGACTTATAAAAATAATGCAGCTATATACCTGTTTACAGAGCACAGATCGACACTCACGTGACCCGCTACCTCTCTCCTCTCTTGGCCTGACAGCTGTAGCGGGCAGAGCCGAGGATCCCCTGCTGCAGCTGTCATGCCAGAGAGGAGAGAGGCAGCGGGTCACGTGAGTGTCGATCTGTGCTCTGTAAACAGGTATATAGCTGAATTATTTTTATAAGGCACATTATATGAATACACAGAGGGTGTAATTTTAACCCCAATTCGAGCAGCAGGAGGGGAGGGGGGTGGACACAGATGACAGGCAGGGAAGGGAGAGGGGGAGAGGACAGAAGAGAGCTGCGGATGACAGAGGCACATAAACTGACCACAGTGTCAGGGCTCAGCAGCCATGATATACCGTGGTCAATTTACAAAGGGGCGGGCAGAACCAGGCAGGATCAGCCAGGTATTTCAGGTATTATAGGGGGCCAAATGACACTGCACAAGCACTGTGCTGTATAAAATCCTTCAAAGGAACATGATCTTTATTTTTAATTTTTTAGGTTAACAAAAGCTTTAACCACTTCAGCCCTGGAAGATTTGGCTGCTCAATGACCAGGCCTTTTTTTGAGATACGGCACTGCAAAGCTTTAACTGACAATTGGGTAGTCATGCGACGTTGTACCCAAACAAAATTGATGTCCTTTTTTTCCCTCAAATAGAGCTTTCATTTGATATTATTTGATCGCCTCTGTGGTTTTTATATACCCAAAAGTGACAATTTTGAAAAAACACAAAACAAAAAAAAAAAAAAAAAACCCACAATATCTTTTACTTTTGGCTATAATAAATATCCCACATTTTTTATCAAAAAAACAAATTTTTTCCTCAGTTTAGGCCGATATGTATTCTTCTACATTTTTATTTATTTTTTTTCTAAAAATATCGTAATAAGGGTATATATTGATTGGTTTGCGCAAAAGTTATAGAGTCTACAAAATATGGCATTTTTATTATTTTATTTTTTTTAACTAGTAATGGCGGCGCGTTCTGCGATTTTTATCTGGACTGCGATATTGTGGCAGACATAACCAGACACTTTTGACAATCATGCTAGTTTCAAGCATTAAAATATATATGCAAACAGCACTTGCAAAGAGAACCACTTAAAAATAATTAATACCGTGTCATCATGTGAAGTGATAATTGAATATGAAAGGACACAATCTAATAATAAAGTGCATTAATGCCATGATGTACAAAAAATATTTCCAAACATATGCAAATAAATCCACAGTCTATAAAGTGCTGGGTGCTCCTAGAAACAATAGCGCATCAGTGCTCCAGAAATGATTTCCGTTGAAATGTCGAGCGCCACACTCCCCTCGTGACCCCACTCACCAAATTTTTGGGACCCTCAGCTTTGCAGTCAGAGGATTCTCCAGAAAGATGCTCTTAGATCAATAAAAACCGACCAAGCTCAATAAATGGGAGACAGAAAAGGAACTTATACTGAAATATCATTAAAACTGAATGACTTGGGCAAACTAGGCGCCACTTACAAGACAGCTGAACAAACAGGCATCAGTGTAAAGCATCCCGGTTTCGTCAACCACTGACGCAACGTCCACCCCCCGTGTAATGCACGCCGATTAGCGGCGGACCCAGATGCTTTACACTGATGCCGGTTTGTTCAGCTGTCTTGTAAGTGGTGCCTAGTTTGCACAAGTTATTCAGTTTTAATGGCATTTCACTAGGAGTTCTTATTATCAAGCTTGGTCGTTTTTTATTGATCTAAGAACATCGTTCTGGAGAAGCCTCCGAGTTCCCACTCCTCACACATCAGATTATTTGATCACAGCCTCTTTGACCCTAGACTGTAAAGTTGAGGGTCCACAAAATTTGAGTGAGGTCACAAGAGGAGTGTGGCACATGACACTTCAATGGAAATAATTTCTGGAGCACTGATGTACTATTGTTTCTAGGAGCACTCAGCACTTTATAGACTGTGTGAATTTATTAACATATGGTGTTTGGAAATTTTTGTACATCATAGCATATGTTGTCACACATTTTGGAGCACTAATGTACTTATTAGATTGTGTCCTTTCATATTCAATCATCACTTCACATGATGACACAATATTTTTATGTGGTTCTCTTTGCAAGCTTAACATAAGGAATGAAGCTCAATAATTACAGAAGTAGGTAAGAATATAAAACATATAATGAAATATGATAAATAAATAAGGAAATTCGGAATAGAGATTTTCAAACTGATACATTTTATCAAAAGGTATCTATTCCTACAATGTAAGTTTACAAAATAACGTGAATGAGATACAACATTAGTAACAATGAGCTTCAAGAATTAATGGAGGGGGATGGGAGAGGAAGGAAAGGGAATAGAGAAAGAAAAAGGAAGAAGAGAAGAGTGGAGAGAAGAAATTTACTGGATTGATCCGAGAGCCAGTGTGGGGTTTAGTAAAGTTTGAGTTCCATCAAATATAAATCAACCACCATGGCAGGAGGACTGAATTATCAAAGGATGTTGGTGCGAAAGAATGAACCCATGGGTGCCACATATTTTCAAATTTTGGAATTTGATTGTGTTCTATGGCAGTCATTTTAGAGTGGATCATAAAGTTATTCATTCTATGTTTTGACTCTACCAAGAAAGGCTACCAAGAAAGGGATTTCCATGCTTTCGCGAGAGTTTGCTTAGCAGCTGTGAGGAGTTGGACAAAAAGCTTGAACTGCATATGCGTCAAGCCTACAGGTTTAAGATTAAGTAATGCCGTGGTAGGATCTGGTTGCATTGGAATTTTGAATCATTTGGAGGCAATTAAAAATATTTCCTTCCAGAAGGTTTGAGCTATAGAACAGGCCCACCAGATGTGCATTTGTGTGCCCAAGTCCGAACAGCCGCGAAAGCAAAGGGCTGAGCAGGATGGAGAGTATTTAGCAACTCTGGAAGGTATGAGGTACCACCGGGTCAAGACTTTATAGTTGGTTTCAACCGCTAAAACGTTAAGGGAGGATGTTTTGGTAGCCAACCAGATATCTGACCATTCTGTAGTGGTTATTGTGCCCCCAAGGTCCTCCTCCCATTTCTGAGCATAGGAAGGTTTGTCCGAGTTGGGTGTAACTAATAACTGAGAGTAAAGAGAAGAGATTAGTCTCTTGGCATGTGGATCCTTTTTACATGTAGCTTCAAAATTTGTGAGTTGATCAAGTGGTGTGCATTGATTTTTTTTACCCAACGTGAGTTTCTTAGGGTTCATTCATTCATTTGTGGCCTCATTCTGCAAGCGCTGTTAAACTCTTCCATCCAGTTTCAAGCAGTAGGCATTTTGTACACTGCTGCCTGAAAAACGCTCAGTTTTCAGGCATGCAGCATTTCTTTTACCAATCTAAAATGTGGATAAACAAGCGCTGTGTATTGATCAGTTAAAAATAAATATATAGATTGGAAAAATCTGGGTTGTCAGTCAGTATTTTGGCGCCCATTGGTGTAAATACACCCAATAATCCCCCCCCACCACCACCACCATAAACGCCTGAAATTGAATATCAGCATTTCTGGATGTAAACATCAGTACCATGTGGAAGAGGCCATTTTTTTCGCGATTTTCAATTATAAAATAATATGTATGGCCAGTTAAAAACAGCTCCACTAAATAATACTCCACTTTCATTTAGTTCCCTTTCACATTAGTGCATCTCCAAAGTCACACAATTTCCAGTGCGACTTTTGGTGCAATTTTGGTTCGACTTTACATTCTAAGAATCAAAGTAATTTGAGTGTAAATGGAGACTTAAAAATAGAAAATATGAATATTAATTTTGCAATTCAACCCCTTTGCACCAACAGCACATATATATATGTGGCCTCACGGAAGTGGGCTTTTTTCCTTGGGGCCGCATATATGTGTGCTTTGAGCTGGGAGCGTGCCGTACAGTGCGCTCCCAGCACAGAGACCGGGGTCTCACTAAGAGCCCTGGGTCTCGTACTAACAATGAGGGATCACGGTTGCCAGGTCAAGATCAGCAAATTCTGGGGAGAAATTTAAAAAAAAAAAATCATTTTTTTTAATTGGTATGAGTGTCAATCTGTTTTAGGCAGGGTTAAAAAAAAAAATGCAAAATGTGCACCATTCTTTCTGGGCTGTACTACAGGTATAAACAACTCACCTATGTGGTATCACTGCAATCGTGCAATTTTTTTTTAATTTTTTTTTTACTATTTTGGGCCAGTTTTACTTTGATTAAAAAAATAAATAATCAAAGCAATATCCATTACCATTTACCAGCAAAATAAAGCCCAATTTATCCTGATAAAAAAAAAACAAAACAACAAGGTATAATCCACCTGGACACACTAAGTAGTTGTGACAATATGTACGGATTTACTAAACGCGTTGCAAAATTGAGCTTAGGTATTTGGATTTATTTTACCCTAAGGTGTGAAGGGGTTAAATATTATTTAAAACTTGCTGCAGTCAATGACATGATGGGATTTTATAAAACTGCCTTCCCCCCAAAAATCTAATATTGCTTTTATGTAATCAGGGCAACATAGGGATCCAAGTTTCTGTAATCTGTATAAAAGCCAAAAATAATTTTCTGCACATGCTCCTCGTACTAAAAGTTTGGAGATGCGTTTCTACGCATTAGCGATTCCATCGGATGGATGCTGTGTGACCCAGAACAGAAGGATTGTCTTGTCAATTTGGTGTATAGGGACAAGCTAGCTGAAGGAATGCATGGCCACAGGGGAATCAATAAGCCATGGAACTACAAACTGCAGCCACAACATATGAACCCATCATCACAAAATAAGGCAAACAGGCAATAAAACTACACATAGGGTTCGTTCACATCTACAATGTGTGACTGAGCGTGCGAATCGCATGTAGGGGGGCCCATTTATTCCAAAGGGCTGCTCTATGGGTGAAAAACATGGAAAAGAAACTCCCGACTCCCCAAAAACACATGGTGCTGTGGCGCCATGTGATTTTACAGATGCGTGGGGGGTGTTTATGTGTTTGTCGGGAAAGCACTAAATTTTACACTCGTTCCTCACATGCATAGATGTGAACCTAGCCTAAACAAAAATATTTAAAAGTATATCTTGCCTTTACCATTCAGAGAGTGACATTTCCAACACAGCTGCAGCAGACAAAAAAATACCTGAATAGATTTTGATACAACCCCCTTGTATCCCACATCTAGTCAGGCTTTGCTGTACTGCACAGTGCTGTCCATCTAACGCAGAGTGCTTAATGCGGGAGGAAATAGTAGGATTACGTCATAAATGTGCAGCTGCTCCTTCATGATCCAATCACATGCTGGGCCAAGCCAAAGAGCATTTGGAACTTGTTCTGTCTGACAGGAGTTCCTGGATCACAAGACTGACTGCACAGAACTACAATTTGGATGCTAAAACCATTGCATGTATGTATTTCAACTGCATATCTATCTGCTGACATGTGATTAAAAGGGTAATAAACCCAAAACCATAAATGTAATATATTGCAGCTGAGCAATCCTTAGATGTGCTGGCTACATTAGTTTTAATTTTTAGGCTTTTTTCCCAGTGATCGGGCCAGTGACAGATCTCCTGCATTACAGTGCCCTCATTCTGGATAAAGGAGCCCAGGGGCACATTTGGACAGCAGCAAAGGTAATTACCAGCAGTAAGACCCCTTTCACACCAAGGCGCTTCAAAAACACCCTAAAACGCATTAGTGTTATTACCACTTTTTTACAGGGGCGTTAGCGGTAAAATTAACGCAACGCTGCAGGCGTTTTAACAGCGTTTTTCAAGCGTTATTGAAGCATGTGTTATTGATGCTATCTTTCTGCTTGCATGTTTATCCTTTGTGAGATCATGTAAAACAAGCAGTGTTTTGTAAAGTAACAAGCAGTGTCTTGTTTTACTTCCAATCTTCATTTTTCTGGGATTAATTCTCTTTTTTTTGGCACTTTGATGGTCTGTTTAATCATTCTGACCTTCCCACAATTTCAGTCCTGTTGTTGTAGATCTCTCTTTTCTGCTTGCATGTTTACCTTTTTGTGAGATCATGTGACTTTTCTACAGCTCAGGGCGGATTATAGGCGCTATTCAGGCGTTTTCATTTCAATGGAGAGGGACGTTTTTGAAGCGCTTTTTCAACGCCCAAAAGCTGCTCCAAAGATGCTGCTTGCAGGACTTTTCTCAACGCCCCGCCAGCGCAACGCCTCAGTGTGAAAGGGTCCATTGAGATGCATGGGGAGAGTTTTAGAAGCGTTAATTTTAGCGCTAAAACGCTGCAAAAACGCCTTGGTGTGAAGGGGGTCTTGGGGGCGGATGTGCACCCCTTGATGAGAAATATTTGTTTCCAGGGGTGTATATCCATCCTTAACTACATAGTTACTTAGTAGGTGAGGTTGAAAAAAGACAAACCTATGTGTGTGATTATATGTCAGTATTACATTGTATATCCCTGTATGTTGCGGTCATTCAGGTGCTTATCTAATAGTTTTTTGAAACTATCAATGCCCCCCACTGAGACCACCGCCTACATTTAAATACTTCATGTGCAATTACATGTAAACAGCTGTGGACAGCATTAGCCTGTCATTTATTTGTACAGACCTTCTTTCCGTGGCTGATTGGAAACATCTGGCCATACCAGCAGCAGAAAACACTGATCTGGTCAGTGTTCGGTCCGCATAGTCAATATGCATGAGTATTAAAGTTGTTCTAAAAGGCAGGTGTTTTTTTTTTTTTATCTTAAAGCATTCTCTGCATTAAAAAAAAAAAAGGTAAAAAAACCTGTGTGCCGCCCCCCCCTAAACTTACCTGATCTCGATCCAGCGCTGTGTACGAGAGCAGCACCACTGTACTCTCTCTGCTCATTGGCTCAGAGGCAGCAGCGGGAGACATTGGCTCTTGCTGATGTCAATCACAGCCAGTGAGGACAGGGGGCGGGCCAAGCTATACTTTGTGTCACACAGAGCTTGGTGCAGGAGCAAGCCTGCATGAGTGCCCCTATAGCAAGCAGGTTCCTATGGGGGAACTCTGCAGGGGGGAGGAGCCAGAAATGCTGGCGGGGGGGACCAGAGAAGAGGAGGATCAGGGTTGCTCTGTGCAAAACTACTGCATAGAGCAAGTAAGCAAGCCATGTTTGTTCATTTATTTTACAATCACTTTAAAATAAGTTTTCACACTGGAGCGGTGCACTGGCAGGGCATCAGAAAAAGTCCTGCCAGCAGCTTCTTTGGAGCGGTGAACTCACCGCTCCTCCACCGCTGCTCCCTATTGAAATCAATGGAGCAGCACTGTGATACCGCCGGCAAAACGCCGCTCCGGCTTTAACCCTTTTTTGGCCGATAGCAGGGGGTTAAAACCGCCCCGCTAGCAGCCAAATAGCGCCGCTAAAATGACGGTAAAGTGGCGCAGTGTGAAAGGGGTCCAAGTATTACGGAAAAACTTATCTCCAGGAGGCCCTAAAGTCGTATTTTGTTTATTACTACTTTTCATTGTACTATAATGTTGGTAGACTACCGGCCCTCTAACAGACAAACAGCAGGTGTTCCAAAACTGTTAAAAACAGCTTGAAAGCAACTTTAAAGAGCCTTCACACTGTTGCGTTTTAACTCACGCATTGAAGTATGCTAAAAGCATGTGTACAACTTTCCCATTATAGTGTCTATTGCTATCTCATTGCTGCAGTGGGTTTGAAAAAAAAAAAAAAAATAGGACATTTCTGTTTTTTCTGTGCTTAAGTGCGTTGGGAGACCTGTAGAAGTCAATGGCAGTGCATCAAAAGGCATACATAATATGCCTTTTCATGTGTTGGCAACAAGTATTAACAAGCCTTGGTTAACGCGAATTCCCCCGGGAAAAAAAAAAAAAAAGTTAAAAGTCAGCAGTTTCAAATACTGTAGCTGCTGACTTTTAAAATAAGGACACTTACCTGTCCAAGCCGCCCGCGATGTCCTCACCCGATGCCGACCTGTCCCCCGGCTCTGGGTGGAGGCACCAGCATCTTCAGTAAGGGAATCATGAAATAAAGCCCAGACACGGTGTAGATCGCCGCGGATACTGTGGCGATCTTTCACCGAAAGTGGGAGCAAATACCTGGACTATACAGGTATCTGCTCCCCCTAAAAGGTGCCAAATGTGACACGGAAGGGGGGACCGGATCAGTGGAAGTTCCATTTCTGGGTGGAACTCCGCTTTAAGGGCCGTTAACCCTATCCACTCCAAATTCTAAATTCAAATGCGATAAGAAACTGCACATCCAAATGGCTGAATTCGGACCTGAAATGGACCAAAGGACACACAGGGCTCCTGTGCAAATTCACACTGGAGTCGCAGTGGAGATAAGTGAACCAGCTCCATAGAGAGCCGGTCAAAATCTCCTGCTACTGCGAATTGGATGGCGGTAACCCGCAACCAATTCGCAATAGTGTGAACCCAGCCTTAAATGGGCCCTTAGAGGTCTTTGTTGTGATCTCAGAGAATGATAACTTCGCAGTATAGCTAGCTACAAAAGGTCAGGGGTGGGTTGTTTTCAAGTGTTTTTTCTTGCTTGTTAAGTATGTGTAAATACTTTAACCACTTCCCGCCCGGTCAATAGCATATTGACGTTCGGGAAGTGGTTCTGTTATCCTGACTGGGCGTCATATAACGTCCAGCAGCATAACATGCCGGCGCGCATCCTAGAGGGCGCGCAGCGTGGCGTGTCATTCTGACACGCCGCATCTCCGATCACGATAAGAAGCGTCTGTCAGAGGCTTCTTACCACGTGATCAGCTATGACCAATCACAACTGATCATTGCGTGAACCAGGAAGTGCCGGGAAACGGCATTTCTCGGTTCGCGCTGACAGGATGATGTGCTCTGATTGGGGCTGTACAGAAGGATACTGCTAAGACACTACCATATCATTGATTTAATGCATAATATGTCAATTGTTTGTCGTTGCTTTTTCAACACATTACCTGGAATTTATAAAGAGCGTATTTCAATTGGTGTGTGGCACTCCCCGCTGGACAGAAGTCGATCATTTGACATGTTGAAAAATGATTCTCAATCAGCGGGTGCTGCTGTCACAACACAATGTCCATGGGGACAATTCCTCCATTCACCTCATTGGGGTGGATAGAGGGACCCGCCTGAATGAGATTGACATATTTATATATACATTTTTTTTTTTTTTTTTTACACGCACATACATATCTCAGTTTCACTGCTACAGGGCGGCACCTATTTATAAATACAAATGATCTGACACTTCCGGGTAGAGATGTCCTCTGGCACTCATAGATCATTGGGCAAAGAGGTGATCTGCCTATGAAAACGAGGCAGACCGCGTTCTGATGGGGGGGGGGGTGGAATTTGTGTCCCTGCAAAGGAATAAATGTAATCTCTTCCCTTAGTGAAAGCAGCACACAGTTTACACAAAAACACTGGCTAGGCACAGTTAACCCTTTGATCGACCCTGATGTCAACCCCTTCCCAGCCAGTGTCATTGGTACAGTGACTGTGCATTATTTTTAGCACTGATCACTGTATTAGTGTCACCGGTGGCCAAAAAGTGTCAGTGTCTGTCACAATATCGCAGTCCCACTATAAGTCGCTGATTGCCGCCATTACTAGTAAAAAAGATAAAAATATCCCATAGTTTGTAGAAGCTATAACTTTTGCGTAAACCAATCTGTGCTTGGTGGGATTTTTTTTTTTTTACCAAAACTATGTAGCAAAATACATATTGGCCTAAATTTATAAAGAAATCAGTTTTTTTTAATAGATTTTATAAACAGAAAGTAAAAATACTGTTTTTTTTTAAATTGTTGGTCTTTTTTTGTTTGTAGCGCAAAATATTTAAAAAAAAAAAAAAAAAAAAGCGCAGAGGTGATCAAATACCACCAAACGTAAGTTCTATTTGTGTGGGAAAAAAAAAAAAGGAAGAAAAAAAAAAGGGACACACATTTTGAGTATAGTGTCGCAGGACCGCACAATTCTAAATTAAAATAAGGCAGTGGCGTATCGCAAAAAATGGCCTGGACATGAAGGGGGATAAATCTTCCGAAGGGCAAGTGGTTAAAAAAAGAAAAAAACTGTAAATGTCAAAAAGAAAACAATGAAACATTAAATACAAATATATGAAGCACATAACATACATCTGAATTACTAGAATACTGAATGTCTTTTCACAAGGTCAACCCATAACAAAACCAACTTACTGCAATGGTGGCCGTACACTCTGATTTTATTATCAGATCGATGTTCGAAAATGATCAGATTGGAAACAGATTGAACAGCTATAACTTCCTTTTCGATCCCTTTAGACTCAGTTTAGATCAAATACAATCGAACTGAGCCAGTTGGCCAGGGGAGAAAATGATCAACCAGTTATCAATCAGCAGCACCAAGGTGATCGCATCACACATTCAGTCGTCTTCTGATCGCATCACACATTCAGTCGTCTTCTGATCGCATCACACATTCAGTCGTCTTCTGATCGCATCACACATTCAGTCGCCTTCTGATCGCATCACACATTCAGTTGCCTTCTGATCGCATCACACATTCAGTCGTCTTCTGATCGCATCACACATTCAGTCGTCTTCTGATCGCATCACACATTCAGTCGTCTTCTGATCGCATCACACATTCAGTTGCCTTCTGATCGCATTACACATTCAGTCGTCTTCTGATCGCATCACACATTCAGTCGTATCCTGATCGCATTACACATTCAGTCGTCTTCTGATCGCATCACACATTCAGTCGTATCCTGATCGCATCACACATTCAGTCGTCTTCTGATCGCATCACACATTCAGTCGTATCCTGATCGCATCACACATTCAGTCGTATCCTGATCGCATCACACATTCAGTCGTACAGTAAAACCTTGGATTGCAAGCATAATTCGTCCAGAAACAGGTTTTTAATCCAAAGCACTTGTATATCAAAGCGAATTTCTTCATAAGAAATAATGGAAACTCAAATGATTCGTCCCACAACCATTTCAGTTTGAAGTCCATATAAAAAGATTATAGCAATGTGACCAGGCTGTGTAACCATAAAATGTCCATCCACAAATGACAGACTCCACAAGGGGATTAGAAGCAAAATCCAGCAGGAGCTACAGAGTATAAAAGAAGAGAGGAGCCTCTAAGTGTAGCAATATGTTGCTAAATGTTGTACCTTCATTAAATGTAACCATATTGCTACACTTAGAGGCGCCTCTCTTCTCTTTTATACTCAGTTGTGACATGACGCTACTTGTATATCAAGTCAAACGTTATTTAAAAATGTTGCTTGTCTTGCAAAACGCTCTCAAACCAAGGTTCTACTGTATTCTGATCAGATCACACATTGTATTCTGATCAAACATTCTATTGTAACTGATCGGATCACACATTCTACTGTATTCTGATCGGATCACACATTGTATTCTGATCACACATTCTATTGTATTCTGATCGATCAGATTAAAAGATTGTCTGGTAAAATCAGAGATACAACTGATAACTTTTAATCAGATCGTCCAACTATTGATCAAATTCCAAATCCCCTGTTGTGTCGTTTTCAATAATTCCCCTGTTGTGTCGTTTTCAATAATTCCCATCGGGAGCGATTGATTTATAAAAAAAATCAATCATTCAAGGCATGTATGGGCACCATAACACTCCTTGTTTTGTGAAAGCATTCCTATAATGTGGAAGAAGTAGGACTAGAAGTTACTATGAGCTTCCAAAGTCTCAGGCTCCTTGACAAACCTCTCCATAAGAGTTCCCGAAAGAGAAATCCAAACTTTTTTTTCTGACCTCTTCCTATTATTGTGTCTTTTTTTTTTTTTTTTTTTGTCACACGCTCCAACATAGCTAATAATAAACCCAGAAATGAAATTTCAAAGTATAAAATCAGACTTTTTTTTTAAGTCTATGCCAAGAGCAGCCATTGTGGTTATAATAAAAGGAAAGCCTACTAAAAATCCAGCAGGAGCCTCCCATGTGGGGCTCTTTTTGTAGGTCAGGTAGGGCTGCCATGCGAAAGTCCAGTTCCTGGAGGACTTGTAGTAAGTGATGTGGAAAAAGAAGACACATGGAAAGCTGTAGACATGGGTGACCCAGATTCCTGCTTACCTGGTAGTGAGATCTGACAGCCATTTTAGGAGAAGGGGCTTGACTAAATCCAGGTCTGAGCTCGTCCAGCAGTAACAGCAGGCAGGAGGATCACCTGTATGTAGAGAGGAGAGGGGATCGTACACAAGGGTGTGGAGGGAAGCTCTAGGCTCTGACACTATCCTATCACAATGTGCCTCCCATTACAACAACTCTTTCCCCAGTCTGCCTGTATGTGTGTGTGTGTGAGGAAGGAGCAGCCGCCACCCACCTGCCCTGCCCAGCTCCCAGCCAGGTCTGACGTGCTCACCTCGCCGCTCACAGCCTGTAATGTGAGCTCAGTCAGTCCCAGCAAACTCTCTCACACACGCAGTACAACAAGGCGAGGGGAGGCTGTGGGAAGTCAGGCAATGGACTAGCAGGGAGGAGGGGGAAGCTGTGTGTGTGTGTGCGCTATTAGACAGCAGCACAAATATTCCAAGAAGACAACAAATAGCAGCCCTGTGTGCCCACACTCATTTCCTGCTCACCCCTCTCTGAATTTACTCATTAACCTCTTGAGGAACATGGCAGCACAGCTCTGCTGACTGAAACTTGAGGGAAAACTACAGACCTCTCCTAGTCTTGGGTGTGGACACGGAAGTCAGTGTATACAATGTATAAAGTGGTTTTGTCACACTCTTATGTCAAGGAAAGGTTGCTGCTTTGTTGGAAATAAATGATGTAGTTTGTTTTAAAGCCATGACCCTCAGGACAAGTCTTATTAAAGGCCCCTCTAATCGCCACCTCAAAGATAATTCCTTTAGCCTGCATTCACATCCAGTAATTGCTTATCTAAGAGCTAATATAGGCTTATCTTGTGTGTTTTTGCACAGGTATTCATCTGTTTTCCAAGTATTTGTAAAAAAAAAAAAGCTCCTGGGTGAGAGTAGGGTTAGAGATGTGCTCAGGCAGCCTCCAAACTCATCACCAGATAAACTCACACTCTTCTTTTTACTCCAGTGAGCTGCAGGCTTGCTAAATCCTGCCCTGCAACTCATGTAAACAAAGCTCAGGCGTCCTCTAAACTCATTACTAGCCAAACTCCAAATTCACACTTGTTTTTCACTCCAGTGACCTGTGCGCAAGCTCAGTTCTGCCCCGCAGCCCATGTAAACAAAGCGTCCTCCATCTCTAGCCAAACTCAGAACTCACACTTTTTTTTCACTCCAGTGACCTGTGCGCAAGCTCAGTTCTGCCCCGCAGCCCATGTAAACAAAGCGTCCTCCATCTCTAGCCAAACTCAGAACTCACACTTTTTTTTTCCTTTTTTACTCCAATGAGCTGCAGGCCGGCTCAATTCTGCCCCTCAGCTCATGTAAACAAAACTCAGGCCTCCTCTGAACTCAGCTCTGGTCAAAATCCAAATTCACACTCTTTTTTTTACTCCACTGAGCTGCAGGCCAGCTTGATCTTGCCCCACAGCTCATGTAAACAAAGCTCAGGCTTCCTCTGAATCATCTCTAGTAAGGATGAGCTCCGGCGTGTTCGCACACCCCACGTGCAGAGCCCGCCAGGAAGTCGGCATTGCGCTGCGCTAATCTCAGGCAGTGAGACATTTCCCGTTTTCTGCAGCTGCACATCGGGACAATGTCTCACTGCCTGTGATTAGCGCAGTGCCGACTTCCTGGCGGGCTCATCCTTAATCTCTAGCCAAACTCTGAATTCACACTCTTTTTTAATCTCCACCGAGCTGCAGGCCAACGTAATCCTGCCCCATGGCTCATGTAAACAAAGCTCAGGCTTCCCCTGAACTCACCTCTAACCAAACTCCAAACTCACACTTTTTTTTTTTTTTTACTCCAATGAACTGCAGGCCGGCTCAATTCTGCCCCACAGCTCAGGTAAACAAAGCTCAGGCCTCCTCTGAACTGAACTCTGGCCAAACTCCGAGTTCTCACTCTTTTTACACCACTGAGCTGCAGGCTGGCTCAATCCTGCCCCACAGCTCATGTAAACAAAGCTCAGGCTTCCTCCAAACTCATCTCTAGCCAAACTTCAAACTCACACTTTTTTTTTTTTACACCACTGAGCTGCAGGCCGGCTCAATCTTGCCCCACAGCTCAGGTAATCAAAGCTCAGGCTTCCTCTAAATCATCTGTAGCCAAACTCTGAACTCACACACTTTTTTAACTCCACCGAGCTGCAGGCCTACTCAATCCTGCCCACAGCTCATGTAAACAGAGCTCAGGCTTCCTCCGAACCCATCTCTAGCCAAACTCCAAACTCACACTCTTTTTTTTTTATATACTTTAATGAGCTGTGTGCCAGTGCAATCCTGCCCCACAGCTCATGTAAACAAAGCTCAGGCTTTCTCCGAACTCATCTCTAGCCAAACTCCAAACATACATTCATAAACTCACACACATACAAACATACGGGTGCATCTAAAAAAATGTGAATATCATCAAAAAGTTAATTTATTTCAGTAATTCAATTCAAAAAGTGAAACTTGTATATTATATAGATTCATTACACACACAGTGATATATTTCAAGCATTTCTTCAGATTGGCCGCTGACAGTCACACTATGGGGGAGAATCTGGTGCAGCTGTGCATAGAAACCAATCAGCTTCTAGGTTTTATTGTGAAAGCTTAATTGAACAAGCTGATTGGCTACCATGCACAGCTGCACCAGATTCTGTGTGTACCAGTTTTAGCCCCCGTTCACATTGGCGCAATTTGACGTGCACTGTCACAATCAGGACTTTGCAGGGCCTAATTTCCAAAAGTAGTTCCTGCACGACTTTTGGCGTCTTCGGTGGCGATTTCAATAGACATCTGTGCATGAACCCGCACAGATGTCTTTCAAATTGCCCCTGAACTCACACTGAAATGCGGGTTTAAAATCGTGCAAGTTTAGTTAAACTCATGCGATTTCAAACCCGCGATCAGTGTGAACGTACCCATAATAAATCTCCCCTATAAGTTGCTGATCACCGCCATTACTATTATAATATCTGCATGGATCAGCATCTTGATGATGATCAGAACTATACTAGTGTTCCCAAAAACACAGTGTTAGCAGGATCAGCCTCCTATTGCTGCCAACACTTGTGGCATGTAGCAGAAAACATTTTGATCTAAAATTATGAAGCAATTTGATTTTATTGGATACCTTTTATAACAGAAAATAGAAAATATTTTTTTTTCATGTATGTAATAAGAAAATAAACACCAAAAGAAAGCTCTATTTGTTAAAAAAAAATTATATACATTTAATTTGTGTACAGTGTTGCATGACCGCGCAATTGCCAGTAGCACAGTGCTGAATAGCAAAAAATGCTCTGGTCATGAAGGGGGTAAAACCTTCCAGAGGTCAAGTGGTTAAACTGAGAAAATGTACAATTTTAAGGAAAAAAAATAGGTAATTTGGAAATTGGTGGTACCAACACACCTCAAAAAAGTTGAGACAGGGTATTCTGTTGAGAAGTGCCCCCCATCGAATAGTGCCCGGGATGTACTGCGCCAGTACGGAACAGCACAACAGGTTTGCCGATCAGCTGGGCTGACGTAACCAGGGCGCATGAGCACATCGTAGTAGGTATCTCTCGATGGGAGATACAATTTCACAGGCAGAATTTAAACCTATACACACAGTGGGGGAGACTGTAGTTCTGAGATTGTGCATCGCTGCTGCTGGAGGGCGGCTCGTAGCCGTGTTGAAGAGCTGGTTTTGTCTGTGTTGCAACCCGCCCTTTCACACAGGCAAAACCGGCCGTTCAACACAGCAAACTCGCCCTGCAACACACACAAAACCGGACCATCAGTACACTGTAACGCCGCCCCGCAACAGCGAGGCACAATGTCTCCCGCCGCTGTTTGTATAGGTTTCAATTGTGGCTGTGAAATGGTATCTCCCATCGAGAGATGCCTCCTACGATGTGCGCTTGCGCCCTGGTCACGTCACTCCAGCTGATCGGCAAATCAGCTGAAGTGCGGCTCTGTCCTGCGCATGCGCGGACACTATTCGAAGGGGGGCACTTCTCGACAGAACAAGGGCAACAAAAAGCTGGCAAAGTAAGTGGTACTAACAAGGAAAAGCTGGAAGAACATTTTGTAACTAATTAGGTTAATTGGCAACAGGTTAGAAACATGATTGGGTAAAAAAAGAGCATCTAAAGGCCCATACACACGATCAGAAAATCGGAAGTAAAATTTATTCCAACAAACGATCTTCTGATTTTCTGATCGTTAGTATGGTGTTTTCAACAGCCGATTCTGAATTTTCGGATGACAAAAACTGGATGTGCAGGCTATAAAATTTTTGTCGTATGTGAACACAACGTCTGATTTTTGTTTAATTAGTACAGTTTTCGTCTGAAAAAAATCATAAGAGCAAGACTAGGCATGCTCAGAAACGAAAGAACACATACAAAACAATTATATCACTTCTGAAGTCGTAAGAGAATTTTCGTATGTTGAGTAACCTCTTCACTTTCGATGAGACTAGCATGCAACAAAAATTGGACTAAAATTCGTCCGATAATCTGCTTGTGTGTACCTGGCTTTAGAGTCAGAGTGTCTCAGAAGTGAAGATGGGCAGAGGTTTACCAATCTGTAAAAAGCTGTGTTTAAAAATTGTCGAATAAAATTGCAAAGATTTTAAATTTATCATCATCTACAGTACATAATGTTATCAAAAGAGAATCTTGAGAAATCTCTGTGCGTAAAGCACAAGTTCAAATGCAATGCAATATTGGATGCCTGTGATCATTGGGTCCTAAGACAGCACTACATTAAAAAAAGGCTGGGAATCCGGCCGCCGCGCCCTTAACAACCGATGAGTCATCAGCTGTCAGCAGGGTTCCCCACTGACAGCTGAATGTAAAGTTGCTGGCAAAAACATTTGTGACCAAAAACGATGTGGGGACCCCCCTAAATCCATACCAGGCCCTTTGGGTCTGGTATTGATTTGGAGGGGAACCCCATGCCAAAACTAAAGAAAAAAAGTGGCATGAGGTCCCTCCCCCAAATCCATACCAGACCCTTATCCGAGCATGCAGCCCAGCAGATCAGGAAAGGGAGAGAATGAGCGAACGCCCCCTCCTGAACCATACCAGGCCGCTTGCCCTCAACATGGGGGGTGCTTTAGGGCCCCCCACCCCAAAGCACCTTGCCCCCATGTTGATGGGGACAAGGGCCTCCTCCCCACAAGCCTGGGCTGTGGTTGTGGGGGTCTGCAGATGGGGGGCTTATCGGAATCTGGAAGCCCCCTTTAACAGGGAGTACCCCAGATCCTGCCCCCCCCCATGTGAATGAGTATGGGGTACATTGTGGTGCAGGAAAGGCGCTTTCCACATGCGTTTACCACAACCCATTCAAAAAGCGCTGCCTTTGCAATCTGCTGTGGGTACCACTACATTGTTAACAGCAGCCCAAACACAGATCGCAAACATTGCATTTGTAGTCTGTGGCGCATTTCTTAAAAGTACATTCCGGTGCGATTTGCAAGCCCATGCATTTGAATGGGCTGCAAAATCGCACTGCAGGGGAGTGCACAGGAGCGATGTGCTTTTGGATTTAGATAATAAATTGTCATGTGGTTAAAGTATTGAGTTGTGATATATTTCACATTGAATAAATGGGGTTTTTTATGTCACCACTGGACAATGTGACTGAGATTTAATATTTTGCATTTGTTTATGTTAAAGGTAGGGGGTATTATATTTTTAGCCCTGCAGCATTCTTTACTCAGTTTTATTTTTTCATTGGGTGTGAGTGGCTTAGAGTTAGATTTCTGAGCGGTAAAAGGTTCCTTTTGTCAACAATAGGTATTTGATAAGGGCTCTTCCAATTTGTATGAGGCCATTGAGGCAGACAGACTAGCTCTTCAGAGGAAGCTTTTCCCAACCTATCATAGCCTTCATAAGATCAGGTGAAAGGCTCGCCAAATGAAGAGTTCTTGGATACATTCTATATTTAAAAATATGTTATACTGAGCTCAAAATGTAATTAACCGTGACTTATAAAACTACCATATATAAATATATAAGCAAATGTATTCTGAAAAAATTAAAAATCAATCAAATATTCAACAAGCTTTCAAAAAGCATCACAGTCCACATAAAGTATGTGTTTTTTAAACGTGTGAATATATTCCATGCAAAAACATAGTCCATATTCCATGTAAAATTCTAATCTTGTGTAACCGCCTCCATCCCCTGTGGACGCAGCTTCCCTAAATCAGTCGGGACAAGTTATTGCTCCTGGCAGATTCAGCTACTTTACTCTTGCATTAAAACGAGGATCCTGATCTGATATCAATTTTGTGCTCAAAGGAAAAAAAGAATACATAGTGTTCTCTGCATTTTAAAACAATGCCTCTTTATTAAAATAACACTCATCTGGTGTGATCAGGCTGCTCCTGAAAGTTTTTTTTTTTTTTTCAGAAATTGAAGTGTGAAGCACACTTGTTTATATATTTATTTATTGTAGTTTTATAGGTCACATTTGTTTATGAATCACTTTTAATTACATTTTGAGTGTGTTATAACATTTTGTATGTTAAGGTAGGCGTTTTCTCAGCAGGATACTGCAGCTTTCATATATTCTAAAAAAAAAAAAAATGTTGATAAGCGCAAAAATTTCAAAATTGAATTTGAGGTAAACTCTATATCCCCCTGCCTGGTATAATCCCAGTTGTACACAGTAAATTGACTTGTTGGGAGCAGTGCCAAAAGTTTTCAGTGTGGAGAGTGTTTCATTAAATTTGCCAGCGAGAGTTGAAGCCATTTGAACAGCTGCAGCATCAGTGTCAAGTTTCTCAAAAATATGTGGTTTAGCTATAGACAGGTGACCATGTTTATGTAGCACAGGAAAAAGAGTACTCTGGGACCCATGCCTATTTCAATTTACTAGCTCAATCTTGTACCACTAAGGGTTTTATACCAAACAGTTATAACATGCTGCTTAGGAAATACCCACGGTATGCTCCTATTCCTGTAAGACAAGGTTCAAGTGGGAACATAAGATGGGCTCTTTTGAGGAGGATTCTTGGGAAGATGTGCTAGTAAATGTCCATAAAAACCCATTTAAATACACATCACATACACAAAAACAACTATTTCTTTATGGGAAGTGAATTGCCTCTATGTGAGAGAGATCATTCTCTCATGCTCTGGAAATGCTAAAGTTAGTATTAGGATGCAGTCGCCAGAACAACTTAATAAGGTGTTTCATATAAACCTTAGCACTCTCTGAATGGAAAAGATATTTATGGACACTGGGGAATCCTTGATTAATTTTATAGAGCAAAAATGTATGAGCACGTGGTGCAACAAATACCCCTCAAGGACTATGAAGGCAGAACTACAGTGAGATTATAGTATTAAAAAATATTTTTTTAATAAACATACACAATAAAATCATGGACTGAAGTCCTTGTACAATGACATTACAGCAAAATATCAGAAAAGTGTGAACATCGTGGTTGGATAATGCTTAAATATCCCTTAAAACAATCAGATACATCCAAAAGGCCGCCGATGCTATAGATCTGGTTCAACCCTTGCAAGTAGAGTTGATGAGACTCGACATGTTTCAGACGTTGTAGTCCTTCCTCAGGGAAATTGAGACTTCTGAAAAAAAATTCATCCAAAGGAACACAAAAGAAATACTTAAAATCAAGTTGCATCCTGCTGTGTGGGATGGCTGTGCGGTATCTTAAAGGGTGGCAGGAGGTAGTGCGTGGATAAGCAGCAGAAAGTGCATTCACAAGGACCCTATTGGGGCATTGGAGCCCCTGTAGCACCAGCCCAGTGAAGCAGTATCTTCTGTGAAGCCCTGAATCGTATGACCTCAGTCAGCATGCTCAAACAGAGGGCTATTTTGTTGTGGACTTCAGTCCATGCTTTTATTGTGTATGTTCAATAACCACTTTGGCTCTCACACCTGTTTACCCCCTATGAACCAGACCATATTTCACATTTCTGCTATGTGTCTGTTCATGAGTCTATAACTTTTAATTACTTATGATAAAGAATTGATACATAGATTTATTTTCAGGGGACAAACAGGACCCTAAAGTTCTATGAGAATTTTTTTAAATTTATTTGCATTTTAAGGGGACAAAGAGTAAACATCTTAATTTATTTTTATTTTTTTAAGTTTGATCAGTAATATTTTGAAAACAAGTACTATTGATGTGAGGAAAACATACATTTTATTCTGCTGCTTGTTCTATTTACTGCAACAATAAAATTACATTTTTGGTACAAAGCATTTTAAAGTTATTTACAAAAGAAATAACTTTTTTTTTTGTTTTGTTTTTTGCATACATTTAATTTTCTCATAATGCATCAGTAGTTTATAGTTCTTACTGACAGACCCCCCCCCCCCCGCCCCAAAGCACCAACCCCCCCATGTTGAGGGAATGTGGCCTGGTATGGTCAAGGAGGGGGGGACCTCACACCATTTTTTTGGGCGTGGGGGTTCCCCTTAAAATCCATACCAGACCAAAGGGTCTGGTATCATCTTGGGGGAAACCACATTCCAGTTTTTTCTTTTTGGCGAGGGGTTTCCCTTCAAGATCCTCAGCACACAAACCGTGCCGCAACTCGGATCATCGTAAATTCGACTTCTGGTGCGACTTTTATTCAAATCAATGGGATCCCATAGGGAACCACTGATTTTGAATAGAGGCCTGAGAAACACCTGACGAGGCTTAACACGGCTATATCCAGCATTAAGCTGTGTCCAGCAGCTTTTAGCAGCATCAGGCGTTTTTACATCTCTAACGCTGCACCTCAGAACGTGCTGGTCTTGGGTTTTTTTGGATCTTGAAAATGCCTATGCCACTTACAGCTCCTAAAAGCCTGTGTGTGCATGAGGCCAAAGAATAACATGGAAAGGCGTTTTTAAGATGAAAAATAAAAGTCTGATGCTGCTAAAAGCAGCTGTAAAAACGTCCTGTGTGCATGAGGCCTCAGTGAGGAAGGCTTCTGACTAACTCCCAATCATAGGATCTGACGGGGTTTGCACAGTAGCTGAGCAGAAGGAGATAAGAAAGTGCAAGACGTACAAGACACGTCCTGTGTACAGAGGAGGGGGTTTTATGGACATTTGTAAGACGCCCAAGGTAGGCAACTGGTTATAAGATAATATTTAATACTATAATCTCACTGTATTTCTGCCTTCATAGTCCTTGAGGGATATTTGTGCACCACGTGCACATACATTTTTGCTCTATCGATATATAGGACGTTGGCAGAATGCAGTCGTTTTGCAGAATATACTCTGTCCCTAAAAAACTTTTCCTGATTAATTTTATTAGTATGAAAGTGGACTGAGACCCCTGGGCTGCCTCCCTGGATTTATTCAGCACCCCTATAGAGTGAGCACGTCTTATAGTTTTGATCCCACTCCTAGACCAGTTAGATGGCAGCTACCCTGAGCTTTTTATTAAAGATTTTTACCCACTGTTAATGGATGTGACTAGGTCATGAGATGAGTTGAGTTATCAATAAACTTTGGGTCATGGCATACATGCATTTTACTAAAGCACTGCCATTTTGCAACTGATCTGACCTGTACTATGCAGCAAAGGATAAACAAAAGATGAAAGAATCCAGCTATAGCGGTCAATGATAGTTTGTTTTAAAGCTGTGTTTTATTTTATAAACGGATTTTGATACATTGTGCTTTAGTAATTCAGTAATTCAGCTTTAAGACCAACTATCCTTGACCACTATAGCTGGATTCTTAAAGTCTTTTTTTTTTAAATAACAAACATGTTATACTTACCTGCTCTGTGCAATGGAATTGCACAGAGCAGCCCGGAACCTCCTCTCCTGGGGCCCCATGCCAGTAATCCTGCCTCCACCTCCCTTTCAAGTACCCCATAGCAAACCGCTTGCTATGGAGGGCACTCGTGATCCCAAATCATGCTGCCTGCATCCATAGACACAGGCAGCACAGCTCAGCCCTACCTCCTTGTCACAGGATTAGGCTGACAGCCAATGGCTCCCACTGCCCCAAATTGTAAGCGGCAGTGAGAGAGACACAGACATGACGTGATCTGAGGGTCTGCTGTTACCCACGGAGGGGATCCATCCAGCCACAGTTCCAGAGGTCGGTGTGTTGATCTTACCACAGCTCCAGAGGTCAGTGTGCTGATCCTGCCACGGTTTCAGGGGTCAGACGGTGACAGACTTCCAGCCTGAGAGGGATCCTGGCTATACCTCCAGGTGTTCCTGAGGGCGTGGGCTGATCCGGTTACAAGGTGGCCAGTCAGGCCTTTTGGGGAACTGGTTGCTTGATCCTTTGGTTGCAGGATGGGTGAGCAGGTGTTTGCCCATCTTTAGATACAGTAGTCAAACAACCCCTTTGTTTATCCTGCTTAACAGGACACCAAGTGCACCAATGCCAGGCTAGCCGGAAATCTTGGGTATCTCCATTGTGAGGACCCTTTCTGTTACTCCTTCAGTATCAATAATTCAGTGATTCCAGTGACTACCTTTATTTTTTTCAAATATAAATTTTATTGAATTTTCAAAAGGGGTGCAGAAAGGGTACAGTACAATGGTGGCCATAATAGGCAATAAACATACGTGTTGGCATTCAAGAAAAGGCCCATTCTCTATCTACAATGTGGACCACACAGAATGTCACAAAAAGCAGGTAATACATTATAGTACACATACAACTTTTGACAGTAAACATTCCTGATCCTGTATACTTGTGTGTATGATGTTGCCTTAATTCCTTAACTGCAAATTTAGTCGGATTGTCTGTGTCCCGACCACAACAGTTAAGGTGGAAGGAAAGGAAGGTATTAAAGTATCTGGATATAGAATCAGCAGTTGAGAAAGTGAAAGGTAGAAGAAGCTAAGGGCGGTCAGTGACTACCTTTAAAGGGGAACTTTCACGTTAATTATTAAAGTGATAAATTGCATTTGTGGTTTATTGCCTCACTTAACTGCCTGGGTCTGTGATTTCAGGATATGAGGGAAACAGACTGACCGTTGTTAAGTCAGATCAGTTCCCCTTTATGCCTGAGTGCATAGGCCACTCTAGACCTATTTAAGTTGTTTGACTGTGTTATTTTGAAGTCTGCATTTTGGGGTTGATTAACACTATTAAAGACCACAGTTTGCCATTCTGAACCATTGAGTTACCAGATCACTGTTTTTGTTTGATTGTGGAAAGTCTCCCAGTAAAAAAAATTCCTGTTCACTACATTTGTGTCTGTTTTACTTTATTTGCAAGTACACTGTTTGCTAGGTGCGCCAGAGGGGTTGAGAGGCAGAGTAACGGACTGAACAAACTTAAGCAGCTCCTTCGGGGGTATCGCTTCACTAGCATTTATCAAAAACTGAAATATCAGTTAAGGATATACTGACCCTCTAAAAAATTTATGCTAATAGTGTGTAAGTGTTGTAAATTGGAAAGCACAGTCATACTTACCCCTGGCCAGTGTAGGACTATAAAATATTAAGAATGCAGTGACATATACATTTCTTCTTTAGCACAAATGGAAAAACTGGCTCTCCTTTACAGGATGATTACATTTGTATACTATTTACTGTATATTAAAACTTAGCAGAAGACCCAGATAGATACAATCTTACTCTTGTATAAAGAGAACAGGTTGATCAGCAGTGCTTGAGGGATCCAGTTTACAACTGTTAGGCCTAGTACACACTGGCCGAATGTTGGCCGGCATTGGCAGGTTTAATAGAAACCAGCCGACGTTCAGCCCCTGTAAACGGCTTCTGTCGAAGGGTAATCCGGAATGTCCTGGGGGGGTCCCCCTGTCAAAACACAATAGTACAGCAGTGGAGATCGCTGTACTAACATGGATTGGATTGTTAGTACAGAGGCTTTGACCTGAGCTGTCAGTTTTTTTAGTTCAACCCAGCGGGAGGCTTTAGGCTCCCTCACATTTATTTGTTTGAAGGTCTAATGGACTATCTTTTTCTCTAGATCTTGCTTTACTATCATAGACTGCATGTCCAATTCTGTTGGAACTCATATTTTATGTTTGGTGTGTTAAAGTATATGTTACCCTAAAAATGTATATGACATCTGAATGTTTGTGCAGTTCTATACGTGTAGAATTCTTTATTTTCTGGTGAGCCAGTTTCTCTTGTTTCCACTTTCTAACTGAGCACGCCGAGCACTGAAGCAAACTGTGCCGGCGTAGTCAGGTTGCGTTTTTGGGTTTACTGCTAGAAGTGTGTGCCTGCATCTTCCGTATTAAACTTTTTTTGCACACCCCCCATTTCTTTTTCTCCTCATAAAAACTACAAGATGGCGTGCCTGTAGTGACACCCCGCTGTCCAGGCCTGCGAAACATGACAGACAGCTGCTCCTAGGAGGGATCTCAGACATGACATGCCCTCTGCCCATCCCTGCAGAATGTGACTCATAGCGGCTCTAAACAGGGATCCCAGGGATCGTCAGTAGGAGTCCCCCACCCCACCCCTCAGAGTTTAGAAGAAAAAGGGGGCCTAGCAGTCACATGGTCACCATTAAACCTAAGCCAAAAAGGCTGATTAAAAAAATGAATATGTCATATTCAAAAGAGATGGGGTGCATATGAACGTTAATTCATATACTGGAATGTTTGAAATGTTCACATGTACTGTTGTATTTATACTGTATATATCTCATAGAATATATGTACAGGGTTTTTTTTTTTTTATAAAACACAAAAACGAATGCCGTACATTTCATTCTTGTTTCTGATAACAGCATTTAAGAATAAAAAGAATATCTACATATTCCTGTTAGAAATAGTGTTTACTGTATATCTAGTGTAGATACTGCCTAGTGCAAAAGTGATGATACAGTTAAAGGCTAGTTGTGTTGAGAGCAGTAACCATGTGCACTCAATCTGGAAGACAAAATAAATCTTTCATACGTGTGGGATTTGTTCATTTTAACATATAAGTAGGTCAGCGAACATTTATTGTATTTGACATTTAGTCCCAGACTTTATGTACTAAGCTCTCATTAAAATTTGTGTTTTAAAATTCTTCATAGTTGTGACTTGTATCCAATAAACCTCCCTGTGGTGTGTCTAATTTCTGTGACCATAACATGACGTGTTCAAATCACATTGCACTCAGCAGCTTTTCCTTCCCGTCTCTTTGAAAAACAAAGGGCATTATTGTTTTAGTATGTTTATTCACTCTTATTCATAACAGGTATAAAGATATATACATACATACATAGATGTACTTCTTCTAATTATCTTGAGGTTGTTCATGGGGAAGAAAATGATTTTCTCAACCAATCTCTAGCCATTGACACATCAGTCTGCACCAACTTCTGTTATACTTTGTGCAAAGTATGGAGGTTTTGCATGGATGGCACATGTCCACATTTTATGGTTAGTTTAAAATCTGTTAAAGGGTTAGTTAACCTTTCCATACTTTTCTTCCCCCAAAAAGTCTCCATACATTAGTTTCCTTAACCACTTCAGCCCCGGAAGAATTTACCCCCTTCCTGACCAGAGCACTTTTTGCGATTCGGCACTGCCTCGCTTTAACTGACAATTGCGCAGTCGTGCGATGTTGTACCCAAACAAAATTGATGTCCTTTTTTTCCCACAAATAGAGCTTTTTATTGGTGGTATTTCATCGCCTCTGCGGTTTTTATTTTTTGCTCTATAAACAAAAAAAGAGCGACAATTTTGAAAAAAACGCATTATTTTTTACTTTTTGCTATAGTAAATATCCCCTAAAATTTATATATATAAAAAAAAATTCCTCAGTTTAGGCCGATATGTATTCTTCTACATATTTTTTGTAAAAAAAATCGCAATAAGCGTATATTGATTGGATTGCGCAAAAGTTATAGCGTCTACAAAATGAGGGGATAGATTTAAAGCATTTTTATTATTTATTTATTTTTTTACTAGTAATGGCGGCGATCTGCGATTTTTATCATGACTGCGACATTATGATGGACACATCAGACAATTTTGACACATTTTTGGGACCATTGGCATTAATACAGCGATCAATGCTATAAAATTGCATTGATTAC
Organism: Lithobates clamitans; assembly: GCA_037952925.1. Lineage (NCBI taxonomy): Eukaryota > Metazoa > Chordata > Amphibia > Anura > Ranidae > Lithobates > Lithobates clamitans. The sequence goes on from JBBGZY010000093.1 coordinate 4,378,267, forward strand.
TGTAAAAATGTCACTGGCAGTGAAGGGGTTAACACTAGGGGACGATGAAGGGGTTAACTATGTTCCCTTGGCGGTGATTCTAACTGAAGGGGGGGGGGACTGACTGGAGGAAGTGATGGATCGTGGTTCTAGCTAATAGGAACACACGATCTGTCACTCCTGTCAGAACAGAACAGGGAAGTGTGTGTTTACACACACTCGTCCCTGTTCTGTCTCTCCTGGTCACGATCGCTCGTGGCCAGCGGTCATCGCGTCCGTCGGCTACGAGCGCCGGCACCCCCGCTGTGCAGCGGGAGCGTGCGCGTGCCTGCTATCCCGTACATCGCGAGCCAACGCATAGCTACGACGGCTCGCACAGAGGATCCAACCTGCCATAGTATAACTGTGGCGGATGGTCGGGAAGTGTTTAATAAATGAAAATAATTAAATAGATAAAGTGATGCACTCGTAATATCTATAGGATATCCTACTATTCAATGTGCTGACAGGTCACATTCTACTTGTGGATACTTTGTTGCAAACTATACAAAAACTTGAACAGTGATTAGCATATTATAAATAAATATAAATACAATGTGTTGAAAAGTCTGCTGTGAAAGTCTAATTGGAGACAATTATAAAGGATTACAATTGTGTGGATTCCCTAACACCGTAAGGTGTATGGGAATCCACACAATTGTAATCCTTTATAATTGTTACCAACTACATATATTGAATATATCTGTTTTAATATATTTTTCACTCTATTTTTTCACCACCTTTTTCCACATATTTTTGATTGTTTATTATTTCACAAGAAAAAATGGTGAACTAACTTTTGGATTTGTATTCCGAGAGGTCTCCAATTAGACTTTCACAGCAGACTTTTCAACACATTGTATTTATATTTATTTATATTATGCTAATCACTGTTCAAGTTTTTGCTTAGTTTGCAACAAAGTATCCACAAGTAGAATGTGACCTGTCAGCACATTGAATAGTAGGATATCCTATAGATATTACGAGCGCATCACTTTATCTATTTAATTATTTATAAGTGGGGTGTCACTGAATGATTGCAGCTGCAGTATCTGGATATTTGAACTCTTTTTTATATATCAGTTTTTTTATATATTAGTTTATTTATTCATTTATTTTTTACACTACTTTGTACAACATTTTACAGTTTTATATATTCACTTTAGCGCTTGAGTACCTTAATAATAAATTAAAATGCCGTTCTCAAGTTGGCAAATAAATGCTTACTTTTTCAGCTGCTGATGTTGCAATGTTGTCCTCATCTCCTTGTCCTGCAGCTGAAAAAGTAAGCATTTATTTGCATAGGGACCTTTTTGGGAAAAGTAAAGATGAAGTGACCCTTTGGGGATTGTGCTACCCAAGCCATGTAGCCAGATGCTACCATGTATGACCACCTTTAACCCCCTTTAAGGGGTGTAGTATGTGGCCACAGCCCGGCTGCCGAAAGGCCACATTTTTGCATGCGTCGGCGCCAAGGAGTTAAAGGTAGGGTTGCCACCTGCAGGGCAGCCACCAGAAATGGTGGGGCCCCTTACACAGCTTTAGGCCTGGCCCTGCCCCCCGGGCCTGACCGCCAGCATTCCCCAGGGCCCACCTTCTTGCTAGAAAAAGAAAAAAAGATGCACCAACCATGTGCATTATTCTTTGAGTGAAAATTTATTTAAACAATGATAAAAAGGGACTACTTACAAACAGTTGTAGAAGATCCCATAGTAAACCAATCTTGAAATGGCAGCATGTAGTCAGGAATGAGTGGACCCACCAGAGGTCACAGAGTGACTCACGGGGGGCACTGCTAGCTGACGCGTTTCAAGGGGAACGTCCCCTTTTTCTCAAAGCACAGCAGTGACCTTGAAACGCGTCAGTAGCAGTGCCCCCCCATGAGTCACTCTGTGACCTCTGGTGGGTCCACTCATTCCTGACTACATGCTGCCATTTCAAGATTGGTTTACTATGGGATCTTCTACAACTGTTTGTAAGTAGTCCCTTTTTATCATTGTTTTAATAAATTTTCACTCAAAGGATAATGCACATGGCTGGTGCGCCCTCTTTTTTTCTTTTTCTCATTGTCTGCCAGGATTCCCCATCCTTGAGGGCAGCAAGGCCTGTGGTTATACATTGCTTGTCTGGTCATCCACTTGTGCGCAGGAGCTTTGTTTTTTCACTATTAGCCCACCCTCTTGCTGTTCCATCGAATCCGCCCACTGGGCATCCCACGCCCTCCTTCTCTATTCCATGTTCTCTATCCCATGTCCTCTTCGTCCTTCTGCAATCCCATCTCCTCCATCCAATGTCTTTGTCCTCCAGTCCCATCTCCTCCTACCACAGAAGTTGGGAAGTGGAACAGAAAGGGAGCAGGGGGACAGGTGGGGGGCAGTGAGTTAGGGGGTGGAAATGGGACAGGAGGGGGGAGTGTCACAGGAAAAGACCTGCATGACAGGAGGGGGCAACCGGATAAAAGGGAAGCAGCGGGACAGGCGGGGGGCAACTGAACTGGAGGGGGAAGTGTCATGGGAGGAGGTCAGCGAGACAGGAGGGGGGCAGCAGGACAGGAGGGGGAAGTGTCATGGAAGGTGGGCAGCGGGAAAAGTGGTGGAGGGGGCAGCATCACAGATTGGAGGCAGTGTCTCAGGTGGGGGACAGTGGGGCAGGTGAGAGGCAGTGTCACAAGTGGGGGGCAGAGGGACAGGTGGGAGGGAGTGTCATAGGTAGTGGGACAGCTGGGAGGCAGTATCACAGGTGAGGGGCAGCGGGACAGGTGGGAGGCAGCGGGACAGGTGAGGGTCAGTGGGACAGGTAGGAGGCAGCGGGACAGGTGGGAGGGAGTGGGACAGGTAGGGGGGCAACGGGACAGGTGGGAGGGAGTGGGACAGGGGCAACAGGACAGGTGAGCAGCAGCAGGACAGGTGGGAGGGAGTGGGACAGGTGGGAGGCAGTGTCACAGGTAGGGGGGCAGTGGGACAGGTGGGAGGCAGTGTCACAGGTAGGGGGGGCAGCAGGAACAGGTGGGGTGCAGCGGAACAGGTGGGAGGGAGTGTCCCACACACCTAGGGAAGCACCAGTCCTCCCAGCTCTCACATGTCCAGCAATGCCAGGAGGGGTAGCTGAGCCTATGTCCCGTCTCCACCAGGATCTCCGGCGGCAGCTGCAAGAAAGGGGGGGCTTCTTCACCCTGACCTCCTCCTCCATGGGGCCCTCCACTGGCACAACTGGCCCCACCCACCCCGGCGCACACTGGTACCTGACCGGAGCTAGCATGCACAAAAGAGGGGGTCTCCTCCAACCGACCTCCTCCTCCATGGATCCCTCTGACCTGCACACAAATAAGCCGGAGGGGCTCCTCCCCCTGATGTCCTCCTCCATGGGGCCCTCCGACCTGGAACCTGACGTCACCCCACCCCTTACAGCGTCTGACAGCGGGCCCCGACCTGCACACACGTGGGATCCACCCACCTCTCCACCCTCCCCTGCATCCTGGCAGCCGCTCCGCTCTGACGACAGCTGCCTTGTGTTAAGGATAGTCCGAGTTGTGACCTGTGGTCCGGGCCCCTCAGACGGGCAGGCCCTTTACATGTGTACCGGCTGTACCCCCCTGATGGTGGCCCTGGCCACCTGTCTGGGATTCACTCAGGCAGTTTGGGTTTGGAATCATGTGTTCGGGTTTCAGACCGCCTGAAACCCGGACACATTATTTAGATCAGACTATGGCTTTCCAGCAGGGTTGCTGGCTGCAGTTGTGTAAGCCGAGAGTGTCTGTTACACTCTCTTTTACACTGCCCAATGAAGTCGCACAGATGTCAGCAAGCCACACATGAAATTACATGAAATTGCACTGATAGTCGGCTTTGAAGTCCCGCTGAAGTAGCACGACTTCAAAGTGTGAACCAGGGCTAAGGCTGGATTCACACCTATGCATTTTTAGTGCTTTCTGCATTTTGCAGATATACACTACAGTCAATTTAACATGGTTTCCTATGGGACATGTTCTGTAGTGCAAATCTGCAAAATGCAAAAAGCACTAAAAATGCATAGGTGTGAATCCAGCCTCAAGGTAGACTTAACCTGGTCATACATTTTTAAATTAATTAATTCCCCAATTGACACATTTGATGGGGGTATCACAACCACTGTGCTATTGTCCCCATGCAGTCATAGCCCCCTCTTCCCCTTTACATCACAGCCCCCCTTTCATTTGCAGCCTCCCCTGCACAGTCCTATCAGGGCAGAGGCACATAGCAGCTGGGTGTCTCGTGAGTCTCTTGCCTGGCTGCAGTTATCATACTCACCGCAGACAGGGGGGAGGTTATACAGATCGGGATAGAGGGCGGGAGCTGCCCAACTTATTTTTTTAACAAGCAGGTGGTTACCAGAAAAGACTCTCGCTCTCTGTCCCAATCTGCAGCACTCCCTGCCCTGGCTGCTGTAAGTATGATAGCAGCAGCCAGGAGGGAGACACCAGAGAGAACACCCAGGCTAATAAGTGGCATCGCTGTGTTCTGGACAGGACTGCCACTCTGTCCAGGTCTGGACCGCAGTCTGCCATTTAGTGAACCCTGAGAGATTAACATGATTTCTTTGTTTTCCACTAATTAGCATCTGACAGTTGATTTACTGGAAAATAGAAAGGAGATATTATTTTTCTGCTGTTAAATAGGGATTGATTTGACAAATCAGATCCACTGAAACAATAGTATTTTCAATATAAACTGCTTCTCCAAACATTTTCTCCATATAACAGACCAACAACCAAACTCACCTGAAGTTGTAAACTTATTAATGAATATATAAAATGAATGATGAAAATTACTCATGATTAACCTGTTGGTGCAGTTCCTATTAAAAGCATATTTTAAATGACAGCTGAGAAGAGAAAGGGACTTGTTTGAGTGTGTGAGTTGGTGTTTTCTTAGGAAGAATATACTGTATTTTTGCTTGCAGGTAATTGGATGATGGAAGTCAGCAGACCTTCACCTCGTTCACTAAGCTGAGTGAAATTTCCTTTGCAAACTAAAACATTTCCATGCAAAGTTAACAACCTATTTTTCTCTATAGTAAAGCAACCAACACAATTGCAAACTGGACAGGCCCTGAAATAGCAAAACAACCCCTTAGCATAACATTTCCACTATCATGATTCACAGTTGGTTTGAGGCTCATCTCCACAAATGCTGTCTTTGGTTTGTGACAAGCATGTCTACTGTTTCTGTGGCCAAACATCACTATCACTGATTCATCAGTCCACAGCACATTATTCCAGGTGGCCTGATTTTGCCTATATGTTTAATGAAAATTAATGATTCATTCTGTGATGGTCTAGGGTTATTAGTGGTGTACCCCAAGTTTCCTTGTTGGGACCCTTGCTTTTTAACCTATTTATTAAAAAGTGGAAGAATACATGGAAAACACTGCACTAACAAATGAAAACAGGAGGAGCAGCTACATACAGTCTGACAAAAACAATCCTATATATTAAAAATATAGAGTTTGAGATTAAAAGTACTTCTGTGTTTGCAGATGAGACCAAGCTGTGTAGTGGAATAAAGTCATTATAGAATGTCCCCATCTTACAAGCCAACCTTAATGCACTGTTTAGTTGGGCAACTAGGTGTTGAGGTGAGAGGTTGATAATTGTAAAGTTATGCAATTGGGGGCTAAAAACATGCACGAATCATACATATTAGGAGGAGAACACTTGAGGGAGTTCATAGTTGAGAAGGATCTAGGTGTTCTGGTAGGTCATAGACTTAATAATAGGATGCAACGCCAAGCTGCAGTTTCTAAAGCAAGGTAGTACTTCCTCTTTGTATTAACAGAGGCATAGACTCTAGAGAGAGTGAGACATCATTTTGCCCCAGTAAAAATCAGTTCAAAAAAAGCTAAAGGAGAAAGTTCAGAGAAGGGCAATCAAACCAATAAGAGGCATTGAGAAACTCAGCTATGAGTAAAGATTAGTTGAACGGGAGATATGAGATATGATTACCATGTGTAAATACATCATTGGTCCATATGGTGAACTTGGTGGCGAGTTATTCACTTTAAGGTCATTACAAAAAGACAAGGGAGCATATTTTACATCTGAAGTAAAAGAGATTTAATCTCCAAATACGGAAAGGCTTCTTCATAGTAGGAGCTGTGAAAATTTGGATTAGACTGACTCAAGATTTAGTTCTGGCCAGCTCAGGAGACGGTTTTGAAAAAGGACTGGATGTGTTCCTAAATGCACAAAATATTTGGGTAACAACAAAACTGTATAACAGAATATCTGGATGCACAAAACTGGACACGTTTAGATAATAACCCCAGAGACTGTTGATGCAGGGAATATCGGATTGCCTACTGGGGAAACAGGAAGGAATTCGTTTTTCCCTACCACAGCAAATTGGACTGTTTTATTGGGGGTTTTTTTTATCTTCCTCTGGATCAAATGTGGGTATAAGATTCTGTATATGGGGATTTTCTATTTATTTGTTCTATTTTTTTTTCTTTTGGTTGAAGTAGATGGACTTCTATTTTTTTCAACCGGAATGATATGTAATATACCCTGTTAATATTAGTGTTATTTGTTTAAATATATTAAGTTTTTCTGTAGGTACTGTTTGAATAAGGATCTAATGTTTCCCCTTTCAAATATGTTGAAAAAGTCAATAATTTCTATGTGATGTACTTACTTTTTCATACTACTGTATTTCCATGGGGTTTACTTACTTATTCATACTACTGTATATCCTTCATTGACTTTAAACACAACCATCTTTTTGTCATTGTAAATCATAAATGGATTGGGTTTCTTAAACTAGGTCAACCTAAGCCAAAACTAAAGTTCATGGTTAATTATTTCATTTCACATGACAGAAACTTGTTGAACCTTAACTAAACTGTCAACAATTTATATGTTGTAAACCATATTTTTGTCATTGTAAACCATTAATGTATTTGGTTTCTTAAATTAGGTCATTAAGCCAAAACTAACATTCCATGGTTCATTTTTTATTTTCACATGACATAAACTTTTTGATAGAACCAGGCAACCAGGATAACTAAACTATCAATTTATATGTTGTAAATAATTGGTTAACTAAATGATCAAGCACTACTGCTTAATGTTAATCATGGGTTTTATATTGTAAACCCTTTGAATATTTTTCTCTGAAGATTATACTTGAATTATACATGGTAAACTACAATGTAGTTATCACAGAGTATTATTTTACAATGAAACTGGTTGATTGTCATCAATACTTAATTTTCTAATGTTTTAAACTTTTTCACTTTAGACTTTACATATCAACAAAAAAAATTGAATGTAGAAATCTTATTTAGACTTTCCGGGCAGGTCTGACGCTGTTAGATTATTGAGGAGAAGAAACCCTTATTCATGATAAGAACATGTTAATTTACAATATAAGGTTGATACAAATGATATCTGTGAAAGAAAAGCTGTAGCATAGTAAAGTTTTCTTTCAAAACTGAAGCACGTTGAAACAGTTTTACTTATTGGGAACATGCTACTATTTTCAAGTGAAATATCAACCAATTTGGTGGCTTTCATTTAAAGTGTATGTAAGCATAAAAATTAACTTCTCTTATTTGCTCCCTTTTGGTTTGTGTGTTTGTGGGGGAACAGCTTAGAGCCTGAAGTGGGTGCGATTAGAAATATGTCACCTGCATCATAGGCAGGGGTTCTCAGATCACAAGATTACACATAAAAGGGAGTGGAAAAGATGGGCCACTACAACTATACCCAGATAAAAAAAAGTATCGAATTACTGAGCTAATAAATTTGTGCCCTGTCTATATCTCAAAAGTAATTGTCGGTTTTTACCAGAGTGCACTTTTAAAAGTGGTCACCACTTAGGCTGGCCATACACGGTTCAGATCCTGCTGCGATTCAAACCATTAGTGGTGGATTCCCTTCCGATTATTATTTTTCTGCGCTACAGATAATCACCGCCTTCTCCCGGCGGGGGAGGGGGGTTTGGAGGCGGGCAGGTGAAGGGGGAGAAGATAATTGCTTGGGAGGAGGGATTCCCCTGTCAACACTGTTTGCGTTGATGAGGGAATCGTGAAAATTTCTTTCCTGCAACCCGTGCTTGCAGGACAGAAATTTGCACCATCTATGGCCTGCCTAGGGCTTTATTTTATTATGACATCACATTGCCAGTGTATTCCTTAGCAGCTGATAGCATTGTAGCAATGTAGCACCTGCAAACTTCAAAATAATTGCATCATCTACAACAGGGGTCTCCAAACTTTATACGCAAAGGACCAGTTTACTGTCCTTCAGACTTTAGGGGGGCTGGACTGTGGCCATTAGGAGTAGAAAAGGTCCCGATGTCAATGGGAAAAAATAATGCCCCATTGTGTGTTTCAGTGAAGGAAATTGTGCCCCATCATTGGTGTTACTGGGAGGAATTTTGCCCCATCATTGGTGTTACTGGGAGGAATTTTGCCCCATCATTGGTGTCATTGAGCCACATTGTTGGTGTCATTCAGAGAAATTGTACCCCATTGTTGGTGTCATTGGGGGGAATAGCGCCCCATCATTGGTGTAATTGGGAGGAATTGTGTCCCTTCATTGGTGTCAGTGCGGGGTATTAAGTCCCATTAGTGGTATCAGTGGATGAAACAGTGCCCCAAGGGCCATATAAAAGCAAACATCTGGCCCCCGGGCTGCAGTTTTGAGTCCTCTGATCTACAATAAGAGATAGAAAGTACTAAGGAAAAAACTCTTTGAATATTGGAAATACTTTCGAATGAATTTATGCAGTCAATTTGCCTTCCTTAGCAGTTGTATAGATTTGACAACATATTTAACTATTTTATTTCCATGTTTACTTTTTGAAAAACAAGAACATTGCGTAGGCAGGAATTTGAGTATTTTTCATGTACGTAATTACTACTTTGGCCAGTTTTCCACAGGCTATATGGGATTTTGTACTGCCTCTGCATTCCACACTGCAATTACAATGTAGGATATTTGTGTACGTCAAAACATGAAGCCAATTTGTGTTGGCTAGAATCCTGGTCTGAGTTCCCTCTCTTGTGGCTCACAAGTTCAGCCTGGCATTTTCCTGCCCTGATCGGTGATGACTACAGTGTTAGTTACAAACTGGCTGCTTAAGGACACAAAAAGAAACAAGTCTGTGGAGTTTTGTCATTAACAGCAGAGTATACTATTTCTCATTATAAGTAAAAGTTCAAAGCACTTCCACTCTGATTCTATTTTTTTTAAATTATACATGAAATAATTAGTGCTAAGCCTCATTAATTTTATACTGCTTGCTTCACTCCTTCAGAAAGGAAACAGTGCAGAGAGTTGTAAATCAGTTTTAGCACCTATTTTATTCAAGAGAATGACCAAAAAAAGGAAATATGCCTCTGATAACCAAAAACAAAGCTGTCTCAAACAGGCAGTTTTTACTAATTTTTATGTAAACATTATTTTCATGATATTTGTTTAGCAAAAATAACAAGTGAGCTAAAGAGATATTTCAATAAAATATATACAAATATGTATTATGCTAATGCTGGGGACATAGCATATCTGCTGATTGACTATATTATTTATCCTGGAATTCGTAATTTGCAGTTGGTTGATTTGCTAGCTACAGGCTTATAGATACTGTATCTTTATGTTGTAAATTATACTATAGCTATCTTTAACCAAAACACCACCCTTCCATGTATCTGTGGCCACTCTTACATACAATACCTACAACACCACTTGTACCAGACCTCTTTCTTGCCACTCTTACCCATGACACCACCCCAATTGGCCACCAATACCTACAACACCAACCCCATCTGCCATGGCTCTTTTGACAACCTTACCCACAATATCACTGCACTCTGGCCACCCTTATTTATGTAGTGCCACCCCCATAGGAGCCGCTAGAATACGCTCTTGCTTTACCTCCTCAGCCAGGCACACAGTATTTTCCACAGCCAGGCACACACTTAGGCTAATTTCTTCATAATCTGTCTAGGGGATTCTGGTTGTTTTTGATGTTTTATTGAGATCTTGGATAGGGAAGGTTCCTACTTGAAGCAACATGGAAGTCCTCTATGAGAAGGATAGACTATTGCTCGTCAGGACATGAGCCAGTATGCCCTTTCTGCTACACCCAGTAGCTGACTTTCCTAGCACAGAGGGGTAACCTAAACAGAACAGGGCCCTAGATCTTTGTTCTGAACTCACATGAGGCGAATCCCGATCCTCTCAGGCATGGTTCCCCTCAGTCTGCTCTTCAAAACACATGGGCCAGCTCTTTAGCTTCCAGGCCTCCAGCCTAAGACCACATGGCAGCAGGTGCTGAGGAGGGTAAAGCACCCCCTCCCCAACTGGGCTTTCCTCTCCAGGCAAAGACCACTTCCTCTGTCTCTTCACTGAATATAAATACTCCTTTCCAGCACGCACAGGGGCCCCTATGCCTGTAATTGGCTGGGATGGCATCCATATTAATGCTGCTGATCTGCATGAGTCACTCCTGTCCACCCAGCAACTTCCAAAACTGCCTGGATACAGATGAGTCAATGCAAATCCAGGAACACTTATTAAACACACAGGACTCCCTGGCTGTACCAATTAGGTCTAGCCTGTTAAGCAGGAAAACTACTATATTTTACTTAGTAGGAGACCACCATATTCTAACTATATACATCTTAACAACCTACTTAGGAGAATGCTACATTTGCAAGACCTTACTCTAGCCAATTTTATTTACAAGATGCAATTTTATGAGCTTCTGCATGCTCTCATGAGCTCTTGTGAGCTTCTGTATGCTTTGGCTGGATTGATTGGCTGCTCTAGCCAAGGAATCACATATGTGTTGGGATTCTGCTGCATGTGGCTCTAAAACTGTTTTTTTCTGCAGGACCTGCATGTGGAGCTGATCGCTCCATACTAGTTGCTATAAGCCCAGCTGTCCTCAAAGCCATCTGCACCTGGAAACAGCCTCGCCTAAAAAAGGTCTGTAACCATCATCAACCACACATTATCTGGCCCTTTCCTACCAAGGTTGTATTGACAACTTTAACCCCCACATCACTCTAGCTAGCTATCTGTGTGGCCATCTTTACCCACAATACAATTCCCCATCTGGCCACTGTTACACATAATACCACCCTCATCTTCCAGAACACCACTTGTACCAGACCCCTTTCTGGCCACCCTTACCCACAGCACCACCTGCTTCTGGCCACCCTTACCCACAATACCACTTTAATCTGAAATTTAAAATTTCACTGACTGGATGTCAGAGACTGGTGGACAAAAACTGCCTACAAAATGCCTACACCATCCTCTTCTGGCAATCCTTTCCCACAACATCATCTTGTTCTGCGAAGGCTTTGCAACCACCTTTACCCACAACACCATCCTTTTCTGGCTATCCTTACCCACAACACCACCCTCTTCTGCAATGAATCTATGGCTAGCATTACTTACAATACCACCCCATTCCCCTGACACCACTTGTATTTGACCACCCACATCTAGGAAGGTTCTGAGCACCTCACCTGTGGGGTTTGCCAGGTGTAGGTACTATTTATTTATTATATAAATGTATATATTATATAGATTTTATATATTTTTACTGTTTTTCCATCCCCTCTGGTTATAATATTGTAGCAATTCTCCATATATTATCAATATATGTTAAGGTAAGTTAAGAACGTTAAGGTAGGGGTAACTGCAGATGTAACCCCTAATATACTAACATACCGCAGGGGGGTGGATTAGATGCAGCAAGATACTTAAACAATGCAGGTAAGCTCTTGGACGCACATAAGGAATTTATTCTAGAAAGGCTGGAATTTGCAATGTCAAAGAACTATGTTTGGTTTGATAGCAATTTTTATATACAAATTAAGGTAGTTGTAATGCCAGCCAAATTTTCTTACAACCTGGCAAATCTTTTGATAGCCAGGTGGGAAGTAAGTAATGAGAGTGTAAACATTCTTGATCTCACTATTTGGGTTTATGGTAATATTATGGGTGAAAACCATTCTGAGAGGACAGTTCATACAGTGTAATTGGAATTGTAATGAATTGGCGGATTATAGATTGCAAGCAAATGTCCTGAAAGAAAAATTCTCGGAAAAAGCATATGAGGAAGAAACTTTAGATAACAGAAAATAATTTGTGATTCATTTACATCTGGACAATCTATTGCAAGAAAGAGATAAACAAAACAGAGAGACCCGTGCAAAGGCTATATGGGTTGATTTACTAAACCTGGAGAGTGCAAAATCTGGTGCAGCTCTGCATAGAAACCAGCTTTCTGGTTTTTCAAAGCTTAATTGAACAAGCTGAAGTTAGAAGCTGATTGGCTACCATGCAGAGCTGCACCAGATTTTGCACTGTCCAGTTTTATTAAATCAACCCCATACTGTAGCGTAGTAAGCTAAAAATCAATTGTATTTATTGTAATGAAAAAAAGTATAATGCATTCACAAGCATATCAAAGGGTGTAGCTTTACAAGACATAGGAGGTGGATGGACCACAGGCAAATAGCTGGGGGATCCGGTGCTTGGGATACCTCACCACCGGAGCAGAGTGTACAGCAGGAGCCAGGACCGGGACCTTGTGGAATAGTACTGGGGGTGGGGGACCCATTTCCGAGGGACTTCCTCTTCTTCCCCCAACATATGAATCTTATTTAAAAGGGATTCTAGTCCCCTAGTGTATCCTTGCATTTTTTGGAGTCCATGGGATAGGTCCTTGTGGTCTTAATTATATGTAGATGGATAAAATAAGGAACAACTGGTATGGTATGAATAGAACTAGAGAGGTTTCTGGGCTGGAAACCAAGTGGATCTACCAATTGGGCTCGTGGACTCCTAATGGTTTAAATATTGATTCAGACATAAATATTGCCAATACTTATTGATATTATTCTTATTACTTATACTTATTGATATATTCTATATATGTTTTTATATCTATTGTATATATACAATATATATATATATACAAATATATGTATAATATTGTATATTCTATATGGAGTCTGGTTTAACATGATCGTGGAATGGGTATAATGTATAATGGGTATAATGTATTCTCAATGTTCTATTGCTGTATCTCTGGTGAGTGCATCCCTATAGGGGAAGTTTCTTGCACGTGGTAAAGGATACGGTGGAAGTTTCTCCTTATAGAACATGGCAAATAAGCTGCAATAGACCTCCTCTGTTTCCTTTATGCTCATGTATAGACTATATATGAAAGCTTGTCTGGTCAATTAGATTGGACAGGTAGCGCTGCTGCAATATTTTAAAGGACTTTTTTTATTGAGATTTTTTTAATATTGTATTTACATTTCCTCCAAAGGTTGCTCGGGATTCATTGAGCAGTTGCAGATTGACCTCCACCAGATGCAGATTATCACTTGCCACGTCACCTGCCACCAGATTCGGATTGTCTCTTGCCAGTGGCTGTGTCCTAGAGTGAGGGCGGGCAGTGAGAGATGATGTAATCTTTTTGCTGCCCACGGCTGCACAGTGAGGGCGGAACTGCGTTGATGCAGGGCCGGCGGTGAGAGATGATGTCATCTTTCTGCTCATTTGCTCGCCCACCCGATCACCCGATCACATGGGTTGGCCTGCTTGCTCACTATTTTTTCGGTGGGAGCAATAGCCCTATTCCCCCCCCCCCCTGGATCCGCCCCTATTTTGTATGCAGTTTCAACCAATAAAAACATCAAAGTCAAATATTTTGTATACTGTATGCAGCACTATTCATCCCTATGGAGCTACCATTCTCAACTAGGGTTCCTCCAAAGGTTGCTCGGGATTCATTGAGCAGTTGCAGATTGACCTCCATCTGATAATGACTGCATAGTTCTAGGGCTAACATCATTTGGCAAAGTTAGTGGCATGCCCCTAATGATTTTTATAGCTGGTTGTAGGGGGGGCATTCCTCTCAATGACCACCAATGTCAGGAGGCACTGACCACTACAGTTTATGTTTCTTTTTTGGCCATTACTATCACTTTTTATTTTATTTTTGTTATTACTGATAATTATTTTAAATATTTTGTAATTATAACTGACATTTGTTTTTTAATTTAGAACAACTTAGTCTTAAAAATGATCCACCATGAGTGTCAAATACTCTAGGTATGCCATTGCGTTTATTCTTTTATTTGTTATATCCATACCTTACTGATATTGATAACAAACCTGTAGATATATCATTTTTAGCAGTGTTTGCTATGATTAAAGATGATGAAAGATTGAGTCTGCTTTGAAGCAAGTGCTTGATACACACCTAAATTGCAGCAAGGGAGAATTTTTAAAGCAACTCTTTGCTATTTTAAAAAAACAACGCTTACCTGCAGAAAATAAAGCTGGGTACACACAGGCAGTTTTTTTTTATTAGCCAGCAGGTTGAACAAAAAAAAACCTGATAGATCTCTGAATCAACACAAATAATGTTGATGCGGGGATCTCTCCCACTGAGACATTGTGTCCCCCCCCCCCGCCCCCATCAGAATACACTCATTTGCGCTTGCAGCCATTGACTGGAAGCACTAATCAAATGCTGGTTTTGCAGCATGTGCCATCGACAGAAGCTGGCCTTTAGGTTTTGCTCTCTAAAAACTAGGCACAAGGGGCTAGATGGGCCAAGCCAGGCACTGACCATAGAAGTAGTGCCAGATATTTGAGAAAAGGCATGACTGGGTTGCATTGCTGGGACAAATTCATCCAGCGCCCAAGGCAAAGATTTTAAACTGCGCCCCCCTCCCCCGCTCATGATGTGCAAGCTTAGGGGATCTTACACCCAGCAGTCACTTGCTTGTCAAAATCACTGCCGCTGTCACTACTCCTGTCAGCCTTGCAACAGAACGAAGGCGCCCCAGTAAACTATTGTGTCCAGAGCAGCCGACCCTCCCACCCACCCCTTGTCCCAGCTCCGCTGGGTTGAAATAACACCATATCTCAGATTGTCTATATTACACAGGCTAAAAAATACACAAACTAGGTAGGTACCCTGTGTATGCTGAAGTGTGGGGAGACATAATAATTATTTTCTGAGTTCATACAGTGCTGTGCTCTTTTGACTCAATGAGATGTTAAAAATTTACAAAAATTTATTGAAATTTGACTTGGAATTTAGACCTGTGTCAAGAGGAAAATAAACAGGTTCATAGAACACATACTGTACACTTAATAATACAGAACATTAAAAGTACAGAATGAAAGTCTGTGTTTTTTATGAACATATCATTCATTTGCTTTTTGAAAAAAATATTTTACATCATATTTTCAGTTTGAGATGATGTATAAAGATTTATTATATTTGCAGTGATTTGGAAGAACTATAATGTCCTCAAACAATGCTATTTTGAAGCCAAAGCAGCAGTTCTCTGACTACTGATTAATCTACCATGCTGGCACAGTGACAACTATATGTCATAAATATATGAAAGATTCTTTTTGGTACATTGGGAAAAAAGTTGTATGGTATTAATTATAATTTAAAACGTAGAAAGTCCACCTAAAGCTATTCTTTATTACAGTTGAAGTAAATAATAGATAAAATAAGGCTCAATTTAACTCTCTATGCTATAAGCAGGTGTCTTTTGCCATAATGATCGTTATTTTCAGTCATGGCTCTCAGGGCTAAAAATAACAAGTGTTTTGACAAATAATGATTGCTAAAACTTAGCGAATTGAAACAATTCTTTTTCTTTTAGGTGCATAATACATTTGGTCCAAATATTCCCTCTTCTCTGCTATCTTTGGACAAAGAAAATAAATCATTATAATGGTGTCTAAAATTTTCATGAGGTGGGACATGTGGGCAGACGTATATCTAGCTGCACTCTGAAAATCTTCACCTTGTTAGAATGTGATGTAAAAGGAAATGTCAACAGCTATGCAGACCCTGTCAGGACTGGAAAAAGGTTGACGTGATTTGTGCTTAATCATGACTGTCTCACTGGAGCGCTGGGCTGTGGAGGGGGCGGGAATGGCTGACTCAGGCTCTCAGTGGCTTGCTGAGAGGCTGAGCCAGCTGCCGGTGAGGAATCTGGATGGATTCCAACATTAAAGTCTGGGTCCCTCTACAGTCTGGACTGGCTGAGTGACATCAGCTGCAGGGGCGGATCCAGAGTCTAGTCTCGGGAGGGGCACTGCCAGAAAGGCTACTTTCACACTGGGGCGGGCGTCGGCGGTAAAGCGGCGCTATTTTTAGCGCCGCTATTTGCCCGCTATCGGGGCGGTTTTATCCCATTTATTTCTACTGAGACACACAGCCGCTATAACCCAATATGACATGCTGGTGTGGGTCCTTGAATAAACGCTGCATGCATTCTGGGATCCACAGGCATGACATATTGGGATATAGCGGCTGTGTGTCTCAGTAGAAATAAATGCGATGCCGGCATTGGGATGTATGTAACACGTTATGCATCCCCAAGCCAGTAAAAGACAGCCCTGCATTTTGAACGCATGTCTGCAGCACGCCCTGTGTGAATGAAGCCTAAAGATGAATTTTTCTGTCATTCTATATTATCATTATTATCATGATAATCACACAATACAGGTGATGTGGCTCAACGCACCTGTACTGTGTGATTATCATGATGATAATGATGATGATTGGTAATTGTAATATGACACATGGAGGGGGTTAATGTACTCACTGATGTATTACTGACCAATGGCAATTAATGAACCCCTTTGTGACGCATTAGTGGCACTAGTGGCAGTGTTTATAAACCCCTTCATGCTGTAGCATAAAAGGGGTTAATTAACATTGAGGGTGCCACTGTCATTAATGCTGCACAAAGGGGGTTAATTGCCACTGGTCACTAATACATGAGTGAGTACATTACCCCCTCCATGTGCCATATTACAATTACCCATGTAAATTATTTAACCCCCCCTCCCACAAAGCGTTAACCACTTCACATGTAAGACAAGGTGTTAACTCATTAATGTAACAATGCCCGCCGTTGCTCATTAACATAACAATGCAATGCCCACCGTTGCTCATTAACATAACAATGCCCACCGTTGCTCATTAACATAACAATGCCCGCCATAGCTCATTAACAACTCTGCCGCCACTGACTATGGGCACTGACAGTGCAGTTAGGTGGAACGGAACACACAGTCTACTGTTTACTCTAATCTCTAAACAGACTAAACTGTAACTGTTACTGTCCCCCCCCCATTTTGAGGCTCCAGCAGCTCTGTCCTGACCTGTTACGGTGACTCACCGTCACGTCGGCTCTGAGACTCGAGTCCGACGTGACTCACTGACGTCACTTGTTGCTAGACGCCAGGCGGACCTGGCGTTAGCAACGAGTGCAGGGAAGAGGCTCCACCCACCTCCTCCTCCTGGTATCCTGCTCAGTCAGTGCGAGTCTCTCTCTCGGCGCCGCTGATCGGCTGATGTGAGAGAGACTCGGGCAGAGGCAGCGGCAGCCGCAGAGGCACGGCTGAGCCACTGAGCAAGCAAGTGTGACTGTGAAAAATCAATGAGATGTCAGTGCTACTATTTCGGGGGGGGCAATTGCCCTGTTGCCCCCCTGGATCCGCCCCTGATCAGCTGACAGCGGGCTAAAGTCCGGATCACAGGAGTGTAGAACTAAGTGCACTCCTGTGACCCACAGAAGTAGGGCCAAAATTATTTTGATTCTACTTTTTCTTTAATTAGTGGATGCCTTGTTAAAATGGTGCTGGGATTTCTTTTGGTTGTCCCAGCACCATTTTAAAATGATGCCCAACCTTAGCAGCTTTGGTAAGTCCTAACAGGTGTCAACGAGTAGAGATGAGCTTAGGCATACTCTGAGCTTGTGCTCTTTTTTTTTTTTTTTTCAAATATAAAGTTTATTAAACTCCAAACATGGGCGGGGAACCCACCGATACATACAATTACACTGAGAAAAACCGTGTTACAATTGTAATTCGTAGAGAAGAAGTATACATTATAGAACAGAACAGGCTTGCAAACATAAGGTTCATAAACATATGTGTTGTCTACCGTTAAGGTATATTCTGTGGCAATCCTCATCTCGTATCGGAAATATCTATTTATGGTGGTCCTCACCCAATTTTCCACTTTACTCTAAAAAGAAACAGAAGTATCTAAAGGGTAGCAAAGAGATGTAGGAAGAAAGAAAAAGAAGAAATGTGTGGGGAGGGGTAGGGGGGGGGGAGGAAAGTACAAAGGAGTAGAAGGGAAGAAGGGGGGGGAGGAAGACACGGCGGTAGATAGGTCCACTCACTATATCCGGCTAAAAGGTCGTGACCTACCGAGTCAACACAAAAGTCGTTGACCCTCATCAGAAAATATGAACATATTCCAATTGTCCCAAGTCTGCTTAAACGTCTCTTGCTTATGTTGTGCTGTCAGTATCAAATCCTCCATCCGCTTAATTTCCTCTACTCTTTGGAGCCAGAATTTTATAGGAGGAGGGAGGGAGGGTCTGTTTCCAAAAAATGGGAATGCACCCCTTCGCTGCATTGAGTAGATGTCGGACAAGTGATTTTTTATATGTCTTAACAGATATCGAGGAGAGGTGGAGAAGGAAAAACGCGGGGTCCTCTGGCACCACGTTTTGTGCTCTTTTTTAACTCCTATGAGCTGTGAGTCAGGTCATTCCTGCTCTGCAGCTCACATAAACAAAAAGGGGGACTTCTGGGAGGGAAATGAACATCACCTCATTAAAATAAAAAAAAGAGTGCAAGTTTGGAGAGCTACAGTTAAGTACTAATCTCATAGCATTTTGTGGCTCAGTTGAACAAAGTACTTTTGAATTGTGTTTAAGGAAATAGTGCTTTAATGTATTTGTGACTTCTGATCTTTCAATAAACTCCAGCAGCCATTTATACAAAGGGTCAATCAGCCCTTCCTCCCATTGCAACAATAGTTGCAATCAGTGCGATAGTGATCTAAAGCTGACTTTGGATCACAATTAAAATGAGATTGTTGGTGCAGATTGGAAGATTGAATTAAAGTGTCATTAAACCCATATCATAAAAAACTACCAATAAATGGTGTATTACATGCTGTTCATACTTACTCACTCACTATGAGATTCCTTTTCTGTATTCTGCAAAAATCCTGGTTGATCCTGCTGTTTTCTATCTCCCCCTTTTGATCATGTCCTCAATGCAGTTGGGGATTTTACATACCAGTGTTGGCAGCTTTTGCACATGCTCAGTTTTCAGTGAGTTTCTATGCTAAACATTTCATCCCAATCACATCTAAGCAGCCCATGTGACTATAGAGTCACACATGTGGGCGTATATACTCCAGTAAATGACAGCCTACCCCCTCCCTCCTCCTCCATGCCCACTAACCAGCTAAACACAATGGGGATGGGATATTACATGTAGATTGATGGAGGTTTCACCTCCCTTTTGTTCTAAGACACAGACTGGAGGGGCGTGACACAGCACGTGACTGGCAGAAATCCACATACAGCATGTTATTGCTAAAAAATTATAAATATGAAGCTAGCAGACCCC
Source organism: Lithobates clamitans (assembly GCA_037952925.1). Lineage (NCBI taxonomy): Eukaryota > Metazoa > Chordata > Amphibia > Anura > Ranidae > Lithobates > Lithobates clamitans. The sequence goes on from JBBGZY010000093.1 coordinate 4,397,771, forward strand.
AGCCTTGCACAGCTTACCTGATTTCTGATACTTTTTTGTGCCTTAGTGCAGTAGCAGATGCCGGTGTGAGCGGAGTGGTATTAAAGGTACACAATGTGTTCAACTTCCCCTCTTTTCCCACCTCTATTTTTCATCTTACCCCCTCCCTCTTTTTCCCATCTCTTTTTCTCTTTCTCATTTCTTTGGTCAATATCATCCATGTTGCACCTGGAGAATGTTAAGTGCCTGGGTACTTCAATTTAATGCATACTATAGAACCAGATGATGTCATTCTGGCGGTCCTAGGCGTCCGATGGGCCAACAGGTTGGTGCCAGGGCAAACCCCCCGTGTTGGCTTGCGCTGTGCGGCCCATTGCTGGTCCTCCAGATCTTGTTATGGTCAGTACGGCCCCCACTTTCTGCCAGGTTAGTCTCTGGTCCAAACAGTCACCCAGGATACTGCTGACCCCTGGAACCTCTTTTTTTTTTTTTTAACGGGGTTCTGCGATGTTACTGGGTATGTTGGCTTTGACCACTTTTTCTTATGTAATGTTTTTTTTTCCTCTTGACATGCCTTTTGGAAGATAGCTACCATATGTTTTGTATCATGTTTAGCTACCTAAAGACTAATGGTTGCTGTTTTTGTTTTATGTTTTATGTGCTTAAACTTTAAATAAAGATTATATAAACAAAAAAAAAATTATAAAGATTTGATATCAAATATATATTTGTATAACGATTTAAAATAGTTTATTGATATTAATTATTTATTTTTCCTCTGTATTCCAAAGGCTGTTTTATTTATTTTTTGAACATGTGACCAGTAGCAGAGGACTAGAAACTCCTCCTACTTATATTTCCCTGCAGACAGGCTGGGAAAGACCTGGGTCATGTGACAATATGTATATTGATTAGCTAGAAGGTACTTAGATATTCTTTTTTAATTAAAATATTTACTAGATATTCTTTTTTATTAAAATATTTACAGTGCCATCACCCCCATACAGAAAGAAAAGAGATATTGTAAATTAAACAGTGTTAGTATGACTTTTAACCACTTGACAACTGGGCACTTAAACCCCCTTCCTAACCAGATCAATTTTCAGCTTTCGGTGCTCTCAAACTTTGAATGACAATTACTCAGTCATGCAACACTGTACTCTGTGTACTCAGTCATGCAACACTGTGTATGAAATTTTTGTCCTTTTTTTCCACACAAATAGAGCTTTCTTTTGGTGGTATTTAATCACCGCTGGGTTTTTTTATTTTTTGCGCTATAAATCAAAAAAGACTGAAAATTTGATTAAAAAAAAAAAAAATTCTTTGTTTCTGTTAAAATTTATTGCAGGGTAAGTATTGGCAGAGTATTGGCGAGTATTGGCAGAGTATTGGCGAGTATTGGCAGAGTTTTGCAGTGTTGCAGAGTATTGGCAGAGCATTGCACAGTGTTGCAGAGTATTGCACAATGTTGCAGAGAATTGCACAGTGTTGCAGAGTATTGCACGGTGTTGCAGAGTATTGCAGTTTTGCAGAGTATTGCACGGTGTTGCAGAGTATTGCAATTTTGCAGAGTATTGCAGTGTTGCAGAGTATTGCAATTTTGCAGAGTATTGCAGTGTTGCAGAGTATTGCAGATTATTGACATTGAGCAGCGCTGTGGGCACTAAACATCCACCCCACAGCGCTGCTGCCATCTCTCCCGGCATGATCTCCCGGCATGATCTCTCATGATGTGACGCCAGTTTGTTTACAAGTGATCGCTCCATCATTCGACGGAACGATCACGTGGTAAATGGCCGTGATCAGTGGCTATTTGCAGTGATCTGTGACGCGCCAAATCCTCCGGACCTGGCGGTCACGTATGTTCCCGGGTGCGCGCCGGAGCAACATTCTGGAATGACGTCCCACGGACGTCCACCCAGAATAAGTCGACCGTGCTGTAGCCGTCTTTCGGCTATGGCCCGGTCGGCAAGTGGTTAATATATGGGCACTTACCTGTCCAGGGAGCCCGCAATGTTGGCACCCTAGCCAATCTTGTGCAGCCGATGCCAGCCATGTGCAGCCGACGCCATTTCTAGTAAGCATTTTCGGCTTCACTGCTGGTTCCCTACTGTGCATGCGCGAAGCACGCTTCACTTTCTAATTGGTTCGGTGGCGGAGGAAGGAGGAGGTGGCCGAACTTCCAAGAGACTGGGCCGCGGCCCGGTTTTCCGGAAGTGGGGAACAGTACCTGTCAAAAACAGGTCCCCGTTCCCCATCCCCCCTGAAAGGTGCAAAATGTGGCACTGGAGGGGGGTAGGAGATGGATAAGTGGAAGTTCCACTTTTGAGTGCTTTAAGTATAATAAATAAATAAATAATATGAATAAACAAATAAAAACTCTTTCCATTAATCTCAACATCCCTGCAAAATTGTTGGATATTCTGGATGACCTTTGCATGCAGCAAAAAGCTGTCCTAAATTAAAAGGTGAACTTTCACATTGAGCTTTACCTCACAATCACACTTATGCATTATCCAGTTGAAAGACTTTGTCAGTCCTATCTTGCTGTAAATATCTGGGGAAATGCAAATTACATAAAAATTGCATTGAGAAAAATGATAGGTTAATACAATTTTCCAGTCTCCTATTTATATTTGTTAGTCTGCAGAAATGTTATTTTTCGTGTAATTTTATATATAGTTTCTGAAAATGATGCTGCTTAATAGTGCTATGTAGCAATAGTGTGCTATTTGAGCAGCAATGTGGTATGTCATTTATTCAGTCAACTTTTTTATGCAGTCAGTTCAGAAAAGCTGAACTGCTTAACTACTCAGGAAAAGTCACAGGACACCATACAAATCTAACATGGCTGTGTTTTAATGATTAACTAATGAGCTCATTAATGTAACTTTTACTATTTTGAAAGTGACCTTATACTTAAAAACCTTAACTAGTTTAGGATTTGGTTGGTGGTTATACTGTAATAGGTGATTTCAAGGCACATTTAATATTCATTCAAGCAGGCAAGGCGCTATGCTTCGTTTTTTTTTTTCAATTTGCCATTTGATTAGAGGAAGGATGCAGGAAAGGCCAAAATGTATGGTTTCAAATACCTTTAAGGGTATTTTCAGTACCAACATCAAGAACACAGGGACATGACCTCAAACTAGCAGGAGGAAGTTTGAAAATGAATCTTAGAAATAAATATTTTAGCAAAAATGTGGTTCATGCATCCAGCAGAGACAGCTAGTCAGTCAACGATAAGTGAAAATCTGCTTGGAACAAACATTGGTCTACATTGCATATAAAAATTTAAAAAATGGGGTAGAGTCGATGGATCACTTATATTTTTCTTAACCAAGTAGCGCCCTGGTTGAGTCCAGAAGGTAAAAAGCGGGTAGAAAGGTAAAAACGAATTACTTTGAGAGAAGAAGATGGAACAAAAAAGAAAAGAGGGGGTAGACCTGGTCGGCATGCGCCAACCAGCGCACGCCGATGTACGTCAGCAGAATGGTGCTGGTAGGCAAAAGGGTGTACAGGTACGTCCCCTTTAAGAAGCGATGTCGCGGGTGCGTGCCCACCGCGGGCTCCGTGACCATGACCGTGGGTCCCATGGACTCGATGTCCACCCGGTGCCCGCGATCGTGTCACGAAGAGGAAGAACAGGGAGATGCTTTTGTAAACAAAGCATTTCCCCATTCTGCCTAGTGACAGGACAGTGTTCACAGTTCTCTCTCATCGAGAGCTGTGATCACTGTCCTGTGTGTTGAAGTCCAGCCCCCTCACAGTTAGAATTACTCACTAGGACACACTTAACCCCTTCACTGCCCCCTAGTGGTTAACCCCTTCACTGCCAGTGTCATTTACACAGTAATCAATGCATTTTTATAGCATTGATTGCTGTATAAATGACAATGGTCCCAAAATAGTGTCAAAAATGTCCAATGTATCCTCCATAATGCCGCAGTCCAGATAAAAATCGCAGATCGCCGCCATTACTAATAAAAATAAATGAAAAATAAAAACACCATAAAACTATTCCCTATTTTGTAGACGCTATAAATTTTACGCAAACCAATCAATATATGCTTATTGCGATTTTCTTTACCAAAAATATGTAGAAGAATACATATCAGTATAAACTGAGGAAAAAAATGTTTTTTTTATATATTTTTGAGGACTATTTATTATAGCAAAAAGTAAAAAATATTGGGTTTTTTTTCAAAATTGTCTCTCTTTTTTTGTTTATAGCGCAAAAAATAAAAACCACAGAGGCGATCAAGTACCACCAAAAGAAAGCTCTATTTGTGGGAAAAAAAGGACGTCAATTTTGTTTGGGTGCAACGTCACACGACCGCGCAATTGTCAGTTAAAGCAGCGCAGTGCCGAATCACAAAAAGTGCTCTGGTCAGGAAGGGGGTAAAATCCTCCTGGGCTGAAGTGGTTAATTGAGCTCTGTAGTGCAGGTTAGTGGAAAAACTACTCCTGAGAGGCTAGAGGAGAGCCAGACTTTCCAGTATTTCTCATCTTGCTCTTTCAGCACCATAGTAAGGTTCTCCATCCTTTTTGGATTTCTGTTATCCTGACTAGCCAATGTGTTCTAGTTGGAGGGGTGGTGCTCTTCCACAATGCTGGGATGCACGCCTTCGCTGCAGTTAAGAGATGTTTTAGGAGTGGATTTTTGGATTTTTTAATGGATAGAGGGGTATCATGTAATTAGAAAGCTGCTGGATTTTCTCCAAGAGACACACCTGTGATTGTTTTGACAGATTCCGCTACCATCTTCCAAAATTCTTTCAACTTTGGGCATTCCCAAAATATGTGGAAAAAAGGTGCCCTCAGACTCCAGACAGCGCCAACAAACATGTGATACCACCAGTGTTCTGTACCATCTAGTAAAGAGTTTAAAACCTCTTTCTTGATACCTACTCGCCAGGGACACCCTATGAGCAAAAAAAGATTCTGTCTTTCTGAGCTTGAGAAAATGCGACTCCAAGGTCTTTTTCCCATAATTGTGGGAAAGAAAGTTCTTGTGGCGCTTTCAGGCTAATCAACAAAGCATAGAAGTGTCACAAAGAGTGTCTCAGCGGCTCCTTTTATCTTTTTTTTAAAGTACTTAATTAATCAACATTCTTCATATGGGCTTTTTTCTTCTTAAAGTTGGACTAGTGCTTTTTCTTCTTCAATATGTTTATTGTTTTCATCAACACAAATGCACTTGTGGTACACACAAACTTGCTGGTCAAGTAGACTAGTGCTTTCTAACTGGCTGTTTTACAAGTATTTTATTTTTTATTTTGTTATATTACTGTGTAGAGGTGAAGGACAGGCTATATCAAAAGCTTTAGGCTAATTAGAACTTTAAAAGCTTTCATTGTTTTGCAGCACAAAGAAAAGAAAAAATTGGAAGGTGCTACAAGCAGAATGATGCATGGGACATGTCATATGAAGCGAAAAAATGCTGCCAAAATACTTTTGCTCCAAACATCCCCTTAAACAATGCAGAGTAATATAATTAAAGGTGTCTCATGAGCACAGCCACATATGGGAATACATTGACTGCTGCTTTAGCAAATACTTGTGGAAGTGTGAATGGAATTTAAAAAAGCGAAATACGTTAGACTTTACTTAAAGGCTAAGTACGGGGGGGGGGGGCATGGCCGCAGCATGAGAGTGAGCGGCCATGCATGAGCTGAGCTCTGTCCGCCCCGCTCCTAGTAATAGCTCCTGCAGCAGCTAACATCCCATTGAAGCGGAGGCAATCCCCGCAGCCCAGGCGGACCCCTAGGCTTCATTCCAGCTCCTTAGAAGCTTTCTTCACCGGCTGTCGCCGGCCGCATGTGTCCAGATCCAAGATGCCGCCGGTTGAGTGCTTTCTAGCCGCACGTGCAGCGACTCCGATTCCCTCACCGCAGCTGCCATCCATCTCACCTCCTCTCCCCTCTCCACCAGGCTCACCTGGCAGCTTTACCAGCAGTTTGGATCTGCATGGGACACGGGTTGGCGGTGGTGTGGCTGCACACGGGCCCCCCTTCCACACCTTAGCAGGGCCTTCCACACCACATCCATCCACCTCCCATCCCCCCCCCCCACACCTCCGCTGGGTACATGAATATAGGAGAAGCTCTGGAGGATGGTGACCTGCAGTCCCACACTCTAGCCCTCCCCACTAGGGCTGATTTAGAGTGCTTTGTGGCCCGGATGGAGAAGGCCCTCAGACAGGACATTGAGGCCCTGCAAGCTTATACTGCCCACATTGGGGGTAGAGTGGAGGCCGTGGAGGCGTCGGTGGAAGACATCACCCCTACCCTGCAAGCCCTGCAGACACACTGCAAAGTGCAAGATCAAAGAATTGGCTCTTTGCTCGACCAACTAGATGATGTAGAAAATCATAGCCGCAGGGTTAACATTCGCATCAGAGGCCTGCTGGAGGCTACAGCACCCAGAGCCATAGTCTCTACTCTCCAGGGAGTGTTCAAACAGATCTTGAGCAGGGAAGCACCGGATCATATAAAAATCGATCAAGCCCATAGGACCCTAAGTCCCCCCTTGGATGACCCGGATAAACCTCAAGACATCATTTATAAGCTGCACAAATATTCCCTGAAGGAACGTATCCTGTACCATGTTCAGGGGGGTCCGCCATTTGGACTTTGATGGAGCTAAGCTATCCCTGTTTCCGGATCTCTCCAGACGCACACTGATGCAGCACAGAGCCCTTAAACCCTTCCTGGAAGTCCTGTAGAAGGCTCATTTGATTTATTGCGCTTGAGTTATTACAGGAATCCTAACATATAGCAGCAAGCACAGTATTGTTAGAGACAATGAGCAGTAATATGTTGTGATGGTTCTGTGCTGAACTAAATAAAAGAAAAGACTGCCAAGTCATAGAATGAGGAAGGGTCATAGCATGAGGGAGGGAAAAAACCTAGTATCATTGTCATGGTGGAATTGACATTCATGTGGGCTGTTGGGGAAATAACCCCTGAATTGGCATTCATTACTTGATGATCAGTGCTAGTGAAATCTTGAGCTGGAGGAGGTGATATCCTTGGAGTGGAGGATTGCTGAGTTTACCATCGGATGTTACTTATCGCCTATATGTCTTTACCTTAGGGTAAGCGTCAGCATAAGAACACCACTTTGAATATTTATGAACTGTTCATTTATCACAGAATTTATTTAGTACAGAGCTGCACCATCATTACAAATTGTGCTGTCATACAACAAAGTACACAAATTAAATTTACGGTATATATTTTTTTTCACAAAAATATAGCTTTTTTTGGTGGTATTTGATCATTAATGTTTTTTTTGTTTTTTTTTATTATATAAATAAAAAAAAGACTGAAAATTTTGAAAAAAAAAACGATATTTTCTAATTTCGTCATAAACTTAGACTAAGAATGAAAAATGTATTCTGCTACATGTTCTTGGTAAAAAAAAAATCCCAATAAGTGTATATTAAAGTGATTGTAAAGGCAGAAGGTTTTTCATCTAAATGCATTCTATGCACTAAGATAAAAAGCCTTCCTTGTGCAGCAGCCCCCCTAATACTTACCTGGGGTCCTTCTCCATTCAGCAATGTTGCACGGGTGTCTCAGCTGCCCGGGACTCTCCTCCTCATTGTCTGAGACATCAGCGCGGCGCCATTGGGTCCCACTGCTGTCAATCAAAATCAGTCAGCCAATCAGGAGAGAAAGGGAGCAAGGGCGGAATGTGGCTCGGTTTCTGAATGGACACACAGAGCTGGGACTTGGCTCAGGGGCCCCCATAGCAAGCTGCTTGCTGTGGGGGCACTCAGCAGGAGGGAGGGGCCAGGAGCATATTTTTCAAGCAAAAAATGAGACTTTACAATTACTTTAATTGGTTTGTGTGAAAATTATAGCGTCTACAAATGTTATATATATTTGAAATTTGATTATTTCTGATGTACTGACAGCCATCCCATTTCTTGAGGCCCTTAAAATGCCAGGACAGTAGACCCCTTATTGGAAAGTAGATGGTCTGAGGCATTTAGTAAGAGGCATGGCCAGTTTTTTGAAGTTGTAATTTTTTGGCACAAATTGTTGGAAAATGAACACATTGTAAAAAAAATTTGAAAAAAACAAATTTAATTCAAACTGTTACCAGCACAGTACAGTGTCATCATATGGCTGGTGTGGCGGTGATCAGGGACACTGACTGATGACAGTATGTTAACCCCTTCCCGCCAATGTAACACATATATGCAGGCGCACTGCACAGCGCTCTCCCAGCACAGATACCGGGGTCTCACAGAGAGACCCAGGCCCTGTACTAATGATCGGGACCAAGATCTCCCGATTCCGGATCCCCTGATCACTGTGGTAGCCTCTCATTGTGTTTTTATTTCATTGTGAATGGAGAGGAAAGGTACAATGTATCCTCACAGAAAGTAAATAAAATGTAAAAAAAATTGTGTGTGTAAAAAAAATAAAATAAATAGTAATACATATTTGAGTCAAATAAGGGTCAATGGTCAAGGTCAGGTTTAAAGGTGAGGGGTAGTATATTTTGTGCATGATTTTTTATTTTTTTATAAATTCGCATCAGTGTCAGTGTGTTTTTAGGTAGGACAAAACAAAAAAAAAAAACAGCAAAATGCGCACTATTAATTCTGGGCTGTACTACAGGTACAAACAACAACTGACATACACATATGTGGTATCACTGCGATTGTCAGAAGCAGGAAAATATATTTTGGGTTGTTCTTTGGTGGTAGACTATGGTAGTAACAAGAAATATACAGCTACATTAAAAAAATTTTTTTTTTCTATTTTGGGACAGTTTTCCTTTGATAATAAAAAATAAAAAATCGGGAGATATCCATAACCATTCACTACCAAATGAAAGCCCAATTTGTCCTGAAAAAGCAAGGTATAATCCACCTGGATGCACAAAAGTAGTTGTGATGATATGTATGGTTTTACTAACACATGTCAAAATTGCAAAATTGTGCTTAGGCATTAAGTTTTGTTTTACCCTTAGGCATGAAAGAGTTAAAAAAATAAAAATAAAAAAAATTACATACGGTAATTTTTTAAGTAAATTTTTAAATTATTTTTTATATTTTGTAAACATTTTTTCTTTCTTTTACATACAGGTGCATCTCATAAAATTAGAATATCATCAAAAAGTTAATTTAGTTCAGTAATTCAATTCAAAAAGGGAAACTCATATATTATATAGATTCATCACACACACAGAGTGATATATTCTAAGCATTTCTTTCTTTTAATTTCGATGATTATCACTTACAGCTAGTAAAAACCCAGCATACAGTATCTCAGAAAATTAGAATATTACATAAGACCAATAAAAAAAGGATTTTTAATACAGAAACGTTGGCTTACTAAAAAGTGTGTCCCTGTACAGTATAGTATGCACTCAATACATTGTCGGGACTCCTGTTGCATGAATTACTTCATCAATGCGGCATGGCATGGAGGCAATCAGCCTGTGGCACTGCTGAGGTTTTATGGAAGTCCAGGTTACTTTAAATACAGCCTTCAACTGGTCTGCATTGTTGGGTCTAGTGTCTCTCATCTTCCTCTTGAAAATACCCCACAGATTCTCTATGGGGTCTAGGTCAGGCAAATTTGCTGGCCATATGTAATAAGAAAAAAGCTGCGCTCATCTGTAATTTCACAATGCAAAAAACACGGGACATATAGGTCCCCACAGAACATTAATGAATGAGAAAATTAATGAAAAATATGTGAAGTGACCAGTGACTGAATATAAAAATTACATACACATGTTAAAAAATATTATAAATAAGTGTATACCAATATATAAAAATAAAAAATATATAAATTACCGTAATAAAATAAATTACGTTTTTTCCTGAAACTTCCCTCTTAAAATTAAGATGCGTGTTATACGCCGATAAATACGGTAAATAAAAGGCTCACCAGAGGATTGTGATTAACCATTTGTCAAACTGGGGTATATGAAATTATCTATAGCAATGTATTCATCCACCTAAAGTTATATTAATACCTACAATAACTGAGAAGATTGTGGATCAATTGATTTTGATTGTTGTATTTTGATTTAAAATATTTATTTTTATTATAGATAATTTCATTTGATTGCCACTTATGATGATTATGCCTTGGTGGTACAGAGGGTTTTAAAATCCATTTAGAGAAAGCTGTATGTCCATAATAGGTGACACCACAAGGACGTTTAATTCAATTGGACTTCCGGTGTTACGCACATCCACTTGTATTTATGTGCTGCTAGTAGAAGTCTTGGGTGAGTCTCCTTTCCCAGCTAAAGCCTATTACGGGAAACGCATCGGTTGGAGCCCATTCTGAGACTTCTATCTGAGAAGGTTGGTGCTAACCACCGCTCTGTTTTTGTGTGCTTTTTGCTGATTTCTGATTGCCTTGATGTAAGTATATAGTGTGTCGTTTTAATAAACCCTGCACTACGAAGCTTTCCTCTTCTTCCCCTATGCTCTGGAATTCATCCTGGAGCTTTCTAGATTTGATAACAGCTCTCCCACTGACACGGAGGTCTCTGGGTCTATTAATGAATTGGATCTGCAGCCATAGCCCAGCTGTTTGGAGCTTCTGGGGATTACCATCTAAGGCTTGATACCTTCATTGTCTGCTTTTCCATTCATACGGAGGTTCCAGAGTCCATTGATGAATTTGATCCACTATCACAGCTCAGCTTGTCAGAGTACGTTGGGAGTATTATCCAGTGCTCGATGCCTTTTACCGTCTGGTAAGAAGTGAATTCATGTGGTGGGATAATCACGGTTAATGTAATTTGCCATTTGAGGAACACTGAATTTTTATATTTGGTTCACCATAATTCCCTTTTTTATAAGGGTCTTCTAGTTGGACACTCACCTATTTAGGACTGAATCATTTATACGCTGATTTTCCTTTATTTTCACCTGGTGATTCTGCCAGTAACAACCTTCCAGTACAAGAATGACAATGCTCACTCGCCCTTCTGAATCAGGACAACATCAACATCTGGAAACAAGATGAGACTATGAAATCCTGCCCCTCTCCTATGTCCATAGCACAGGGAGCATGGTTCTGCAGTCCTCAAAGAACAATTTAATTGATAACAGTCCACACATGTGAAGAGCACAGGAACTTATCAGCTCACAAAATTTTCAGCATTTGTGTACATTTTTTTATTTTAAAATATGAATTGTATGTTGTATACCATTTCATATTTGGAATGCAGAATGTTCCCATTTCCAATTCTAGAAACTACAGATAAGCACTCCTGGACAGGGTATGGATATCAGTGAATGTATTGTACATACAGCATACACTTACCGTCAAGTCTGCCATTTAAATAATTATACAATCAATACCACAAATCTATCCACGTGATAAGACCAGTGGAGGTCAGTGGTGGCTCTTTGCAGGGGCTATAAGTTCTATCAATTTCCTACTTTCATAGGTTAGCATTTTAAATTATAATTATTATTTACAGGATTTATATAGCGCCAACAGTTTACACAGCGCTTTATAATATAAAATGTAGACAATACAGTTATAATACAATAAAATGCAAGAGGATTAATAGGGTCCTGCTCAGAAGATCTTATAATCTAATAGGGTGGGGCAGGTGGTACAAAAGTTTGTAACTGTGGGTAATGAGCTGATGGAAGTGGTAGAAGATTAGTTGGAGACGTGATAGGCTTTCCTGAAGAGATGAGTGTTCAGGGATTGCCCCTAGAGTAGGGGATAGCCGGACAGGTGGAGGTAGAGAGTAGAGGTAGAGGAGTTCCAGAGAAGACAAGAAAGCTTGAGAGTAGGAGGTCTTGAGAAGAGCAGAGAGGACGATTTGGGTGATATTTGGAGACAAGATTGGTGATGTAGCTCAGGGCAGAGTTGTGAATGGCTTTGTATGTTGTGGTTAGTATTTTGAATTTAATTTGCTGGGTGATTGGGAGCCAGTGTAGAGATTGGAGATGAGGGTTGGCAGACACTGAGCGGTTGGTAAAGTAGATAAGTCTGGCAGCAGCATTCATGATAGACTGAAGAAGGGATAGCCTATGGAGAGGCAGGCCAATGAGAAGGGAGTTGTAATAGTCAAGGCGAGAGATAACAAGGGAGTGAATGAGGAGCTTGGTGGTTTCATTTGTTAAAAAGGGGCGAATTTTAGAGATGTTACGGAGGTGAATTGTACAAACTTTTGACAACGATTGGACTTGGGACTGAAATGACAAGTCAGAGTCTAGGATTACATCTAGTACCCTGACGTGAGGGGATGGACTGATAGTTGCATTGTTGATTTTGATAAAAAAGTCATGAAGGGGGGCACGGGTGGCAGGGAATAATAATAGCTCAGTTTTAGAGAGATTTAGTTTAAGGAAGTGGTGCGACATCCATGCTGATGTCAGTTAGTAAGTTAATAATGGGAGAGGAGACTGAAGGAGTGAGGTGAGGAGTAGACAGATAGATTTGGGTGTCATCGGCGTACAAGTGGTATTGGAAGCTGTGGGCGGTTATCAAGTGACCAAGGGAGGAGGTGTAGATAGAGAAGAGAAGGGGTCTAACAACAGAGCCTTGGGGGACCCCCATAGAAAGGGTCAATGGAGAGGAGGAGACAGAGTTGTAGGTGACACTGAAGGAGCGCTGTGATAGATAGGCAGAGAACCAGGATAGAGCAGAATCTCGGAGGCCAAGGGAATGTAGTTTATTGAGAAGGAGCAGGTGGTCAACAGTATCAAAGGCCACAGAGAGGTTAAGTAGTAGGAGTATGGAGTACTGGCTGTTGGTTTTAGCAGTTAGTAAATCGTTAGTGAGTTTTAGTAAGGCAGTTTCTGTGGAGTGCTGTGAGCGAAAGCCAGACTGTCAGGGGTCAAGAAGGTTTTTTTCACTGAGGTAGGAGCTAAGACAGTTGTAGACTAAGCATCTATACTCTATACTCATTTTAAATGAGTATAGACCGATTTTATTCCTTCAGATAATGAGTCAGCTATTCCTTTAAACTATTGATAGGTCTTAGTACATGTACTGTACTGTAACAGATATTAGAGAAAATGTAAAGTGTAATTAAACACAAGAACCAAAATGTAATGCTTGCAACTTACCAGTCCTTAGATGTAGTGCTGCAATAGTTTCCTTTTTCATTTCCCCCCCTAATTTTCAGCTTGTGGTCCAGCCAGCAACAAACTTCCTGTTCTAGGGGGATAACACCCACCCACTGTACTGTATCTGTATCACCTACAATATGTGTTCCTGTCTGGAACTCTTTTTTTAAATAGACCTCTTTTTTGTGCCTACTCTAGGGAGATCTCCCTTTATTTTTCTCTTGGTGACTGCTGACTACTATAACATTGCTGTGAACCGAACTTCCATTTTTTTTCTTTGAGAAGTGTATTTTCTGTGCAATGCTAAGAAGTATCAACCAAAGACTGATACCGATAATGGAATATATGGAAAATGCAATCAGGAGATGGGAAAACAGGAAGTTTAACTCAAAGCAACACAAAGGGTGTCAGAATGACAGGATGTAAGGGGAAACTTCAAGAGGGATGAGAAAAGTAATACAAATATGAAAGAAGATTTCAAAATTAAAATCTATAAAAAGTTTTCACTAAAGCTACCCTTTAAATCTGGCTTTAGCTAGCTGTCTGTATATTCTGGTTTTCCAAATACCTATTAGAAATCAAAAGCTTTAAGGATGTCTATAGGCTACAATTCCCTAAAGATTTCTCACTTGTTACATTTGGAGGAAAATAGCAGGGTGTAATATGAGCGTCTTCACAGTGATTAGAAAGTGAGACTGGTATATTGTAATCCCCACGTGTTTGTCACAGGCTCTCCTTGGATTAACATGGTAGGTAGTAGACATGTCTATGCTTGCTCATATGTTTCTCTCGGCAGCTTGGTTTAGCATCTGTTTGCCTGCCAAGAATATGTTCTTAAATGATACAGAGTTTAGTGATCTTATTGTCTGACAAAATAAAAGTTGTTCAGATTTAGGAAGTCTTAACACAGCATATGGTCATCTATGTATCATGAACACATCAAAGAAGCTGTTGACATGTTAAACATTTTTGAACAGACAAACATTACCTCTCTATTCAAAGAGTGCCTGCAGATAAAGGTTATATACCAAAGGAAATATTTCATTTTCATTCTTTTATTTAAAACAAAAATCATTATATGTAACAGTGTACTATGGAAAAGTAAGTCCACCCTTGGCCTCAGAAGCTGATATTGCCCTCTTCAGCAGGAACTAATTCTTGTAAGTGTTATGCCCCGTACACACGGTCGGACTTTGTTCAGACATTCCGACAACAAAATCCTAGGATTTTTTCCGACAGATGTTGGCTCAAACTTGTCTTGCATACACACAGTCACACAAAGTTGTCGGAAAATCCGATCGTTCTGAACGCGGGGACGTAAACCACGTACGTCGGGACTATAAACGGGGCAGTGGCCAATAGCTTTCATCTCTTTATTTATTCTGAGCATGCGTGGCACTTTGTCCGTCGGATTTGTGTACACATGATCGGAATTTCCGACAACAAAATTTTATATCCTGCTCTCAAACTTTGTATGTCGGAAAATCCGATGGAAAATGTGTGATGGAGCCTACACACGGTCGGAATTTCCGACAACATGGTCCTATCACACATTTTCCGTCGGAAAATCCGACCGTGTGTACGGGGCATAAGTGATTCCCATTAGTCTATGACACTAACTCTGACATTTTTGACTACTCCATGCAAAATTCCTTAATTTGCAAGATGTTTGTGGGTTTCCCTGCAGGAACTTATCTGTATAAAAATTCCAACACAGCATTTTAAAACCACTTCCCGCCCATAGGCCGTCATATGACGTCCTGGACTTTAGGTGGGGATATCTGAATGATGCCTGCAGCTATAGGCATCATCCAGATATTATCTTTCTTAGCCAGCGATTCTGTGCACCGTAAGAACAATTATAGCGGCAGTTCAGCTGCTTGACATTCACCCCCTCTCTCCGCCCTCTGGTGCTTCTCCCGGCTCGCCCCTGCAATCGGCAAAGCCGGAGAATGAATCGGTCACAGCCGGAAGTTGAGCATAGAGATTTCCAGTCATCTCTATGACCCTCGGAGGCCCAGGCGCGACGCTGTGACGTCACGCTTGGGCTGGCGGAGATAAACAATGGCGGGGACGCAGCTGGAAAGGCAGAGAGAGTTTATTTTTTATTTTTTTTACTCAGCCTTTCCAGCCTGAAGGAGAGATGTGGGGTCTTATTGACCCCACATCTATCCATAAAGAGGACCTGTCACGCACTATTCCTATTCCAAGGAATGTTTACATTCCTTGGAATAGGAATAAAAGTGATCAAAAAAACTTTTTAAAAGAGAAAGTGTAAAAAAAATAAAATAAAAGTAAAATAACAATACATTTTTTTGTAAAGCGCCCTGTCCCCGCGTGCTCCAGCACAGAAGCGTACGCATACGTAAGTCACGCCCACATATGTAAACGACGTTCAGATCACAAGTGAGGTATCGCCGCATGCATTAGAGCAAGAGCAATAATTCTAGCCCAAGAACTCCTCTGTAACTCTAAACAAATAAACTGTAAAAATGTTTAAAGTGTCGCCCATGGAGATTTTTAAGTACCAAATTTTGGTGCCATTCCACGAGTGATGCGCAAATTTAAAGCATGACATGTTAGGTATCTATTTACTCAGCGTAACAGCAGTTTTCACATTATACAAAAAAATTGGGCTAATTTTACTGTTTTTTTTTTAATTTATGAAACAGTTTCTCCAAAAAAAAAAAAAACACGTTTGAAAAATCGCTGCGCAAAGACAGTGTGACATAAACGACGACGTCAACAACCGCAATTTTATTCCCTAGGGTCTCTGCTAAAAAAACATATAATTTTTTGGAGTTCTGAGTAATTTTCTAGAAAACAAATGATGATTTTTACATGTAGGAGCAAAGTGCCAGAATTGGCCCGGATGAGAAGTGGTTAATGAGCATCAAACCAGAGCTTTGCGTAGGCTGGTCTATAGCCTACAAACTTTGCATTTATTCTTTTTAAGCCATTTCATGGTGGATTGACTAGTATGTTTTAGATAATTATTGTGGAAAAAGATACATTTTTGGTTCAATTTCAGTCTTTGAAAGATGGAGTAGTTTCTCATCAAGCACACATTGATATGATGCTAAATTCATGTTTTTTATGCCTACAAGCTGCTAACATGCTTCACAGTTGATATGAGGTTCTTGTGAAATGCTATCTTCAGTTTGTGCCAAATACATCTACTGTTACTGTGGTCAAATAACTCGATCTTTGATTCATCAGTCCACAGTACATTGTTCCAGAAAGCCTGGTGTTTGCCTATATGTTTAATGTCAGTCTGTAGTTCTGCTCTAATGTCCTTCTTGGACAGCAAAGATTTATTTTTTCCTTGGACACCCCCAATGCAGGTTAACTTGGTGCAATCTTTTTCTGATTGCAAATAATTTGCCATTAAATGTTACCTGTTTATAATAGGATGGGTTCTTGGAAACTTCTTTTAGCATGAAACAGTCAGCTTTTTGTTGCTGAATTTGCTGGGCCAGCCACTTTAGGGCAAATTAATACTGGTTTAAAATCTATGCATCCTATAGATTATTTTCTTCCCTGTGGAATGATGGCTTTTAAATAATTTGTCTTTATAAATCACTTGCCAGAGTCACCAACATCTACAGTCTTTCTGAGTGCCTTAGAGAGCTTTTTTGATCCTGGAATGATAACACCACAGACATCAACAGTGAAGAGAACATCAGATCCTAGATATCTGAGGTTTAATTAGGAAAGGTTCCACCTATATACTCTCTAAGGAGGTTCTAATCATTGGCACCTAAATTGGAACACAGAATTCTAAATTTTGGATTTGAAGTGACTGTAAATGTGGGTTTACTTACTTTTTTCCATTTGACATATCTGCAGTTTTATTATTTTAGAATAAGAGATTGAATGCACCAATTGAATTTTCTGTGTTATTTGTTCAAGTACATACCCTTTATCTGCATTCATTGTTTGAAGATCTAATTTTTGCCTGTTTAAATATGTGGAAATGGTCTACAATTTCTGCCCGGTGTACTTACTTTTTTACAAAACTTTAAAACAGCAGGGGACACAGGCATCCAACACCCTTGATATGTCAGAAGCTGGGAATTTTTCAGCCACCGTAGCTCTTCAAGAGCATGAATATAGGAGTTATCACCCATCTGAATGATAAATAGTATACCTCTTCTACCTACTTTTTTGTTTTATGCGATGACCGTAAGCAGTCAGAAAATAACTGAAAATGGCATAAAGACCAAATGTAATAGCAAGCACTGTAAAAAAATATATTAAAAAAGAAGTTTGGCGGTTTTTTTTTTTAATCAATCGATCCGATGCTGCATCTGTCCCCTCACTGGCTCTGCAGTGAGCACTGAGCGATCAAACACCGCTGATCACTCAGTTCTCCCTGCCACTCTGAAAGCAGAAAGCAGTGAGTGTCACCCGTTCTCTGCTCTGCCCCCCTCGTTCTCACTGGAGCACCGGGCTAGGGAGGGGAGGGAGCAGCTGGCTCAGTCTCCCAGCGGCTTACTGAGAGGCTGATCCAGGTGCCGATCCAGGCTCCTGGGTGGATCCCAAATGTATGGCCGAGATCTTTCTCCAGCCTGGACCAGCTCTATGAGGTCAGTTAAAAATGGGTCACGGGAGTGCATAATGATTTGCACTCCTGTGATCCACAGGAGAAGAACAGCCAAACGAACTTTGGCTATACTTCTCCTTTAAAGCCAGCTTAAAGAAGGATAAAAACAACAGTGGAAAGTATTTTTGTATTTTCTAGTGTTCTGAATAAAATTGTGCACATATCAGTACTAGATCAGCTGTTTATTTCTTACGCCTCATTAGCTTGTTCTGACTGATGCAGTTTGCTAAAGGAAATAAAAAAAAATAAAACAAATAAATACGAAAGAAAATACAGATTTGTTGATCATAGTAATTGATCAGGATTCTCTCTGGATAAATGATACAAGGAATCTGACTGGACAACAGTTTGCCTCCCTCTACAAGCTTTTATTCATTACTTATGCACCCCCCCCCAAGAGGACTGTCCCGCATCCCTAAAGATAACAGCACTGGACACCGGCCATCCTCATGGAATCATTATTTCTATTTGTATGTCATCAGCTTTTCTGAAACATTAGGAAATTGCCTGCCTACCAATACAACATATAGAATTAATTGTGACATATATAGAATACATACAAGCATACAATAATACATTATACATACAGTATATATTTAGTATATGGGGCAATTATGAATAGTTTGTTCAGAGCAGTTTTACTGATGTTCTGAATTGTCTCATATAATTAGAGCAATAGTTTTTAAGGATTTAATGGTACATTGTTCCTATTGATGAGAGGTCTTTGATACATGTACGCTATCCTGTCGAGGCACCCTGTTATACTTATTTTTGCGGTCTTCCTTGCCTAAACTTAAAAATAACATGAAACAAATCTGTCTGTAGCCAGTGAAAGAAAACTGACAATTTACTTCTTGGCTTTCTACAATTTGTTTTTCTTTTACACATCAATAACACATTCTAACCCAGTTTTATAATGAATGCATGAACACAACATTCATTTAAAGCGATTTTTTTCATTTTTTTTTCCCCCTTTGAAACTATGTGGGCATGAAGATCTTGTTCCAGTTATTTCATGCTTTATTCACAGACCTTTAACAGCGAGAAAGCTTCCTTGGACTTAATGACCAGTTTTTGTGAATGTGTAGATGACTGGAAGGTTTTTCTCTTATTATAACAAGAATAAATTCCTTTTGTCATGATTGTTGTTTTTGGCAGGAGCAATGAGTGTCCACTTGGTGAAAAAAATTTCAAATATGCAATGAAAATAAACAGAAGCTAGTGGCTATAAAATGTTATGTAAGTGCAACATAATTAGCTTATAAAACAGGTCTTCAAAGAAGTATTTTAGGCTAAGTCTGTACTTAGATGGTAGCATTAGTTGAATTTACATATCAGATCTTAGTATTTCTTGTAGTTACAAGCAATGAAAGACTTAAATATATGTTTTAGAAAGACTAAGGTGTTACAATCAATTTTAACAATTATATAATCAAGAGCAGCAAAAAATGAAAAAGTTGTTAAACTTTTAACTTTGAGTAATATGTAATAAAGAAATAATAATACCGTATTTATCGGCGTATAACACGCATCGGCGTATAACACGCACCCCAAGTTTAGGAGGGAATTTTAAGGAAAAAAACCTTTTAGGAGGGAAGTTTAAGGGAAAAAAACCTACATTTAAATGCAAGTGCAGCCTTCTCAGTGCAGCCATGTCAGTGCAGCCTTGTCAGTGCAGCCTTCCCCAGTGTCCATTGCAGCTTTGCCCCAGTGCAGCCTTGCCCCAGTGCAGCCTTGCAGCTCGCAGTTTGAAAATCCTGTGATCCCCTGCGATCCTGAGCGTCAAAATCGCAGACCGCGATTTGAAAATGGCGCCGCCGGTGCCAAAATACACAGAGCCGGTCCTCGGCTCTTCTCAGCGGCTCTCGTTCACTTTCGGCTCCACTCGTAGTCCCGCCCGGGATGGGCGTGACTGTGAGCGGAGCTATCCGAACCTAGCCGAGTACACTCGGCTAGGTTCGGGCGGCGCTCGAGTGAAGCCGAAAGTGGCCGAGAAGAGCCGAGGACCGGCTCTGTGTTTTTCCAGCGCCATTTTCAAATCGTGGTCGGTGATTTTGAAGCTCAGGATCGCAGGGGATCGGCGTATAACACGCACCCGCGATTTTCCCCTGATTTTAAGGGGAAAAAAGTGCGTGTTATATGCCGATAAATACGGTAATTACTACGAGATTCAGTTATTTATAATACGACATTAGAGCTTACTATCTATTATTGTATTATAATTGAACTTTATAAAAGTGAATGTTTGTATTTTTTATATTTCAATCTTTTTATTAAAAATGTCAAGTAACAAACTAGCAAGGGAAAGACAACAGGCACTTGGAATTTGGGTACAAAGGTACATAACAACCATATGAACAAAAAAAAAAAGTCTTGAGAGTAATTCCTTTAGGGGTGCACACCCGAGGATCAATAGGCTGTCAAATGGTAAAATTGCATATAGGATCAAGTAGTAGTGAATCAAAGATACAAAAAAGAGTTTCTACATTCAACAGTGTAGATGTACCAAGTGACCAAAAAAAAAATGTACGTACAGATAATAAGGGAACAGATTGTTGCCAGGGGGAAAAAAAGAAAAAGAGAAGTAGAGTGTCATTGAGGGAATTTTCGGAGCACACTATACCCTATCAAGATAGCGAATCCATGGCTGCCACATTTTATCGATTGAGTATTGGTGAGGATAGACGTCAAAATATCGTTGATCATTATCCAGTTCAGATTATACTTGACATATTCAAGTTGATTCCAACATTTTGCTATGGCAATTCTGGCTGCCAGAATCGTGCAAGTTATGAATTTTTGTATATATTTGGAAGTTTTCCTGTCAAATTTTTTGGAACAGGGCTATTTCAGGGGTCCAGGAGATATTAACATCCGTTACTGTGCTTACCAAGGTGAAGGTTCAGATCCAAAATCTCATGCGTTTGGGGCATTGCCACCATATATGAAACATAGTTCCTGATTGGCCACGGGTCCTGTTCCCATTGGGTCATATAGGGAAGTTTGCGTAATGGGCTCACGAGGAGCTCATAGAGGATAGATATATGATCTTTGACAAGTATAGTAGCCTTGCAGGAATATTCAAATAGTGTAAGAGTAGCCAAGTCCTTAAGCTTTTTTGGTTTGGTCCTTATGAAAGACATGCTTTGATGATAAAGGAAAACTTCAGTGGGGAGCATGTGTAGGCTATTTTGAAAATAATCAAGAGAATAAGACTCAGTGCAGTAGCCCTTTTTCCGGACCACTGGAATAGCTGTGGTTACAGGCCCCGGGGAAACTCTGGGTTATTGAGTAGAGGAGCAAGAGGTGTATTAACCACTTGCCGACCGGCTTGCGCCGATATACGGTCTGCAGAATGGCACTCCTGCGCAAACAGACGTACCTGTACGCCAGTCTGTAAAAGCAGGATAGCGGGTGCGCGCCCGCCGCGGGAGTGTGCCCGCCGGTCCTGCGGACTCGATGTCTGCCGGCGGTCCATGATTGTGGCCAGGAGAGGCAGAACAGGGAACTGCAAACAAGGTATTTCCCCCGTTCTGCCTAGTGACATGACAGGGATCTACTGCTCCCAGTGATCGGGAGCAATGATCTCTGTCATGTTTCAGTAAGCCCACCCCCCCTACAGTTAGAACACGCTGAGGGATCGCACTTAACCCCTTGATCGCCCCCTAGTGTTAACCCCTTCCCTGTCAGTGTCATTTTTACATTGATCAGTGCATTTTTATAGCACTGATCAATGTAATAGTTACATAGTCAGGTTGAAAAAAGACACAAGTCAATCTAGTTCAACCATAAAAAATAAATAAATAAAATTAAAAATATCATACAATCCCATATATCCAATCCTATACCCACAGTTGATCCAGAGGATCAACAGCTACTAGTGATACAAGGTAATAATGTCACTGGTCTCCAAAAAAGTGTAATTTGGGGTCAGATTTGTCCGTCACAATGTCACAGTCCCGCTAAAAATCGCAGATCGCTGTCATTACCAGTAAAAACAATAAAAAAATAAATAAAAGTCCCTAAATCGATGCCGTAGTTTGTAGACGCAATAACTTTTGCGCACACCAATCAATATACCAATATACGCTTATTGCGATTTTTTTTTCCCCAAAAATATGTAGAAGAATATATATCGGCCTAAACTGATGAATAAATTAGTTTTTTTTAAATATATATTTTTATTTTGGATATGTGTTATAGCAGAACGCAAAATTTATTTTTTCAAAATTGTCGCTCTTTTTTTGTTTAGAGCGCAGAAAATAAAAACCGCAGAGGTGATCAAATACCGCCAAAAGAAAACTCTATTTGTGGGAAGAAAAAGGACGTCAATTTTGTCTGGGTACAGCGTCGCACGTCCGCGCGATTGTCAGTTAAAGCGACGCAGTGCCGTATCACAAAAAATGCTCTGCTCATTAAGGGGGGAGAACCTTCCGGGGCTGAAGTGGTTAAGGAAGTGTAGACTCTTGTTACAACCTACAGTATTTTAAGAATAATTGGTAAAAAAAAAAAAAAAACATTCAGTGGCAAAGAAACAGGGACTTAGACAGGGGCACCAGACTGGACACAGAAGAGGATACTTCATTCTGTTCCTAAACCAACGTCTTATCAATTCTGCAGCAGTCATTTATTCATTAAAGTAGTATTAAAGAGGAGTTCCACCCAGGGGGCCATCAAAAAAAATAAAAATTGAAAGTCAGCAGCTACAAATACTGCAGCTGCTGACTTTTAATTGGACACTCACCTGTCCCTGGGTCCAGCGATGCGGGGGATCGAGGCCCCGCTCGTCCCCCCCCTCCGCTCGTCGGCGCCGGCATTTCAACTGTGGGCGCCAGGCTGTGGCTACACAGCCTGGCACCCACTGCGCATGCGAGAGCGGCGCCGCGCGCCCGTGATTGGCCGCTCAATCACCTGGGACCTGTAATGGGTCCCAGATGATTGACAGGAGGGAGGGAGCAGAGCGGAGCCCTTCCTGTGCCTGGGGGGAAGTGATGTCACCAGCCCAGGCAAAGGAACAGGCAGACTACGAGGGACCACCTAGCAACAGGCATTTAGAGGTAAGTGAAAAAGAATAAATATCCAAATTTTTTTTGTTTTTTTTTTAGATTTTTTCCAGGTATTTTTGTTTTTTGGGTGGAACCCTACTTTAAGAACAGTTTTTTTTTACAATTCACTCTTTTCAATGTAATAAACATTCCATGGTACAATTCATAATAATAGTTTAAAGCTAACACTTATTTATTTTTAATCATCACATTTCCCTGGCCCCGGAACACTCTGCTTTGCTTACCCAAACTTCCAAGTAGGCCAGTGTACACATTGAGAATATCACAAGACACCAGTTGCTTGTACAGCACATGATTCAAGCTGCTGTAAATCAAACTGCTGGAGTAGCTGGGAATGGTTTTCCTCTACAGAGTTCTCGTTCTATTGAATTGGTCGATGCACACAGCTACTAGTGATACACGGCTGCAGTGTTAGCCAGGAGATATAAATTATCTATAAGAGCAGCACAATAAATATTCACAATATCATTTACAGTACCACAGAAGTGTCCAAATGCCCTTCAAACAAACACTGTGAAAGTTCAAATGTGAACAACACACTCACCATACAATGACTGCAAGGGAAATACAATGCATAAAACATTACCTTGATCCTTCAGCCAAACGTACAATTCAATAATAATTAATTTACCCATGCTTGCATTTATTTTACATGCTCTGATAATCTTTAAAAGGGTAACTCCACTTTTGTGGAAAACAAAATTAGCAAAAAAAAAAAATTATAATAAAGCATATAGAATTGTGGCAAGTCATATTGTAATTGAATGTTATTAAAAATTACCCCTGCAGCTCTGTCATTTTCTGTAAAATGAAATGCAGTATGGCAACCAGGAGGCGTTCTGTGCACAGATCGTGTACAGAACACCCCCCCCCCCAGAAATGTAATTTACTGCTTGTGTGATCAGCTTGCTGATTTTCCCAGAAGTCTCCACTAAGATACAAGTCAGATTTTGAGCATTCCCTGCAACAAAAATGTCATTTTTGGTGAGATACTCTCAAAGGGAAATCATGTCTAAAGGGATGCAGACCCTGCAACTTTCCTCATTAGAGCCATGCAGGTGCAGCAGCTGATTGATATTTATGAAATGAGTCCCATACAGATTCACTGGGCAAATGGACACAGATAAAACAGCTATTTTGAACAAAAGGTAGGAATCTGCAACAAAGTTTGTTAAAATTCCTGCAATGTACACAGATCACCCAGAGGGGAATGTTTTTTTTTCCCAACAAAAGCGGAGTTACTCTTTAAAGTCAGTAGCAGAAGTGAAGCTGGTCTCCAGCAATTTCTTTGTGGTCTGGGTTCCAAACTTCGGCAATTGCTAGGTATTACACATAAAGCAATTCCACCCAACTGTGAACCCTTCTGACATTCAAAATTTACAAAATTAGAAATTTGCAAGGTTGTGGGTACTGCATTAAATCATTTTACATGCTAAATACACATGGCCTAAGTTATTAATTGTTCTAACTGTAGCATTAATGAAACCATAAAAGCAAATAATTACTTTGAACATACTAGGAAAAGTAAGAGGTTTGCTTCATAGGAGGTACATTGGGCATCCAGTACTTGTGTTTCTGCTGCCGGAGTGCCCAGAAACTGTGTACAGTGTATTTTTTTTTTTTCGTTCTAAAAAACGTTATTAGTTATATTCCAAGAACAATACAGAGAGAGATCACATTCCATTGAACTGATCAAGTAATATAAAATATTTCCTACACAATACAAATAAGAGGAAAAAGTAAAGACATATTTGGTGGTCACAGAAAACAGTTAAAGAGCTTCTGGACCAGGGTTTCAGGGTACCATTACACCAACTGAGGCCTGTAATTCCACTAATGTAGAGATAACCCTGTTACAAAATGCAGCTGAACATCAAATCTCTGCAGACATTCCATCAACTAAAAGTGTCCTGAATGAAAGATAGGAATAATACCAATTTCGTAGGAGTAAAATCCCCCATTGACTCTCTGAGGTGGAGCTCACATTCCATAGAATCCTAGGCCATTTGCTCATTTATGCTCTTTAATGCCGCGTACACATGAGCGGACTTTACGGCAGACTTGGTCCGGCGGATCAGACTCCGTCGGATAATTAGATCGTGTGGGCTCCAGCTGACTTTTTTTCCCCCCAAAAGTTCGTCGGACCTAGAAATGAAACATGTTTCAAATCTTTCCGACGGACTCGAGTCTGGTCGAAAAATCCGCTCGTCTGTATGCTAGTCCGACGGACTAAAACCGAAGCTAGGGCAGCTATTGGCTACTGGCTATCAACTTCCTTATTTTAGTCCAGTCGTACGTCATCACGTCCAAATCCGTCGGACTTGGTGTGATCGTGTGTGTCCAAGTCCGTCCGTTTGTAAGTCCGGCGCACCTACGCTTCGAAGTCCGCTGGAAAGATCGTCGGACCAAGTCTGCCGTAAAGTCCGCTCGTGTGTACGCGGCATTAGGCTTAAAGCTATGGTTGTTAGAAAAGAAACATAAAAGAAAGGTAAAAAAGGAAAGAGGCAAAGCAAAGTGTGCAAACCATCTGTTCCATAAGTCCACCACCACCAACATATATTACCGGTTATATATTTGATCCAGGGACCCCATGTTTTCTCAAACACTTTCATTTTGTCATTTAGGATAGCTGAAAGATTTTCATTGACTGGGAGCCAAGATAGCTTTGACCTAAAGGGGTTGTAAAGTTGTTTTTTTTTTTAAAAAAAAATAACAAACATGTTATACTTACCTTCACTGTGCAGCTCGTTCTGCACAGAGTGGCCCCGAACCTGCTCTTCTGGGGTCCCTCGGCGGCTGTTTCAGCTCCTCCCCGCAAGCATTTACCACCTTCATGCGAGCTCCCTCGCACGGTGGTGAGTGCTTGCGGGCGCGCTCCCGTGATACAGCCTGCGGCTATAGCCGCTCGCTGTATCACTCGGCCCCGCCCCCCGGCGCGCCGCGTCATCGGATGTGATTGACAGCAGCGCGAGCCAATGGCTGCGCTGCTTTCAATCCATCCACTGCAGCCAATCAGCAACCAGGCTGAGCTGCAATGAAGCTGACGAGGACGAGGAGCGAAGATTCGAGGCGTCAGGTAAGTAAAACGGGGGGGCTGGGGGCGGCGGTACTGTCAAAAGTTTTTTCACCTTAATGCATAGAATGCATTAAGGTGAAAATTTTTTTACCTTTACAACCCCTTTAATTTTTTTTTTTTAAGGGAGGAAAAACATGGCTTTGCATAATCCACACCTTGAATCTGGTGATTGTCTGCTAAAGCACATAGCACTGTATTGTGGGACACAACAGTGGAGTGTTACCTGTTCCTCCATACACAGAAGTACTGGGTTATTTTCATGGCTCCAGAGACAAATCATGAGGGATGAGGGAGCAGTACGGCATTATTAATGGGCCATCTAAAAAGCAAAACTATTACTTGACATAATATGTTCATAGTAAAAGTTAATTCCTGATGATTTAGTCCCACACCAGGATCCATATCTATGTTTATGATTATCTAAACTTTCCTCTGCATGAGTGGAGCTATCATTCATCACAATATATTAAAAAGTAAATTAAAAACTGCTGACTATTTTCTATATTTTTAGAACTATAACTTTTTTATCCTTGGGCAAATGTTTTAGAGACGTGGATCTACCCAGTGGTTGGCAAGCAGATGTGGCCCCCAGCATCATTTTAGCAGGTGCTCAGTATTTGCCTTATACATACTGACTTAAAAGGAATTGATGATGTATTTTCACTAAGGATCCATTTTTAATTACCATTACCAATTAGCAAACGTGTAACTGTTGCTTGAACAGATAACTTAAATGCAGCATGGCAATATAATTTTTCCTGAACTCCTACTTACTTTTGAAGAAAAAATGGAAGTAATACGTGCAGAGCAATGATGTACAGTGGATTACTAAGAACTCAGATTAAGGTAAACTCAGTTATCTTTTGATTTTAGCACAGTGTCATGTTTACTTGATAGAATTATTAACTCACTGACTGCTTTCACCTACTTCCTTTTTTTCAAATATATTTTATTTAAACCACAGGAGGCAGTTCCAAGGCATTACAGCAGTAATGTATAATCTACAATACATTCAAATAAATTGCATGTGACATCTCTAAACCATAAAATCAACTCAAAATATACATAACATCAGTAGAATGCAGTTCCAGTAGAGAACAGCACTTAAAATTAACCACTGAACGTGTAATAAGGAGCTGCCTACGTTCTTTTCCATTTACACAGTAAGAAAAGATTAAAAGTGGAGAAAATAGAGAAGATTGGAAGAGACTAGAAGCAAAGGGGGGTGGGGGGGGGGGTGTGGGAGGAAGAAAAACAACTTGCTTTTTAAATGGGATTATATGCTTTGGGGTACAACCGGTGCCTTGTCTAGCATATCTGCCACCCAGTGCTGGTCAGTTTTATTTTTTTTTACCCCCCCCCCCCGCCGACCAAAAAAGAAAAAATGATACAAGGAAGTAGCAGGATGACGTGCCAAATTGTGGGTATGGTCAAATTG
This sequence comes from Lithobates clamitans, assembly GCA_037952925.1. Lineage (NCBI taxonomy): Eukaryota > Metazoa > Chordata > Amphibia > Anura > Ranidae > Lithobates > Lithobates clamitans. The sequence continues at coordinate 4,425,014 of JBBGZY010000093.1, forward strand.
CATTAACAGTGGGAGGGGCTTAAAGGGGCAATTTAAATAAAACCTGAGCCTACTCCCCCTATACTCAGCACATACATTTCACGGTGCTTTTAACTATAAAATATGCTTTAATAGGACAAATGTAATCAAAATGAGTATCCTGACATGTAGCACATCCGTTATACATTATAGAGCTCTCCCAATTGTTTTTCAGACAAATGTGGAAATTGATTACAGCCTTTGTTTGGTGAGATAAAAAAAAACTATTCTATATTGTGTAGTAGAAAAATAGCCTACCTGATGTGGCTCTATACTACAAAGCTATGACATTGGTTTGCAACATGAATTGGCATCACAACGCAAATGATAAAATATGGATCATGCTATAAAAAAACATGGCGGGGTGAAATCTGGCAGGTGCCCCATGGGTTCTAGCAATGCACCCTGGCCTATCAAATTGGACTTCCCCTATCACAATTGCTATCTTAAAAACTTGTGACAGGTTAAATGGCAAAGAGGAGATAGTTCAACCAACTGTTCCTAGCCCCAATGGGTGGGTTCTCTTGCTTTGAACCTGCCGAAGATTCCCATCTATCCCCCATTTTTGGAAAAAGATAATTTCTTCTAAAGGTTCAAACCAAGGGAACCCGTGCAATGGGGCTAGGGGCAAAGGTGAATGTTATAAATTTGCTCCTGGGGAAAATTGTAACTTTAGAAACTCTTGGACACCACACAGAGGCGTTCCCAATGGATTTTTGGAGATAAAGACAACTATCCGGCTACAAGCAAGATGGATGATTTAACCACTTTCGAATTTATGTGTGCTAGATTTTTCTTTTTGATGTCACGTATGGACTATAATTTAAATACATAAGTAAATGATCCAATCCGGATAGGATTGTATGATACACCATTTGTCTGAATTTGTTTTATCAACATATGTCACTTTCTGAATAAGTCACTGTATATCAAGACGAAATCAAGAAGGCCACAGAGCTGGGTAAAGATTCAGAATGAATAAACTAGTCAGGACTAACAGATACAGGACCTTCCAAGGTCCAAGCAGCTGGCTATGGGGGCACTCAGTAGCAGGGGGGGGGAGGATACAGGAGCATTGGCAGGGGAACCGAAAAGAGGAGGATCGGGGCTGCTTTGTGCAACACTATTGCACAGAGCAGGCAAGTATAACATGTTTGTTATTGACTCGATATGACAGTTTTCCAATAATTGTAACAAGCTTTACAGTATGTTTTGTTATAATTACAATACAACACTAAGCAGCATAAACCTTGAATTAGACATACGCTTAAATGTCACCTTGTGTTATATTCTATACTAGAACAATAAATGAACAGTCATCAGGGCAAGGTTGGGTGTATACAACCTAAATGATAAATGAACACATTTAGTTATCTATGACATAAGGGAGTTTTATGAGAGTTAAGCTTGAGAAAGGCTTTTGGAGTATGCAGCATAATTCCTCTGTTACTAGACTCACATAGACAATAAAGGGAACCTGCCAGCTGATTTAAACTTTTTTTTTTGGTAAAGTCTGTATTTTATTATTAAATGGGACAATAAAATTCCATATATACAGTACTATGGGCGGTGAGGGGGGTGAGGGGGGAGGTGGGGGGAGGCTAAATTAATATTGATAAAATGTGGTGTTGTGGGGGGGTCTCGGGGAAAGGCACGGCTCGGTTTGGTACGCTCATTTCTGTCCCCCCCCCTGCTTTTTGCGGTGGGGGAGGGTGGAGGCACCTGCAGCTGCGACCGGAGTCTCACCCTGGGTGAAGAAGCATGCAGTATGGGATCAGATTTGGTCCACATCTGCGGGCTTAGGGCCGGATCGCGGCCAGGGATGGAGGGAGGGGAGTCGGGGGGGGGAGCTGGGGAGGGAGGGTGGGGATGGAGCTTTATCCTACAGGGATGGGTACAAATTTTCTTTGGAAAACTGATTATGTTAGGTGGACGAAATCCCTCAATAGAACAAAATAAATGACAGACTTAAATTTTTTATCATATAATGTTAAGGGACTGAACTCTCCGGTTAAAAGACATAAAGTACTAAAAGAACTTCAACATTATTGAGCAGATGTGGTTTTCCTTCAGGAGACCCATCTGACTCTGGACACAAATATTAGGTTATATTCATCCGCATTGCCTACCTGTTTTTATAGTGATACGCCCATAAGGAGAGCTAAGGGGGTTGCAATAGGGTTTTCAAGAACGTCTAGGTTTTCCCTGACTAACATACTGTCGGACCCTGAGGGCCGCTACCTCTTCCTGAAGGGTAAGCTGGGGAATAAAATGTTTACTCTAGCAAATGTCTACTGTCCGAATAAAAACCCGACTGTATTCTAAAAGCAGGTATTGGACAAGCTGATGGAGTTCAAGACGGGGGAGGTGGTGCTGGCGGGGGACTTCAATTTTTGTCTTAATCCTTCCCTGGATAGTACGTCCCGGGCACAGGGGACAAGTAAGGTTTAATTAAAAACGATTGGGCGTAAGCTACATCAATGCCATATTATGGACGTGTGGAGAGTGCAACATGCAAAAGTAAACAACTACACCTTCTTCTCTTCTGTGCAAGGGACGTATTCAAGACTGGACTATATTATGACTGACCATAGCTTATTGGACTAGGATTAGGCTACCGGGGTCCCAAAGACAACCATTCTTATGGAAGCTAAATGGAAATTTGATCTGAAAAGATGATAAAGCGGCAGAAACAGTGCAGAAGGAGATTGAATTCTTTTTCAAGGTTAATGATACAGGTGAAATAGCTGCTTCCACTAATTTGGGAGGCTCACAAAGCATACATTAGAGGGGTCCTCATATCCATCGGGCCGGGGTAAAAAAAGAGAGAATAAAAAGAAGGGGAAAACTCATTGAGGAAATACACTTATTAGAACAAGAACATAAAAAATATAATGGACATCACCAGGAAAGCTTCCACCAGCTGGCCATTAAAAGGGAGGAGTTAAGGGATAGCATGGAACAGGACTCGAGGAGGGCCCGAAACAAAATAATAAGAGATAGATATCTTTGGGGAAACAAGTCAAGCAATATATTAAAAAAGAAAAGAGATTTGAATTTTATTGAGATAATTCAAAATAAAAAAAGGCGAGGCAGTATCCACAACTAAAGGTATAGCAGAAGAGTTTAGGAAGTATTATGAAGCCCTATACACTGTGGGACAAAAGGGACACCCTGAACAATTAGTGGACAGGAAGGTGGAAGAATTCTTGAACGAAGCAGGGGTGGTAGGTCTGACTGAGGGAGATAGGGCTGACTAGGATAGACCTATAACTGAAGACGAAATTTATACTGCATTAAAGGACTCGCCCCTGGAGAAAAGTCCGGGCCCAGACAGGTTTACTAATTATTATTTAAAAAAATACAAAAATATTTTGGTCCCGAAGCTCTGCCATTATTGGAATGACTTGGGTTCCAACTGTGAAATGGGGGGAGACGCCCTATCTGCTGCCATTACCTTGATATTAAAAGAGGGAAAAAATAACATGCTGTGCTCTAGCTATAGACCTATTGCCCTATTAAATGCAGATACTAAATTATATGCCAAGGTTCTGGCAGGCAGGTTGAAGGATAAAATGACATCCCTGGTGCACCCAGACCAGGTAGGTTTTATACCGGGTAGGGAGGGTAGGGAGAATGGAGTGTGATCACTGCTCCTTCTTGAGTCCATTAGATCCGGTGGGTCCCCAGCTCTATTCCTGTCGATGGACGCTGAAAAAGCGTTCGATATAGTAGACTGGGGACTCATGATAAAACATACATGGGTAAGAGTATTATACAATAACCCTCCGGCAGCCGTTAAAGTGAATGGGGTCCTTTCGAGACCTTTTAAGATGGAGAACGGAACCAGACAGAGGTGCCCATTGTCCCCCCTCTTATTTGTATTAACTCTGGAACTTTTGCTGGCATGTATTCGTAACAATCCAGACTGTAGTGGGGTAAGGATAGGAACAGAGGAACATAAACTTGCGGCGTTTGCTGATGATATTACCAATCCTAGGATTACGATTCCGAATTTGCTGCAGATTTTAAAAAGATATGGTGACATCTCAAATTTCAAGATAAATCTCAGCAAATCCGAAGTCTTAAACATAAATATAGACAAGCAGGAAGAGGAAAAACTCTCAAGGGAGTTTCACTTTCCCTGGAGAAAGGACATAAAATATTTAGGAGTTAAACTATCTAATTCTCTGAAGAAAATGTACATAACTAACAACATACCCTTATTAGATGAAATTAAGCAAGAAACAAAAAATATGCCAATGCGCCCCCTCTCTTGGATCGGATGCATTAACACAGTAAAAATGGTGCTGGCCCCGAAAATCCTTTATAAATTCCAGATGCTTCCGATTCCCCTCCTACAGCCATATATGAGAGCCCTACGGGGCCTAATTGCGAGGTTTGTCTGGTGTAGCAATAAGCCACAAATTGCATACACGATGTTGACTAGGGGAAAAAACAAGGAGGATTAGCTCTACCGGACTTCAATAAATTCTACATTGCAGTAACACTTTCACGGGTTATGGAATGGTCAAGGGAGGTTTTGGATAAGAGATGGGTTAATATTGAACCCTCCAGAATACAGAACACTTAGCACAAAAACTCCGGATTTAACACTAAATACATTAAAACTGATGAGGCTGCATTGATGGGCACTGACGAAGCTGCACTGATGAGCACTAATGAGACAGCTTTGATGGGCACTAATGAGACAGCTTTGATGGGCACTGATGAGGCTGCTTTGATGGGCACTGAGGCTGCTTTGATGGGCACTGATGAGGCAGCTTTGATGGGCACTAATGAGGCTGCTTTGATGGGCACTGATGAGGCTGCTTTGATGGGCACCGATGAGGCTGCATTGATGGGCACCGATGAGGCTGCATTGATGGGCACCGATGAGGCTGCTTTGATGGGCACTGATGAGGCTGCACTTGGTACCCACTTTTACCCCCCTCCTTCCCAGACCAATTTTTAGCTTTCAGCGCTGTCACATTTTGAATGACAATTGCGCGGTCATGCAACACTGTACTCAAATTACATTTTTATGTTTTTTTTCACACAAATATAGCTTTTCTTTGGTGGTATTTAATCACCGCTGGGATTTTTCTGATTTTCATTTTTTACGCTACAAATAAAAAAAGACTGAACAAAAAAAAAAAAAAAAAAAAGCATTTTTCTTAGTTTCTGTTATAAAATGTTGCAAATAAGTATGAGAGCCCTACGGGGCCTAATTGCGAGGTTTGTCTGGTGTAGCAATAAGCCACAAATTGCATACACGATGTTGACTAGGGGGAAAAAACAAGGAGGATTAGCTCTACCGGACTTCAATAAATACTACATTGCGGTAACACTTTCACGGGTTATGGAATGGTCAAGGGAGATCTTGGATAAGAGATGGGTTAATATTGAACCCTCCAGAATACAGAACACTTAGCACAAAAACTCCGGATTTAACACTAAATACATTAAAACTTTGGGACCAGAGTCACACACAAAATAAATGGGATTATAATTCTCCTTTGATTTACTTGAAGGATAATACATTTTTGGAACCGGGGATGAGGGAGGTGGGAGGGAATTGGATAAAGAATGGAAACACACAATTAAAAGACTTAATCAGAGAAGGGAAAATTTGCACATATCACGATTTGAGAACTCAGACAGATTTAATGGTGATTGATCCATGGCGGTACATCCAGTTGTCGCACTTTGTCGAGGAACTACCGAAACCGATTAGAAGTGAAGAAGACTATAGGCCGCTTGAGCAGCTCTGTAAGAGAGAAAAATCAGAAAATACTATTTCTCAACTTTATAAAATTCTAATGTTTAAAGAAGAACTGGATGTGCCTCCCTATATCAAGAAATGGGAAGGGGAATTAGGGATACAATGCAGCAAACATACGCTAGGAAAAATTTTGAAAATGACACACGGTTCTTCAGTCGACACCATGATGACTGAAACAAATTTTAAGTGTTTAGCAAGGTGTTATGCTACACCAGACAAAATTAGCAAATTCCAACCGGATAAATCTGTGGAATGTTGGAGAGGGTGTAAAAATATTGGAACGATGGCTCATATTTGGTGGGAGTGCTCCTTCAGTAAAGCATACTGGAAGAAAATTTTACAGCTAATAAAGGAAATTACGAATAAAACTATACCGGAAGACCCATGGACATGCTTATTCCATGGGACAGAGGAGTCAATTAAGCAGTATCAAACATCTATTGTCCCTATATTGCTGGACGCTGCCAATAGTCAGATTCCAAAAAAATGGCAGGAACCAGAGAGCCCTAAAACTCGAGAATGGCTTTTCTGTGTTAATGAAATCTATAATATAGAGTTTATGGATTGTACTGGAATAGACCCAGATGAGGGGGCTGAACGACAAGACAAATGGGCAGGGTGGCGGAGGTTCAAGAATACGTGGACTTATGTTGAGGAGATTATTGGTTAAAGCCTAATATGCTTTAAATTTAGGGAATTATTGGAGGAAATCAGGTTTTCTGTATGCATAATATAATAACTGCAGGACAGTAGTGGGAGGGGGGTGGGTTACTAGTTTAAGAGGGATACCAGAGAAGTACTCAGATATGTTGTATGTCAATTGTATGGTTTTAGTTTTGTATTTTGTAAAATATAAATAAGGAATTAAAAAAAAACAAAAACATTTTAGTCGACTAAATGAATACTATTTTAGTCGACTAAAATACGACTAAAACTAAAACAATTGAGATGACTAAAATACGAATAAAACTAAAAGCCATTTTAGTCAAAAGACTAAAATGAGACTAAAACTAAAATGCCATTTTAGTCCTAAGACTAAAATGAGACTAAAACTAAAATGCCATTTTAGTCAAAAGACTATGACTAAAACTAAATTGCAATTACTGAAATGTACTGGAGATTTTAGTCGACTAAAACGTAGGACATTTTAGTCGACTAAAATGTACTGGAGATTTAGTCGACTAAATACGACTAAAACTAAAACAATTGCAGAAGACTAAAATGGGACTAAAACTAAAATGCCATTTTAGTCCTAGGACTAAAATTAACACTGTTGCCGCATCATCAACACTAATGCCCTGTACACACGGTCGGACTTTGTTCGGACATTCCGACAACAAAATCCTAGGATTTTTTCCGTCGGATGTTGGCTCAAACTTGTCTTGCATACACACGGTCACACAAAGTTGTCGGAAAATCCGATCGTCCTAAACGCGGTGACGTAAAACACGTACGTCGGGACTATAAACGGGGCAGTGGCCAATAGCTTTCATCTCTTTATTTATTCTGAGCATGCGTGGCACTTTGTCCGTCGGATTTGTGTACACACGATCGGAATTTCCGACAACGGATTTTGTTGTCGGAAAATTTTATCTCCTGCTGTCCAACTTTGTGTGTCGGAAAATCCGATGGAAAATGTCCGATGGAGCCCACACACGGTCGGAATTTCCAACAACACGCTCCGATCGGACATTTTCCATCGGAAAATCCGACCGTGTGTACGGGGCATAACTGTTACTGATACACCATCCATCCTGAAGGAGTTTTGCTCCCTCTTCCAGGATCTATATTCCTCTAAGGTATCTTACCCTATAGATGAGTTGACACAATTCCTGGACTCTGTCACCCTACCCCATCTTCAAGAAACAGATAGAAAACTTTTAAATGCACCTCTTACCCTTGAGGAACTGCAACTCGCACTAGCCACATTCCCAAACTCGAAGGCCCCAGGCACTGATGTACTGCCAACTGAATTATACCAAAAATGTGGAGGAATACTCCTACCGGAGCCACTCCATACACTTACAGAGCAGTGCTGTATTTTGGCGTAGGCCAACAAGGCCCAGGCCTAGGGCGGCACTTTGTGGGGGGTGGCGGCCCCCCCGCCCGAAAAAAGCCCCCCCTCTGCCTCCCGAGTCAGTCCATTGCTTTGCTGGCCGAGCGTCTCTCACATGGAGCACACACAGCGTGTGCTCACAGTTTCCCCCTCCCCCTCCCCTCTGCATAGATAGGAGAGAGAACTTGTCAGCATCTCCTCCGGAGTTGTGATTCCCGGGTCAGATTGTGTCTTCAGTGGACAGACTCAGCTACAGTCTGTATATCCTGGAGGGTGAGAATAAAATCCCTATCCTCTTCACTGTCTCTCCTTAAACCTCACACAGGACTTATCTGTGCTTTGACTTTGTTTCTCTTATCATCCCCCTGTTATCTGAAATACAGACTCTGTGATTATTAACCCTTTGTGTCCTTGCTGTGCTTTACTACTCTGCTTTAATGGACACATGTACACTGCTGCTTACATATATGGTTAACTCTTTACAGCTCAATATCTGCAGGCTGGTGATTCTGGAATCAATGGCATTTAACACCTTAGTGTCTGCTTGTATATGTGGTTAACCTTTCATAGCTACTTGTATCTCTAAGCCCCGGTTCACATTGATGCTACTTTGAAATCACGTTATTTCACTTGAAGTAGTGCGATTTCAAAGTAGCAAGGTCAGCGTGATTTCAGGTGCTACGTGATAGACATTTGTGTGTCTTCTTTCACAGATGTCTATTGAAGTCGCACCTGAAATTGGCAAAAGTAGTATAGAAACTACTTTTGCAAATCGGTGCAACGCTGCAAAATCAGTGTCGCACCGATTGGAACAGTGCCATTGCCTCCAATAGCCTGCGACTTTTCATGCGATTTGATCTCTCAAATCGCATGACAAATTGCTCCAATGTGAACCTAGGCTTACGCTCAGTTCACCCTGGCTTTGATGGGCATTGAGGAGGCTGCACTGATGAGCACTGATGAGGCTGCTTTGATGGGCACTGATGAGGCTGCATTGATGGGCACTGACGAAGCTGCACTGATGAGCACTAATGAGACAGCTTTGATGGGCACTAATGAGACAGCTTTGATGGGCACTGATGAGGCAGCTTTGATGGGCACTGATGAGGCAGCTTTGATGGGCACTGATGAGGCTGCTTTGATGGGCACTGAGGCTGCTTTGATGGGCACTGATGAGGCAGCTTTGATGGGCACTGATGAGGCTGCTTTGATGGGCACCGATGAGGCTGCATTGATGGGCACCGATGAGGCTGCATTGATGGGCACTGATGAGGCTGCACTTGGTACCCACTTTTAACCACTTCAATACTGGGCACTTTCACCCCCCTCCTTCCCAGACCAATTTTTAGCTTTCAGCGCTGTCACATTTTGAATGACAATTGCGCGGTCATGCAACACTGTACTCAAATTACATTTTTATGTTTTTTTTCACACAAATATAGCTTTTCTTTGGTGGTATTTAATCACCGCTGGGATTTTTATGATTTTTATTTTTTACGCTACAAATAAAAAAAGACTGAACGTTTAAAAAAAAAAAAAAAAAGCATTTTTCTTAGTTTCTGTTATAAAATTTTGCAAATAAGTATTTTCCTTTGATACATTTTGACCAAAAATGATGCTGCTACATTTCTTTGGTAAAAATAACCCAAATCAGTGTTTATTTGGTGTTGGCAGTGATGGGGGACAGACAGATGTTTTATGGGGACACAGACATGTGTATGGGGACAGGGGTGCTTGGTGTACTGTTTGTGGGGTGATCTGTAACAGCTCTCTGTGTAAAATCATTCTCGCAGAGAGAGCTGTCACAGATCTGCAGTTCCCCCCCCTTGCACTGAGCTTGGCGGGGAGAACTGTCACAGAGACATGCGTCTCTGTTTACATTGTGACGGCTGTGATTGGACACAGCCGTCACGTGATCGGGAGGGCCGATCACAGTGCCCATATCCCGATCTCTGCTCAGCTGGATTCTGTGATCATAATGATCACAGGACCAAGCCGCAGCGCGCCTTGTGGCCGTGCTGTGAGCACTCGCTCTGAGGAACGTTCCTGAACGTCCACCCAGGACAAGGAAATGACCACCCGGCCATTTATGTGCAGTGGCCGGGTGGGAGGTGGTTAATGTACAGAGAGAAAGAGGTGGAGCTCTAAAAAGAAAAGGTGGGGCCTAAAGAGGAAAGGGTGTGGTTTACAGATGACAGGGCGGGTCTTAAACAGGAAGGGGCTTGGCATTGACAGGAAAGGGTGGGCAGTATTTAAATTAGGGGGTGCACAAGTTTAGTCAGGCCTAGGGCAGAACAAAACCTAAATACACCTCTGTTACAGAGGCATTTAATTCAGATTCCTTGACGAGATCTATGTATGAAGCGGTGGTGATAGTCCTCTTAAAACCAGGGAAAGAACCTGATAAACCCGAATCCTATAGACCCATCTCACTGTTGAATACGGATTTAAAACTCCTTACTAAAGTCATCGCCATGAGACTCTCAAAGGTGGTAACTAAACTAGTACATCTGGACCAATCCGGCTTCATACCGAACAGGTTCACAGCAAATAATCTCCGCCGCCTCTATCTCAACATGCAAATATCCACTGATAACCAGGGACAAAGAGCTATCCTCTCGCTAGATGCTGCTAAGGCGTTTGATAGTGTTGAGTGGGAATATCTATGGAGAGTACTAGAAAAGCTTAACCTGGGAGAAAATATAATTTCTTGGATCAAATTATTGTATGAAGTGCCAAAAGCTTGCATTAGAATAAATAACACCTTATCTCCTTCCTATGATCTACACAGGGATACTAGACAAGGCTGCCCCCTATCTCCATTATTTTTTGCCCTAGCCATAGAACCCCTGGCCGCTGCCATAAGAGGGAGCCCAGAAATAATTGGATTTAAGCGGGACAGATCAAAGTAGTGGACAAGTTCAAATATCTAGGTATAGTTATACACAATAACCTAACCATATATTAGGCTTAATATAGACCCATTGCTTAAACAATTTCAAGAAAAAACAACTAGCTGGATTAAGTTGCCGCTCTCTGTAGTCGGCCCCTACAACTTAATAAAGATGATCTGGAACCCACAGATATTATATGCACTCCACAATGCCCCTCTATGGATCCCTATCCATGTGTAAGATCCTACATGTAAGAGAAGTAACACCATTTTTAGCACATTGATATGGAGGAAACAGGTTCCAAGAATCAAATTGTAAACCTTACAGGAAGCAAAGGACTCCGGTGGCCTGGCGGTACCAAACCCATTTTATTATTTTACGGCGGCTCAGCTGCAACACTCAATGGGCTGGCTTTACCCTGAGTCCTCTGATCCCATTCGGAACATCGTGCGCACGTAGATGTCTGGTGATGGACTTGTGGTATGTATAGAGGCAAGTGAACTGGGAGCATTGCCCCAATACCCTACATTATTACTTATAGATAGAATATGGAATAAAACCAAACAACACCTGCAATGTACAGGTTACACAAACTGGTCACGAATCTGGAATAACCGAAACTACCCAGAACAAAACAAACTACAGAACTTTTCCAATTGGTCAAGGAGCGGAGTAAACTATATTCCACGATTATATTGTGGAGGCGTACTCCGAGACTTCCAATCATTACGCACAGAATTTAACTTGCCACATACCTCATTCTTCCAGTACTTACAACTTAGGCATGCTATAGAGGCACAAGCTTTGACCTCCACTTGGGAAATAACCAGTCCCATGGGGCTTACACAGCTAATTATGTCATCATCCCGGAAGGGACAAATTTCCTCTATATATAGCTCTCTTCTGTGTCATATATCAAAAGCGATGACTTTGAACTGTAGAGCTGGCTGGGGAGATGAAATAGGTTGCATTTCAGAAGAGGATTGGAACACAATACTAGACAATGTACTCAAGGTGTCACTATCCTCCTCTCAAAAACTTACCCAACTATTCATTATTCACCGCACATACCGCACACCTGAGAAATTACATAGATGGCACAGAAGAGATGACCCACTCTGCCCCCGCTGCCTTGTTGACAACAGTACACCTGTCCATATGTTATGGAAATGCCCGAAACTACAAAGGTATTGGGCAGCAGTGATAAATACTATTAATAGCCTATGGAACCTCAACCTTACAACTGACCCTAAACTTTGTTTATTAGGCTGGTTAGATGAAAAACAATACACACCCCACACATATACCTCCATTCTCAGGGTACTATTCCTAGCTAGGAAACTTATAGCTAGAAAATGGCTATATACGATAGTCCCCACACAGACAGAATGGATTACATCCATAAACGACTCTCTTATTAGAGTACAACTCACATACAAGCACTGAGGTAGTCCGAGAAAATTTGAGAATATATGGGATCTCTGGTTGGACACCCCTGGTTTAGCTCCACTGCGCCTGGTCCACAAAAGAATCCTAGGGGGCAGGACAACACCAGCAACCACACCACTTTAGAACCTAGTACTACAAGGAACTTGCTAGGGATAAGAGAAAGGGAAGCAACGCCGCTTCATATACACAGCTACTCCGAAAGGGAGCAACTATGATAATACCGGGTCCTGCAGAGTTTAAATTGTTTATGTTGATTTTACCCAACGGTCAATATATGAAAACGCTGTACACCCTGGTTAGGGGATGGTGGTGCCCTGTTCTGCTCAGTGGCCCTGGCAGGGCCGGGAGCAGAAAGGGAAAGAAAGACAAAAGGAGGTCACACATGACATGCAATGAGACCAAAGAATTACAACCATAGTTGCCTTATTATACAATCATATCTTTATTCCTGATTATGCTGTTACATTTATTACTGTATAAACAAATAACATATCAGACCGTGTGGTCATTTAACATCGATACCTATGTGTCCTCACAAATATAGGATTTGTTTTGCGTATTGAATTGAAAAATGTTGTTTTTAAAAATTGAATAAAAATTATCTGATTTAAAAAAAAAGAACTAGCAGCGTAAAGAAGAACAAGGAGTCCTGGAAGTAATGGTTTGGCCCCAACAAAGCCCTGATCTCAACATCATCAAGTCTGTCTGGGATTACAGAAGAGACAGAAAAAAGACAGAAAGACAGAAAAGTGTGCAAGTGTATCTAGAATAATTTATGCTGTTTGAAAGCAAAGGGTGGTCCCATGAAATGTTAAATTGATTTGGATTTCTCCTCTATTTACTTTCCATGTTTTAATTGATAAAAATAATTTATTAGGACTTCTATTTCTGAGAGCATTCTTAATTTACACCATTTTTTCACACCTGACTAAAACTTTTGCACTGTACTGTGTGTACTCACATAGTTGAAGCAGCATCACAGGAATTACAGTCCTGAAAGAAGTACCATAGTCACAACATGAATGTTTGCAAACAAAAAAGATAACAGAGCTCATTTGCATGTGCATCAGTACCCCATGTTTAATCGGTATTTAAGCTGCGTTTTAAAAAGAGAAGTAAAGCCTAAGCTTTTTTAGCCATACTTCTTTTCTGGGTCGTAGGAGTGCACTCCTGTGACCCAGAATCAGACGAAAGCAGGCAGAAGTCTGCTGCTGGCCGATGTCACAGAGCTGCCCCAGGCTCTGGAAAAATCCCGACCATTTTTTTGGATCCACCCAGCTTCCCGATTAACAGCTGACTCTGGCTGTCAACACGTGTCCTGCTCTCTTTCCAGCCCGCCATTCCAGTCAGTGCTGACAGTCACCACTCTCTGGTCAGAGCTGACCAATCATGTGATCGCTCAGTTTTAAGGCTTAGAGCCAGGGGGACAGCTGCAGCATCACAGTGAGTAAAGTATGTTTATTTTTTTAGTAACCCAAATTTCTTTAAAGCCTCATAACTGCCCTTTTTTAATGCCTGCCATGAATATTACAATAGGCACCACACAATACAGTACACACAGGAGTGGTAGCGTTGTGTTAAAAATTAGGCAGCATGAGGCGACAAGAAAAGAGGAAAGAATAAAAACAATAAAGATTTACCTGTCTTACCATTATGCTTCACCAATTTTACTGTCCAAACCCACATTCAGGAGGCTGACATGATCGTAGAGGAGTAGGGGCATGCTGAATGTAGGGGCTCTACTTTGCTTTCATAAGAATGGTATCAAACATTTTGCAGTATTCAGCAAGTGTAGTAAAGGGGATCTCTTATATGACCCAAAAGACACAGGTGGCTAGAAAAAGGACTACAAGGGGGTCATCCAAAAAAGTGTGCTGTGTTGCCTGCGCAATAGAATCTTGCATCTCTGTCCGGTAAGGACAAAGGAAGGGGCATTTCCAACACAGATGCAAGAATGCACCCCTCTCACCAAAGCTCAAAAGCTCATTCAAAACTTTGCACAATCGGGTATATCTGGGACAACTTAGCAGGTACCCTATACCATTGAGAGAGAAATTTATAGCAATGTTCTTGCATCTTAAAAAGGAATGGAGGCGGCATGAGTCAACTTGCAATCTTAAAGACCACCCCTTCTGAAATTGTTCTTCTCAACTTCTGCTCCCGCGCTCAAACATAATATGTAATAGTCTGAGATGCTTTCCCCAGAAGCAACCTATAGGCGTCCGAGGGGGCAGAAGAGAAGGGTGATGATTATTACACAGCAACTCAAAGGGGGTAGGGTCTTTGCACAAACTAAATGTTTTCTCCAGACTATGCTGAAAACTAAGCAGCTAGGTATATTTCAAAGAATCTAGGGGAGATTTCTAATACAGTGAGTTCTAAAATATACAAAGAGTGACACATACTTGGAAAGGTCACTGAGATGCTTCAGGAGCCAGGGGGCATGTACCAGGATCCTGCCTGCAAGCATTTTCTTCAAAGGGATCAAGGACTTATCTCACACCCCTATATTCCAGTTAATAATGTGAGCTGGGGCTTTAGCTTTATAGTATAAATGAAAATTGGGGAGGCCCAAGCCCCCAGCATTTTTTGATGGCCAAAGTAATGAATAAGACAGTCTAAGTCCCCCCACCATGCAAACCTAATAAACAGAGTACAAATCCTAAGGAATTACGTCTTGGGGATAAAAAAACCATCATTTGAGCTAATTTAAACTTTTAGCCCGGTTTCACACATGTGCGGTGCGAATTGAAGCTCAGGTTTCACTGGGGAGATAAAAATCTCCTGTTCAAAGGAATCACTGCGTTTTAGCTCAGGATCAGTGAGCAGGGAGAGGGGCAGGGAGAGGGGGGGGAGGTGTAGTGAGGAGAAGTAGAAAATCCATGTTCAGAACGCAATGCATCTGCGAAGCAGATGCGTTCCCATAGAAGATAAGGGGCTCGTAATTCGCACCGCAATGCCCAGAAAACGCACACGTTTTTTGTGCAATGCGCAGTGCGAATGCAACGCACATATGTGAACCAGATGCATTCATATGAATGTATTTTAAAATGTCCTGCGAATTAGATGCGGTGTAAGCCGCATCTAATTTGCATAGGTGTGAACCCGGGCTTAAAAGTAAAAGAGATGCTTGAGAGTAGGGACCACAAGATTCTATTACCTTTGTTAACTAGTTAAGCCTATGCTTATGATTTAGGGAGAAATGTCTGAAAGGCAAGAGCAGAAGATTTGAAAAGGAGAATGGACAGGTATAGCATACTGGCAGTTCCTTTCACAGTGTCCACCAATAATTATCTACCATGGCACTCTTATTGCATTTTTAACTCACAGAAATCTGTCCTTACCATGAAAGGACAACTTGGTTGTGTTTGCACTCAGGACAAAGGTTACCATAAGTTCAATAAATATATGCTATTAGGATCCAGCATTAAAGGATAGGGAGGTCCTGACAATTTCCCTTTATTGCTAGATGCTAACAGCAGTTATTGACTCACGTTAATGCTTACAGCTTCCTCTGGCAGCACTTCTGCTTTTGGGAGACAATGGAACTGTAATGTATAGAAAATTGATTTAAAAGCCAATATGAATGTCTGCAGCCAAACCTCTCCATTGGAATATAACATCCAAAAATTTCAAAGCTTACATAGGATCTTTCTTATAATAGATACTACTGTTCAAATGTTTTAGGAAGGTGTGAAAAAAAATTAAGAATGCTTTCAGAAATAGAAGTGTTCATAGTTTATTTTTATCAATTAACAAAATAGAAAGTGAATTAACTGAAAATAAATCCAAATCAAAATAATATTTGGTGCGACCACCCTTTGCCTTCAAAACAGCATCAACTTTCCTTGGTACACTTGCACACAGTTTTTGAAGGAACTTGGCAGGTAGGTTGTTCCAAACATCTTGGAGAACTAACCAGAGATCTTCTGTGGTTGTAGGCTGCCTCAAATCCTTCTGTCTCTTATGGTAATCTCAGACAGACTGGTGCTGAGATCAGGGCTCTGTGGGGGCCAAACCATCACTTCCAGGACTCCTTATTCTTTACGTTGAAGATAGTTCTTAATAGCACTGGCTGTATGTTTGGGGTCATCCTGCTGCAGAATAAATTTGGGGCCAATCACACGCCTGGTATGGCATGATGGATAAATATCTGCCTGTATTTCTCAGCATTGAGGACACCATTGATCCTGGCCAAATCTCCAACTCCATTTGCAGAAACGCAGCCACAAACTTGCAAGGAACAGCCACCATGCTTCACTGGTACCTGCAGACACTAATTATTGTACTGCTCTCCGTTGGTGAACAAACTGCCTCCTGCTACATGTTAAATATTTTAAATTTTAACTCATCAGTGCAGAGCACCTGCTGCCATTTTTCTGCACCCCAGTTCCTATGTGTCAGGTCACCTGGGACCAGGTGACAGATGCACGCTGTAGGAGTCGGAAGTGCACTGCTAAGGTAGTGGACCCTAGGACTAACTGCTGCGGATTGAACCCTGGAAGGTTCAGAAAGCAGGTCTACAGGATAACTAACATGGATCCCAGTGGGAGCTAGAGCATAGATTCCCCAGGGCGCGGAGTCTAAGAGCCAGCAGGTGTTCACCAGAGCCTCTAGTGGTGAGGATGGACTGCGCTGCAGTCTGGCTTCAGGTCGCGGCCCTCAGGGTCTCACAGCTCACGCTCAGCGTAGACTACAGGAGAAGAGGAAGGAGGCAGCAGGCTGAAACGACAGGGAAGTAAGGGGTAAGCCAAAGGTCAGGGCGACTAGCAGACAAGGATAAACATAACACGCCAAAGGTCAGGGTAACAAGCAGACAGGGAGAGTCGAGAACAGGCCAAAGTCGGTAACAGGAATCAGACGTAGGAAACACAGCAAGTACACACGAAGGCTAACACACAATGGTTGATCAGCACTGCTGGCTTGCAGTGCACAGTTTAATATAGAGTTCCCCGATAGGGCCTGGGGTGGGGCCATGCTTAGAGGAGAGGTTATAAAACCAGTCAGGTGAGAGGCAGCTGGTCTTTAGAGGTGAACACATGGAGACAGGTAAGCTGACAGAGAAAACTCTATTGCATAACCATGACAGTACCCCCCCTCTTATGAGGCCTCCTCCTCCCCCACCTGGGCCCTGGCTTAAAGGGAAACTTAAGATGAAACCTCCTCAACAGACGAGGCGCAAAGATCTCAGATGCAGTGATCCAAGACCTCTCCTCAGGACCAAACCCTTCCCAATGTACGAGGTACTGAAGAATGCTTCTATGGCGCCAGGAATCGAGAACTTGACTAACCTCGTACTTAAGATTATCCTCAGAGACCGAAACCGAGGTAGAGAGAGGACGAGAGGACTTATTGAGGGCTAAAGGCTTCTTAGGAATGGGTAAAGGCATAAGAAGACCATCAGGAGTCTGAGCAGGGTCCCCCAGACCCTTAAAGATGAGCTGGACATCCAACACAGGATCATCAGACTGGCAGAAGTCAGTGGATCCCTGAGACCAGGTTGGTTAGAAAGTGATGTGTCACAGAAGTCAAGCTGGATAGCCTCACTGGGCATAGGCTGAACTGGTGCAGAGGCCGACTGAACAGCATTGCCAGGTGCAGCGACCACCAGAATCGCATCACAGGGCGTAGCGACTGTGGAACTGGTAGACGAGTCAGCCTGGGTATGCGTTCAAGGGGGTCCAGGAACAGGCAAAGGTAAATGACCATGCAAACTGGAGTGAATGATCGGCTCAAGTTCACAGGTGGGCTCCTCATCCAGAGTGCCACATGACCCAGAGAGTGCCTCAGCCCGACTATTGCAGGAGACATTCCAGAAATCGCTATATGCAGCGGGAAGAGCAGAAGTTACTGGGATGGTGGCAACAGGAAGTTTCTCTTTTGGGGTAACCTTGAGTAGGCAGTAAGAGGAACAGGAGGAACCCCAAGCCAGGATCTGTCCAGCAGTCCAGTCAATGTGTGGAGAATGGAACAGTAACTAAGGAAGACCTAATATGATAGGAGATGAAGCTTTAGGTAAGACAAGGAAGGATATCCACTCCTGGTGGAGTGTCCCTACCGACATCTTAACAGGAAGGGTCTGGAAGCGGATAGGACCCCCTGGGAGAACAGTTCCATTAATCGCCAAGACCACCAATGGCGTTGTAAGGGGCAAAATGGTAAGTCTCATGGAAGACGCAGTTCCCCAGTCTATAAAATTGCCAGCGGCTCCGGAATCCAGATATGCTGAGACCGAACGAGGGGAAGCGCCAACATGAAGGAACACAGAAAGGAGAAGAAGACGAGAAGGTGAAATTTCAGGGTCCAATACTCCACCTTCCAGAGGTATTAGCCCTGAGCGTTTTTCCGGACGAAGAGAACAAGTATCACGAAAATGACCTTTGGCACCACAATAGAGGCACAGGCCCAGAGTT
This sequence comes from Lithobates clamitans, assembly GCA_037952925.1. Lineage (NCBI taxonomy): Eukaryota > Metazoa > Chordata > Amphibia > Anura > Ranidae > Lithobates > Lithobates clamitans. Next base: position 4,443,629 of record JBBGZY010000093.1, read on the forward strand.
CTGCGCCTAGAGCGTTCTTCAGGAGACAACTTGGTCCAGCCCAGCTGCATAGGTTCTTCAGTGGGCAGGGGGTGCTCCTCGGATCGAAGAGAAGGGACTGGGAGCTCAAGCTGCCTAAGGAACGGGGAATGCTGGCGTCTTTTTTCCAGGGCCCTCTCCTGAAAGTGAATATCGATCTGGTTACACAAGGTGATGACACCGTCCAGATCAGCAGGAAGGGATCTTCCTGATAATTCATCCTTCACTCTATTAGAGAGGCCATGTAAAAAGGTTGCAACTAGGGCCTCATTATTCCAGCTCAATTCAGCTGTGAGGATAAGGAACTGAAGAGCATACTGTCCCACAGAAGCGGACTCTTGACAGAGACGTAAAAGAGCGCTAGCCGCTGAGGAGACATGACTCGGTTCCTCAAAGATATTCCGAAAAAGTTTCAAGAAATCAGACAGGCTAGAAACTACTGGATCATTCAGTTTCCACAGAGGGGCAGCCCAAGCTAGCGCCTCGCCGAACAGGAGGGATAAAATATAGGCTACTTTCGCCCGATCGGACAGGAAGTTTTGGGGCTGAAGTTCAAAATGAATCGTGCACTGGCTAAGGAACCCCCTGCAAGCCTTGGAGTCCCCAGAGAAACGGGCCGGAGCTGGCAGTTGTAATGAATGTGTGGCTGCGACTGGTGCGATAGGTGCAGCAGCAGATAGCGGTTGAGGTCTGAACCTGTTCAAAACGGGATGCCAAATCCTGAAGGAATCGCATCACTTGGGTCTGATGCGATTCCTGGGTCTCAAGTCTGCGAACTAAGCCCTGCAACAGATCATCTGCGGGTAGCGGCACATCAGCCGGGTCCATGGCTGATCAAACTGTCAGGTCACCTGGGACCAGGTGACAGATGCACTCTGTAGGAGTCAGAAGTGCACCGCTAAGGTAGTGGACCATAGGACTGACTGCTGCAGATTGAACCCTGGAAGGTTCAGGAAGCAGGTCTACAGGATAACTATCATGGATCCCAGTGGGAGCTAGAGCATAGATTCCCCAGGGCGCGGAGTCTAAGAGCCAGCGGGTGTTCATCAGAGCCTCTAGTGGTGAGGATTGACTGCGCTGCAGTCTGGCGCCAGGTCGCAGGCCCCCAGGGTTTCACAGCTCACCGTAGACTACAGGAGAAGAGGAAGGAGGCAGCAGGCTGGAACGACAGGGAAGTAAGGGGTAAGCCAAAGGTCAGGGCGACTAGCAGACAAGGATAAACATAACACGCCAAAGGTCAGGGTAACAAGCAGACAGGGAAAGTCGAGAACAGGCCAAAGTCGGTAACAGGAATCAGACGTAGGAAACACAGCAAGTACACACGGAGGCTAACACACAATGGTTGATCAGCACTGCTGGCTTGCAGTGCACAGGTTAATATAGGGTTCCCCGATAGGGCCTGGGATGGGGCCATGCTTAGAGGAGAGGTTATAAAACCAGTCAGGTGAGAGGCAGCTGGTCTTTAGAGATGAACACATGGAGACAGGTAAGCTGACATAGAAAACTCTATTGCATAACCATGACACTATGTTTTCATACATAGTTTCACGCTTAGCCTTGTTTCCATGTTGGAGGTGTGGCTTTTTGGCCGCAATTCTTCCCCGAAGACCACTTTTGACCAGCTTTCTCCGGACAGTAGATGGGTGTACCTGGGTCCCACTAGTTTCTGCCAGTTCTGTGCTGATGGCACTGCTGGACATCATCTGATGTCGAAAAGAAGCATGATGTGTCTTTCATCTGCTGCATTAAGTTTCCTTGGCCGACCACTGCATCTATGGTCCTCAACGTTGCCGTTTCTTTCTGATTCTGTAAAGGAGCTTGAATAGCTCATCTTGAAACCCAAGTCTAATTTGAAATATTTACCTGGAGAGACCTTGCTGACGCTACCTTGTGTATTGTTGCTGTTCCCAGCTTTGCCATGGTGTATGACCTGTAGCAGTAGCAGGGTTTGGCTGTTCCTCACCCGGTTTTAAGCCTCCTAAACAGCTGTTTCAGTTAATGACTGTGTTCTACCTGCATATGAAATTAAGGCTTTTTTGCTCCTGCTTGGTAGAATTGGTTAATTATACACTTGACACTAATCCTACAAAATCCCTGATTTGTGCAAGTGTACAAAGTGTGCAAGTGTAAGAATTGGTGCTGGTTTGAAGCCAAAGGATAGTCACACCAAATATTGATTTGATTTAATTGGTCTTCTATTCAATTACTTTGCATTTTATATATTGATAAAAATAAACAAATAAAATATTTTTATTTTAAATATACTTTTGAAAGCATACTTACTGTACAGCATTTCTTAACACCTGTCTAAAACCTTTGGACAGTACTATACATAAATATTGTAGGGAAAATATATATAGTTTATAGTAGAAGACAGTATATATCCACTTTTGCAGCCAAACTGGGATAACACCTACTTTATATTTGTTACATCTTCACATTCACATGGCATAACTTAAAAAAACAATTGCTGCATATAATTTTACTTGCTCTTTTCTGAAAACTTCAAAACTAAAGTTTTCACCTGGTATGTAATGTTAAAGGAGAAAAATGGCAAAAGCTTTTTTAGCCATACTTCTGTAGTTCATAGGAGAGCACTTAGTTCTGCTAAAGGCCACTGTCGGCTGACACCACTGAGCTGGTCAAGGCTCTGCAGGGATCCCAACAATAATGTGGGGACATGCCAGATCCATGACTGGCAGCTGGCTCAGCCTCCTAGCGTATTGCTGGGAGACTGAGCCAGCTGCTCCCACCCCCTCCATAGTCCAGTGCTCCAGTGAGCACTGGAGGAGCAGAGCACACAGAAGTGACTGACAGTAACCGCTAAAGCCAGTGGGGGGGGGGGCTGGGGCAGCTGCAGCATCGGATCAATCAATATTTTTTTTTAAATCCCACACTTTTCTTTTAAGGAGGTGGCTTGGGAAGTACTGTTTACAATTAACCCTGTCTGTAATGTGCTGGCAGATCTCAGTTGTAAACTAAATTACAGCACTGTCTGTCCTAACAAAAGGTTGAAGATTTCAGGGGTTGGGTTCTGAACTGCATGCTAAAGAGAGGAAACTCAATCTGTCCCTACTTTTTCAGTGGAGACAGATTGAGCTTCCTCCCATTTTCAAATTGTTCTGTTAAAGCGTTTGTTACTCCAACACTTCACATTCCTGATATGTGCCTGCTGTACTATGTACTTGTAAGAGAAAGTATCCTGTTCTCTTTGTATGCTTCCTTTGTGTGAAATCCCTGGTGTTCCTGCCAGTCCCTCTGCTTTCCTGTAAAAACCGACCACACTAAGCAGGAGAGCACAGTGTGGTCAGTTCTCTAGCTGTGCTGGGAACTCAATGTGTTCTCCAATGATCATAGTCAAATGTTGAGTATGGTCAAAATAAGACCTAGCGTGATTGTCAATGATGACTGCAATATAAGCCCTACCCCCCAAATAAGCCCTACCGTGAAAATAAGACCTACAAGGACTTTAACTAGGGCTTATTTGGGGGGTAGGGCTTATATTGCAGCCATCACCGACAATCACGCTAGGTCTTATTTTCGGGGAAACAGGGTATAAGTGCAAGAGGATCTGCTCACCCAGATGGACCAGGACGCGGCTAACGACAGAATCCCAAAAATTCCCCCCACAGCGGACAAGGGGGAGTGCAAAGGACCATCTCTAGTTAGAATGATAGATAATCAACATCAATATACAGGGTATAAATTATAAATAATAATAATAAACATGAACATGAAGGTGATAAGGTGTGGTAATGAGGAAACCACTAAAGTGTGCATGTGTGTTTTTTTTCACAATAGAGTGTTTAAAGAAAAGAAAAACACAAGGAAAGAAGAAAGGAGAAAGGGAGGGGAGAGGAAAATGGGGGAAGGGGAAGGAAGGGGGGAAGGGAGGGAGGAATTTTTGGGATTCTGTCGTTAGCCGCGTCCTGGTCCATCCTGCTATATGGGCACTTGTACAGGCTCGCTCTTAAGCTGGGCTGTGTGTGTCCACTGACACACATTGTGCAGCTTGGCCCCACCTCCCTTCTCCCAGGATTTGATTGGCAGCAATCTTAAGTCTTAAGACTGTTTTATTTGCCCAGTTTAACTTCAGACCTCTACAATGCAACATTCTGCCATTAGGGGACTAGTCAATCAGGTCCCTGACCAGATCAATTAATTTGACACCTTGAGCCAGGTTGTCCCTTGTTTTTGGCTACGGATTCTAATCTCTAGAAATGGGGAAGTCCCTCCTTTGGAGGATCCGAACAATGGAAGCCAGTCTTTCAACCTGGCAGGAGTCCTAGGCAGCCTGTTAGTGCAAGGTACTTAGTCAATGGAGCATCCTCATTTTACAATTAACATCCTGGAGCGCTGTGAGATTTGGCTCTCTCTGAAGCGTTGGACCACCCTATTTGAAAACCATCAAATCTGCATTCAGTCTCACAAAGTCACGATAGGATTCTTGCTGCGGCAGGAGAGGTAGATTCCTTTTGGTCATGGGCAGAACCTCCCCTAAGCATGGACAATTGGAAAGCAGACTTCTTCAGCTGGCAATGTCTGTGCACTCCTAATCTTGGAGGTGTTTCAATGGCGGAAGCCAAATGTGAACCTCCAAATCCAAAAACAAAGTGTACCAGTTTACCTCCAAGTAAAGGGAACCTCTAAGTGCAGGGGTCAGAAGTGTGTTTTATACAGAGTGACAGCCAGGAATGAAGGGTGGGAGCCGGGAGGTGGCGGAATGGATTTGCACCACGTTCCGGCTGCAAAACTGATGGGCCGCATTCAGCCTATGGACCTTGTGTTTGACATATGTGCTCTAGTGCAAGCAGTGGATGTTCTGGTGGCTCTATGGGATCAGTACACCCCGATTTCTGTCTTTCCTGAATTGAAAATTCTCTCACCTGCTTTGCAGGATCAAGGAGGAGAGCATTCCATTAATTGTCCAGGAGGATGTGGTACACCGACCCGATAGAACGCCTGAAAGATTTTCTGTGGGCTGTCCAGGCTAGTAAGGATCTTCTATTTCAAGGACCGATTTACAATCCAGCTTCACAGTTGCTGTGTTTTAACTGCATGGTTAGCAATGTAGGAATCACAGATGAAGAGATGCCCCTGTCCCCTAGACCAGATTCTAGGGGACAGGGGCATCTCTTCATCTGTGATTCCTACATTGCTAAAAGCTAGAAACACTGCTTCCTGCAAGGTCTATCATCAGATGAGGCAGACATAAACTTGGAGTCCACCCTAGCAGTTTCTCTGTGCGATGAATCCTCTACTTTCTACACTTAGTCTGGCCTATCAAGGGTCAGATTTCTGTCCTATCTTGTTTCAAAGTCAGTTGGCCTCTTTCTCCTTGATTAAGTCCTTTCTATAGGGGGTTCCTCATGTAACTCCCCCGTGACTTTGTGGTTTCTGAATGTGGTTCTCAATGCACTACAGAAACTGCTGTTTGAACCCATTAGACACATTTCTCAATTTTCTTTTACCCACATGGTGGTACGCTTGTAGTCATCACCTTTGCGTGGCGAGTGTCGGAACTAGTCACTTAATTCTGCAAGGAAGTCTTACTGGTTTAAATAGAGACAAGGTGGGGTTGAGACCAATGACTTTCTTCTTGCCTAAGGTAGTTTCTTCCTTTCACCTCAACTAGGTAACTGTTCTGCTGTCCCTCTGTTCAGTTACAGTTCACCCAAAGGAAACTTTCCTACATTATCTGGATGTGGTTTGGGCTATGAGAAGCTCTCTCTCTTTCACCTACTGCTTCTTTAAAGACTTATTAATTTTTGTTATCCTGGATGAACCAAGGAAGGGTGCTCTGGCTTCTTGCTCCATTATCACTAGGTGGCTCTGGCAGACCATCATCCAAGCTTATAGTTTTCAAGGATTGGGTTCTAAACTTTCCTGTCAAGGCACAATCTTGAGACCTGTAAGTGCTTCTTGGGCTCCTAGGCATCAAGTATCTGTTTCCCAGATTTGCAAGATTGCTGCCTGGGTTTTCTACCAGTTGGATATTGTGACCTTATCTGACGCCAGCTTTAGGCATATGGTGCTACAGGCAACCCCCAAGATGTAGGCAGGCCCCTGTTTTCTGTTGTTTTCTTGGGCCTGTGAGAGTTTACTGTGTTGCACATCCCTCTGCTGGATGGCTTTTAGACATCCAGACAATCCAAGAATTCCTGTGTCCCGTTAACAGATGAGTGAGAAAATATTTAGGTTTATGTTCATGTCACAGTATAACGTGTCTGTCTAAGAATTACTGTGTCCCTCAATGAACTCCAAGAAAAATATATCATGGTCAGTAAAATAATCCTACTTTGTGTACTATTCTTTTATTTTTGTGTCTTTGAAATATTAAATAAGAACATTTTTTTGCAGCAACGTTTTGTCTACCACCATGTCATACGAGAAATGATATTACTTTCTTCGATCAAACACCTCAAAAAGATGAGTTCTTAGTTATTTTTCCTTATATAGCAAGTACAACTGTTTCTGGTAAAGATGCTTTTAAAGACAAGACCATTCATGTCAGCAAGACAGCAAAAAAGATGCCCTCCTAATTTTGCTAAAACAGAATAAGTCAGCAGAAATACAAAATAATTGTATAAATAAAAACAGTGTATGTTGAGAACATTAAAGAATATCACACAGAAAATGTAGGTAGTAGTCATTCACAACAGAAATATTACATAGACTGCTGTCTTTATGTCATCTTGCATATAATAAAGTCGATAGATCTAATTTGGTATTCAGTGCAAGGGAAAGTTCTTGTTCCAGTATCTGATGAAGAGACACTCCATCGTGTGAATACACCCACATTGCTCCTGTCCAGTCATATCGCTTTGGTCCGCTAGAAAACAAACAAGGAACCAAATGAGAACAGAGTACATATAACAGCACAGAAATGGTCAGTTAGAGAATTGCTGAAATATAGATCTCTCTCTAAATATAGATCACATATCAGCAAAAAAAGCTGATCTGCTACTTCTGGTTCTTTCACCATGTAATCTATCCTCTACAGCCTTTTTTGTTCCAGGACTGAGAAGTATAGGCATCACCAGAATTAACCTGTTTGTTAATATAGCACTTACACAGCCATTCTGATTTTTCTGGCTGAAACATCACCTTTTGTTTGACTGCACTTGTTCTCTCACTGCCTTGACCTTTGGCCTCTCCCTGTTGCAGATTTTTCCTGTCAACTGTGTACTATTCCCTGGTTCTATTCCTGATCAGCTGCCATTCTTCTCAGGTGTGGTCTAGGGCCAAAACCTAATACACCCTCCAGTAAAGTTTATCATTCCTTGTGGGGTGCTCTGCGGAAGATCTATCTGGCAAAGAGTACCTAGACTCTTTGCCTTGGGCTACACTTCCTCCCATGTGCAGATATAACAGAGGTTCCAATATCTATTTTTTCTGTGACAATATCATTGATATAGGAAGATAAGGAGGTTGGTCCGCAGCCAAACCCCCAAAGGAAAGGGCAAATGGACTATCACGATACAAGTTAGATCAATGTAGATTCAAATATCATTGATATGAATTTTAGAAGCCAATTTCTGATTATAAGAGATCCAACCTCTTGATCTCTTGACCTCTTTCTCTCATGCTCAAATTTGTGGGCAGGTTGGGCTGTAGTCTTTTCGTCTTTTCCTCACTCGCGTCTGACAGACACGAGTAGAGGAGAGCCGATCGGCGGCTCTCCTGACAGGGCGGGTCTGCACTGATTGTTTATCAGCGCAGCCCCCCCTCAGATGACCACACTGGACCACCAGGGATCGCCACTAGGACCACCAAGGAAGGGGGCAACATGTGGATGGCCAGGTATGTACCTCATGGCCATCCACATGTGCCCAATCTGTGCCAATCAGTGCCCACAAATGGGCACTGATTAGCACCATTATGTTTGAGTTCTGCCCAGCAATGCCACCAGTTTTATCAGTGCCACCAATCAGTGTCATCAGTGCCACCTGTCATTGCCCATTGGTGCCACCTGTCAGTGCCCATCAGTGCCACCCATAAGTACCCATCAGTGCCACCCATAAGTACCCATCAATGCCACATACCAGTGCCACCTATCAGTGCCACCTATCAGTCCCAGACAGTGCCCAATCTGTGCCCACAAATGGGCACTGATTGGCACCATTATATTGCAGTGATGCTCAGCAATGCCACCCTTAGGGGCATCAGTGCCACCCATCAGTGTCCATCGGTGCCACCTGTCAGTGCCCACTTATCAGTGCCCATCCATGTCACCTATCAGTGCCACCCATAGGTACCCATCAATGACGCCTACGAGTGCCCATCGGTGCCACCTACGAGTGCCCATCGGTGCCACCTACGAGTGCCCATTGGTGCCGCATACCAGTGCCACCTATCAGTGCCCGTCAGTGCAGCCATATCAGTGCCCGTCAGTGCAGCCATATCAGTGCCCGTCAGTGCAGCCATATCAGTGCCCGTCATTGAAGAAAACGTATTTTCGGTGTTTTTTAATTTGTTGCGCAAAAAATAAAAACCGCCGAGGTGATCAAATACCATCAAAAGAAAGCTCTATTTGTGGGAACAAAACGATAAAAAAATTGTTTGAGTACAGTGTAGCACGACCGCGCAATTGTCATTCAAATTGCGACAGCGCTGAAAGCTGAAAATTGGCCTGGGTGGGAAGGTGTCTAAGTGCCTGGTATTGAAGTGGTTAAAAACAAAAAAACAAAAAAACAAAAAAAAAAAACGCATGTGGGAAGGAGAATTCCCGCTATGCAGAGATGTGAACGGGACTTGACAGCTGAGTGTTTCTGTTCACTCCTTTCTATGTACTTGTATAAAGATGGCCATACACTATGCAATCTGATTGTATATTGTGTATTTAGTGAGAAGGGTGATCACTGATTGATTGCATTCCATTTAAAAAACGTGCAGCTGGGAGTGGGAGGGTGGATGATGCAGGGTGTGTGCTAATGAGATCAGCTGGTCAACTCCTTTCTGTGTCATAACCTACAGTCTGTAAGGACGTAAGACAGAAGCAAACAAAAGTACATGAATGCTATATTGGTACATAGCTGGACTTTAGAAAAAAAACAAAAACAAAAAAGGTGAACTTAGCCTTTAAACTTGTTTTTTGGATAGAGTGGCAAGGGGTAAGGACCTCTGTCAGTATTTATTTTGCTGACGAGACAGAAAGTGAGGAAAAATCCAAACAGAGAGAGAAGTTTCCAATGAGGACACTTGTTCCGGTGACAACTGTATAAAAGACAAAACACCTCACTTTGGGGAGATTTCCTCTCACTTCTTGTTGTGTCTCACATTGGGCACATGCAAGATAAAACCGACAACAGGGTTTAAGCATTCACAACTTGGTCCAAAATTAAAGTTTTGGCTTTAGATACACTTTAAGGACCAGTTCACACCAGATGCAGTTCCGTGCACTGTTTTTCTGCACTAAAAATACATGCACAGTGTTTTCCATGTATTCCAATGGCTTTAGTTCACACCAGTGCAGTCAGTTTCTAGACGGGAAACTGACTGGAACTGACTGCACTGGTGTGAACTAAAGCCATTGGAATACAGGGTAAACACTGTGCATGTATTTTTAGGGACAGTTCACACCACAAAAATGCACTCATACTTTCCGGATCAGTTTTTGCTTACAGTTCACACCACACGCAGTTCCAGTGCATTTTTGATACAATTTGCTAGGTTCCAATACAGTTCTGTGCAGAAAAAATGCAGCATGCTCTACTTTTTTTTTTTTTTTTTTCTGCACCGGAAACTGACTGCATTGGTGTAAACTAGAGCCATTGGAATATATGGAAAACACTGTGCATGCATTTTTAGTGCAGGAAAAAAAGCGCACGGAACTGCTTCTGGTGTGAAGTAGCACTAAGTACTTGTATGCTTATCTTGACAGGCTTGTGCCTCCAAACCCCCAGTATTGTGTGATATTATTAATCACGAACAGACGATAAAGCAGTAATAAACACTGTTATGCCACTTGCACCTAGAGGTAAGCCTATAATAAGGCTTACCTTTAGGTACTGTGAATATATCCTAAACTTGCACTGTTTAGGAGATATTCAGAGTGCATGCAGCTGGTGACATCATCGTCACACGCGCCCTGAAGGTCCGGCGTACAGTGCCTGACCTTCAGAGCCCGTGCCGTAAATGGCGACTTCCACGCACACTCATGAACCTGGAAGCCCTGTCAGTGGTGACAACGTGGCGCTGGAGGGCTTCATTTTCAGGCAGGTCTCTGATAATGTGCTAGTATGCAATGCATACTAGCACATTACGACATTGCCTTGCAGGGGATTTTAGTTTCTTTCCGTCAACTGTGGTTTACTACCGCTTTAGGAATTCTAAAAATCCTACAAGACTATTCTAAAATTGTAAAGGTAAAATAAAAAACACATGTTTTAAACTATAGCAAGTACAAAGAAATTATAACGGGATGCTGTGGGTGACACCTCCAGTTTTCCCATGATACCCCTCCCTCAAAAGTTAATGTGTGATCATCACATTTCATGAGAAAAACAAAAGTTCTTAGAACTATTCTAAATTCTGAAAGTGATTCATGTGTTTCTACAGAATGAATGCCTGGTGGAGTATGGAGTATACTTCCTACTTTCCAAATGAAGTGAAATATGTTGCAAGAGGCTCATTTTACAAAAGCTCATACACCAGATAAAGATCCTTACTAACATGAGCCTAATGTACCTTACACCCTCATTATGCAGCATAGGTATAAACATATACACACACACACACACATATACTTGAACAACCTGTACTTCAGCAATGCATGGGTTTAACAATCTAGCACATTGTAAATATACAAATATTACTGATACATAACATCTACAATTTAAATGCCTTCAACAATTCATAAACTACCTCTTTTTACACCATTGACTTTCTTTCTCAGTCCTATTTAAGATCAGCAATCGTGGTAAAAAAATGTGAACTAGTCATATGGAGCTCAAATTTACCTGCAAAATGCATTTAAAGTCTTTATTTTTTAAATAAAGAAAATGTTAAAAACACACTGCAGATTCTCTTTAAAACAGACAGGTGAACCGTAACATACCTTGAGGGCGATGATAGCCAGATCTGTTTGTTCGGTGTCTGTTTATTTATCACATAGGTTCCAATGTCACTACCGATCTTAACTGTAAGAACACCATTCTAGTGGTAAAATTACAAAAACAAAATAAGGTTGTATACCTGTAAAAATTGCCAACACGTAACACTGCAATATTATTTATTTACTGTAAATTAAAGGAAGACAAAATCACAGGTCTTGATTTTACAGTCAAGAACTCAAGATTTAAAAACACAGGATAAAATAAGAGCAAAATTTTCTTCACGCTAGCCCACTTGCTTTTTTAAATATATACACACAAGAACAGAATGACCTTTTGGTGCCAAATTCCTGGCATTTAATGGAGAAGTACAGCCCATCCTCGTTTGGCTGTACTCCTCCTGTGCATCACAGGTGTGCAGTTCAGTCTGCACCCCTGTGACGCATTTTCAGCAGACAGGGGACGGAAGCTTGCTTTCGGCTGATGTCACAGAGCTGGTCCAGGCTCAAGAAAGATTGCGACCATATGGTTGGGATCCGCCCACATGCCTGGACCGGCACCTGGCTCAGCCTCTCAGGGAGCTGCTGAGATCCTGAGCCAGTTGCTCCCGCTCTTTGCTCAGGGAGCCCTAATGCCGCGTACACACGAGCGGATTTTCCGGCGGACTAGGTCCGACAGGATTAGTCCGGCGGACTAGGTCCGACAGGATTAGTCCGGCGGACAATCCAATAGTGTGTGGGCTAGTCCGATAGCTTTTCGGGATAAAAATCCGACGGACCTAGAAATAAAACGTGTTTCAAATCTGTCCGACGGACTAAAATTGGGAAAAATGTTCGTCTGTGTGCTGGTCCGACGGACCAAATACGACGCAAGGAAAGCTATCGGTTACTGGCTATTGAACTTCCTTTTTTAGTCCCGTTTACGTCATCACGTTCAAACCGAATGGACTTATGAACGGACCTAGTCCTATTGTGTGTGGCCAAGTCCGTTGGTTCGGAAAGTCCGTCGGAAAGACCGCTCGTGTGTACGCGGCATAAGAGCCAAGCTTTTGGTAGTGTTGGATCGCTCGGTTCTCAGTGTTAGATCCGGTGGGGGACAGATGCAACATCAGACCGATGCAGTATTCACCTAGGCAAGTATAATTAAAAAAAAATAAATACTTTTTTAATCACTAGCTTCCCAAACCAATTCTGTCATACATGTACAAATCTAGAAGACTGCATAGACCCCCCAAAAACTAAAATTTTTTTTAAGCAGAGGTCCTAGAGAATAAAATTGTGGGTGTTGCAATTTTTTATGTCACACGGTAGTTGCGTAGCGATTCTGTAAATGCAAAGTTTTTTGAAAATATACAGGTTTAATATATTTTGATGAACACAAACACAATATGAGAACATTTATTTTTTTTGTAAAATATAAAAAATGATGTTACGATGAATAAATAGATACCAAACATGCCATGCTTTAAAATTGCACACGTCCATGGAATAGCGACAAGCAATGGTACTTTAAATTATCCACAGGCGATGATTTAAAAGCCTTTACCAGTTTAGAGTGACACAGGAGGTCTGGCCCTAGAATTATTACAATACCTCACATGTGGCGCCATTACATATGTTGTGGGGTGCTGTAAATTTTTTTTATTGTTTATTTAATTTAAATTTTTTTTTACTTTTACACTGTACCTTTAATTTTTTTTTTTGATGGAACAGTAGCCAAGAGGTACACAACTTAAGAATACAATATCCTCTCTGTTCACAATGTAATATTGCCATAAGGTAATCTGAGGCTAGTAATAACCAGCTAAACACAACCCTTCTGTTCTATGACTCAAAGCTTATAATGCAATTGGCAAAAAACACATCCTTAGATTAACGCAGTTAAAGACCATCTGATGCTATAAACAAAACAAAGGAAGGTATTGATTTCAGTCCCAAGCAAAACTAATAGCATCCAATCATAATAATAATGTATTAGTTGGACATTAGTCAGACTGATCATTGCTAGCTAGTCTCTGGGACCCCAACTAACTCAGTAAGGGTCACTGTACAGTTTGTTAGCAGAACAACCCAGAAAAGGCTGTAACTAGATTAAAGTGGTGTTCCACCCGAAATGATACTTTTTAAATAAAAATACCCCTATAATACACAAGCTTAATGTATTCTAGTAAAGTTAGTCTGTAAACTAAGGTCTGTTTTGATAGTTTATAGCAGTAGTTTGTCATTTTATAAACTTACAGCAGGCCGTGGCCATCTTAAGTGTGGGCATCTGAAGCCAGACTGTATTTCTTTGTGGATCTCATGCTTTTAGATCTTGCACATGCTCAGTGCAGCACAAGCAGTGTAACAGGTTTGAGGTCAGGTTTCCATAGCAATGGCAGTTTCAGAGGAAGTTACCGCCCCTTCCCAGAAGGCATTGCAAACAGGAAATGATGCGATGGGCCGCGGCCAGGGAGGAGGAAGTGAAAAATGAATATAGCAGATATACAGTAGGTGCTGAGAAAAAAACAAAAAAAAAATATCCAATTTGTTTACAGTGCACAGTTTAGTAAGGGATGCTGAAGAGTTGTAAAAGTGGGTGGAACTCCACTTTAATATGGAAATCACCAAAATAAATAAACACATCCGATTGTGGGTTGCTCTTTTCTTTCTATAATTCACAAAGTGACATTAATTCCAAACAACAGTCTCTTACATCTGTAACACCAACCAGTAACAATGGTTTGAGAATAACATTAAAGAAAGGAAAGAGTGAAGAAGAAATGCATCTTAAGGAACAAAATCCCACTTATTCTGACCAGCAATGTCTTCGAAATTTCGAGAACATCGTTTAACCACTTCAATACTAGGCACTTTCGCCCCTTCCTGCCCAGGCCAATTTTCAGCTTTCAGCGCTGTCGCACTTTGAATGACAATTGCACGGTCATGCTACACTGTACCCAAACTATTTTTTTTATTATTTTGTTCCCACAAATAGAGCTTTCTTTTGGTGGTATTTGATCACTGCTGGGGTTTTTCTTTTTTTGTGGAACAAATAAAAATAAAGACCAAAAATTAAAAAGAAAAATAAAGGTTTTCTTTGTTTCCGTTATAAAATTTTGTAAACAAGTAAGTTTTCTCCTTTACTGACGGGCGCTGATGAGGCTGCACTGATAAGGCGGCACTAATTGGCACTGATGAGGTGGCACTGATGGGCACCAGCAGAGCAGGTGGCACTGGTATGCAGCACTGATGGGCATTGATAGGCGGCACTGATGGGTACTTATGGATGGCACTGATGGACACTGATCGATGGCACAGATGTGCATCACTGATAGGGAGTCATCTGGCAGGCATTAGTAATGGGCACTGAGTGGCACCATTTGTGGGCACTGACTGTCATCCCTGGTGGCCATAGGTGGCATACCTGGTCATCCATCCGTGGGGTTCACCCCTGGTGGTCCAGTGTGGGCATCTGCGAGGGGGCTGCACTGATAATCAATCACCACAGACCCCCGCCAGGAGAGCCGCCGATCGGCTCTCCTCTACTCGCGTCTGTCAGACGCGAGTGAGGAAAAGCCGATACACAGCTTTTCTTGTTTACACTGTGATCAGCCTTGATTGGACAAGGCTGATCACGTGGTAAATAGCCTCCGCCAGAGGCCCTTTACCGAGATCAGGGTAGCGGTGTGTCAGACTGACACCTTGCACCACCGATTGCCCCGCTGGCAGTTATCCTGAAAGAAGTCATACGACGTCCAATCAGGATAAATGAACCACCTCCCCGCCATCATTTTGCTATAGGCCGGGCGGGAAGTGGTTAAAGTGATACTAAACAGAGAAGTGCTAATTGTCATAATTCATTCACATAAATCATATACATCATAGATTATTTGTTTTTTTTTAAATCCTCATTCCTGCAGCACTGTTGTGTGGTCACATGACCTCTCCCAGTTCTTTGGCATCTGCAGGGAAAGATCTATTACTCTGCTGATGTATGCGCTCTACAGAGTGTGTCTGAACAGCCTCGATTTGTGCTATGCTGGTCACATGACAAAAAAACCCACAATTTTAGACGAGCAATTCAAATTAAATTATAAACATCAAAAAACAGTTTTACTTCTCCCTATAAATTTTTATTGAACATCGGATGTGTAGTTTTTTTTTTCATTAATACGGTATAGGCAACGTCAAAGCTTTTTTTTGAGCGTTTCTTAAGGAGTAAAATCAATAAAAACATACTATATCCCGCCCCCATAGTGTTTAGCAATAGGGGGACATGAAGGAGGAGGGAATGTCCTTTACCACTGTGTATACGTCCACATGTGTTACTCTATAGTCCTGGGCTGCACAGATAAGATAAAAGAAAAAATTAACAGTTTAAGGGAACTGAAACTGGAGCATGCTCAGTAGATGGCAACAGCTGGTCTATACAATCTCAGGCTGCAGTGGGGACAAAGAGAAGATGGTTGCAACAGCTGAAGGCAGGATCAACCAGGTATTCACTCTACACAAAACAAATGCTTTGGTGGCTTT
Organism: Lithobates clamitans; assembly: GCA_037952925.1. Taxonomy (NCBI): domain Eukaryota; kingdom Metazoa; phylum Chordata; class Amphibia; order Anura; family Ranidae; genus Lithobates; species Lithobates clamitans. Next base: position 4,459,215 of record JBBGZY010000093.1, read on the forward strand.
GTGAGTATGAACACTCTGGTATATAGCATGTAATTAGAGTTTTTCATAGTCTGGTTTAATGACACTTTAACAGACCTGGGAGAGCTGAATGACGACAAAGTGTGTAGCTCAGTGATTTTCAACCAGGGTGCTTTGGCAAAAATGCCCAAACATTGCCCAAAAAAAATTGTATACAAGAAAGCGGGTGGATCAAGCCTGCATTTTAGTTACACAAAGCCACAGGTTTTTCATTGTGCACCATTGCAACATTCTAGCTGCCAGGATCATAACAACCAACTATGTCTTTGGGTGATAAGAAGGACATTAGGTGCCTGCACAGCAATCAAGAAACACTGGAATACTAGTCAGTACCAATGTGCAAAGGTGTGTTTGCTTTGGAAGCATAAATCGCCTCTAACGCTGGGTGTTCTATGCGTGTAGCATAATGTGTAACTAGTTTTGTTTTTAAAATTTTTAGAATCAGGTGCAGAATTTTAAAGGGTGACTGAAAAAAGGTTGAGAAACACTGGATGTAGGTGACCAACCTGATGAAAGTAGGTGTGGGGTTATAAATGAAACTTAAATTGATTGTTTGGAGGTGCTAAATCTGTAATATGTTTAATTACATATGCATTCCGCAAATCAAAATAACACATAGTATACATCTATATATTATTTATGGCAGTGGGGCCTTAAATGAATATGGTATACCTTTCTGAAAAATACAGCCAAAGAATTACTTAATGGGTAAAAGTTGTCAAAGCATTGCCTTTCACCAGTCACTTATACGCTATAAATATGTTCTATTATTACCTTTATTATGTAAAGTCAACTTACTCTACCCGTATTCACAACACATGTAAAAGCAGACATACACTGCTAAGACACAAAAGGATGTATTTACTAAAGGCAAATAGGTTGTTCACTTTGCAAAGGAATTTTCCCCAGAGCTTAGTGAAAGTGGTGAAAATTCACTTTGCAAGAATACCCAATCACAAGGGAACTTTTTTATTTATTTATTTTTTTTTGCTTGCACCTGATTGGATGATGAAAATCAACAGAGCTTTAGCTCATTCACAAAACTAAGGGAAAAAACCCATTGTAAAGTGAAAATTCCCAAAGTGAACAGTCTATTTGCCTTTAGTAATACAACCTTAAAATGTCTGGTACACAAAGATGTGTCATAATTGTTAAAACTTCTACCACTACAGTCTAACCTATCACTGTCCTTTCAGGTCTGATTATTTAAATGACAATATGTATCTTCCAAATATATACTGAACATGTACCTTTTACTTCGCTACAATATTATAAACGTCCCACCATCCCTCTGCACTCCTGTAGTATTGGATACTATTAACTACTTGCCGACCGCCGCCATCGTTATACGTCGGCTGTTTGAGGTGGAGTATCGCTGTTATGGCAGCAGCTAGCTGCCATTACCCCGGTCTTCTCTTATTCAGCAGGCGGTCGGCTTTCAGATAAGAGTGGTCTCTGTGGCGGATTCGCCGAAAGATCACTTTTATCGGGGGTGGGATAGCACCCCCCTCCCGCCACGCTCCGCTGTCCTCCGCCGCTTACCGGAGCTGTCGGAGGCAATTGGATCCTTCTCCCTGTATAGTATGGAGCTGAGTGAGGGGAGATGGCCCCCACCTGGCTCCATAACATCACTTCTGCCTATAGCTCTTAAAGGGAATTTCAAACGACATTTTTTTTTTATTCTATTGCATTTTAGTGTAAATATGAGATCTGAGGTCTTTTTGACCCCAGATCTCATATTTAAGAGGTCCTGTCATGCTTTTTTTTTCTATTACAAGGGATGCTTACATTCCTTGTAATAGGAATACAAGTGACACAATTTTTTTTTTTTTTAAAAGAACAGTGTAAAAATAAATAATGAAAAGTAAAATAAATAAGAAAAAAAATAAATGAAAAAATTCAACGCGCCCTGTCCTGCCAAGCATACGTGAGTAGCGCCCGCATATGTAAAACGGCGTTCAAACCACACATGTGAGGTATCACCGCAATTGGTAGAGCGAGAGCAATAATTCTAGCCCTAGACCTCCTCTGTAACTCAAAATATGCAACCTGTAAAACTTTTTAAACATCGCCTATGGAGATTAAGGGTAAGAATTTGTCGCCATTCCACGAGCTGGCACAATTATGAAGTTGTCGAGTATCAATTTACTCGGTGTAACATCATCTTTTACAATATTTATATATATAAAAAAAAAATTGGGCTAACTTTACTGTTGTTTTACTTTTTAATTCAAAAAAGTGTATTTCTTTTTTCTTTTTCCCTCAATTTTGTGAGTAAAGTGGGGTGAAAGACTGGTGAAAGATTAGAAGGGTGTAAGGGTAATAGGAAATTAACGTAGGAATATTAAGATATAAAGGAAGGGAATAATGAAAGTAATGGAGTAATAATCATGATCCTTTATTGATATTTAAATGATGAAAACAATGTATGTTTTAATGAATGATTTATAATTGTTAAGGCCTCTTTCACATGAACGATCCGTTCAGGTCCGCCTGTCAGTTTTTTAGGCGGACCTGAACGGACCCTCCATAGACCTCTATGGAGCATCGGATGTCATTGGTGACATGTCCGCTGACATCCGACCCGCTCCGATCCGAAAAAGTGTAACGGAGGAAAAACCTACTTTTCCATCCGTTTTCGGATCGGGTGACAATGGACTCTACGGTCCGTCGTCATCCGATCCCCCATAGGGGAGAGCGGCACTGCGACAGGTCCATCGCTGCACAGTGTGCAGCGACGGACCTGTCATCTGCCTGTCCAGTGGGGATCCACGGAGCGATCCCCGCTGAGCAAGCGGATGTTCACGAGGCGGATCATCACGGATCCGTCCCGTGTGAAAGGACCCTTATACTTTTAAAAAAAATGTAATAAAAAGAAATTGAAAACAAAAAAGTGTATTCTTTTTAAAAAAAAGTGCGCTTGTAAGACCGCTGCGCAAATACGGTGTGACAGAAAGTATTGCAAAGGACTGCCATTTTATTCTCTAGGGTGTTAGAAAAAAAAATATATAATGTTTGGGGGTTCCAAGTAATTTTCTAGCAACAAAAAAAACTGTTTTAAACCAGTAAACACCAAATCTCAAAACGAGGCTCTGTCCGCTGTCCGTGGTTAACCACTTGCCGACCGCCTCACGCCTATATACGTGAGCAGAGCGGCACGGGCAGGCAAAATCACGTACCTGAAACGTGATTGCCTTCCCGCGGGTGGGGGGTCCGATCGGACCCCCCCCCGGTGCCAGCTGCGGTCGGCATTTGGTTGGGAGCGATGACAGACGAGGGGGAGGCCATCCGATCGTGGCCCCCCCCTCGCGATCGCTCCCAGCCAATGAGAAACATCCCCTGCCTCTGTATAGTACACAGAGGCAGAGGATGTGATGTCATCTCTCCTCGGTCTGGCAGTTTCCGTTCCAGCGCAGAGGAGAGATGACATGTAAGTGCACCAAACACACACACAGTAGAACATGCCAGGCATACATTACACCCCCGATCCCCCCCCCCCCCCCAATCACCCCCCCCCCCCCGTCACAAACTGACAGCAAGCAGGTTTTTTATTTTACTTTTTTTTTTTTTTCCTGATTACTGCATAGTGTCAGTTTGTGACAGTTAGCAGTGGTGGGACAGTTAGGGTTAGCCCCCTGTAGGTCTAGGGTACCCCCCTAACCCCCCCTAATAAAGTTTTAACCCCTTGATCACCCCCCCTCACCAGTGTCACTAAGCGATCATTTTTCTGATCGCTGTATTAGTGTCGCTGGTGACGCTAGTTAGGGACGTAAATATTTAGGTTCGCCGTCAGTGTTTTATAGCGACAGGGACCCCCATATACTATCTAATAAATGTTTTAACCCCTTGATGGCCCCCTAGTTAACCCTTTCACCACTGATCACCGTATAACCGTTACGGGTGACGCTGGTTAGTTCGTTTATTTTTTATAGTGTCAGGGCACCCGCCGTTTATTACCGAATAAAGGTTTAGCCCCCTGTAGGTCTAGGGTACCCCCCTTACCCCCCTAATAAAGTTTTAACCCCTTGATCACCCCCTGTCGCCAGTGTCGCTAAGCGATCATTTTTCTGATCGCTGTATTAGTGTCGCTGGTGACGCTAGTTAGGGACGTAAATATTAAGGTTCGCCGTCAGTGTTTTATAGCGACAGGGACCCCCATATGCTATCTAATAAATGTTTTAACCCCTTGGTGGCCCCCTAGTTAACCCTTTCACCACTGATCACCGTATAACCGTTACGGGTGACGCTGGTTAGTTCGTTTATTTTTTATAGTGTCAGGGCACCCGCCGTTTATTACCGAATAAAGGTTTAGCCCCCTGATCGCCCGGCGGTGATATGCGTCGCCCTAGGCAGCGTCAGATTAGCGCCAGTACCGCGAACACCCACGCACGCACCGTACACCTCCCTTAGTGGTATAGTCCCTGAACGCATCAATATCTGATCCGATCAGATCTATACTAGCCTCCCCAGCAGTTTAGGGTTCCCAAAAACGCAGTGTTAGTGGGATCAGCCCAGATACCTGCTAGCACCTGCGTTTTGCCCCTCCGCCCGGCCCAGCCCAGTCCAGCCCACCCAAGTGCAGTATCGATCGATCACTGACACTTTTTTTTGTAGCGTTTTGGTGAACTGGCAAGCACCAGCGGCGTAGTACACCCCGGTCGTAGTCAAACCAGCACTGCAGTAACACTTGGTGAATGTTTTGAACGCTACCATGCACTAGTTGAGTATTAGCGTAGCGTACAGCACTGCACAGACTAGGCACACTTTCACAGGGTCTCCCAAGATGCCATCGCATTTTGAGAGACTCGAACCTGGAACCGGTTACAGTTATAAAAGTTACAGTTACAAAAAAAAAGTGTAAAAAAAAAAAAAACACAAACAAAAATAAAAAAAAATAGTTGTCGTTTTATTGTTCTCTCTCTCTCTCTATTCTCTCTCTATTGTTCTGCTCTTTTTTACTGTATTCTATTCTGCAATGTTTTATTGTTATTATGTTTTATCATGTTTGCTTTTCAGGTATGTAATTATTTATACTTTACCGTTTACTGTGCTTTATTGTTAACCATTTTTTTGTCTTCAGGTACGCCATTCACGACTTTGAGTGGTTATACCAGAATGATGCCTGCAGGTTTAGGTATCATCTTGGTATCATTCTTTTTAGCCAGCGGTCGGCTTTCATGTAAAAGCAATCCTAGCGGCTAATTAGCCTCTAGACTGCTTTTACAAGCAGTGGGAGGGAATGCCCCCCCCCCACCGTCTTCCGTGTTTTTCTCTGGCTCTCCTGTCTCAACAGGGAACCTGAGAATGCAGCCGGTGATTCAGCCAGCTGACCATAGAGCTGATCAGAGACCAGAGTGGCTCCAAACATCTCTATGGCCTAAGAAACTGGAAGCTACGAGCATTTTATGACTTAGATTTCGCCGGATGTAAATAGCGCCATTGGGGAAGCATTTTATCACACCGATCTTGGTGTGGTCAGATGCTTTGAGGGCAGAGGAGAGATCTAGGGTCTAATAGACCCCAATTTTTTCAAAAAAGAGTACCTGTCACTACCTATTGCTATCATAGGGGATATTTACATTCCCTGAGATAACAATAAAAATGATTTAAAAAAAAAAAAATTAAAGGAACAGTTTAAAAATAAGATAAAAAAGCAAAAAAAAATAAAGAAAAAAAATAAATAAATAAAAAGCACCCCTGTCCCCCCTGCTCTCGCGCTAAGGCGAACGCAAGCGGCGGTCTGGCGTCAAACGTAAACAGCAATTGCACCATGCATGTGAGGTATCACCGCGAAGGTCAGATCGAGGGCAGTAATTTTAGCAGTAGACCTCCTCTGTAAATCTAAAGTGGTAACCTGTAAAGGCTTTTAAAAATGTATTAATTTTGTTGCCACTGCACGTTTGTGCGCAATTTTAAAGCATGTCATGTTTGGTATCCATGTACTCGGCCTAAGATCATCTTTTTTATTTCATCAAACATTTGGGCAATATAGTGTGTTTTAGTGCATTAAAATTTAAAAAAGTGTGTTTTTTCCCCAAAAAAAGCGTTTGAAAATCGCTGCGCAAATACTGTGTGAAAAAAAAAAAAATGAAACACCCACCATTTTAATCTGTAGGGCAATTGCTTTAAAATAATATATAATGTTTGGGGGTTCAAAGTAATTTTCTTGCAAAAAAAAATAATTTTTTCATGTAATCAAAAAGTGTCAGAAAGGGCTTTGTCTTCAAGTGGTTAGAAGAGTGGGTGATGTGTGACATAAGCTTCTAAATGTTGTGCATAAAATGCCAGGACAGTTCAAACCCCCCCCCCAAATGACCCCATTTTGGAAAGTAGACACCCCAAGCTATTTGCTGAGAGTCATGTCGAGTCCATGGAATATTTTATATTGTGACACAAGTTGCGGGAAAGAGACAATTTATTTATTTATTTATTTTTTTTTTTGCACAAAGTTGTCACTAAATGTTATATTGCTCAAACATGCAATGGGAATATGTGAAATTACACCCCAAAATAAATTCTGTTGCTTCTCCCGAGTACGGGGATACCACATGTGTGGGACTTTTTGGGAGCCTAGCCGCGCACGGGACCCCGAAAACCAAGCACCGCCTTCAGGCTTTCTAAGGCCGTAAATTTTTGATTTCACTCCTCACTACCTATCACAGTTTCGGAGGCCATGGAATGCCCAGGTGGCACAAACCCCCCCAAATTACCCCATTTTGGAAAGTAGACACCCCAAGCTATTTGCTGAGAGGTATAGTGAGTATTTTGCAGACCTCACTTTTTGTCACAAAGTTTTGAAAATTGAAAAAAAAAAATTTTTTTTCTGGTCTTTCTTCATTTTCAAAAACAAATGAGAGCTGCAAAATACTCACCATGCCTCTCAGCAAATAGCTTGGGGTGTCTACTTTCCAAAATGGGGTCATTTGAGGGGGGTTTGTGCCACCTGGGCATTTTATGGCCTTAAAAACTGTGATAGGTAGTGAGGAGTAAAATCAAAAATGTATGCCCTTAGAAATCCTGAAGGTGGTGCTGGGTTTTCGGGGCCCCGTACGCGGCTAGGCTCCCAAAAAGTGCCACACATGTGGTATCCCCGTACTCAGGAGAAGCAGCTGAATGTATTTTGGGGTGCAATTCCACATATGCCCATGTCCTGTGTGAGCAATATATCATTTAGTGACAACTTTTTGTAATTTTTTTTTTTTCTTTTTTTTGTCATTATTCAATCACTTGGGACAAAAAAAAAAAAAATATTCAATGGGCTCAACATGCCTCTCAGCAATTTCCTTGGGGTGTCTACTTTCCAAAATGGGGTCATTTGGGGGGGTTTTGTACTGCCCTGCCATTTTAGCACCTCAAGAAATGACATAGGCAGTCAGAAACTAAAAGCTGTGTAAATTCCAGAAAATGTACCCTAGTTTGTAGACGCTATAACTTTTGCGCAAACCAATAAATATACGCTCATTGACATTTTTTTTACCAAAGACATGTGGCCGAATACATTTTGGCCTAAATGTATGACTAAAATTTAGTTTATTGGATTTTTTTTATAACAAAAAGTAGAAAATATCATTTTTTTTCAAAATTTTCAGTCTTTTTCCGTTTATAGCGCAAAAAATAAAAACGGCAGAGGTGATCAAATATCATCAAAAGAAAGCTCTATTTGTGGGAAGAAAAGGACGCAAATTTAGTTTGGGTAGAGCATTGCATGACCGCGCAATTAGCAGTTAAAGCGACGCAGTGCCGAATTGTAAAAAGTGCTCTGGTCAGGAAGGGGGTAAATCCTTCCGGGGCTGAAGTGGTTAAATGACCGTTATATAATGTGAAAATTGGTCATGCTAATATGAATGACAAGTTGGCCGCTTCTGAGGACTGCTTCTCTGGGATATCTTCTGACCAATTGGACCATCTTTCATCCTGATCTGGAGCCTAGATTTGGAGGTCCCATATATTGGTGTTTACACCACATGCCTTGTTGACTCATTGAGCATATGCCCATTTGAGTCTTCTTACTCCGGTAAGCCTCCTTACTAACTGGTGGTGGTTTCACGTAGATTCCCTTTCCTGGCTATTAGGGGTGCTGAAATTAATCGTTGCATCGCGATTCGGGTGTCCCTGATGCGGCACCGATGCATACGACTGTAAAATCGATTCCCTGGTGACGTCATCCCGACTTGCCCCGCCCCACCCGGGAGAGCACTCCGAGCGTATTGTTAAAAATTACTGTGTTTTAATAAATCACGAGTTACAATGAATGAAGTGCCCTGCTGTATGTGCTTTTTTAAAAAATATGGAACTTAATACCGAATTTCACATTACAATACATCCCGTGTGACTGCCCGGCCCACCTCTCTCCTGACATCAGTGGGGAATTTTCAGCCCCGCCTCTCTTCTGATCTAATTGCTACAGTCAGTGGGCGGGGCTAAGAATTCCCCACTGATGTCAGGAGAGACATGAGACGAGACGAGAAAGGTGGGCTGGGCTGGGCAGGGCAGTCACATGAGCAGGATGTATTGTACTGTGAAATTTGGTATGAAGTTCCATATTTTTTAAAGAAGCACATACAGCGGGGCACTTAATTTATTGTTACATGGCATTTATTAAAACACAGTAATTTTGGCTTTGACTTTGTAGCTGACAGATTGTACACGCTTGTTCCATCTACAAAGGTAATTGGCCACGAGGATGAAAATCACAGGGTCTTTCCCTCTATGATCTTGTTTGGACACAGCTCTATCATACAATACGGGAACCCTGCTCTGGTTGGCTAAACCCTCTGAAGATGAAACAAAGGCACCACTCTAAGTGCTGTAAAACACATGGAGTTTAATAAAAACTGTAAGAAAGGTACTCACAAAAGGTACAATGTAAATAGGCATGTTGGCAAAAAACTGCCGGATATCCTGGAAGTGGGTCTGATCTGGTTCCTTGATCGCGGTGGTCTCCGGTGAACAGGCTGCGCCGATGGATGCCGACACTTCCTGTCGTTGGAACGCACGCTGACAACCAAGGGGATGAGGTCATGTTCGGAATCAGGAATGGATACGCTATGCTCCTTCCTCAGGCCTGTCCACCGGAGACCACCACGATCTAGGAACCAGATCAGACCCACTTCCAGGATATCCGGCAGTTTTTTTGCCAACATGCCTGTTTACATTGTACCTTTGTGAGTACCTCTCTTACAGTTTTTATTAAACTCCATGTGTTTTACTGCACTTAGAGTGGCGCCTTTATTTAATCTCCAGAGTGTCCAGAGGATTGCTTCTTTTTCTTCAACAGGGCTGTCTTCTTAAGTTGCTATCGTCCCATGATCTTTATGGACATTACTATAGCCCATATAGGCATTATTACAGCCAATGCCATTTATAATTTTCATTTTTTATCTTTCTTTGTATTGTATTGTTTTACTTATTAGTTCCCCACTGGGAGCAACAGGGCTAGGGGTTTACACTGTGTTGGGCTCAGCGCTCACTTTATCCTTATATGTTGATAAATAAGTTGGACACTACCTCCTGTAGTTAAAACCTCCCTAATGACCACGAGCAACTCTGGGAGCACAGATTGATCTAGGATACTTGGGGTGGCACCCCCTATTTGGCCTGGACGGATACCTCAATCCCAGTATTTGAGTGTCTTTTTCAGCTGCTGGTGAAATCATTTTATGTTTGGGAATCACAGCATTTGGAGTGGTGAAAGCCGCATGGTCCCTGAGGAAAATCTGCACTATATGTGCAATTGAAACGCGTCGGACATTCATTTGTGAACCCCCCTCCTTTCCTTCAGCTGGTTTCCCTACTAATTTCCCTTACATATATGTTTTTATCATTGGTTATATGTGTTTTATGTTTTATTTATGTATTGCACAATAATATTGTAATTTTTTATACTCTTTACTGCCTGAGGTCCATTTCAAGTCCCATTTTTTGAGGAATCTTGTTATATTCACAGGGCTGTTTGTCAGCTGTGGATTGTAATCCCTCCTGACCTCCCAGCAGCAATGTGTGTGAATGTCTGTACCCTGTAGTGCACCGGATTAGTGCACTTTTTAAGAGAGTGAGGTTATTTTTAATTCAAAGCGGCATTCCAGTCAATCTTTTGTTTATTAAAAGTCAGCAGCTACAAAAAAAGCGTATCTTCTGACTTTTAATAAAAAGACACTCGCCTGTCCCACAATCCAGCGACGTGGCCACCCAAGCCTTCCCTTCTCTCCCCTGTCTGTCCACAGCGCTGGCAACACTACTGTGGGCATCCGGCTGTGACAGCTTGCAGCTTCACAGCCGGGTGCGCATGTCTCACTGTTCTGTCCTGAATGGCCAGGCAATCTTTTGGGACCTGTGATGTGTCCCAGAAGATTGCAGGGTGGAAGGGCCGCCTGGACGGCCCAAGCAGAAGTGGGAGCTCATCGGTAATCGTGATGCATCGCGGAATTGAATAGTTGACCAGATAATCGTAATCGAATCGTGAGATCAGTGAAGATGTGCACCCCTGCTGGCTATATAGTTTTTTTCACTGGACTGTTGTATTTGGTTGTATATGATTTAAAAACTTCTATATGATGGCACATGGACTTTAGTTTGGGTGTGAATTTCACATCACTTCTTTACTGGTTTTATTTTGTGTTTTTTCACATTATATATTAGACTGTATATATATGAATTTGCATGAATTTTTGAGCGCTGCACAAAATTTTACTTTTCATATATTCCTTGGTTTACACTTGAATTTTTCTACTGGTTAAATAACTATGTCAGAATATCCATGATGGAAGTATTCCAAGGTCAGTTAGCTTTTTTGTTTCATTTGCTCACTGAACCAACAGTGGACTGAACTGAATTAAGCACAAAAGTATATCCAACTTAGTAACAAACAGTCTCATTGTTCTGTAGACTGGAAAAAAGTCAATGTCACAGAAAAGAGGTTACAAGGACAAATAACAACAATTCCATTATAAGGACATTATCTTAATAAAGTTGCAAACTATCTGTACAAATTAAACAATCCAAAAATATCTATGAGAAAACAAACACAAGTTATACAGAATTTTAAAAATAAAGAACATTTTGCAACTCTGCAAGACTATGTTAGAGTGCCACCACTTGGTGATTTCTGTAACTGCAGCTATAATTAAATATCATACAATACACTGCTATCTCAATGAGTTTATCTTTCCATTGTAAAGTATCTAGTCTCAATCACAGGCATATTCCTTGAACCCTGACTTTCTGTGTTCAGGGAAATAGCTTATATGCTTTGTGCGTGTTACACATGTACTAGTGTAGATCCATTTATGTCTATGGAGCTGCTGTATGCAGCACCTGGGCTTCCTGGGTGCAGAAATACAACCAATTTTACATCCTGGCCTAATATGCCTGTGTGCATGAGGTATAAATGTTCATTCTCAAAATATCTTGAAAGGATAAGCTCACCTTTGGGGACATGTAACATGCTCCTGCAGCTCTCTGCCCAATCCCACTTCCTCCCTGTGACAGAGGGCTGGGGATCTTCTACCCGGACTCGCTGTCACAATTTGAAAACAGCATGGCCGTACAAGCTGGGGGAGGATGGCGGTTGTGGTGGATGGGATATTCAAACCTCAGCCCCCTTTACAGCAGTGTCCATCGTCCCCCAGTGTCCTCAGTCCCCCAGTGTCCTCAATTCCCCTTCACATAACAGCCCCCCCTTTACATTACAGTGCCCCTTTACATTATTGTAACAGGGACTGCTATGTAAAGGGGGCATTGTGATATAAAGGGGACTGAACTGTAAAGGGGCACAGTAACATCACAGTGCCCCTGCAGTCTGCCCCCTCCCCTCTTTTCCAACATCAATCTCTGCCTCCCCTGCTCAGGACTCCTACCTGCAGAGGTTGTTAACAGTCCTGGTGTTCTCTCCCAGCTCCTCTGCCTACCAGCATGGCCGATAATGTCCTCCTATCAGCAGGGCAGGGGGCCGGATGAGCTCGCCATTCCGATCTGCAGCTCCTCCTGCCCCCTTCCCCGATAATTGGATGACATTGTCAGCTGGGTGGGCGGAGATTGATTTTGGAAGATGAGCAGGAGATGATGTGTGGATAGGGTGTGTGATAGCCCTGTGTGGACTGTGGTCACCGCTCATCTCCTGCTGAGCAACCTGGTCAGCAACAGCGGTCAGGTCTGTGGCCCGGGGGTTGGGGACCTCTGCTTTAAAACCTCAGTTTTGCATCTGGATGCTACATCTCAAGCTTAACTAACTTGTAACTGGCTATTACTGCTTGGGGTCACTGTTTATTATCTTCAGTTCTTTTATACAATACAAGAGGCTGTCATCTGCTTTATGGAAATCTATACAGGGAGATCGGTGCTTGTAACTCCCCCCACCGCCGCACCAATCACCCCTGACTGCCTAGGTATCTGGTCAAGCATCGGAGCATTTAACTTGTGCAAATGCTCGATATGGGCACTAGTATCGGTATTGATGCAACCCTAGTGAAAATAAAAGAAAGCAAGCCTAAAAAAGAAAATGAATGCAGCCATCACATCTAAGGAATTGGTAGACTGTAATATACTGTAATAAATGTTTGTTTTTGGGGTGGAGTGTATAAAACCGGCACAGGCTCTCCTTTTGCATCTGCAGCAAGGCTACAAATGCATTCCCTTTGGTCCCTCCGCTTATAAGGGTCATGTCACACATGTGATTTTGCAGCTGCTACCAAATCAATCTCTTAAGTGTTTATTTGTTAGGAATAAATACATTGTGGTAAATTAAATGTTTTTGTAATACTAATATCAGATACTAAATTTCATCTTAATTGGCCCATTACTATATAATAGGCAGCATTACTGGTCAAAAGTAGTGGGCAGGATGTAGAAAGAGGAAAACGTTACCACTATCATAAATTGCTGAAACTTTGGAAAATATGGGGGTGAAAGGGTTGAAAACAATCCACTACTGCATCAGCTACTGATCTGAAAAAAATGAGTCTGTTCTAAGAGGCTGGCTTATCGATATAAACAATATACTGTTTACAGTGATTTGTCATCACGGTGACTACATAGTACAAAGCCGCTCAGAACAGCTCTGTACACTGTGTCTGTAAACCAAGTTATCTTTGAGTGACACGGTCCACAGCCATTAATGGGTGCACTTGCCACAAGTTATTTTTGTAGTACTGTATATAAGTTGCACTCCATAGTTACATAGTTAAAACAAATCCCTTGAATCCCTTCCTAATCTTCCAAAGGCAATCGGATATTTCCTGAATCAGGAGACTGGTGTTGTTCCCTACAAATGTTTTTAACTGCTATATTTTGTGCAATGCATCCAACTCTTTTGAAAAAAAAAAAAAAAAAAAAAAAAAACAAGCTACTGAGCTGAAAGATATTTGCCACACTATCATTTTTTTTACAATATGGTGTAGTGGGCTGGTTAACTAGTTTTGGCATTTTGGACATACGTAGCAGTTGTGAGCTGCTTTCTGTGTTGTGCAGCTGTCCTAATGCTCATCTGAAAAACTGATCCGAATAGCTGTAGCACAGGAGAGCCTGAAAACCCCCACTCAGTGGTTCCTGGGCTCTCCTGCTCCATTCCCTGATCTCCTTTGTGCAGTGTGAACACAGAAGCAAACTGCTCTGGCAAAACCCCGGTTACAAAGCCACAGTGTTTGCTTGTTGGTTAGAGTGGAGGGCAGAGAACACCTTAGGGGTTCAATACACTCCTGATGTCCCCAGAAAGAGGACCTGTCATCTGCCCAATGCCATCACATATGAGGCTTGTTAGCCCTCTTGTGATAGCAATGAATAGCAATGAAGGTAAATGTAAAAAATAAACATATTGAAAATATAATAAAATAAATGCATTTAACAAAAAAAAATAAAAATAATAATAATCATGAATTGAGCCACACGTGATATCTCTGCACAATTCTAGGTCTCTCATTTACGGTTAATTCTGAACTGAAAATCTGTAAAGGCATGAAAAGCGTCACCTATTGACAATTTTAAGTACCATAATTTTTTGCCATTACACTGCCGCAGATACGTTTTGAGGCTTGATATATTTGGCTTCTATTAATGTGACCTCATCTTTTATCTTGTACAAAATATTGGGGATTCAATTGTGTATGTGTGCGCATTTTAGTGTAATTTTTCCTGAACAAACAGATTTGATAATCAGTTGCACAAATATTGTGCAACAGAAAAAATTGCCTCTACCATCTTTTATTCTACAAGGCCTCTGCATTCAGAAAACATAAAAATGTTCTGGCAGAAAGGGGTGGTTCCATAATTTTAGAGGCAAAAATTTAGATTTTTAGCATGTGTGTGTGAAAAATGAAAAAAACAAACAAAAATGCTCTGGGGGGCGTGGTTAAAGAGCATGTATCCTTTAAAGTGGGGCTCCACTCAAAAGGGGAAACTGTGCTTTTCTGCCTCCCTTCCCTCCCTCCCCACTCCGCTGCCACATTTGGCACCTTTTGGGGGGGGGGGGTACCTGGTTTTGACAGGTATCCACTCCCACTTCCAGCTCAGTTGACTGCGGCAAACTGAACCGGAAGTTCGCCCTCCTCCTTCCACAGCAGCTGGCCCATTCACAAAGCGCCAGTTTTCCTTGGTTAACATGGCAGCACCTGATTAAAAAATTGGCTCGACTGAGGACACCGCTGGATTCCTGGACAGGTAAGTGACCTAATATTAAAAGTCAGCAGCTACGGTATTTGTAGCTGCTGACTTTGATTTTTTTTTTTTTTTGGGGGGGGGGGGGGGGGGGAGCCTGGAGCTCCTCTTTAACTCTGAAACAACAAACATTTTCTAGCAATCTGAAAGATTTCTTCTCAGAGACTCTACATATTTTTGTTAACATGGACATGTTTAATGGACAGAAACTTACCCCAAAAGACACATCATAATCGGCAGGTATAAAAGGCTGATCAGCCAGGTCCTCAAAGAACTCAGCTAGGGCATATAGTGTATCTGCTGCCAATTTTTCATACATTGTTTCATCTAATGCACTATGAAATAAGAAAAAATATGCTCAGTTACTAGACAAATACATAGTTTGAAAAGAAATGACATTCTGAAATGGGAAAAGCAATCATATTTACATTCCTTTAGACTGATGCCTTGCAGAATTCAGGATAAATAAATTTGTAAAAATAGCTCAGTGTGAAAATATTACCTACTGCTTGTCAAAGTTCCTGCTCGTCTGCTAGGGCATATCAGGATGTTTGTGCAGATATTCTTTATTGGTTGATTGGGCAATATACATAATGTATCCTAGAAATGAAAAAATACAAGAATGGTAAATTATATACCGTATATACTCGAGTATAAGTCGAATTTTTCAGCACATTTTTTTGTGCTGAAAGTGCCCCCCTCGACTTATACTCGAGTCAAGCACTTTTCTGCAGCAAAAAATTTCATTTTCCAAACCGACTTTGGGGCCCCATATCTCAGGGCCACTTGGTGCTAGGAACCCCAAATTTGGTATGCAAACACAGTGGAACTGGTACCACAACATATCCAAAGATAAAGTTCCTAGCACTAAGTGGCCCCGAGATACGGGGCCCCAAAATCGGTTCGGAAAATGTCATTCTCTGCTGAAGAAAAGTGCTTGACATTTTCTGAACCGACTTTGGGGCCCCATATCTCAGGGCCACTTGGTGCTAGGAACCCCAAATTTGGTGTGCAAACCCATTGGAACTGGTACCATAAAATATCCAAAGCTGGGGTTCCTATCACTAAGTGGCCCTGAGATATGGGGCCCCAAAACCGATTCGGAAAATGTCATTTTCTGCTGCAGAAAAGTGCTTGACATTTTCTGAACTGATTTTTGGGGCCCTGTATCTCGGGGCCACTTGGTGCTAGAAACCCCAGCTTTGGCAATTTTATGGTGCTAGTTCCACTGGGTTTGCACACCAAATTTGGGGTTCCTAGCACTACGTGGCCCCAAGATACAGGGCCCCAAATTTGGTCAACTGTGTCCATCTGCAGCAATGTCATTTCAGGACCCTTTGGGTTCAGAGACCCCAAATTTTGGCTGCAGCTAGGGGGCATCTAGGAACCCTTAACTACCGAGTTTGAAGTTCAGGGGACCTATGGCTGCAAATGGGCACAGTGAGGCATGCAAATGGGCACAGTGATGCTGCAAATGGGCATTGTTGACCCTCTTTTCCACTTACAGTAGCTGTGCATTTCTCACCCTCGTCTTATACTCGGGTCAATAAGTTTTTCCCATTTTTTTGTGGTAAATTAGGGCCTCGACTTATACTCGGAACGACTTATACTCGAGTATATACGGTATTCTTATTTACAATCTGTATCAAATTTAGTACTGGTATATATTGTACAAAACAGATTTCAATTGTCGACAAAAACAAAAGATATCATTATGAAGCCGTGCACACATTTTAGAATTATTTGTATGGCTAGAGGTTTCATCAATCAAATGGAAAAGTCAAAAACTGCAACTGGGAAGGAAGGAGAACTGCGTAATCTATCTGAAAGGAATATACATTTTCAAAGCAGTCAGATTTCCACTGTCATTTTGGTGCAGCCTGAGCCCTGGTTCACACTTGAGACACAGAAAGTCACATGACAAGTCAAAACACATTCATTTCAATGGGTTCTGTCTTAATCAATGTGACTTAAGTCTACACTACTTTTCCGGGACTTTGGTGCGACATGAGTGCCACAGATTGCAATGTTAAATCACAAAAGTCGCACGCGTTTGGGGTCACAGCAGTGTGAACCCAGGCTCAAAAATTAATAAATAATCCTACTGGTTCATTGGACAACACTTGGACGATACTTAAAGTGGATCTCCAACCTCTTTTTGCACTTTCTATAATTGATTCCTCCCCCTCTTTTTTCAGAATCCCCAAATAAATAAATATATATAAAAATATATAAGTGCCCCCTTTTCTTTTTATTTTATATTGAGCCAGCCCTGCACTTCCTAGAACCTAGATAGGCAAGAATGACGTAGCCGTCCAAGGGATACTCACGCACTGCCTTCCGGCAGACTTCAGGGCCATCTACTACACACTGCACCCTGTGGAATTGTGTCATCAAGGGGCCCACTGCAAGATCCTAGAAGAGATAGCCAGCTCCAGATGACGCAAACAAAGAAAATGGTGGCAGGCCATGAAGACTTGAAAAAAGGAGCAGTTACACTGCAAAACATGTAGCCACGCTCCACCCCACCCTCCCATGTGAGGTCACTACCAGCCCGGCCCCACACAGGCCACAAGCTCCAGGGATCCTGGTCATGTTCATGGTGTCCTACGCAGCTGCTGACAGCGGCATCTGCTTACTAGCTCCTGAGGCTCAACAGCAAACTGAACTGCGTGGATTACACACTCTTATCCTTCTGCATCTTGTGAGTTGCCATTTGTGATATTTAACCCCTTGGCGCCAGCCGCCTCCCAGGCCTTTAAGGTTCTAAATGACGGGAGGTGGGTATTCGGGTCATGTGACCGCTGTAATTGGCTGTCACATGATGGAACAGCTCCCGATCGCTAGTATGCATCGGCAGATTTACGGTAACCGCCACCTACCATGCTGGGAGCGTGCTCTCAGCAGTGTTTTACACAGGGCCGCATATATGCGGCTGCTCGGTGTGAAGGCCCACATGCCAAGGCCGCATATATGCGTTCGACCGGCGTGAAGAAGTTAATAAAGTCTTTTCCTATATACTGCACTTAGTTGGTGCCCATTTCCTTTATATATTACAGAGATTACTTTAGTCTCATTGAGAAGCTGCCACTTATATCTTTGAACCTATGAACTTTTTATTGTAAACCTACACCCCCACAGCACATTCACATGTATGGTTATGTTGTAGTTTAGCTGTATCACTACCTGTGCCATTCTCGATAATTCACTGGAATTGGCAAACATGTCTGTTTATGAGTCTACCATACGCAAGTCTTTGAACAGGCAGGGTGTCTATAGCAGAACACTATGATGCTGCTCTCCAAAAAAAAAAAAAACCCATTGCTGCGTGCCTGAAGTTTGCCAAATAGCACCTTGGCAAACCGCAGTGCTACTGGGAAAATGTTTTGTAGACTGAATTTAAGAATACTCAGCACTAAGTATGGCACAAAAAGGGCACAGCTTACTAACATCAAAACATCATCCCAACAGTGACGTATGGTGGAGGGAACATCGTGATTTGAGCTTGCTTTGCTGCCTCATGGCTTGGACCACTTGCCATCATTGAGGGGAAAATGCATTCTCGAGTTTATCAAAATATCCTACAGGATAATATCAGGGTGGCTGTTTACCAACTGAAGCTTAGCTTAGCAGATGGGTGCAAAACATTCAAAGAAGCCCAGAGGAGACATGCAGGGCCTTTTAGACTCTCTATGTCTCATTAAAAGAGAACCTGTCACCTAAAAATCTGCAAAAACATAAAATTACACCCAAGCACATAAAATCCCCCCCCCCCCCTATTTTTTTAAGGGTCCCTCCCACCTCCACTTATACGCACATACGAACGTAAACGTATGTGTCGGGGGCTTCTATGCATGAAAACGTTGATTGGGATACACGTTACATATTTCCGTACACGCCAGAGTGAGAGCAATAATTCTAGCACAGGACCTCCCCTGTAACACTAAACTGATTACCTACGAGGGCTTTTGAAGGGTAGTCTTTAGACCAGGGGTTGGGAACCTCGGCTCTCCAGCTGTGGTGAAACTACGAATCCCATCATGCCTCTGCATCTAGGAGTCATGCTTGTGATTGTCAGGTTCTTGCAATGTCTCATGGGACTTCAAAACAGCTGGAGAGCCAAGGTTCCCTACCCCTGCTATAGACAATACAGGGTACTGATGTTTGTTGTCATTTTATGGCCACATGTACATTTAAGATTTGACATTCTGGGTATCTATTTACTCAGCGAAACTTCTTCTTTTATATTTTATCAAAAATGTGGGTAGTTTATTGCGTTGGTTTGCCCTAAGATTCGCTTTAGTGTGTTTTTTACTAACGTTTTGTGTTTCCTAGACCTTTTTGGATGGTCTAGGAATAAAATAATAACAATAATAATAATAATAATAATAATAATAATAATATTTTATTCTCTAGGGTGTCGGTTTTTAAAAAAATATATAATGTTTGGAGATTTTTTGCATAATCTTCAGGGCTAAAAATATTTTTTTAAACGTGTGCGCAAAACAGCTCTGGCAGTGAAAAGGTTAACGCACACAATGCATTAGGATAAAAAAAAAACAAAAACAAAAAAACCTTCTACTTTTACAACCAATTCCAAGGAGTTCACATACTTTTTCTTGTCAATATGTTTTTCACATTATTTATTTGTATATCGAGAATATTGCAACTTTATTTATGTATGTTTATTTTGCAGATAACCACTTGATTGAGTGTATCACACTTTGTCTATTATCTGTCTACTTTATAAAGTATATGTCCTTGGTTGTAATGGCTGCCAACTAGAATTCTACAAACAAGGCAGCCCGACAACACTACTGCAAATTCAGAGACAGTAGCTTAGTGTTGTCAGCCTGCAACAGGAAATGCTGTTGCTAAAAGGTTTATCAGACAGGAGACTTTATATCACAAAAATTGTTTATGAAGATTGTATAGATCAGGGATATGCAATTAGCGGACCTCCAGCTGTTGCAAAACTACAAGTCCCATCATGCATCTTCCCCTGGGTGTCATGCTTGTGGCTGTCAGATTCTTGCTATGCCTCATGGGACTTGTAGTTCTGCAACAGCTGGAGGTCCACTAATTGCATATCCCTGGTATAGAGTGAGGCAGGGTGCCAAACATACTGACAGATAGATTTTGGGTTCAAATGGAACTAAACCCCTCCATGCTTGACAGCCAAAAAAAGCTGTCATCTTGGCCTCAGTTTCATCTACTGTTTCCACAGTGCTGAACATGTGATCAGTCAGGACATCAGCGATTTGGTGGCTTGACAGTTCGGTTGAGAGCACAATCAACTGTGACAGTTCTTTTTTTTCTCCTTTTACTTCAATGAGTCGGGAATGACCTGGCCTGCAGCTCAGTGGAGTAAAAAAAAAAAGGAAGTGTGGAGTTCAGCTAGAAATGAGTTCAAAGGATACCATGCTCATTGCTAACAGTTACCAGTCACTGCTTTAAAGCAGATCTAAACCCACTGCTTGAATGCAGTGAACAATAAGACCCCTTTCACACTGACAGTGCAGGGAAAGTCGGTGGTAAAGCGCCGCTAGTTTTAGCATTGTTTTAGAGGCGCTTTTCGGTCACTAGAGGGGAGTTTTTAACCCCCGCTAGTGGCCGAATAAAGGGTTAAAATCACCGCTGCTGAGGCACTTTGATTTCAATGGGCAGGGGCGCTTTAGGAGCGGTGTATACACCACTTCTAAAGCACCTCAAAGAAGCTGCTTGCAGGACTTTTTTGACGTCCTGCCAGCGCAGCGCCGCAGTGAGAAAGCACTCTGGCTTTTACACTGGGATTGCAGATGAGGCACTTTTCAGGTGCCATTTTCAGCGCTAAAGTGCCTGAAAAACGCCTCCAGTGTGAAAGGGGTCTTACTGTCACAGTTACTTGTGCTGTCAAACTGTCAAGCCTTTGAATGGCTGGTGTCATAACTGATTACATGTGCAGCACCATGGCAGTTGCAGATCAAACAGGGGTAAGATGGCGGCTTCCTTGGCTGTAAAATAGGAGGGTTTAGCTGCACATTATAGATGGTTTGTGCTGCTCCAAGAAGTGCCTTATCCACCAGAGGCAGAGGAGATCCATTGAGGGCTGGCCAGACTGATCCACAGTCTGCTCTAAGACTATAACCTTATGGACATTAAAGTGGGACTTTACCCATAACAACTTGATAAAATATAGTGTTCTTTAGCAAGTAACATACATTCCACATTAATCATTATGCTACCAAAATTATTGTGTGCTGTAAACTGCCTCCAGCATTGCTCCTATTTCTTCCTGCTGGAGGCTGCCATTTTGCTGAAACCCAGAGTGCCTGAGCAGCAGTAAATCTTTAAGCTGTCAGCAGATCGGCCTTTACAAATTCTACACAGTGCCTAAAAAGAGAGAGCAACTGAGCAATTTTAGAGCAGTTGAGATAGTGTATTACTGGATTCTAAACAGTAGAGCTGTACGATTCTGAATAAAATAAGAATCACAATTCTTTTGCTTAGAATAAAGATCATGATTCTGAAGAACTTTTTTATTGTAAAGATTTACAACCCCTGAACATTAGGTTATCAAACAAGATGGCAATAAAATAAGACATAATACTCTTTACTCCAATCAAAAAATGGCCTGATCATTAAGGGGGTAAAACCTTCCGGGGCTAAAGTGGTTAAACTGACTTCATTTGCAGACCAAAGTTCACCCCTTTGATCTGTAAATGAATAAACAGAAGGACAGATAAGAAGATACAATGTTTCTATTTATTTATTTTTCTTTTGGCTGAGTAATGTTGATAAACCTTGCTGGCTGTTTTTCTTTTTACAGCTGTGAGCAGGGGAACACCTCTGACAGCTGAATGAGTCATCGGTTGTTAAGCAAGCGGCAGCCCTGCTCCTTAACAACCGTTGATTACGGCTTTTTTTTTATTTTTTTAATTTCAGCTGTTAGTGAGGGAATCCTGCTGACAGATGAAATAACCGAGCCTGAAAGTATTGGTTTCGAGTCTCTGAGCATTTGCATGAGTATTGGTGCAACTCTACTTTTCACATGAATCATAGAAATGTTGGATTAAGTGGGGGGGTTGACTTGAGATCTCAATCTTTTAATGATTAATCGTGCAGCTCCACTTTCCTTGGAGGCACCTGTGTGTGCTAGCTTCCGAGCCACCCTGTCTGCATCTATTGACACAGAATGGGCGACTCGGCCCCACCCCCCTCACAGCATTTAAATGACAGCAGCGGAAGCCAATGTCTGCCACTGATATTAATCTGCCCAATAAGGGGAGAGACAGCAGTAAGAGCCACTGCTCTTGTGCACATCGCTGGATCAGATTTGACTTAGGGTTTTTACGTTAAAGTGTTACTAAACCAAGGACCCTGCATTCACTAGATCTGGTTCCCCACAGTACATGGAAATGCAATTCTTTTAGTAAATATAAATCACTTTTCTCATCAGCAGTACATAGTCGTGTGACTTCTATCACTATCTGGTTAATGCTTGTAGGAGGAGTTTTCGTCCTCCTCTGCCTGTCCTATCAGGCTGCAGGACCCCTGACCCTTTGTCTGGTGAGTGCCGATTGGCCCTATGCTGATCACATGCACTCTCCCGAGAAAAAGAAAAACTCTGTAGTAATGCACACCAAACTAAGCATGGGTAGAGTGCCCCCAAGGCTCCGTTCTATCAGGAGATGGTTTGGGGACAGTGGCAGAAGGGGAGGATCAAAGAAGACAGGATAAAACCGCCTTTTTTACACAATGCAGGGGGTTAACCCCTTCAGTTCCACAGTGAGTATAACCAGCATACTTTACTGCATATACAGATCGATTTTACTGTTGTGGGTTTAGTAATACTTTAATGCAATAAGGTAAAAAAAAAAAAAAAAATCTTGAGGCTTTAGAACCACTTTAGGCTACATTCTCATGGGTGACTAGCACCGGTGCAAATGACAGCAGCAGAAATCTACTGTGACCGCCGTGCCCTGTATATTTCCATGATAGGTTGGTGGTGGCTGCCTGCACTTACCTGCGGTGATCACTGCTGGACACACTTTTTACATTGCAGTGGAGGATCTGACTGTTCCTTTAGGATTACAATCTATTTTCTATTATTATTTATTATATATTCTATTATATAAGTGAGTAGCAGGAAGCCCCTGAGGTGATCACAAACAGCACAGGAAAGTATAGGAGGTCTATACATTGTAGTCAGGCTCTGCTAGTGACACCCTTCCTTGTTTCCCATTGAAATGCCCAGTCACGTGACCCTTGTAAGATGGGCAGACCTCACCCTATGAGACCTCTGCATGTCCTCCCCACTTATGTAATGTCATGTACTCACTGTGTATGCGGTCCTCACACACAGCCTGGAACCACTGCTCACGGTTCTTAGCTGCCTGAAACCAGTGACAGCTCTCAGTGACCTGCATAAAGCCCACATTGTCCCTGGAGCACACCGTGTCACATGTACATACACCGGTGTCTCGCCCCCTCTCCTATACATCGGGGTTCGATTCCCTGAGTCTATCGCCGTGAGAGCATATCTGTACTCAACTCTTCACGTCTATGCGTAAGCTTAGAAGCGCTTCTTTGCTGCCATCTAGTGGTAAAGCTGCAATGTTTCACATTCCTTTCTGTTTTAATGCAGAGAATTATGGCAGCAACTTTGTTGGGCTCTGACTTTGTGACAGGAAGAACACGAGTGAGTTTCACTGCAACAGGCTGTGTTTTATAATGTTTCAAAACGGGCATTGAAACAGGGAAGAAGTTATCAAACATTACTTTATGGGAGGCGAGAGAGAACTTGGTGTGTGTGGGGGAGGGTATGAGAACAACATGCCAAATTCATCCATCACATTACAGGATAAACAAGGAAGGTGAGATGTCCCAAAATCTCAAATTCCATATACTGCGCTTATCTGTGTGTGTGTGTATATATATATATATATATATATATATATATATAATTATTTTTGTGTGTATATTATTATTATACAAGATTTATATAGTGCCAACAGTTTGCGCAGTGCTTTACAACATCTGGGAAGACATTACAGTACAAAGTATATCACTTTAGCTTTGACATCTAATGTCCCATTATTTAGTTCCCAGTGTATCTGCACACTATCGCTCTATGCATCTGAGCCTGGCCCCTCCCCCCCCGTTGTTTTATATAAAGTTGCCCATCTATCCCATTCACTATGCTTGATAAAAGAGCGTGGCAGCCATAATACACGCAGCGCGAGCGCGCGCTCAGAAACGCGTTGCACCTTAGTGATGTCATTGCTCCACCCTGCTCTGCCTTATGCACTCCAAGCCTCGTTTTGGGACGTCTCAGCGCAAGGCCGTATCAGCAATACACAGCGAGGTCTTTATGCTCTGCAACGCCACGAGCGAGGGCATCTGACGGCTCACCGCCCCCACCTTCCTGGGGTATCTACACACACACACACACAGTTGTGCCTGACATATTCTATTCAAATAGACAAGTGGAGAAGTGGAGGAACCGTGACCTGGTCCTCTAGCTTGTTCCTGGGATGCTTTTACCTACAGATGTGCTCTTTTTATCTTCACCCATGAGAGTTGCCATTAGTTTGTTACTATTAAAGTGTTTTCAAACTGCTACACTTAGAGGCGCCTCTCTTCCTTGTTTATTCTTAGCTTCACTGGAATTTGGCTTCTATTCCTACTTGTTGGCAGCCCTGAGTGTACGGGCCTTATCTCTTACCCTATGTAATATGGACTAATTTACGGACTTTCTAGGTTTACATTAGAGCTACATGTTATTTGCAGCTTTTACTTGTTTTACATCCAAACGTTTTGAGCAGTGGCAGCTGGTGTTTTTTTTTGGGGGGGGGGGGGGCAGCAAACAACCGGTCGCCTGGTGGCCTCCTCTTCTGCATCACGGCGGCTTCCGCAATGCATCTCCTCCCTCCTCCTCCTAGACGTCCAATAGGATCACCTGTCCTTTCAGCCAATCAGGTGACCGGTCTCAAGACCCCCTTCCTGATTGACCAGGAGGAGGATCAGTGTGGCAATTGCAAATGTTCATTCGCTATTGTTACACAACTGGGTGGGCTCGGAGCGCAGTGCCCTGAGCCCCAAGCCCAAGCTTTTTCAAGCCTATTAGAGCCTCTGGCTCTAGTGTTGGAAGGCAACATGGTTTAATATCATATTTCTGGAGTTTCTTTCTGGTTGATACAACCAAGTTGGAATACAGCAAGTTGCACATCAGAGATTTGTAGAACAAAAGCTTGGCTCCTGATCAACTGCTGCGATAACATTATGCAAGCAAGCTTCAAAAAGGACCATAGCTGATAAGATGATTGATGAATATCCTGCTACAGAAGATCAAAGGGCCAGCTAAGACTGAAGGACCCAGGTCACATAGCGATGATACACGGACAAATACTGCCCCTAGAGGCCAATACAGCAGGGCGCACAGAGATATAATATATTGAGAAGGACTGCCCCGGAACTACTTTCATTCATTAAAAATCTAAATGGGCAGGCAATGGGATTGGGTCTGGACGGTGTATGGATGAAGTTTAAAAAGTGCACACAGAAGGGAAGTCGTCCCTTTTTTGCTCTTGGCTCTTACCTGATGGTTCTCTGAGCCTCATGACTCTCTGTTACCATTTTTGAGCCCAGCTGATGAGACAATATCTAGAGGACAGCCTTGTTATAAGTATATTTGATGTTATTATTATATGCTCTATAATATTTTCCTTTAGTATTTTCATGTTAGCATTTTTCTATTTGCTTGGGAAATAAATAAGATGTTTTATTAACCCGTGTGTTTGTTTTCATATCTAACCTTAAATTATTGTGTTATCAACAGTAACACTGTCAGAGCTTTAATAGACTAGCTAACTATAGGAATAGACAAATTAATACACATATGGAATAAATAGAGGGAATGCGTAACCCCCCTTGGATAAGTTATTTAGTTTAGAATTTATTTAATCTAGTCATGTGCTTCAAACCCCCCCCCCCCCTTCATTGGAATCCATGGTCCGGCACACTGCATGTAGATCAGGGGGCCAGACTAATGGAAGGGCCGCCACTGGTTTTGAGAATAACACAAATATTAATTTTCACAAAGTTTGCTGCTTCAGTGTTTTTAGATCTTTTTGTTAGATGTTACAATGATATACTGAGGTATAATTACAAGTATTCTGTAAGTGCCAAAGGCTTTTATTGACAATTACATTAAGTTTATGCAAAGAGTCAATATTTGCAGGGTTGACCCTTCTTTTTCAAGACCTCTGCAATTCACCCTGGCATGCTGTCAATCAACTTCTGGGCCACATCCTGACTGATGGCAGCCCATTCTTGCATAATAAATGCTTGGAGTTTGCCAGCATTTGTGGAGTTTTTTTGTTCACCTGCCTCTTGAGGATTGTCAAGTTCCCAAAGGGATTACGGTCTGGGGAGATTCCTGGCCATGGATCCCGTTATTTTGCCTTTCCTCTGATCACCTCTGTGATCAGGTATTGTTGATGACGTTGGATGGGCGCGACGATTCGCGCATGCCCAGTAGTATGGACCTCTCCGCCCAGCGTCTACACCCATGGTGTACACACGCCAGAGGGATGGAGCACATTGACGCTGGCTATACTTCCACCATTATCCACATCATACGTCCAAGGGCGGTGGCCATTGAGACGCCGGGCGGTGGGAGCATGAAAGGAATGGCAGCGTTTTCACACTGCATACCATTGGGCTCTCACTATGTTTTTATTATTAGGGCTTAATGAATGCAAGCTTTTCTGTATATGTGAAGTATCCATGGGATAACTACCTCCAGCTTGAATGGCTATAAAGTTAACCTAGAGACTATCTAGTGAGTGTATCTAGGAAAAAACTGATACATTTTCTACCCACATATCGCTTCTAATTCTAAATGACCCTCTATAGTTTTGATATATGTTGTAGGTTTTTTACCTATTGATCATACAACTATAGTCTGAACTGTTCCTAATCCTTCTAATCAAGTGGATATATAAGATTCTATCTATTTAGAGGTCTATACAAGGTATGTTTTTGTTTTACTATTGGAAGCATACTTCTAGAACCTGTATTACATATACATATGAGTTTAGTGATCAATGCTTGAATGCTTGGCGTTTGTCAGCATTTTTGCGTTTTTTTTGTTCACCTGCCTCTTGAGGATTGACCACAAATTCTCAATGAGATTTATGGTCTGGGGGCCATGGACCCAAAATTTCGATGTTTTGTTTCCAAAGACACTTAGTTATCATTTTTGTCTTATGTCAAGATGCTCCATCATGCTGGGAAAGGCTCCATCATGCTTCCTCACCAAACTGTTCTTGGGTGGTTGGGAGAAGAGAGGATGTTTTTGTACCATTCTTTATTCATGGATGTGTTCATAGGCAAAATTGGGAGAGAGCCCACTCCCTTGGCTGAGAAGCAACCCCACACATGAATGGTCTCAGGATGCTTTACTGTTGGCATGAACAGGACGTATATGTGTATATGCACTCACACCTGCCTGCTGCGATTCCTGAGCAAGCTCTGCACTGGTGGTGCCCCGATCCCGCAGCTGAATCAAGGAGACGGTCCTGGTGCTTGCTAGACTTTCTTGGGCGCCCTGAAGCCTTCTTCACAGCAATTGAACCTTGAAGTTCTTGATGATCCAATAAGTGGTTGAGTTAGGTGCAATCTTAGTAACAGCAATATCCTTGCCCGTGAATCCTTTTTTGTGCAAAGCAATGATGATGGCACGTGTTTCCTTGCAAGTAACATGGTTAATAGGGATGGGCTTAGGCGTGTCTGGATCCTAGTCCCAACCCACCTGAGCAAACCCCTCAGGAAGCTGTCACTGCACAGTGCCAATCATGAGCAGTCTAGTGTCAGAAACCATAAATCAGACCGAGACAGAAGTACAGTTAATCACACTTGTTTAATAATAATAAAAAAGGTAAACAGAGTAAGCATAGTCAATACATAGCCAGAGTTCAGTAACCAGATTGGGTAGTCAGCCAATGCCAATGTCAGAGAGCCAGAGATCAACGTAGTAGTACAGCAAGCAGGATCAGGAGCCAGAAGGGACGTCAGCCGAGCAAGTCTTCAACAGGAACGCAGGAGAAAATCTCTGAGATGTGACCAAAGGCGAAGGCAGAGATGAAGTGAGCTGGATGGCTTTAAGTAGGCAGGACTAACGAGCAGATCATCAACAGCTGAGTCACTGTGAAGACTTCTCAAGGACCCCTCCCCTCGGAGGACCACCGGGCTTGAGGGGAAATTGTCTATGGAAATCACAGAGGATGACAGGGGCATGTACGTCCAAGGATAAGACCCAAGAGCGTTCCTCCGGACCGTACCCCTTCCAATGTACCAGGTATTGTATGCGCCCATGGAACCTATGAGAGTCAATGGATTGTACTTCATACTCCTCATGGTTCTCAACCTGTATAGGGTGAGGACGTTGCACCGAGGTGGTAAAGCGGTTGCAGACCAAAGGTTTCAATAAGGAGACATGAAACACATTAGAGATGCGCATACTAGGAGGAAGGTCCAATGCGTAAGCCACTGGGTTAATCCTGCGAAGGATACGGAAAGACCCAATAAACCAAGGTGCGAACTTCAAAGAAGGAACACGAAGTCGGAGGTTGCGAGATGACAGCCAGACTCTGTCCCCAACCTGGTAGGAAGAAGATAGGGGTGGTGCTAAGTTGGTCTAGAGCAGTGGTGTCCAAACTATGGCCCTCCAGTTGTTAAGGAACTACAACTCCCATCATGCCTAGTCATGTCTCTGAATGTCAGAGTTTTACAATGCCTCATGGGAAGTGTAATTCCGCAACAGCTGGAGGGCCGTAGTTTGGACACCCCTGGTCTAGAGAGTAGGGTAAACCCACATCCCCAATGTGTCTAGGCAAATGGAAAATTGTTCCTCTTGCGAGACTTTAAAAGGAGAACCTACTCGGGAGTAATGAAGAATATGAGGAGTGTAAGTTTTGAATGAAATTAGGTGTTTATTAAGGATGTATACCTAAGGAGGTCTATAGTACACAGGGTAAATGTAACATGGTTACAAAACAAAAAGGGGAGGGGGTTTACAGGATGCGTAATACAGACAGAGAAATTGCAATACAATATGCATAGATACACAATCAAAGAACTCCGGTGCATATGGATTACACATACGGGGAGTACCCAACGCGTTTCGAGATACACTCTTCTTCAGGGGTATCTGATTGAAATCAGCATAAACAGAGGTATGTCATGTGGTATTGCTTGGGAGAGTGTGTATATTAATGCATCCATTTAAAAGCATTCAGGCAGAGAGGGGGTAGGTGAGGGGACATGTTGCCACATGCACACTAAGGTATGTGCTCGCTCCTAGTCCAGGTCAGGCAGGCCGTGTGTACCTTTTCCCAGTAGGGGCACCAGGGAGGATTGTTCCCCAACAGAAGGCGCCAGAAGCACCAACGGGTATGGTGGTCCTGGGGTGGGCTCCAATCTGGAGTGGGTGGTGGAGGCTGTGCCTTAGATGTCCTTTAGGAATGTATATGGGGTGGCAGGCACCAACAGGTCAAGTGATTGCCCAATGTGGCATGAACCGAACCCCGGCAAGATGAAGCCCGGTATTGTGGGGGTCAGGTGCTGCAGATATGGGTAAAGAGGTAGTCCAAGAGTACCCTGGGGTAGGTGCCTAGCCGGGAATCCAAACCAGAGGGGGTTTGAGGTTGTTTAAGGGTGTCCAGCCTGAGACAAGTCCTGAGATCGAGATGGTGTACACTGCAGACGTGCAAAAGTGGAATCACTGCCTATGATTGGCGGTGTGCAGTAACTGCTTCCTGGCTCAGCATTACAGAGTGATTTCCAGCCTTGTCCTTGTCAAAACTGACACCTGTGTTAATAAGAGAATCACTGACATGATGTCAGCTGGTCCTTCTGTGTTTAGGGCTGAAATGCGATGGAAATGTTTTTTTTTGGGATTAAGTTAATTTTCATTGCATATAGGTAGTTTGTAATTAATTGCAATTCATCTAATCACTCTTTATAACATTCTGGAGTAAATGCAAATTGCCATCATAAAAACAAAACTCCCCAGACCGGGCG
Organism: Lithobates clamitans; assembly: GCA_037952925.1. NCBI lineage: Eukaryota > Metazoa > Chordata > Amphibia > Anura > Ranidae > Lithobates > Lithobates clamitans. The sequence continues at coordinate 4,488,945 of JBBGZY010000093.1, forward strand.
GGCGACCAAAAAAAAACTCTGGCAAACTCCAAGCATTGATTGACAGAAGTGGATTGACAGCGTGCCAGGGCTAATTGCAGAGGTCTTGAAAAAGAAGGGTCAACACTGCAAATATTCACTCTGTATGAATGTAATCTTCAATAAAAGCCTTTGACACTTATGAAATGCTTGTAATTATAATTCAGTATACCATAGTAACATCTGACAAAAAGATCTAGAAACACTGAAGCAGCAGACTTTGTGAAAATAATATTTGTGTCATTCTCAACCACGGCTGTAGTTCACCCTCCCTGACTCAGGTGCTTATAACTATTGCAAGTGCTGCTGGTCCCACTCTAGTCTTCAGTCATCTTCTACAGCTCACACAACATTCATACGGAAAAAAAGGGCAGATAGTCTGCTGCATCCAGAGGCAGCTAAATAGCACCTCTGTACGCGACAACACTTTGTACTATACCTGTATATAACCACTGCCACTCTTTGTTTACAAGTCAGTATTTTCAGTATTTTTTGCTATAAAATTACTTAGAACCCCCAAACGTTATTTTTTTAGCTAAGACTCTAGAGAATAAATGGCAATTGTTGCAATATATCATGTCCCATGGTATTTGCATAGTGGTTTTTAAAACGCAATTTTTTGGGGTAAATAATACATTTAATGAGAACATATTATACGGACCAATTTATTTGTAAAATAGGAAAGATGATGTTACACCAAGTAAACAGATACCTAACATATCACGCTTTAAAATTGTGCACGCTCGTGGAATGGTGACAAACATCGATACTTAAAAATCTTCATAGGCGACGCTTTAAATATTTTTATAGGTCACCTATTTTGAGTTACAGAGGAGGTCTAGTGCTAGAATTATTGCTTTTGCTCTAAAGTTCGTGGTGATACCTCACATGTGTGGTGTGAACATGGTTTACATATGATTGCATGACTTACGTATGCATTCACATCTGCGCACAAGCACAGAGGGATGGGGGCGCTTTAAAAAAAAATCTTATTTATTTTATTTTTTTATTTTTACACTGTCCCTTTTAATTTTTTTAAATTTTTTTTATTCCTATTACAAGGAATATAAACATCTCTTGTAATATAAATAAGGGATTGCGGGTCCACTTTATGGAGAGATCTGGGGTCAATAAAATCCCAAATCTCTCTTCTACCTTTAAAAGCAAAAGATCAAAAAATGTAATTTGATCTTTTGCTTTAAAAAAAAATATATATATATTTACTTCAGTCCTAGACCAAAAGTTATGTCATGATGATAAAAAATAAAAAATAAAAAGTGCAGCGCTATATTTGAATGAAAACACATCTAAAAATGTGAAGGTGATTTGGAGGGGTCTATATATAGATCACCTCTATATAAAGATATGATTATGACCAGTACAATTGATCTATAAGTAATAAAAAAGGATCTTGTGAAGGCACCTGTGAATATTTATACAATATACTCAATAAAGAAGTGTTATCTCACACAAACGATATTACTGCATCATGACAGTCCTAAAAAAGGCATAAACTTAAATCTTACTCAAAAGGTATCATAAAAAGGTGACAAATGTGAATAAATGGACTCAAAAAAAGTCTATGGGGGTTTGACAGTTCTTTCGAATGTAGTGGGCCCAGAACTTATATTCGGATCGCACCCTACTAAATGCATGATAAAATCAAGGATAAATCTTCATAAGGCTTCTTGCTTTCAACTGAAGGGAATGTAAATAAAATGCCCTTACCAGAAGCGGTGGACTCACTGGCCGTTGGCGGTGAGTCATATAAGCTTTTACCGTCTGGGCGGTAGGGTTAAAGATGTCTCCAATCCTGGAAAGAGAGCCGGGAGAGGCTTCACGACTTTAAACGCTCCTAGATAGGACCTGCTCCTCCTGGATTAGGGGGTGTATTCAGTTGTCAGCTGGAATCTTCTACCGGATATCACTCACTTGGCTTCCCCCGTATATAATCAAGGAAGAGGAAAAGAAAAAAGCTTCCACATGGTGTAAATCCAAGTAAAAAGAGGAAATTTTATTGATAAAAATTCCAATAAAATAATTCAAGCTTAAAAGTTCGGTTCATATGAACAAAAATCTAGAGCAGTAAAATATGGTGGCTGTGGTAGCGTCACACACCCGACGCATTTCGTCTACCAAGACTTCAACTGGGGCCCAGTTGAATTTTTTTATTGGAATTTTTATCAATAAAATTTCCCCTTTTTACTAATCCAGGAGGAGCAGGTCCTATCTAGGAGCATTTAAAGTCGTGAAGCCTCTCCCGGCTCTCTTTCCAGGATTGGAGACATCTTTAACCCTACCGCCCAGACGGTAAAACCTTATATGACTCACCGCCAACGGCCAGCGAGTCCAACGCTTCTGGTAAGGGCATTTTATTTACACCCCCTTCAGTTGAAAGCAAGAAGCCTTATGAAGATTTATCCTTGATTTTAACATGCATTTAGTAGGGTGAGACCCGAATATAAGTTCTGGGCCCACTTCTACATTCGAAAGAACTGTCAAACCCCCATAGACTTTTTTTGAGTCCATTTATTCACATTTGTCACCTTTTTATGATACCTTTTGAGTAAGATTTAAGTTTATGCCTTTTTTAGGACTGTCATGATGCAGTAATATCGTTTGTGTGAGATAACACTTCTTTATTGAGTATATTGTATAAATATTCACAGGTGCCTTCACAAGATCCTTTTTTATTACTTATAGATCAATTGTACTGGTCATAATCATATCTTTATATAGAGGTGATCTATATATAGACCCCTCCAAATCACCTTCACATTTTTAGATGTGTTTTCATTCAAATATAGCGCTGCACTTTTTATTTTTTATTTCTATACACAATTTGTCTAATTGTTAGTGCTGGCCGCTTTATACAATTGAGTTGGCGCAGCAGTTTCTTTTCTTCTATTTATGTCATGATGATGCTCCAGTCCTCCAAGACCATAGAGGCGATCAGAGACAATCTGGTCTCTGGGAACGTCTATGGCCAAATGCACACAACCCATCGGATCGTTTCTCTGGAGCACTGGTAAAAACGATATGACCAAGAAACCCTCCCGCTGCTACTGAAAGCGATCCAGCAGCTAATTAGCCTCTCGGACTGTTTTTTTTTTTATTAGAAAGCCAGTCACCAGCTGAAAAAAAAAAATACCGGGGTTATGGCTGATAGTTGTAACCATAACCCCTGTAAAGCACTTGCAAACCGCAACATATACAGTAAATACTGTACATATTGCGGTCGGCAAGTGGATTTACTGACTAATTATCTGGGGTTAGTTTGTGTGCAGCCAAAACTCTACAGAAACTAGGACCCTGTTCATATTTTGATATATTTGATTTGGGATCACGAGCAGAATTGCTGCGATTCTGCCCATGATTCAAAATCGCATTGTAAAAATGCAGCACGCATGGTTTTGGTTCCATTTTTTTTTAATTTCACCTAAAACAAGGTGCAGTTTGGCTACGATTGTCATGTGAAGCTTGTCACCCAAAAAGGAGCAGGGGCTAAACTGTACCATATTTTAGGTACCATTAAATATGAATGGCACAAAAACATACATGCTGCTTTTTTACCAGGATTGCAGTGTGATTTGGAATCCCGTGCGGAATTGCAGCAATTCCGACGGTGATCCCAAATTGTTAGATGTGGACAGAGCTTGACTCAGAATGCACAGTGTCTGCGTCCAGGGTCAGTCGCAGATTCTGTTCACATGTACGTTGCATATGAACAGCGGCACAGGTGATTGATTTGTACAGAGTAGAGGTCTGACAGCTGCTTCTAACAGCCGTTGCTAGTCATAGGCAGTTTTACAACCAATGCCAAGAATCTACTGATTCTTGCTGGTGACTGCACTCAACTCCTGAACATACTATCTGCCATCATATACTCCGCACTCCTCTCTTGAACATATACTATCTGTCATCATACACTCCGCACTCCTCTCCTGAACATACTACCTCTCATCATACAATCCGCACTCCTCTCCTGAATATACTATCTGTCATCGTCATCATACACTCCACACTCCTCTCCTGAACATACTACCTGCCATCAAACACTCCTCACTCCTCTCCCTGCACATGCTACCTGCCATAATACACTCTGGACTTCTCTCCTGAACATTCTACCTGCCATCATACACACCACTCTCCTCTCCTGAGCATACTACCTGCCATCATACACTCCTCACTCCTCTCCTGAACATACTACCTGCCATCATACACTCCTCACTCCTCTCCTGAACATACTACCTCTCATCATACACTCCACACTCCTCTCCCTTACACATACCACTTGTCATCATACACTCCGTACTTCTCTCCTGAACATACTACCTGCCATCATACACACCACACTTCTCTCCTGAACATACTACCTGCCATCATACACACCTCACTCCTCTCCCTGCACATGCTACCTGCCATAATACACTCTGGACTTCTCTCCTGAACATTCTACCTGCCATCATACACACCACACTCCTCTCCTGAACATACTACCTCTCATCATACACTCCACACTCCTCTCCCTTACACATACCACTTGTCATCATACACTCCGTACTTCTCTCCTGAACATACTACCTGCCATCATACACACCACACTTCTCTCCTGAACATACTACCTGCCATCATACACACCACACTTCTCTCCTGAACATACTACCTGCCATCATACACACCACACTTCTCTCCTGAACATACTACCTGCCATCATACACACCACACTTCTCTCCTGAACATACTACCTGCCATCATACACACCACACTCCTCTCCTGAACATACTACCTCTCATCCTACAGTCTGCAACCCTCTCCTGAACATTCTACCTGCCATAACACACTCTGCACTCCTCTCCTGCACATACTACTTGCCATCATACACTCCTCACTTTTTTCACTCCTCTCCCTACATATACTACCTGCCATCAAACACTCCTCACTCCTCTCCCTGCACATGCTACCTGCCATAATACACTCTGGACTTCTCTCCTGAACATTCTACCTGCCATCATACACACCACTCTCCTCTCCTTAACATACTACCTGCTATCAAACACGCCGCATTCCTCTGCCTACACATCCTACCTGCCATAATACACTCCGGACTTCTCTCTATTTCTCGCTATTTATCCCTTTCCAAATATCCCACCTAGAGGAAATTTTATTTTTTCAATGTCTTACACATACCACTTGTCATCATACACTCCGCACTTCTCTCCTGAACATACTACCTGCCATCATACACTCCGCACTCCTCTTCCTGAACATACTACCTGCCATCATACACACCACACTCCTCTTCCTGCACATACTACCTGTCATTATACACTCCGCACTCCTCTTCCTGCGCATACTACCTGCTATCATACACTCCGCACTCCTCTTCCTGAACATACTACCTGCCATCATACACACCACACTCCTCTTCCTGCACATACTACCTGTCATTATACACTCCGCACTCCTCTTCCTGCGCATACTACCTGCCATCATACACTCCGCACCCCTCTTCCTGAACATACTACCTGTCATTATACACTCCGCACTCCTCTTCCTGCACATACTACCTGTCATTATACACTCCGCACGTCTCTTCCTGCGCATACTACCTGCCATCATACACTCCGCACTCCTCTTCCTGAACATACTACCTGCCATCATACACACCACACTCCTCTTCCTGCACATACTACCTGTCATTATACACTCCGCACTCCTCTTCCTGCACATACTACCTGCCATCATGCACTCCTCTTCCTGAACATACTACCTGCCATCATACACACCACACTCCTCTTCCTGCACATACTACCTGTCATTATACACTCCGCACTCCTCTTCCTGCACATACTACCTGCCATCATACACTCCGCACTCCTCTTCCTGCACATACTACCTGCTATCAAACACGCCGCATTCCTCTGCCTACACATCCTACCTGCCATAATACACTCCGGACTTCTCTCTATTTCTCGCTATTTATCCCTTTCCAAATATCCCACCTAGAGGAAATTTTATTTTTTCAATGTCTTACACATACCACTTGTCATCATACACTCCGCACTTCTCTCCTGAACATACTACCTGCCATCATACACTCCGCACTCCTCTTCCTGAACATACTACCTGCCATCATACACACCACACTCCTCTTCCTGCACATACTACCTCTCATTATACACTCCGCACTCCTCTTCCTGCGCATACTACCTGCCATCATACACTCCGCACTCCTCTTCCTGAACATACTACCTGTCATTATACACTCCGCACTCCTCTTCCTGCACATACTACCTGTCATTATACACTCCGCACGCCTCTTCCTGCGCATACTACCTGCTATCATACACTCCGCACTCCTCTTCCTGAACATACTACCTGCCATCATACACACCACACTCCTCTTCCTGCACATACTACCTGTCATTATACACTCCGCACTCCTCTTCCTGCGCATACTACCTGCCATCATACACTCCGCACTCCTCTTCCTGAACATACTACCTGTCATTATACACTCCGCACTCCTCTTCCTGCACATACTACCTGTCATTATACACTCTGCACTCCTCTTCCTGCACATACTACCTGCTATCATACACTCCGCACTCCTCTTCCTGAACATACTACCTGTCATTATACACTCCGCACTCCTCTTCCTGCACATACTACCTGTCATTATACACTCTGCACTCCTCTTCCTGCACATACTACCTGCCATCATACACTCCGCACTCCTCTTCCTGAACATACTACCTGTCATTATACACTCTGTACTCTGCTCCTGAACATACTACCTGTCATCATACACTCTGTACTCTGCTCCTGAACATACTACCTGTCATCATACACTGTACTCTGCTCCTGAACATACTACCTGTCATCATACACTCTGTACTCTGCTCCTGAACATACTAGCTGTCATCATACACTCCGCACTCCTCTTCCTGCACATACTACCTGCCATCATACACTCTGTACTCCTCTTCCTGCACATACTACCTGCCATCATACACTCTGCACTCCTCTTCCTGAACATACTACCTGCCATCATACACACCACACTCCTCTTCCTGCACATACTACCTGTCATTATACACTCCGCACTCCTCTCCCTGCACATACTGTCTGCCATCATACACACCACACTCCTCTTCCTGCACATACTGTCTGCCATCATACACTCTGCACTGCTCTCCCGAACATACTATCTGTCATCCTGCACTCCACACTCCTTTCCTGAACCTTCTATCTGTCATAATACACTCCACACTCCTCACCTGAATGTACTACCTGTCATCATCATACACTCCTCACTTCATCATCATATACTACACACTTCTCTCCTAAACATATTACTCTCAATCCAGTTCAACTGTCAAAACTGTTCCCACTGTTTTGGAAAAAATTTTTTCATTTCCTGCTACTGTTTACTTAACCAGAAAGGTTGTAGGATTAACATTTTCCCATCAGGGATGCTGACAGCAATAAAGATCTGGCAGAAATTCTAATTCTCCCCCACTATTGCAAGAACTAAAAAAAAAAACAGTTATAAACTAGAGTTATTCTATATAAAAGTAGAATGTTTAATCCAGCCATTCTCAACTAGGGTCCTGCGACAGTTATATTGTCACCTAGACATTAAAGTTCAGCTCCATCAAGGGTATTGGCTACTAGATTGGCAAAGGTTATTCCTGGACTGGTGCATTTGGACAAGTCTGGCTTTATCCCAGCCAGATCTGCAGCTTTAAATATACAGAATATTCAAATTCCAGTAGACAATCAAGGGAATCGGGTCATTTTCTCCTTCGACTTTGCCAAAGGTTTTGACAGTGTCGAGTGGAGATATTTGTGGGCGGTGCTTAGCAGATTTGGGCTAGGGTCCAAGTTTATATCTTGGGTACAATTGTTGTTTGCTGAACCTGATGAGGATTAGGATAAATGATTAATTGTTGGAATCATTCCCATTGTATCGTGGCACAAAGCAGGGGTGCCCGTTGCCCTTGCTCTTTGCCTAAGCGCTAGAGCCGCTTGCAGAGATGGTCAGAGCCTCCCCAAATATCGTTGGATTTTAACATCAACATGGAGAGGAAAAAATTTCTCTCTATGCGGATGATACTTTATTGTATCTGGGAGATACTGCTGGTTCTCTAACAGCAGCCATGCAACTTATTGAAACATTTGGGAGATATTCAGGCTTTTCCATTAATTGGAGTAAGTCGATCCTCTTTCCTTTGGACCCTATACTTGTAACCCTACAGAACAAGTCGCACAGATACAGATAGTTACCACTTCCATACTGGGCCTATTCTGGCACTCCTCTCCTACATGTAAAAATCATCATTTTTTTGCTAGAAAATTACTCAAAACCCCCAAACATTATATATGTTTTTTTAGCAGACACCCTAGGGATTAAAATGGTGGTTGTTTCAACTTTTTATGTCGCACGGTTTTATGAATTAAAAAATAACAACACAGTAAAGTTAGCCCAATTTTTTTGTATAATATGAAAGATGATGTTACGCCGAGTAAATAGATACCCAACATGTCACGCTTTAAAATTGGGCACACTCATGAAATGGTGCCAAACTTCGGTACTTAAAAATCTCCAATATTGACGCTTTAAATTTTTTTACAGGTTACCAGTTTAGAGTTACAGAGGAGGTCTAGTTCTAGAATTATTGCTCTCGCTCTAACGATATGTGGCGATACCTCACATGTGTGGTTTGAATGGTGTTTACATATGTGGGCGGGACTTACGTGTGCGTTCGCTTCTGTGCACTAGCACACGGGGACGGGAGCGCTTTTGATTAATTTTTTTTAATTGTTTATTATACTTTATTTTTTTTTATTTTTACAATCTTTAAAAAAATGTTTTTTTTGATCACTTTTATTCATATTACAAGGAATATAAACATCCCTTGTAATAGGAATAGTGCATGACAGGACCTCTTTATGGAGAGCTATGGGGTCTATAAGACCAAAAAACTCTTTTATTTCCTCCTCCCTGGGTCTACCTAACTTAGTGAATCCCAAGAACTGCCTTTTGGGCATTTTTTGTGATCTGACAATTCCCTCCCATGCCAAGATATATTTCTATGCGAAAAAGTCCCCTTTTCTGTCCTGGAAAGGATCAAGGTCACCTACTTAGTCCCAGTGGCTGAAACTGGTTAATAACTCCCTCCCCTTGTATAGACTCACCTTTGAACTATGTAAAGAGTCAAGACATTTAATAAAATGTGGGGCAAGTGAATAGCGAGTCCCTTGACACTGATTCCTATGTCGCTAAATTGAGATTTGATTATGTTATTAATAATCTGTTATTTTCCACTCCCTGGCAGTTATTGTATTCGCTAATACTGTACCACCTGTGAGCCTGCATATTCTTTCTACCTGATAAGCCAGCGGTTTAGACATTAATGGCTGTGTGTTGAGTTATTTTGAGGGGACAGCAAATTTACACTGTTATACAAGCTGTACAGTCACTACTTTACATTGTAGCGAAGTGTAATTTCTTCAGTGTTCTCATGAAAAGATATAATAAAATATTTACAAAAATGTAAGGGGTGTGCTCACTTTGTGAAATACTGTACATGTTTTTTTGGACCAGGCACTGTGTTGTTGTTGTTCTTTTGTTTTGTGTCTGTATGTCTTTAAAACTCAATAAACATATCTTTAAAAAAAAAAACAAACAAAAAAAAACCTCTTTTAGAAATAAGAGGGGCCACACATACCAGCTACCTTACATGAATGAGTAAATGGCACCCCTACTCATTCACAAAAAAAAATTGTGAATAATAAACGCACACTTATTGACATGTCCTTTATTGAAAAAAAATGCCCCATGATGTAAATCCAGTATTAATGTTGTCCAATAATGCAGATCCCCGTCAATCATAATAAACGACACGAGTCCTAACCTGTCCACACAGTGGATTCCAATGAATGTGGAATGTAATCAAAGGGACAGGGTCTCTCAGGTGAATGATGTCATAGGGATGCCCGTGACGACTTAAGCCGGCCATAGAGGATTCGAATCTCGGCCGGTTCAGCAGGGACTATCCAAAATTCGAACCATATATGCGCAGGCTGAATGTACCCAAGTTGATCGATCACTTAAATTGGGTACAACCAGCCTGTTGGATGTTACATGTGATTATTGCAAGTGGCTATTATAACCACTAGCAGTAGTCACTGTGTTCTCCAGACGGGGAAGACTCCCCCCCCCCCCAACTGCCATCAGAACACAATGGCTCCACGGGAGGGATTCCCCCATCAACACTGACCATGTTAATGGAGGAATTGAGAAATTTTCTTACCTGCATCCCATGGTTGCAGGAAAGAAATAGTTCCATCTATGGCCGTCTTTAGTATCTGCTATGCGGTGGGAGGGGATGTCCCCCTCTCCTGCAGCTTGCCGTTGTGACAGAGGCGAACCAAGACCGGATCATCTCTGATTGCCTCTATGGCCTTGGAGCACCGGAGTGACGTCATGACGTCACTTCCAGTCTAGGGCAGAAGTTAACAATTTTTTTTCTAAGCAAATGATCAATTTTTTTTTTTTTTTTTTTTAACCACTTCACGCCCGGCCTTTAGCAAAATGACGGACGGGCGATGACTTTCCCATCCTGACTGGATGTCATATTCTATATGTACATTTGCCTACTTGGAGGGTAACATTGGGTCATAGGAGACATGGAGAAGCGAGGATGCTATATCCCAATTATCAACTCTCTTAAAAGGAACCACTGCTTGTTATGACCTTACTAGTAAAGCAGGGGTCATAACATTAACATTAAGTGAGCTGTCAGTGGAGCACGAGTGGTGTCTGACACTGAAACCGCAAGATTTGGCACTGGTGGTGCATTATTTAGTTATTATCGTTTATGGACTATTCATTTTATATCACAGTGCAATGAATATAATTGTGGAATATGGACATTGATTCAGTTTATATCATGTAGCACATTTGTGACAATTGTGTTCATAACAATGTGGGTTTTGATTTATTCATTTTATTTGAAGTTGCGCTACACTATATAGTTGTGTTTTATCCACCTTGCCAACTAATCAGTGGCCAATCCCCCTTACTGCCATTCTCTCCACTAGCTTCCACTCACCCAACTTATAAAATTCAGAATCTTAACAACAACATACAAAGCCATGCCCCAAGCTACATCTCTAACCTCATCTCAAAATATCACCCAAACTGCCCACTCTGCTCTTCCCAAGACCTCCTGGTTCTCTAGCTCCCTTGTCACCTCCTCCCATGTTCATCTCCAGATCCTCTCACATCCCTTGGAACTCTCTTCAGTAATTTGTCTGGCTATCCCTTACTACTTTAAGTGATCCCTAAAAGCTCATCTCTTTAGAGAAGCCTATCCTGCTTCTGCCTAAAAACTGTACTTTTACCTCGTCTACCAGCTCATCCCTCACGGTTATTACCTTTTCTATCATTTGCCCCTTTATCTTAGATTGTAAGTTTTCACAAGCAGGGCCCTCCTGGGGGAATCCTCCCGCTGTGCCTTTATATTCTGACAGCGGGAAGACTTCCCGGCCGTTAGAATGCACTGATCAGCTTGGTGGTGCTGATCGAGTGGAAATTTTCCAACAGGGCGGTTGTACAATTCACAAAAATTATGTTGTAATGCTAAAAGCTATGTTGTACAATTGTGTTTTCTTATACAAGATGTGGTTATTATAGAGAAGTTCACATTTACCTTGATTGTGTAAACCACTTACATACTAATAAAGATACAGCAAAAAAAATGTTGTGTGGTATGCTTGTTTAATGAGACTATCTTTATTACTTTGGCTTTTCGTTTAAATATAACATATTATGAGCCATTCTTAAAGAAATAAAACTCTTAAGGGTTTACAAACTTTCCATCAAAGATTAATGGCGTCAACCTATATACACAATAAAATCACAAGCACTGAGAACAAAATATTTTATTTCTTTCATCAATAAAACTATAGTATACAGTTATTTTTTCTAAATAAATTATATAATTTTTCATTTACAAGCAATAAACTAGATCACAATATTTCAAAGACAGTATGTACACAACATAAGGCTTAGTTATAAATAGCACATCTTCATTTCTCTAGTAAACATATTGAAAATATCTGTACGGAAGCTATTCTCCATAACGTATGTGTACACAGAAGCAAACTGGTGCATGGAGTTATTTAATAACCAAACAAGACTGACTTTAGTGATTATTTCAGAATCATAAGAAATTAAAAACAGTTTAACTTTGCATTTATGATATTTTTGAGTTTGTCTTTAGTAGGCCAAAAAGTTCACACGTCGTGCCAGTAACAGTGGAAAACATGCAAAGAAAACACAAAGTGATTTTTGTAGGAAGAGCATCACCCTTCAGTCCAAGGTGATCTGCAGCAATGAAAGCATGATCTTCATTATTTTGTAAGAGTTCTTCACAGTTCAAGAGTAGAGTGCAACAAACTGTCCATATTCCATACCACCTTGTCAGATATGTCAAGTCAATGCAGAAGACTTAGCTAGATGTCCTGTCTGAAATGGCATACATTTCTAGATTATCATCTCAGGTCAAAACAGGACACACTTCATAATCCACCGTTATCTTTTGTGCACGTGGCAAATGTGAGATCCTTGCAATACGGTTCATTCTTCTCCTTAGTATACTTTACTGTAAGTAAGAGAGCAAAGAACATGGTTAGGACAATTATATTATTCAGGCCCCTAATGCAGTCTCAAGTACTGTATAAAGTGTTTGCTACAAATTGACTCACACATTTGGATATGCACTAATCAAATAGTGTTATAAACAAGCACAAAATCAACAATAATCTTTTTACAGAGATTGGAACCAAACAAGAGTAATGATTGACTAGGAGCCTGTGCCGATGGGCTTTTGTTTTGCTTGAAATAGGTTCTGCATTTTGATAAAAATTTATTTGAAGGCAAAACTTGCTTTAGGCAGGTCAAATGTAGGTCAGAAGGAGGTCAACTGCAGGTCAAATAAACCTGTCCATTTTGAGTAACCTCAGAAACGTTTTAAACTAATTTCAAATAGATGCCATAGACACAAACCCAAAGCCTGTCGACACAGTCTCTAACACAGGTGGAGCTTTACTAAAACTGGCGCATTCAGAATCTGGTGCTGCTGTGCATGGTAGCCAATCAGCTTCTAACTTCAGCTTGTTCAATTTTAGTAAATAAACCCTCTCATTGCTATTTGGAAGAAACTTATCTTGTCTATGGATGGATAGATCTTGAATTAGCCGATAAGATCTGCCTGCATACATGGCTTACATTATCACAATCACAGACATAAATGGTAGTACGGTCACCTTTTTTAAAGTTCTGACAACCACTATAGTTTATAAAATGTATGACTGCAAATTAACCTGTTATCTCTCTGTTGTAAACTGCAGACAGAAAACTACTGAAGACACTTAAAGCTGTCTGGATGTAAACCTCGACAGAAACCTTAAAGCCAGGCAAGCTCTAAAATGCAAATAGCAACATTAGTTCCTGAAGTTTTGCTTAGCTCTACAGCCTTCCGTTTAGGCCCGGTTCACACTGGTGCGACATGTGCTCTGACTTTGAGAGCACATGTCGCATGATAAGTTGCGGCCCTTTAAGTGCAATGGATTTGTTCTAATAGGAGTGACTTGAGTTGCTCCGACTTAGAAAAAGGTTCCTGTACTACTTTAGGTCCAACTTTGGCACAACTTGCACTGACTACTGTTAAAGAAGTCGTATGCAAGTTGTGCTGAAGGTGAGCTGGGATGTCGGCTTCAAAGTCGTGAACCGAGCCTTAGTATTAGTCAGTGAGACTGCACATCAAAAGGCAGACCCAATAATGATGCAAAGAAGGTTGGGTTTACCATGCTATTTCCATTGTAGAGTTTCCTATAATTCAGGAATCCTAGGCAGCTCAATAAAGCTTGTACTTATGGTTGCAGGCACCTGTGGGTGGGTGCTGTATGTCTAAAACGTTCTGAACAACATCACACTAAATTCTAAATATCTACTTGAGATGTATCTGATGAAGTAGCCATTTTCTGACTACCATTTCAGTACTAGTTTTGGGGAAGTGATTCCTTCTACAATTTACAGGACTGCCCTACAACTACTCAGGTTTGGAGTTGGAGTCTCCTGCTGGAGGCCTTTGACTTATAGAGATATTTCACTTAACAGGGAAGTACAGCCAAAGCTTGTTTGACTGTACTTCTATGGATCACAGGAGTGCAGTTCGTTTTGCACTCCTGTGACCCGTTTTCAGCAGAGAGCAAGCTGAAGTCCACTATCTACTGAGACACAGAGTCACAGAGTCGGTCCAGGCTCAGGCGTCGTCATGAACATGGAGTCACGCTCCTTCCTGATCCCTCGACTGAAGCCTGAGCCGGCCGCTCCCGACCCCTCCACAGCCCAGTGCTTCCAGTGAGCGCAGAGGGGCAGAGCAGAGAGCTGCTGACTGACAGTAACCAGCTCTCTGCTTGGGGAGCTGTGAGAATCAAGCGATCGGCGGTGCTTGATCGCTCGGTTCTCATTGTGACACGCCGCATCTTCGATCGTGATAAGAAGCCCCTGACAGAGGCTTCTTACCACGTGATCAGCGGTGACCAATCACAGCTGATCATCACGAGAACAAGGAAGAGCCGGTAAATGGTATTCCTTGGTTCGCGTTGACAGGGAGAGCCGATCGGTGGCTCTCCGTCAGAGGGGGGGGGTCTGTTCTGATAATCAGCACAGACCCATCAAATGTACCCATAAGCTGCCAATCGGTGCCCCATCATAACCCCCTGCCAGTGCCCAATAAAGTGCCAATCAGTGCCCACCATAATGCCAATCAGTGTCCATAACAGTGCCAATCAGTGCCCAGCATTAACACCTGTCAGTACCTGCCCAATCAGTGCTGCCCATCAATGCCATCTATTAGTGTCTATCAATGCCACCTGTCAGTGTCAATCAGTGCCCATCAATGCCACCTGTCAGTGCCCATCAGTGCTGCCTATCAGTGCCTATCAATGCCGCCTGTCAGTGCCCATCGATGCCGCCTGTCAGTGCCCATCAGTGCTGCATATCAGTGCCCATCGGTGCCACCTCATCAGTGCCCGTCAGTGAAGGAAAAAACAAAACTTTATAACAGAAAAGAAGAAAATTTTTTTTTTTTTTCAAAAATGTTGGTCTTTTTTAGTTTGTTTAGCAAAAAGAAAAAAAATGCAGAGGTGATCAAATACCACCAAAAGAAAGCTCTATTTGTGGGAACAAAATGATAAAAAATTTAGTTTGGGTACAGTGTTGTATGACTGCGCAATTGTCATTCAAAGTGCGACAGCACTGCAAGCTCAAAATTGTCCTAGGCAGGAAGGAGCGAAAGTGCCTGGTATTGAAGTGGTTAATGACGGAATCTTTCTGAGGCAATAATGTTGTGCAATATGGTATATCAAAGATCCATGAGCGTCCAATATTTCCTTCCTCTGCACTAGAATTTAATGATTGCTTCTACATGCTTCATAGAACTAACAGTCCATCACTAAATCACCACTCTCAACAGATTTGTACATTTTAAGCCTAGAATAGGTAGAGGTTCATTTACTGCTGTAAAAAAAATAAAGCATGTCTGTTTCTTGTTAAAGGTTTTCAGTAATAAAATTTCATGTTGTGCTTTAGCATCAGTGAGTGTATAATCAGAAACTGCTAAGAAAAAAAAGAACACGTAAAACGGCGGCGGAAACTAGCAGCGGATTTACAGAGAAGCACAATTTTCATTTCTTTGTTCAATGCCCCAAGCAAACACAGAAAATGACATTTTAAATGGAAAAGGGCCCAGTCCTGTGTTCTTGACTGTAAAAGGTATTGCAGCGTGCTTGTTTTTAGCCGTTAATTCATTTCTTCTTTTGTATGTTTATGTCTCTACAAGCCCAATGCATTTACACAACGGGCCATGCTTTATGTGCCACTCAATAAAGTTATTTCCTCTTTTTCAGCAATGCATATAGAAAGCCTGTTTATTGGAGCCTAAAATGTTCTGAAGCTTATTTTATAAAGTACTGCAAAGAGTAACCCTGAGGAAACAGTTTTCCCTTTTTTATCAATTTAGAGCTGTAAGAATGCAGAACTAAGTGTTTGTGTGCTTTGGACACTGTCCTTTTTCATATTACTGGAGGATGATTTCTTTTTGACATCTTAACAAAAAATATTCCCGTATTCCCATATTTTATTTTTTACTGGCTTATGGGACATCTGACAAGCTAAGGAAAAATGTGAGGTGTCCAGCCAAAAGGGATTCCTTTCAATAATTGCACTGCATATCTAAACCCAAAAAAACGAATTTTATATATTGCAGCTTACCAGTCATTAGAAGATGTGCTTGCTAAAATACTTTTCATTCTTAAGGCTATAAACATTTTTAGCAAGTACAGAAAATACCTGTTGATCTTGCCAGAAATGCAGTGTCCTTGTGATTTCCTGTGAACTTTTAGTTAGGCACAAAGAACCTTATCTTTATTGTGTAAAGTTTCATAGTAACTGTGGAGAAAAAATTGTAGACATGAAGGCATATGTTATTCACTGGTAAGCTGCAAAATATTCAATTTTTTTGTGGGTTCACATAAGCTTTAGATGACTAATATTATCCACTTGCCGACCGCCCCATAGCAGATTTACTGCTATAGGGCGGCCGCATCTGCGCAGGATCACGTATATATAAATGATCCTGCACTTTCGGGTATCAGGCGCGAGTGCGCAACGTCAGCGGCTCACTCCCGCTGTGATTTTACCTGATGTCCGCCAGCACCTGCTGAACGTTCGGTACACTGACAGAATGGCAGTCTGCCTATGTAAACAAGGCAGATTGCCATTCTGTCAGTACAAAAGGCATGAATCCCGTGTTTCTGTAAAGCAGAAACACCGGTCCATGCCTTCCACTAGTAAAAGCACCTCCTCCACTACACTGGAACATTAGCTAGGCACACAGTTAGCCCTTTGATCGCCCCGATGTTAACCCCTTACCTGCCAGTGTCATTAGTACAGTGCCAGTGCATATTGTTAGCAATGATATCTGTATTAGTGTCACTAGTTCCCAAAAAAGTGTCAAAACTAAGTGTCAGGTGTCTGATTTGTCCGCTGCAATATCACAGTCCCGCTATAAGTCACTGAGTGCTGACATTACTAGAAAAATAAATAAAAATATCCCATAGTTTGTAAACACTATAGGGGGTTATTTACGAAAGGCAAATCCACTTTGCACTGCAAGTGCAAACTACAAGTGCAAAGTGCACTTGAAATTGCACTGAAAGTACACTTGGAAGTGCAGTCACTGTAGATCCGAGGGGGGCATGCAAGGAAAATAAACAGCATTTTAGCTTGCACATGATTGGATGATAAAATCAGCAGAGCTTCCCATCATTTCAGATCTACCGCTCAGATTTACAGCGACTGCACTTCCAAGTGTACTTTCAGTGCATTTTCAAGTGCCCTTTGCACTTGTAGTTTGCACTTGTGGTGCAAAGTGGATTTGCTTTTCGTAAATAACCCCCTATAACTTTTGTGCAAACCAATCAATATACACTTATTTGGAATTGTTTTACCAAAGATATGTAGCAGATAACATATTGGCCTAAATTGATGAAGAAATTTGATTTTTTTTCAATTTTTTAATTGGATATGTTTTATAGCAGAAATTAAAAAATATTGTGTTTTTTTTTCAAAATTGTCTGCCTTTTTTTTGTTTATAGCGCAAAAAATAAAAAACAGAGAGGTGATCAAATGCCACCAAAAGAAAGCTCTATTTGTGGAAAAAAAGGATGTCAATTTTGCTTAGCTACAGCGTCGCACGACTGCGCAATTGTCAGTTAAAGTAACGCAGTGCGTATCGCAAAGAATGGCCTGGTCATGAAGGGGGGTAAACCTTCCGGAGGTCAAGTGGTTATACAAGCTGTGCTCACCAAAAAGAGAACTCTGATTACAGATGCACAAATTCAACAATCAACTCAAAACATTACAATTTATGATCCGGTAAAATAGAACCAGGAATCTGATTGCTCACTATGTGCAACATTTCATTTTCCCACATTTATTACTACTGGGTTTAAACTACATATCCCTCTAGTCTGTTTTGTCATCCCAATGTGACAAACTGGCAGTAATACCAATCCACCAACAGGTGGCATTGTTGCCTTAGTAGAGATGAACACTTAAAGAGATAGTGAGTAAAAAAAACACAAAAAGTTAATTTACGTACCCTTTCAATAACCTTCATTGCTAAAATTGTACAAGGCTTGCACTTTTTTTGGTTTCAAAACTGAAAATAGCATTAATGGTGTAAGGGACAAATTTCCACTTATATTTTGGAGTATTTATTCTTGCGAAGTAGCCAGCCAGGAGTATTTTATTGCAAATTTTGCAAACCACTGAACCCATGTATGCATAGGAATTTTGAAATTTGGTTTGCTGTAAGGGTTACTTACAGGCTAACTGTCCATTTTTTTTACACAAATACTCTTATGTCACTGCAATGCAAAACTATATTCCCAAGTAATATTATCAAGGATGTGTGCCTTGAAAAATGGGAAATATATTGAAGGGGATAAGCATTAAATTTGTAATACATATAAATAAAGGTGAGTTATTTAATCAGTCTCGTTATTTAATAGACACACCGTGGGTGTTATTTACGAAAGGCAAATCCAGTTTGCACTGAAAGTGCACTTGGAAGTGCAGTCACTGTAAATCCAAGGGGGACATGCAAGGAAAATAAAAAGCAGCATTTTAGCTTGCACATGATTGGATGATAAAATCAGCAGAGCTTCCCCTCATTTCAGATCTACCCCTCAGATTTACAGCGACTGCACTTCCAAGTGCACTTGCCTTTCGTAAATAACCCCCGCTTGTATATTTAGGGCCGTTGTCCTGCTGGAAGGTGACCTTCAGGCCCAGTCACAAGTCTTTTGCAGACTCTAACAGGTTTTCTTCTATGATTGCCCTGTATTTTGCTCCATCAATCTTCCCACCAATCTTCTGACCAACTTCCCTGTCCCTGCTGAAGAAAAGCATCCCCACAACATGATGCTGCCACCACCATGTTTCACGGTGGGGATGGTGTGTTCAGGGTCATGTGAAAAGTTTGTTTTCTGACACACATAGTGTTTTGCTTTTAGGCCAAAAAGTTCAATTTTGGTCCCATCTGACCAGAGAACATTCTTCCAGGTTTGCTGTGTCCCCCACATGGCTTCTCAAAAACTGCATTTGGAACATTTTATGGCTTTCTTTCAACAATGGTTTTCTTCTTGCCTCTCTTCCATAAAGGCCAGATTTGTGGAGAGCACGACTAATAGTTGTCCTGTGGACAGATTCTCCCACCTGAGCTGTGGATCTCTGCAGCTCCTCCAGATTTACCATGGGCCTTTTGGCTGCTTCTCTGATTAATGCTCTCCTTGCCCGGCAGGGGACCCGCCGGCCACCCACGATCGCAGGCATGAGAGCCACAATGGGGATGTGACCACACACATCCCTGTTCTGACAGGGTGATAAGGAACAGCGATATGTCTCCTCCTCCAGTCAGTCCCATCCCCCCACAGTTGGAAACACACATGAGGGAACACGTTTAACCCCTTGATCGCCCTTAGTGTTAACCCCTTCCCTGCCAGTGACATTTATACAGTAATCAGTACATTTTTATAGCACTGATCACTGTATAGATGTCAATGGTCCCAAAAATGTGTCAAAAGTGTCCGATCTGTCCGCCACAATGTCGCAATCCCGCAAAAGATTGCCACCATTAGTAGTAAAAAAAATAAAAAAAATAAAAATGCCATAAATCTATCCCCTATTTTGTAGACGCAACAAATTTGCATGACAGGAGAGTGTGACCGGCTCTCTCTATGGTGCGGGTACACACAGCTCAGGGGCAGCCACGGTCCGCATTGAAAAAGGGGCCCTGTGCATCTTTGGCTCTGTTTCAGGTGCTAAATCAGACAAAAATTCAGACCTGATTCACACCTGAATCGGTGACCAGACACGCACCAGACCCCCTGCTGTGACCCGTGGCCGCATCAGTGTGAACCCAGCCTTAGGGTTTTCAATTTATAATTATAAAAAAAACATAATACTACATTCGTTGGTATCAGAAAAAAAACATTTATCTTTGCTCTAGTTCTCATAAATCAGCCAGGCAAATAGAGGCTGAGAGTAAAACAAGAATGCAGAATAAAATACTGTCAGTGGTCTACATATCTAAAGCGGAACTTCAGTAATTTTTTCATCTTTCCATCTAAATCTTCTGCTCTTGTTGTTTTAACTTTGGATAGTAAAACATTTTTTTTTCTGCCAGTAAATACCTTATACAGCCCACTTCCTGTTTCTTGTCTGGTAAAAAGGCCTAGGCTTATGACGTCATGCACAGCTCTCTCTCTCACTCTCCTGAGAGTTTGCCAGGAAGGGAGGGGGGGGTGAGTCATACGAGGGCCCATGAGAGCTGCAGAGCTGGAGGTGTGCCTCTGTGTAAATCCAGGAAGTGAACAGGCAGCAGCTTCAGCTGCCCACATTTAAAATGGCTGCAGCCAGACTCAGTGGAGGGAGATTTCTGCAGCATATTTGGTGAGTACAGAAGCACGGTATATATAAAATAATATGCAAAGTGGCTGAAGGGAAGCTTCAGAATGGCAAAGATGTTTTTATTACAAATTATGTGAGCAGACTGCAGTTCCTCTTTAAAACATATCTTTCAGTCTCTTACTGTATAACCTCCCAGGAGACACAGTCTACACTAGACTGATCAGTGTTCAAACTATTTTAGCGTTGTCCTGCAGTACATTTGGATATGGCAGGGGAGTGCTATTTGACTAATGCTTTTCTTTGCGCCTCTCTTTATTTGTTATTCAAACCTGACTTCATGCTAGTGAAAATAAGGAAGGAACTTGACTGCCAACACCCATAATATCCTGGAACACACGTAGACAAGAGCAATAGAAAACATTTGCAGATTAACAGCAGGGCGTTGGTTAACATTTTCTGTGGCATCACACTGTATTATCTCACAGCTCCAACTGTAGCATAGCATGGACTCTTCTGACAAAGAGAACATACCAGAAAAATACACAATTGAAAAGATAAGTACCAGCCAGTGCAATGTAAAAAAAGCAGCATCAATAGTCTACCTTACACAGCATGTTTAGAGTGAGAAGAGTGAGACAAAGCCAGGGCATGATGAAAAGCAGTTGGTGTGCACAGCATTTTACACAGGCCCTGTTTTGTTTTTATACAGGTCACTAATCCGGCTCCTGTTAGCATTTGTGATAAATTGACAGAACATTATGAAAAAGCAGTCACAATGTCAGACAGCAGTCATGATCTAAAGGAATACAGAAGTATAGATGGTATATCATTAATAGTAAGAGCCAATGGCATTTATTAAAAAAGGGTATAACCTTATTTAGTAAAGATTTCTTCTTGGAAATTCTTAAAGTGTAAGTCCACCCTAATACTAAAATCCCTGCATCTACAGCCATGAACATTCTAACCCTAACTTATCTAGCCCTGTAAAGAAAAAAATCAGTATACATACCTTTTCTGAAGCCGATCTGGCCCGATCTCCAGCGGGGAAGCTCTGCAGAGGACACAGCCGACAGCGGAGACATCACCCATAGAGTTACTATTTGGCTTCCGTTGTCGGATGTGTCCTCTGCACCTGCCTCCACAGCGAAGCCGCAGATGACAGCTCAGCTTGGGATCGGGTCAGATCTCCTGCAGAAAAGGTATGTATACTGATTTTTTCTTTACAGGGCTATATAGGTTAGTGTTAGATCATGGATGCCTGTAGATGCAGGGATTTAAGTTTTAGGGTGGACTTCTACTTTAAGTGTAATGCCATGTACACACAAGCGGAATGCCCGACAGAAAAAGTCTGACGGAAGCTTTTCATCGTATATTCTGATCATGTGTATGCCTCATCGGACTTTGTTTTTAGAAATCCTGACGGACCTAGTAATAGAACATGTTCTAAATATTTCCGACGGAACCAATTCCTATCGGGAAAACCGCTTGTCTGTATGCTGTTCCGACGTATCAAAAATGACGCATGCTCTGAAGCAAGTACGAGACGGAAGATATTGACTACTGGCTATTGAACTTCCTTTTTCTAGTCCCGTCGTACGTGTTGTACGTCACCGCGTTCTTGACCGTTCGGACTTTGGTTTGACCATGTGTAGGCAACACCGCTTGAATGTAATTCCATCAGAGTTCCATCGGAGAAACCTTCGGAGTTTATTCCGACGGCAAAACTGGTCGTATGTACGCGGCATAACAAATAGGAATTCACTCTGCTGAAGGCCATGGGTTGCTACCATAATCATTAGGCACTGTAGGCCTGTGCCTATGAGCAACAGAGGAAAAGAGGGAGCTACTGTTATTTGTCATGTTTGCTAAGTGTGTTTTAATTTACATAAAGAAAACAGTCATCACATCATCATAAAATTCTGAGCCACTTAAGAACCAGCAAATCAAGGACATATTCTGTGTATAAGAGGCAGCCCTAGCAGATCGTTTTCACTTTAAGCACCAAAGGTTGTGTGCCTACAGGCTCCAATGCTGGAAATTTGGCCTTAGTTATTTCACTTAAAGTGAATCGTTCCATTTCTAAAGCATACCAAAGCGGTAGAAAAGTTTTTGTATTAAACAAAAAAAAAAAAGGCCCCCCTATTCAAGTTTAGGTCATAATATACCAGTATTCAGTGTATGATAGTATATTATGACAGACTTACCTACAAACTGAACCATCCAGCGCTGTGCTGTCACAGCTCCCAGGTGCTTCCATCTTCACCCAGTCTTCCTTCCGGGTTCGGAATCTTTGGCCTTGGGCCAATTGAATGACCAGGCATGTGACCAGGAGTTACATCGCTGCGGCACACAGAGCGGGCCATAAATGTGGTCTGAGCTGCGCATGTGTGGCTCAGATCACATTGTTCACTGACAGGCGGGGGGGGGGGGGGGGACTTATGACAAAAGAGACTTCTGTCATAAGTCCCTGCCTGTCAGTGGATTTTGTATTTATTCAGTTTACTATCACTTTAATGTAGAGGTACTTTCACATTTAACGCCATAAGCTGTTTCAAATACATTCCGCCTTTCTGTAAAATGTGCAGCATAAGTAGACTAAATAGAGCTGTTACTGATGCAAATTCATTTTTTTTGTCAGCAGTTAAAGGCTAAGCTCACCTTTTGGAAAAATAAAAAAGAACATATTTTTGCAGGTAAAAGTGTACATTATTTTTATTTTCCAAGGGGTCTTCAGAGCATTGTACCCGCAATCAGTGGATCGTGAGCCTGTTCCTCTGTATGGCCAGACAGGTGGCAAGCTGTAGACAGTGGGACTGAACTACAGGCAAGCTGACTGGTGGAAGATGGGACATGTGGTTTTGTGGGTTTTCCCACACACATGAAAAGACTACTACCTGGGAAGTTCAAAATATTCAGTCTTTGCGCATGCGCAGATGCACTGACGGCTCTACCAGAACCCAAAGGCCAGACAGAGCCTGTGGGTGCATCTGGGCATGAACAAGAATGGTGGCGCTGGAGGGGCAGAGCCTGTACACAGCAGGACTAAAGATCTGGTTTAAGTTCATACTTGTAAACCCTCTCAAAGAAAAGGGCTGCTTTAATAATACTCTTTATTGAATAAAGGTTAATAAGTCTGGATGCACTTAAGCTGGCCATACATAATATAGTTTTCTTATTCAATTTCCTTTACATTTATCTTCAGCTATGTAGTGCAAAGGCCTACCTGAGTGCATACACATTGGGGGTTATTTACGAAAGGCAAATCCACTTTGCTCTACAAGTGCAAACTACAAGTGCAAAGTGCACTTGAAATTGCACTGAAAGTGCACTTGGAAGTGTGGTCGCTATAGATCCGAGGGGGACATGCAAGGAATATAAAGAACAGCATTTTAGCTTGCACATGATTGGATAATAAAATCAGCAGAGCTTCCCCTCATTTCAGATCTACCCCTCAGATTTAGAGCAACTGTACTTCCAAGTGCACTTGTAGTGGAAAGTGGATTTGCCATTCGTAAATAACATCAGTTGAAAGTGTTTGAGTTTGACCTCAAATTATATGGTTTGGGTAAATCTGAAGGAAAGTTGTACAAGAAAATTGCATAATGTATGGCCAGCTTATTCTGTAACTGTAGCATTATTTGTAGGGATGGACTAAGCCACTCTGTGTACAGCGTGTGAAGAAAGGTGTCCTTATCATATACATGTAAAGGAGGCATTAGTATCTGTTTTTCGTCTAGGGTTTTAGAAACAGAAGCATACATTACATATGGTTATAGGTGTAGTCAATTTAATATAACAGAAATACATATATACTGCTATGATTAATTTAAAAAACTTGTTCTAACAAAAATCACTGCTGAAGTGCATTCAGCTGGTAAAACACTCTACTCTTTAGTAGTTCCAGCCATTTTTTCTTAACCATTCCTTCTGGTCCCCTCATTCCTACACAGGAAAGACCAATGCAGTCTGCTGAAAATGATGGCATATGTAAATGACAATATACCTTTACCATCTTTAGTCATTTGATTTCTCTTGTTATATTATAAAGGAAAGACACATGAGTATAGCTATAGCATATAGCTACATGATAAGAGAATACTCACTAAGTAGACATCAAAGATAGAGCCGTTATCATTGTCCATTTCTATCGTGCTCTGTTCAGATGTCTGGTATGCACTGTCTTCAAGTGTGAACGTTGAACTCGATGGCAAACCACTTCTAGAAGTAGAAAGCAGTAAGTCAAAACATACATAATCCAAAAGAATGTCCATCTTATCTAGTGATGCAAAGGAAACAATTTCTGGTTATTACAGATCAGCAATAACTAAGACAACTCGGCTAAACCTATTGCTTTCCATACACAAAATAATGAACAAACTATCAATCATACATTCAAGAGTTCAAAACAATTTCTTTGGAAAGTGGTCGTTTGGCACACGAAAAGAAGATCAGTTTGGTTGAATTTGCCTTTGCTATACTTAATGTCAACCATACATAATAAACAAACCATGGATCATAGATTCAGTAGTTTCAAACTCTGATCAGTTTGGTTCAACATAACCTGGATTTACTTTTTGATGAAATTGATTATTTAATTTTAAACCCTCCATTTAGTGCAACTGATATAATTCTTTGATTAAAGTGACTGTTATATCAAATCACTGTATCATTACTTTTAGGGTCATTGTTTGACATTTATTGTCCTGCAATAGTTTAAAGCTGAATTCCAGGTATAGCAATTTTTACATAAGTGTATTGCCCCGTACACACGGTCGGACTTTGTTCGGACATTCTGACAACAAAATCCATGGATTTTTTCTGATGGATGTTGGCTCAAACTTGTCTTGCATACACACGGTCACACAAAGTTGTCGGAAAATCCGATCGTTCTGAACGCGGTGACATACAACACGTACGTTGGGACTATAAACGGGGCAGTAGCCAATAGCTTTAGTCTCTTAATTTATTCTGAGCATACGTGGCACTTTGTGCGTTGGATTTGTGTACACACGATCGGAATTTAACCGACCGGATTTTGTTGTCGGAAAATTTTATAGCCTGCTCTCAAACTTTGTGTGTCGGAAATTCCGACGGAAAAAGTCCAATGGAGCAGACACATGATCGGAATTTCCGACAACACAATCCGATCTCACTTTTTCCATCGGAAAATCCGACCGTGTGTACAGGGCATAAATGTGCTATACCTGTGGGATCCCTGTGAAAGTTGGAAATCACTGCAGTATGCACCACTACTATGGTGATCCCCATGAACTTTTGGGGCTCATGCCCCATGATTGGCTGCCCTGTTGCTTTGTGAATACTGGGGATCTCTTGCTCAGCATGGGCGCCGAGAAAATACAGTGTTCTCTGAATGTAGCAATGCAGCAGGGCAGCTGTTCAGCACAGGACCCAGAAGCTAGTGGAGATCACTGTAATAGCGGTGTCTACTACAGTGATTTCCAGTTTTCTGGCTAATGGTCCCATTTACAAGTGTTGGTGGAGCCTAATACAACAAGGATATCTGTAAATTCCAATCATTTAAAAAGAACACAAGCCTGTACATAGGTAATGTGAGCACCACACAGTCATATAGCAGCTGATGTTTAGAAATACTGTACATACCCTGTTTTCCCGAAAATAAGCCCTACCTCGAAAATAAGACCTAGCGTGATTTTTGGGGATGGCTGCAATATAAGCCATACCCTGAAAATAAGCCCTAGTTAAAGTCCTTGTAAAAACATGTAATCAGTTTTGTAAAAAGATTATATAAAGTGCAGTGTGTCCTTTTGTAACTTTATTGTGGAAAATTCCTTTTTTACAGTGCCGCTGGGTGCTCACATAACCCTCCAGATCTTCTCTCCTTCTGGGGCTGACATCAGTGGAAATCTTGGCCCCTCCCTCTTCAGTATTTCGAGCGGGGAAGAAGAGCTCTGACGGGTCACGTGAGCACCCAGTGGCACTGTAAATAAGGTATTTTCCACAATAAAGTTACAAAAGGAGACACACTGCACATTATATAATCTTTTTACAAAACTGATTACATAATTTTACAATGACTTTAACTAAGGTTTATTTTTGGGATTACAGAATGTCATAAAGCTGACTCCTGAGCTAACGGGGAGAGAAGACGGGGACACAGGAACTTTGTAAAAACATTTTATTGTTTTATTCCAGGTTTTTTTAGAACATAGAGAGGGGTAAATGACACAGCACAAGCACTGTGTTTTCTATCGTGCTTTTTAAAGGATCAGGATATATATATATATATATATATATATATATATATATATATATATATTTTTTAGAGGTTTAAAACCACTTTAAGATCATCATTGTACATACCGTAAATTAATAAAACATCCCCTGAAAATAAGCCCTAGTGTATTTTTTGTAGCCAAAATTAATTTAAGACCCAGTCTTATTTTCGGGGAAACACGGTACAGTACCCAGAATAGATTAATGAGAAGGAAAGCAAAGCCAGGCCCTGGTAAAAGGATGAGGACTGTTTCAGAGGTTCTTGAGAAAGGCGGTTTCTACACCCCCGAAACTTTGGGTACTTTCTCATTATTATGTGTTCTGGGTAGAAAAATTCCTGTATGTATTTCTGAACTTTAGCTTGGATACTTGCATCTATTGTATAATGGTGCTTATATGTAGAATACAAGTTAATTGCAAAAGCATTTTTGTCACATTATGTGCTGTGTATTTAAAATATTATCCCAGTGAAACTTGTTATAAAGACAGGAAGTGAAGGAAAGTCTCATCAATGGGGACCCAGTCAACAGTGAAGATCCAACAGAGACTCTAAATCTTTCCAAATGTAGAAAAAAAAGTTTGGGATGGAGGCACACTTTAGGAGGTGGATTGGCCAATGTCTGCACAAATGACTGACTTCCTAACTCATAGGAAAGCTGTCTATAAAACGTGGCAAAGAACTTTAAAGCGGGGTTCCACCCAAATTTTGAACAATATCTGTATGTATTCTCTTCCTTGCCTAGATGCTGACATGCCGTTTAAAAAAATTTAAATCGCCGTAATTACCTTTTATTTATCTATTCTTCTTTGCACTTCCTGGTTCTCCTCCCATGGGAGTAGGTGTGTTTCTAGCCTCTCCCAGACTCCTGGGAGCTAGTCTCAGGCTTCCCAGGATGCCACTGAGCATGTGCGGGAACGAGCGGTGAATGCTGGGAGCACAGCATTCACCACATCCAGGAAATAAATGCTTGTGGGCTTCAAATGCCCACAATGAAGATGGAAACCGCCTGCAGTGAATAATATAAGTTATTCTTTCCGACGAAATCTGACACAGGCGGACATTACACACAATATGTGAGTATGTAATGTTGAGAAGAAAAGTTTGTGAATGAACTAAAAAAAAAAAAAAAACGATAGATAGGTGGACCCCCGCTATAAGTCCATGTACACTGCCTCTCTTAAGCCCCGTACACACAGGCTGAATGTTGGGCAGCATTGCCAGGTTCAATAGAAACCGGCTGACATTTGGGCCCCTGTGTACTGCAGCCTGGTCGGCTTCCATCGAAGGGGCATGACTGAAAAAAGGTCTGCTGACCGGAGTGTACTGGTGGGGGGCCGTCCCCCTGTCAGGACACAATAGAACAAGCAGAGGAGATTGCTGTACTAACATTGGATAGTTAGTACAGCAGCTCTGATCTGAGCTGTCAGTTTTTATTCATTCAGCCCGCTGGACTGAATGAAAAAAACTAGTAGTGAGTACCAGGCTTTACAAGTTTATGCGATATGAGATAGGAGGAGCAAGAAGCTGGCTCTAGCTTATCAGAACAATTGCAATGACAACAAGTTTTCTAACCTGTACAACTGATTTTTCCACCAAACTGCAGCTGGCTGGGACAATCTGGAGGCTCCCACAGATATAAGATTGCCTTCTACTGTTCAGGAGTACTTTAAGGCCTCTTTTACACTTGCTTTGCTCTCTGAAGGACAAATCCTTGGCTGCTGCCTTTCCAGCTATGGCTGGGTTCACACATATAGACTGGGTTCACACATATACACTTTGGTATGGTTCTGTTCACCGGTTCAGGTACAAATTTTCATCTTAAATTGCACCTAAACCAGACCCAAAAACGCACAGGACCCTTTTTAAAACTACACTGCACATGTGTGAACTGGCTCTATTGAAAACCGGGTCAAATCACACGTTATGCGAATTGGATGCAGTTAAAAACAAATCCAATTCGCTTACATGTGAACCAAGTCTTAAGCAAAGGGGTTGAATGATGGTAAAAATGCAGTTCAATTGCAGGGTTTTACCACCCCACAACTGTAAATGTAAATGAGCCCTAAAAATTGATTATCACATTAATTTTATTCACAATCCTATGATGGACACAGTCCACTGGCGACAGATGTCTATGCTGATCACTAAGGCATAAAAAACAAGCTCAGTCTGGTAATTGCCCCTTTCAGCTGCTCTCTCCCTAATTTACTGATAAGGGTATAGATTAAAGAATGATGAAAAAGCATTCACAGTAGATAACACACACAGTAGATAGCTTCACAATTAGCATATGTCACATGGGCTGGTTACTGATATCTGTTGGCAGCAATGAATAATATACCCTTACAGATGCTGTTCCTAATACTCTGCTTCAAAACTTCCCTGGTTTTAAGCCCGGTTCACACTGATGCGATCCGAAATTCATAGATTTGCAGGTCATCTGAAAATACACTGTTTTCTATGAAGGCCGTTTACAGCGATGCGGTGTCCTGTGCAGTGTTTAGTGCGCATGCAGTGCGAATTTACTCTCCAGCCATGCCCAGTCCCCTCCCAAATTGTGCTAAATTCGCACCTGTCACAACAGAAATTGCACTGTGAAGTCGCATCAGATATGCGCTGCATCAGTGTGAACTTGGACTTAAAGCGGAGTTTCACCCAAAAGTGGAAGTTCCGCTTTAAGGACTCCTCCCCCCCTTACATGCCACATTAGCATGTCATTTTTTTTTGGGGGGGGGAGAGGGTACTTAGTTTTGACAGGTACCCAGTTCCCACTTCCGCTCAGGCTGCCTAGGCGACTCAAACAGAAGTTCTCCTCTCCCCCTCCCTCCATGCAATCTTCTGGGACATGTCCCAGAAGATTGCCCGGCCATTAAGGAGGCGCAGCATGACTCGCAAATGTGCAGTGTGCACCCAGCTGTGATGCTGGTGCCAGGGAGAGATGAGGGAGAGAGCCGAGGGTTTGGGCCGCCACATCGCTGGATCCTGGGACAGGTGAGTGTGTGTTTATTAAAAGTCAGCAACTACACTTTTTGTAGATGCTGACTTTAAATAAACACAAAATCGACTGGAACTCCACTTTAAGGATGATCTTATTTCCCCGTATGATTTAAAGCAGAGCTCCACCCAAAAGGGAAAGCTCCGCTTGTTTGTTTGCCTCCCCCCTCCCCCGCAGCCACATTTGGCACCTTTTGGGGGGAGCGGGTACCTGGTTTTGACAGGTACCCACTTCTGGCTCACAAGGCTTCACTGCCAGTTTCCCTTAGCCGAGATAGCGGCGGCAACAGCCAAGAGCGAGCATCGCGACGCATGGGGGCGGAGCCTGGCAGCAAATTAAAAAGAAAAGTAAAAATCATAACACAGATTACAGTACTGTATGAAATGATTTCACATCCCTTTTGTCCCCAGTGCTTTGTCCAATGCCCTGCATGCAGTTTTATATTATATATACTGTTCTTTCTGCCTGGAAACTTGAGATTGTCCATAGCAACCAAAAAGTGTCCCTTTACGTCAAAAGTGGTTTTAGACTAGCTAGAAAACAGCGATAGTAAATTAGAACACTTGCAGAATTGAGCGATAGTGAATCGTGGGGAAATTTATTTTATTATCATTATATTATTTTTTTTTTAACTATTTATATTTTTTTATTATATTATAATTTATGTTTTTGTGTTTCAAATTTCATCATATCTACTAGACTCTTGGTGGACAGATTTAAGTGTGTTATTGTTAAGAATTACAGGCCTACAATATAAAACGCCAAATTTCCATGCAAAATAATTGTACCGCTTTCAGCACCTAAAATCCAAAATAATCATACCGCCAGGGAGGTTAAAGCCTTTTTACAGTGCAAAGATGCTTTAAAAACCCTTTCACATTTGTGCACAGGCACTTACATGCACTGTTATGCCCCGTACACACGGTCGGACTTTGCTCGGACATTCCGACAACAAAATTCTAGGATTTTTTCCGACGGATGTTGGCTCAAACTTGTCTTGCATACACACGGTCACACAAAGTTGTCGGAAAATCCGATCATTCTGAACGCGGTGACGTAAAACACGTACGTTGGGACTATAAACGGGGCAGTGGCCAATAGCTTTCATCTCTTTATTTATTCTGAGCATGCGTGGCACTTTGTCCGTTGGATTTGTGTACACACGATCGGAATTTCCGACAACGGAATTTGTTGTCGGAAAATTTTATATCCTGCTCTCAAACTTTGTGTGTCGGAAAATCCGATGGAAAATGTCCGATGGAGCCCACACACGGTCGGAATTTCCGACAACACGATCCGATCGGACATTTTCCATCGGAAAATCCGACCGTGTGTACGGGGCATAAGTGTGTAATTTTATACATTCATGCAGGTTGTATGATTTATAAGCATATTTAGGTCCTATTTTGTGTTTTCTGTTCACTCATTATGCAAAGTGAAGGAGACGCATATAGAATTGTGATTCTTACATTGCTCAGATGCATTAGAAATGCAAATCTTGCATGATGTGTGTTTAACCTTCATGTTCATGGGCCTGCTTAATGCATGTAAACGCATAAAATGCACATGTCCTATATTTAAACATGTAATAGATGTGAACTAGCCATATAGAAATAAATGGGGTCTATCTGAAAGCAGAACAAATATAATTCAGAAAGTTATATTGGGAAGGACTGAAGGAATCAAATATCCCTCCACTGAACCATTATTCATTCATTAAGGTATGAAGCTCTGGATGGATCGCTGTGTGCCAGTAATTGTGACTATCACAACTGGGGAATGCTATAAAAATGTATCCAGTCGCGAGAAGTAGGATTGTTTTCACCATTGGTTTTGGGTGTGCAGTTGACCACTGTGGCATAAAGGAACGATTTGCATGGCTCCGCCCACTATCCTGATTTTGGAGTATGATGGAATAAGACATGTAAATACTGTCTGTCATAGGAAGGCTTTACTGCGCTATATGAAAAGCAAAAAGTATGAATAGTCTCCAAGTCAGATATTAAAGTCTTGACTGTAAATGGTGGGAGACCCTGGACAAACCTAAACAAACAATTATGCTGCTGGAAAATCAAAAATGTAACCAGGCAGTGTGAGAATAAAAACTATGAATTTTGAGTAGATTTATCATTATAAAAGGTAATTTCCAGGAAATTGTGTATTAACATGCAGGGATATTTGTCCTCCACAAACGCCTTGTAAGCAGCATTAGGGATGTTGGGGTCGGGGATGTGGGGAACAACTGCATATTAACATATTAATTAACAAATTGTAGTTTCCTGGAAGAACAATTCAACAAGTAAAAAGAAAATAGTGAAAAAAAGAAAAGAGATTTGTGAAATATTTTTACTATTATTCACGTAGATCAAAATGAGTGGCAATTTTTTCACGTAGACGCATGGTATCAGGGAGTCACTTGTAAAGTGGATGAGCCAGTTTTTAATTGGTAACCATTCTGCAGTTACACTGTGATGTGTTTACAGTCACATCATGCTTATAGTACAAGTGCCAGCAAAACTAGTTAATTTCTCCCACAAGGAGAATGCATGTAACTGTATTGAAAACATGAAAATTGTGATGTCTATTAAACAATCTAATCATATCTGTGTTTTTCTGGAATAGAATTACCAAGGTGAAGGTAACATTATAATACAATGGTCACCTCTACCAACATGCGTATTGATGGAAATGTCTAGAATCTTTGTATGCAATTTCTTTGTTATGTGTAATGTTCAAGACTAAAAAAATAAAATAAAATGCTTTTGGTAGATAAATTTGAAATTTTGCATTGGAATATTGTACATTTACCAGCTTTTCTGAAAGGTAGTTTACTTGTGCCTATTATGGCATGTTTTATAATATGTTATATCATGTATTATGTTATATGTATGTTAGGGATAGCCTCTGTTTTCAACAACAGGAAATCAGCTAAATGACTCAAAGAAAAAACATGGCCTGTAGAGGCAGCAAACAAGCAGGCAGGCAGGTGATGTTAACATTTCTTACTATTTTTTGATATATATATATATATATATATTTTTTTTTCTCAAAGAAGTTAATTAGGAAACAAGATAAAGAAAAACATTACATCTCACAAAGGAACATTAGCATCTGTCATAAATTCCGATTACAGAGAATATGTTAGCTCGGTTAACACAAACAGCATTCACTACACAACAGTGTGTGATATGGGTAGCTCCGATCCTATGTACCACCTGTATGCAGTATAACTTGAAATTCTGAGCCCTACTTTACAAAGGTGCCCCCCCCCCCCCCCTTAAAAGGCACCCACAGTTAACCCAATAAGATTGATTAGATCAACAGTTTATCCAGTATAAGGTCTATAGGGGAGAGGCCTGAAGTATCCAGCCAGGGTGACCACAGCTTATCTAACTTCCCAGGGCATCCCCTATGTTGCAAGATATATATCTTTAACTGTATAGTGTCTGCCATCTGAACAATCCATTCCTTCAACGTTGGAGGGGAGGGTCAGCCACCTTCCAATGTCTAACTTGCGTTCTTGAAATAGGGCTCTAGCTATGGCCTGTTTTGGATTGTCATCCATGGGGATGTCATCCACTATCCCCAATACACATGGTTTTGGGTCTGTTGGTATAGTAACGTGGAAGACTCTACTAATGGTGGACAGGACCCCTGTCCAGAACAAATGTAGCTTGGGGCACCGCCATAACAGATGGATTAGATCCCCATGGTCTCTAAGGCATCTAGGGCAATTTGAGTCCAGTCTCACTCCCATCCTAAACAATCTAGCGGGTGTAAAATGAACTCTGAGGGTTATGTACAACTGGGACAGGCGTTGAGCTACTTTCAGGGAGCAGATTTGTACCGCCGGCAGAGCCTCCCCACCACCGTTCTTCCTCGAAGGTACCTACGTCCCTCTCGCACTTACTTGCCGCTCCTAGGGGGAATCCGCCTAGGTATATTTGGAGAATCATGGAGTAGCATCTGGATATAAAGCCTTTAAGCTGGGACACCTCAGCCATATAGTGGAATACGGGGGTCAGAGACAGAATCCTCGTAAACTGTACCAGGCCACATGTCCTCAAAATGGGGGTGTGGGTGCTTTAGGGGCAGGGGGGCGCTGCGCCCCCCACCCCAAAGTCGCTTTCCGACAACCCTGGCCGTTGGTTGTCGGGGGCTGCAGGCGGGGGGCTTATCGGAATTTGGAAGCCCCATTTAACAAGGGGGCCCCCAGATTCAGCCACCCCACCCTATGTGAATGAGTATGGGGTACATTGTACCCCTACCCATTCACCTAAAAAAAAAGTTCAAAAAATAAAACACATTACACAGGTTTTTAAAGTAATTAATTAAGGCAGCTCTGTCATCTCTTCCGATTTCTTCTTCCCTCTCCGACTCTTCTGCCTCCTACACTGGCGTCTTCTATCCCCTCTCCGGGTCTCCTCTGCTCTCCGCTGATCTCTTCTAGCCCTCACCAGTTCTTCTCCCTCTGTCCGCTGTCTTCTCCACTGTCCGGGTCTTCTCCGCTATCTTCTCGCTCTTTTGCTGGGTTTTCTCCGCTGTCTTCTCCCTCTGTTCTTCTTCTGATGTTGGCTCAACGCTCTTTCCCGCTCTAATGCTGGGTGCGTGGTGTGCCACTATTTATATTGGCATGAGGCGGGGTCACCGGAGGCCTGCCCCTTATGAGTCACCACCCATCATGCCCCGTATGGTGACGTCATGACCCCCCTATGCCAATATAAGTAGTTGCACACCGCGCACCCAGCATTAGAGGGGGAGAGAGCGTTGAGTCAACATCGGAAGAAGAACAGAGGGAGAAGACAGCGGAGAAGACCGGGCAAAAGAGCGAGCAAAAGAGCATGAAGACAGCAGGAGGAGACCCGGCAGAAGACAGCAGACAGAAGAAGAAGAACCAGAGAGAGCGGAGAAGACCCGGAGAGGGGAGAAGAGCCGGAGAGGGCTAGAAGACATCAGCGGAGAAGTCCCTGAGAGGGGAGAAGAAGTTGGAAGAGACGCCGGAGCTGCCTTAATAAATTATTTTAACACCCTGTGTGCTGTGTTTTATTTTTAAAACAATGTACCCCATACTCATTCACATAGGGTGGGGGCCGGGATCTGGAGGCCCCCTTGTTAAAGGAGGCTTCCAGATTCCGATAAGCCCCCGCCCGCAAACCCCGACACCCGACGGACAGGGTTGTCGGGAAGAGGCCCTTGTCCTCATCAACATGTGGACAAGGTACTTTGGGGTGAGGGGTGCAGGGCCCCCCTGCCCCAAAGCACCCACCCCCCTATGTTGAGGGCATGTGGCCTGGTACAGTTCAGGAGGGGGGCTGCTCACTCAGCCCCACCCCTTTCCTAACCTGCCAGGCTGTGTGCTCGGATAAGGGTCTGGTATGGATTTTTCGGCGTGGGGGTTCCCCTAAAAATCCATACCAGACCGAAGGGTCTGGTATGCTCTTGGAGGGGGAACCCATGCCGTTTTTTTTTTTTTATATGGTGTGGAGTTCCCCTTCAAGATCATCAGAGCACAAGTCGCATGCCAAAGTCGGATCAGAGAGAGAGAGATCAGCAGTCACCCCTGGAGTCGGTGAGATGCTACTGGCCAACCCCTCTACACCCTGTTTAAGAGGAACAGCATTGTCCATATGGGTCATAGTGCAGGGCCTTCACCTGAGTTCAAAAGAAACTGCATATGGGCCTCAACATGCTGCCCAGCAGGTGAAGGGGGGTAGATGGAAAAGGGGTTTAACCCCTTTGCGCCTAAGGGTAGAACAAATCTTATCGCCTAAGCCAATTTTGCAACTTTGGCATGTGTTAGTAAAACCGTACATATCAACTACTTTGTGCATCCAGATGGATTATACCGCATTTTTTTCAGGACAAATTGGGCTTTCATTTTGTGGTAAATGGTAATCAATATCTCCTGATTTTTTTACATTATCAAAGCAAAACTGTCCCAAAATAATAAAAAAAGTCATTTAAAAAAAAAAGATGTAGCTGTATATTTCTTGCTACTACCATAACCTACCACCAAAGAATAACCCAAAGCAAATTCTCCCACTCCTGACAATCATAACAATACCGCATATGTGTATGATAGTTGTTATTTGTACCCTTAGTACAGCCCAGAAACAATAGTGTGTATTTTTTTTATCCTACCTAAAACACACCGATACTAACTGACACTGATACTAGTTTAAAAAAAGTCCTGTCCAAAAAATACTGGCCCTGATATTGACCTTTGTCCCTGACCTTGACCCAAATACTAAGCCTGACACTGACCTACATCAAACCTTGATCTAGGTATTTAAAAAAAAATATATTTTTATTTTATTTCTGCAAGGACAAAGAAAGAGCCAATGGGGCTGATTTACTAAATGCAAGTAGAATGGGCACTTTGCAAAATGCAGTTGCACTGTGCTTAGTAAATGAGGTAAAGCTTCACTTTGTAAAGGATACCCAATCACGTGCAAGGAAAAAAATTAAAAAAAAGCATTTTTTCTTGCACATGATGGGATGATGGAAGTCAGCAGAGCTCTTTCTCATTTACTAAGCCCTGGAGCAACTGCTCTTGCAGAGTGCAACTGCACTTTGCAAAGTGCACAGTCTATTTGCCTTTATCAAATCAACCCCAATGTATCTTTCTCATCCATTCACAGAGACAGAAACATGGGAGCGGGGGGACTTCACCGTGACTGATCAATCAATCAGAGGCTATCACTGTGATCCGGTGACCCGGAATCGGACGTTCCAGGTTCAGATAGTAAGAACGGTGAGACCCTGGTCTCTGTGCTGGGAGCGCGCCATGCTGCTCACTCCCAGCAAAAGGGAAATATTTAAAGAGGAGGGCCAGTCAAAAAAAAAATAAAAGTCAGCAGCTACAAATACTGCAGCTGCTGACTTTTAATTGGACCCTTACCTGTCCCAGGGTCCAACGATGCGGGGGATCGAAGCCCCACTCGTCTCCCCCTCCGTTCAGCGGCGCCGGCATTGCAACTGTGGGCGCCGGGTTGTGGCTTCACAGCCTGGCACCCACTGCGCATGCACGAGCGGCGCCGCACGCCGTGATTGGCCGCTCAGTCACCAGAGACCTGTAATGGGTCCCAGATGATTGACAGGAGGGAGGGAGCAGAGCTGAGCCCTTCCTGTGCCGAGACGGAAGTGATGTCACCAGCCCAGGCACTAAAAGAGGCAGACTACGAGGGACCCCCTAGCAACAGGCATTTAGAGGTGAGTAAAAAAAAAAAAAATATCCAAATGTTTTTTTGTATTTTTTTTTTAGGATTTTTCATGTAGTTTTTTTTTTTTTTTTGGGTGGAATACCACTTTAAATATGCTGCCCCACGAAAAAAAACCAGCCCAGTCCAGTGGGGCCGCATATTTGTGTTACCACGGCGCCAAGGGGTTAATATAGACTGCTGGATTATTATTGTGACACCGACCCAATTAGGCAGGACAATGGCTAGTACAGGATATAAGAGTTTCTCTCTGTTTTACTTGTTTGCTATTGTTTTACATATTTTTTGTGCACTTACTGCAGTTTCTATTTCTTTAAGCTTGTGGGGTACTGTATATATTTGCAATATATATTCTCCCTTCTGCTCAGGTGTTATCTTCATGTTTACCTAACCATTTACACAAACAGTCTCCTTAAAGTGGTTGTAAAAACTAAAGTTTGACAGGTACTCGTCCCCACTTCCGGGAGACCTTGGCGCGGCGAGTTTGGCCCCCCCTCCTCCTTCCACCACTACCGGGCCATTCAGAAAGCACAGCACGCTTTATTTGTAGCTGCTGACTTTTAATTTTTTGATTGGGGGCCTGGAGCTCTGCTTTAATGCATTCTCTGCATTAAGGTAAAAAACCTTTTATGTGCAGCTCCCCCCGCCCACCTAAATACGCACCCAAACTTGATCTCAATCCAATGCTGTGCCTGAGAACAGTGGCACTACTCTCTCTTTTCCTCCTCGCTGGACTCAGAGCAGAGGGAACCATTGGTTTCTGACAATCAAATCCAGTGATGAGGGAGCCGGGGGATGGAGGTAGGGCCCAGCTGCACTATGTGTTTCATTAGATGCATACAGTGTGGTGCTGTGGTTTGGGATTGAGCCAGTACAAGTACAAGCAAGCTGTTTGTTAGGGGGGTACTCTGAAGGCAGGAGAAGCCAAGAGCACCAGCAGGGGACCCCTGAAGAGGAGCATCGGGGCTGCTTTGTGCAAAACTACTGCACAGAGCAGGTAAGTATAACGTGTTAGTTGTTTAACAAAATAAATAAAAAAAAAGGTTCCTAACAATCACTTTAAGTCAAAAGGAAGGTAGAGCACTCGTGAAAGGGGACATTGATTTGGGGTTGTAGAATTCCACTGTATTGTGTAAAAAAAAAAAGTATCTTTACATTCAGGAGACTTGGTCCATTTCTGGAATGCACTAATTACAGACAGGTGGCCATTTTTTTTTACCATTTCTTCCTAAATAAAACTTATACTTAACAAGTATAGGAATATATTGGTAAATTAGAATAGTTCAATCAGCTACCAAATCAAAAATCTATCTGTTCTGAAAAAAGGGTGCATAATTGTAATTGTCAGGATTATTCCAAAAGGAAAACCTGATTTTCAGGCAAAATGGTTGAAAACCTGATTTTCATTACTCTGGTCACAGAGAGGTATAAAGCCTTTGGTCATAAAGTAACTGCATAATGTCACATCACTTAAATGCACCTATTAGGTCAAATAAAGTTCCGCAACTATGCTGGCTTGGTTCTAATCCATTACCTCCTAACAAATCCACAGTGGATGCTATATTTATATTAATAAATAAATGTAGAGTTCCACTTTGAAGAAGGTAGGTTTGAACAATTCATTGTATTCTTCAGTTTAAAAATTGGTAATGACATTGTTATATATATAAAAGGCCTTCCAATATTCTTGAACATATGAGTTCCAACATCATGCAAACGGTGAACTTTTGCTATGACGCTAAGTGCAACATAGAGCTAGCATAGCCCAGCCACAGTGAATTGCTGGACAGGAAGTTTAATGTTTGTGGATGAATAAACAAGCTGATTTTAAGCGTTATTTAGGTGTATTTGACTGTTTAAAAAGAAAGCACCACAGAATAGCAATGCAAAAAAATGGAAAAAATGTGAGCTATTGTTATGATTATTCCCCAATGATCTTCTCTGTATTTGTTATTAGTGATGAAAATATTCCAAAGCTATTAAGTTGCTACTATCATCACATGGTTTGACCACAGTTATTATATTTAATCATCTAAGAACACAACCGGAACAAAACTGTTTTCATAAGGCCAAGCTCTGTATTGAGTGTTTCTGTTTTCCAACCCTCCCTTGGCAAACAGAACCTTATAGCTCAACATTCACTGTAAGGTTCCATTCACACCATGGTGTTCCGTTTTCTGCCCGCGATTCGGAAACGCCGCAAATCGAGGGACGCCCTTGCAATCCCCGTTACTCTGAATGCCACCAAATTGTGGCACGATTCTGCCGATTGTCGCCCGTGGCATTGTGGTAAAATTGCACAAACAGAATCGCGGGATGCCCGGCGCCCAAAAGTTCTTGTACATCTTTTGGGCGTCGGGCATCCTGCGATTCCGTTTGCGCGATTTTACCGCAATTCGTCAGGTGACAATTGCGGCAGAATTGCGCCGGTTCTTACTTGTTGGATTTTTTTTAGGGTTAAAAATTCAACTAAATTTGAATTTAAATTCAGGCTCAAATAAACAGCAGAAGCAGTGCCATTCAAAGTAACGGGGATTGCAAGGACGTCCCGCGATTTGCGGCGTTTGCAAATCAGGGGCAGGATCGAGGTGATTCTGTCTGCAAAACGGAACGCTTTGGTGTAAATGGGGCCTAAGGCTGCATTCACACTAGAGCGTTTTGAATCGCAGGCAGATTTGCTGCGAATCTGCCCGTGATTTGACAGCACCGACGTGTGAATGATCGATCGCGGGACTCGCATTTCAGATGTGATTTATAACAGTTTGTTTTGCACAGTAACTTTGCCATTAAAGTAAAGGGATATGAAACTGAATAGGAAAACACACAGAGGTTGATTGATTTACTATTACTATAACTGGAGAGTGCAAAATCTGGTGCAGCTCTGCGTAGGAGGTTTCCAGTTTTTTTTGTCAAAGCTTTGAACAAGCCGAAGAACTTCAAAGCTCATTGGCTAGCCTAATGTACTCAGCTGCGCTAAATTTTTCAATCTCTCTCCAATTTTAGTAAATCAACTCCACAATCTCTGGTGCTTAGAAGTGGGCCCCAGACTGTTGCCTACATTTTTCCCTGCTTGCTTCACTGGACATGCCTCGCCTTGATGCCCTGTCTTATGACTAGGGAAGTCAGTGGATATACTTACACTGTCTGAAATAAAACAAGACAGACGGTGCCCCGGCCTAGTGCATTAAGGAAGACCTCTCTTTGTTAATATGGTAACTTAAGTAATATACAACAAACCAACAGGTGTACTCTATCAACCTTGTCGTCAGAGTAAGCTTTCAGTCCACAATACATCACATCACCTATTGCCTAGCACAATTGGAAAACCCAACAGGCTAATGTGTTTTGAGGACTTGCCTTGCCTCGTCTCCTCAGAGCTCTGGTTCTAAGGAAGAGGAAAGTCCTTGAAACACCTTAGCCTGTTGTTGGGTTTTCCAGTTGTCCCACTCCCATTATATGATGTGAAGTGAATGATGATGTATCGTGGACTGGAAGCTGATGTTTTACTTTGACAACAAGCTTTGATACAGAACTGATGGCTTAGTATGCTGTGTATAATAGCCTGTGCACCCTCTGTCTTGTATTATGATTCTTCTATTTTAGAACAATAAAGCAAACAGTGCAAATACTGTACGTCTACTCAAACATAGAGGCTCTTAGTCTTTGGCATATATTATGCCTGTTTTTTGTTAATATTTTATTTTGTTTTTTTCTTTTATTAATATTAATTATAGTGCAATGTGCAGCAGCAGCATATGTGTATTGTTACTGTAAGTTAAGTTGATTGATTGGTTTGCGCAAAAGTTATAGCGTCCACAAAATAGGTGATATATTTATGGCATTTTTATTATTAATTTTGTTTTTACTAGTAATGGCGGTGATCAGACACTTTTGACACTTTTTTGGGACCATTGACATTTATACAGCGATCAGAGCTAAAAATATCCACTGATTACTGTATAATTGTCACTGGCAGGGAAGGGGTTAACACTAGGGGGCGATCAAGGGGTTAAGTGTTCCCTAGGGAGGTGTTTCTAACTGTGGGGGGAGGGGACTCACAGAGAGTAGAGAGAGAGATCGCTGTTCCTGATCACTAGGAACAGCAGATCTCTCTCTACTTTCCTGACAGAACGGGGATCTGTCTGTTTACATTGCAACCTCGTTGATCAAAACAGATGTGGCTCTGTTTGAAAGGGGTCTTACAGTTGCAATACACAGCCATTGTAAATCATATTACATAAATCTGTGCTCACTTAGCCATTGTTTTTTGGTTTATACAGTTACTTTAATAGTTGAACAATCCCCGTACATAAGGAATAGGAAGCATCTATAAATAAAGATTCAATTTCAAGATAAACATTCAGTAGGCTCCTTTAATTCTTAAGGAAAAAAACTTCTCAGGTAAAATATCTGGTAGGCTGTTATTATCTTCTTCCAGTAAATGAAAAAGTCTTAGAAGTCATATACTGTACTGAGTGGATTTCATTCCCACCCCCAAATTATTCAGTGTCAGTACTTTCTTTCCAGTACCTTTCTCTATGGTTACCATGCCAACCGACAAGAATTCTGCAAATGGGAGAACATTTTAAAGTCTTTTCTTTCCTGAAGGATTAGTGCTGAAAAGTTAATTTAATTTGGATAATGAGCAGCATCCCTTTGAGAGATGCTGTCAGGTACACTTCAGCTCAAGATGATCAATCCATATTTGGGAATCTACCCAGGATTATGCCTTGCTGCACATTTAACTAGGTGGTGAACGCTTTTCAGTACATTATTTCCCAGATCTGATGCATCTTCCGTCTATGCACAAGTTTTAGAACAGTAAATTGTCATTATGTTGATTTTCATTATGATTTAACACAGTAAGAAGTATTACATGCTGTGCTCGAACTGCCTTTAACACCTGAAGCACTACATCTATCCATCTATCAAAATAATACATAAGAGAATTGAAATTTTACATTAAAATTGTCCATCTAATTATTGTAATTGTAAGGAAATAACAGGAACGTTTGTAAAACAAGTAAGGAACTGCACAGTCTAACAAATAGATTTTCTGCTACAGTTAAAGTGATATTAAAGTCTTTTTTTTTTTTTTTTTTTAAATAACAAACATGTTATAATTACCTCCTCTGTGCAGTGGATTTGCACAGAGCAGCCCAGATCTTTCTCTTCTCAGATTCCTCTATGGTGTTCCTGGCCCCTCCATCCCGTTGAGTGCCCCCACAGCAAGCAGCTTGCTTTGGTGGTACCCGAGCCACAGCTCCCTGTGTCCATTCAGATATAAAGTTGCGGCCCAGCCACGCCCTCTCTCTCTCCTCATTGGCTCACTGACTTTGAATGACAGCAGCTGGAGCCAATGGCACTTAGCTGCTGTCTCAGCCAATCAGGAGGGAGAGTCCCGGTCAGCTAAGTCTCTTGTGCAACATCGCTGGATCGAGGTGGGGCTCAGGTAAGTATTAGGGGGGCTGAAGGGGGCTGCTGCACACAGAAGGTTTTTTATATTAATGCATATAATGCATTAAGATAAAAAAACATTTTGCTTTAACAACCACTTTAAGTTGGAATATGCTGTTAGGCGTCATGCACACTGGACATTTTGCAAACTCTCTTAGAAGCCTTTCGTCCTGGCAGCAGCGTTTTGGCAACAAAAACGGCTGATGCTCGTTAAAGTGTGTAATGCTTTTACAAGTGTTTAGGCACATTTACAGGTATCAAGCACTTTAGGGTTTATCCATTTCATTGGCCAAAATAATATTTCTTAAATTCATTGAAATGAACACATGTTTAGAAGCGTCAAGCATTTTTTCTGCCAAAACTCTTCTGCTCCTGGACGCACTGGCAGTGGGGTTTTTTTTCTGCCTCTAAAAGCTCCTGCCGCTAAATACTGCTAAAAGCCTATGTGTGAATGGACACATAGGCTAACATGCAGGCGATTCCAAAACCTCATTCAGTTTGAACAGGGGCTTAGCTAAAAAAAATTCCAGAAAAACGCTGGATGAATAATGCTCATAATAGTGTTTTTGTGGCAACGTTTTAGCAGCAACTAGGAGATTTCAGCCTTTTTTTTTTCTGCTGGCAAATCGCTCCCAAAAACGCAATGAAGTTATTTTTAGAACTGAAGTATGTGTGGCTGATCACAGCTTTAGTTTGTAAACTTCCCTGCACACAATTGGATGAATGAAATGAACACAGGCTATTATCACCTCATTTCACAATTCAGAAAACCATGCTCTTTGTTTCTTGTTGGTAATCCCTATATTGCCTTATTGCTATATACAAACATGCATACAAGAGGTGGAGAAACAGAGATCTGTATATATAACATTGCTTTAGGGTTTTGGGAATCTTCCCATGGAGACTAGTCGGTGAAAAAGAACTGTGTCCAATCTCCTTCCTTATCTAAAATAAACATATTTCTAAACCACTGTATATAGGTGTATTTTAGGACTTATCAGAATACTTGCCATGAAATAAAAAATATTTACTGATATTATTGGTGCTTCAAAAACTCATACCCACACCATAACCCCCCCTCCACCAAATGATTTGGACCAGTACAGAGTCCTGACCTCAACCCAAGAACACCTTTGGGAACACCTTTCTGATGAATTATAGCGGAGACTGTGAGCCAGGCCTTCTTGTCCACATGAGTGCCTGACCTCACAAATGCGCTTCTGGAAGAATGGTCAAACATTCCCATAGACACACTCCTAAACCTTGTGGACAGCCTTCCCAGAAGAGTTGAAGCTGTTATAGCTGCAAAGGGTGGGCCAACTCACTATTGAACTCTACGGAATAAGACTGGGAGGCCATATATATAGTATTTATCATGATAAATACTTGTTTTCCCCCCTTTTTTTATAAGTGATCGCATACCCTCTGTTCTCAGCTGCATAGGGAGCTCAGAGGATTGAGGGAGGAGAAACATCAGCACACTGATCTTCCCAGTGAATGGCTGTATGGGGAAGGGGTCAGCACAAGTCTGATCATTGGAAGAGAGCAGACTGAGTTCTCAGCACAGTCAGAAAACTGACCATGCTGTGCTCTCATGCCTATAGTGGTCACTTTTTAATAGGAAAGCAGAGGGACTGGCAGGAGCACCAGAGATTTCACAAAAAGGAAGTAATACAAACAGAATAGAATACTTTTTTCATACAAATGCATGTTACAGCAGGCACATATCAGGAATATGAAATGTTGAGTTTACATATTCTATAAATTGGACCTAGACCTAAAAGAAAAAATAGCACTTGTCTGTCTAATAGGAGTTCATTGGCACAGTTTAATGTGACAAAGCAATCAATAAAGTATTGAAGAAAAATACCTTTAGGATATAATTCCCAATTAGGGAAATCAACACTTTTTACATCATTGAAAACATGTCCTGCCTCCGATCATTGGATTACATTTAGAGTGCCATCAGAGACTGGGTCCAGGAATAGGAGGATCTGCCTAGTAATAGCATGTACATCTATTAATGTGGTGTTTGATTCATAGGCACACAGCACTAAGGAATGGATGAAAAAGTGGATCTATGAGTGAGCGGCTGCAAAATGTGTTATACAATTCACACATGACTTTTCACACAAAAGGATAAGGTTGCTAAGTTTGGGTCCCCTTTTATCATGCTGTCTCTGCTAGCAGAGCGGAGTGGAAAGTTTCCCCTTTTGTGATCATTCAACACCTGTTGCTGAATATGATAATTGGATAAAAAAAATCGAAAAACACTTCTGAAACGCGCTGTGCGATTCAACCCGCATGCAAAAC
The DNA here is from genome assembly GCA_037952925.1 of Lithobates clamitans. Lineage (NCBI taxonomy): Eukaryota > Metazoa > Chordata > Amphibia > Anura > Ranidae > Lithobates > Lithobates clamitans. Next base: position 4,533,758 of record JBBGZY010000093.1, read on the forward strand.
ATACTACATTTGCGATCTGAAGCGGGTATCAATGAAAAGGTAACGACACCCCATACGCAGTGCGTTTGCCCGCACCGGATCCCATGGTACTTTTGTACCATGGGATCCGGTTACAGTGTCTTTTAAAAAAGTAGTGCATGCACTACTTTTGGTGAGGTGCAATTTTAGCTCATTAGAAATGAATGGGCTGAAATCACACCGCACAAAACCACATGTGAATCGCAAAGGAACCGCACAGCACATTCCTGTGTGATTCAGATGCGGGCATGGTGTGAACCGGCCCTTAATGTTATTTAGATATAGATGTGAAAGGGATCAGCTTAATGTAAGTAATCCTACTAGAGTGCTCATATTTTAAAAACCTCACATGTACAGTATGTGTGATCTGTAATTGTGTATATATGTGGGGGTGGCCACTGTCTAGTTGTGTTTTGCTGATCATAACACTGCAAGTCTACCAGGCAGGGTATGTCTGACTGAAAACAATAGATTATCTGCAGTTTCTAATGATGTGGACTACCCACAATGCTAAGCCTCTATGTCAAATAAAACAGCTCAGGAGCAATATTTTATTCACCTAAATAAAGAAGTACTTTTAATAATAATAATAATAATAATGTGATTTAGTATTGATACTATATAACCAAAAGATAATCTTGCACGTAGTGTAAATTAAATCATCAAATAAATGGTAGCTGCAGCACCTAAAACACAATCTGGATACAAGATGTGCTGTAAAATTACAATACAAACTAAGGTGCGCTGCCCATTTAAATCTACATACAAAATAGAGGCTTCAGGGGCTCTAACCTCTGAAAGCGCTCGTAAGAAAGAAACATGCTGGGCGGGGCTGGGCAAGTGACGTCATCACGCACGCCGATGGTGAATTTGACAGAGCTATTGTATTGAGATATATGTGGATGTGATTCCTTACCATTGCAAGTTAATAAATTGACGCAGTTTTTTTACATACTACACCATGGGATTTCTTTACTTTGTTCATTTCTCCTACTGAGAATATCATCTAGGAATCTTTGCTGGGTTATAATGGCTGGATTGATTGGTGCTGCGGGGCAGCAAGGCGCTTTATGATTCCTTTGTGGGATCAGTCCTTTTGGTAAGGAGCATGTTTAACACTAGTGTGGAGTGGTTTTGAAGTACTTTCAGTCTTCTGCCCTCTACACACGATAGGATTTTCTGACAACAAATGTTGGATGTGAGCTTGTTATCGGAAAATCCGACTGTGTGTGTGCTCCATAGAACATTTGTTGTCGGAAATTCCGATCGTGTGTACACAATTCCGATGCACAAAAGTCCACGCATGCTCGGAATCAAGCAGAAGAGCCGCACTGGCTATTAAACTTAATTTTTCTCGGCTCGTCGTACGTGTTGTACGTCACCGCGTTCTTGACGTTGGGAATTTCCGACAACATTTGTGTGATCATGTGCATGCAAGACAAGTTTGAGCCAAAAAAATCCACGGTTTTGTTGTTGGAAAATCCTATCGTGTGTACGAGGCAACCCTGCGACACTAAATGGTCACACCAGAATATTCTCATCCTTTTGGAATTACTATATTGGGACTTTATTGTTCATTCACTAATGTTAGTTTATATCATGTTTATTATGTATTGAGCACAGTGATGGTATTTTGTGTTTATTTTTAAAGGGCCAGCACAGCTTAATTTGGAATCTAATCTCCATATCTACCGAAAAAAAAACAAAACAAAACTCGGTAGCGTTGTTTCAGATTTAAATAGCATTAGATTGTTTATCAGATTTTATGTATAATTAAGGTTGTTTCTTTCACCTATCACATACACAATTAATATAAACACATGGGTGATCTCACATTACTGCCTATAATGCTTCATAATAGAAAGTGTTGGATTACAGGATATCAAGCATGTTTGTTTACCTGCTGGAATAGCGAATCGTATCTTCATGGTGATACTGATAATCAGCAAATAACGAGGAAGTAGATATAGTTGTTGCTAAGGAAGCAGCTTCAAACAAGGAAGGGGTGCTTGGCACAAGGTCAGGTCGATGCCTTGAATTTAATGCTGGAGAAAACAAAAAGGTATGAGAACACAAACATACCTTGCAGTCGTGAATACAGTACATGTGATTCATAAAAATATTCATTGATTGAGTGTGACTGTGATCTGGCTGATTTGCAGAAATCAGTTATTTATGAATTTCAGCTGATCCACAAGGACCATTTTTTTTCCTTAAAGTGATATTAAGACCCCTTTCACATGTGGGCCGTGGCTGCATCAGCACTAAATGCTTTTGTGCTGTTTAAGCGGCGCGCTTTTACCCACAAAAAAGGGGTAAAAAACTCCAGTTTTCCAGCGCTTTCAATGGTATTGCACAGAGTAGCCCAAATCCTCCTCTTCTCAGGTCCCCCACCGGCGCTCCCCTTCCGCCTAGTGCCCCCATAGCAAGCCGCTTGCTATGGGGGCACTCATGCATGCTTGCTTCCTAGCCCTTCTCTGTGTGTCCATAAGACACACAGAGCAGGGCTCGGACCCGCCCTGGCTCCCTCCTCACTGGCTGTGCTTGACAATGGCTCCCGCTGCTGTCTTTGAGTCAATGAATTGCTTGAAAATAGTCATGCAGAAATGCCAGGCATATAGTCTGGTATATCAATAGCAGGAGGGCCTCAAGGGTGCGGGCCCCATACTATTCCTGGCCATATGCCACTGAGTATCAAGCAGATACTTCAATATTTCGCTCACTCCTGACAATGTGTCAGAATAGGCACAAATCCACAATGCTTTTTTAGATATCATGTGGTGGTTTTTGGGGTGGGGAAAACCTTTAAAAAAACATTAAAATTTTAAAAGTGAAAAACAAAATGTGATAAACAAAACAGTTAGGCAAAAGGCACTGATGGAACAGCAATGTGCACAGACATTCAGTGAGTTGGCTTAATCATATCATTGCCACAGGCATACAGTATGTTGCTGCTCTGGTTTCCAACCTTGTACTGTATTTAATCAGATAAAGTACTGTCGAAAGGGGCAGACTGACAAACGCAATTCATTTCTTACTGTAAAGGTAACCTTGGAATATGAAGTATGGCACTCAATCCAGCAGCTTTTGGTTGAACTAGATGGACTACTGATATGTCTATGGATAACATGCAACATCCTATACTCTTATACTCAGGGGGATATGTTGGATTTTACTACCAGATCACTATTATTTCCCCAAAGTGTAGTTGGTGTTCCTAGTTTCTGCACACTTTCCTATTTTGATGTTTGACGGCTATCTCATGTCTATGGCCAGGTTTACATAGACGTTATCAGAATGAACAGACTGCTCCCTCTTTTGCTTCAGATTTCACTACCTTGTGTATTCCAGTGCTCCTTACCTTCTTCATCCAGACTGGTGAAGCTCTGACCCTCTGCTAATTTTATGTTTTTCTCTTCTGACCATTCTTGATTGCTGGGAGACAGTATCTCATGCGATGAAGACTTCAAAGCTGGGATTGAATTGCACCGTCGTTTGGAAGGTGAAGACCTTAAAGCTGCAAAATAAGTGTAAATATGTGTCAATAGGTTGATGCTGTGCAGCTAGTTTCATATAGATAAATTAAACCAGTTTTCCACTCAAAACAAAACAGAAGAAACAGACATGCTCTTATAGAAGTCATGAGATGAAACTAGTGGAGTGGGCCTTACCTATGTCATACGGCTGCACACGGACAGCTGGCATTCTGCTGACTGAGAAGGTAGGTATTTGCTGTATTGGTGGGATTGCAGTTCTAATACTCACATACAATTGCAATGTGAGTTTGTCCTTTTAAGTATAAATTTTAAGTTTTAATAAAACAGAGGAGTCTTTTGTTTCTATTCTGAGTTATAAAATTGCTAGGCTGGAAGTTTAATAGCAATACTTTTAGAAATCTGGGAATGCTTTTTTCTGAATTGGATGACATGTCCTAAGGGGATTATTCACACATGCCTGAAAAGACCTGGCTATAATTTGGAGGTCATACAATCTGGTAAGTGGCATTTTCATAGATGAAGGGTCCAACAGGTTTAACCTTAAACTATATAGAGGGTTCTTTACTGTATTGCCCCGTACACACGGTCGGACTTTGTTCGGACATTCCGACAACAAAATCCTAGAGTTTTTTCCGACGGATGTTGGCTCAAACTTGTTTTGCATACACACGGTCACACAAAGTTGTCGGAAAATCCGATCATTCTGAACGCGGTGACGTAAAACACGTACGTCGGGACTATAAACGGGGCAGTGGCCAATAGCTTTCATCTCTTTATTTATTCTGAGCATGCGTGGCACTTTGTCCGTCGGATTTGTGTACACACGATCGGAATTTCCGACAATGGATTTTGTTGTCGGAAAATTTTATATCCTGCTCTCAAACTTTGTGTATCGGAAAATCCGATGGAAAATGTGTGATGGAGCCTACACACAGTCGCAATTTCCGACAAAAGGGTCCTATCACACATTTTCTGTCGGAAAATCCAACCGTGTGTACGGGGCATAAGAGTGGCAAAGATGTGGAATTCCCTTCCACAGGCGGTGGTCTCAGCGGGGAGCATCACTAGTTTCAAAAAACTATTAGATAAGCAACTGAACGACCGCAACATACAGGGATATACAATGCCATACTGACATATAATCACACACATAAGTTGGACTTAAAGTGTCTTTTTTCAACCTCACCTACTATGTAACTATGTAATATGGTGCAGTGACACAGATTGGAGGATTTTTCATATTCCACATTTTTGAGGGAGTTTGGAATTTATTAGGAATACGTAAATCTGAGAGAGTTGAGTTATTCTGCCACCTACAGTAAAATTTGGTCACTGGTATACAAAAAAAGCTTGGCCAACCAAGTACAACCCCTCCCGTTCCCAGCATGCTTTAGATTTGTAGAAAAGCAGTAGATCACAAACAAAGATGGGTCTTTTAATGAACTTCAAAAACAGTTTTTTTTTGTTCTTTATTGTTCATTAAGAGACACAGAATTCCGTTAATTTGAGTCAATTGGGATATCCAAAAGTAATCCAATTGAGAGGTGGGCAACACAGCAAACAAAACATTAACAGGCCACCAAACTGGACAGGCAATCTGCAGCTCAAAGAGCTGCCTAAAGGACCTCACAACCAAAGCCTGCATCTGAGGAGGCCTGGTAAAACTTGGAAAATGTGTGAACAGAAGACTTGCAAATTTAGGAAACGGTTGTCTGATGCCAAAAAACCCAAGAGACACTGGCCTATCTAGTAGAGTGTGCTTTGAAAGGGAAAATGTGGAACTTTGACCTTAATCATTTATTTACCGCTGTACATTTTTGAACAGTAAAGTGGAGGATGCTTGATTCTGCAGTGCCGTTTACAACCCCTCTTAACATATGTACATTAAACTTTTCATTTCTATCGTCCTACTGTATGTGACCCGTACATTAACCTTTTCACCTTCTCCTCCCTCTGTATATGACTTGTAAATTTAATGTATCTAATGTACCAAGTTACATGTTTTAACCCCCTCAATAGCAGCATGTTTCTTCCTTTTCAAAAAAGTGTGGCAAAAAATGAGATCAGGTGACATGTCTATTTTCCAAAAAGGGGTCATTTTGGGGGTTTCCGTACCATCCTGACATTTATAAAAATATTTTTTAGAACAGAAAGTAAGAGAAAAAGATTTTTCTAATTGTTTGGTCTTTTTCTTTTATATAGTATTATTATGGGTTATTAAATACCACCAAAAGAAACCTCTGTCTCAAAAAAGATATAAAATTAATCTGAGTACAGTGTTGCATGATGGAGTAATTGTTAGTCAAACAATCACAACACTGAAAAATGGCCTGGTAGTGAAGGTGTATTACAGGCTAGTTAGAAAGTGATTAAGGCCATAGTGGAAGTAGCTGTTTCCCCATAAAGGGATAATCAAGAATGAGAAACAGGGCGTCAGACTTCTAATGCAAGCAGTGGCTGAGATCTAAACTCAGACAGCATGAACTGTATCCAGAACTTGAGCTGGACAAAGGATTAAAGAGCAATGGTGGTTATTTACGAAAGGCAAATCCACTTTGCACTACAAGTACAAACTACAAATGCAAAGTGCACTTGAAATTGCACTAAAAGTGCACTTGGAAGTGCAGTCGCTGTAAATCTGAGGGGTAGATCTGAAATGAGGGGAAGCTCTGCTGATTTTATTATCCAATCATGTGCAAGCTAAAATGCTGTTTTTTATTTTCCTTGAATGCCCCCCTTGGATCTACAGTGACTGCACTTCCAAGTGCACTTTCAGTGCAATTTCAAGCGCACTTTGCACTTGTAGTTTGCACTTGTAGTGCAAAGTGGATTTGCCTTTAGTAAATAATCCCCAATGTCTCGGTTGATATGAAAAGCTGAAACCACCCTAGGAATAAGGCTCTGGGTTTTAATATTGCCTTATTCCCGTACGTGAAAAATTTTGGCGCTTGTCCCTTCAGAAATTTTCGTTCGGGAGGTCGGAACTGGCTATCAGAAAATCGTATGATCATTCCTCGGACGGAAATGTTCGCCTGATTTTCTTATAGTGTGTACGGGGCATAAGGCTGCCAGCTCAGACACAAGTCCTGCAAAGGTTATGGCAATGAGGAACACAACTCTGTCAATAAAAGTGGAAAAGGAGAATATCCTTATTAGGTTGAAAAGGTGGTCTTTTTAAAGTGCTGACAAGAACCAAATTAATATCCCACAGAGCAAAGGTTGTGAACAAAAAGTGGAAAGCTAGTGATCTTTTAAATAGGAATACAAGAGCCGAAATTTGACCCTTGATGGTTTAAATGATGATCCAGCCCTAATTATAAAAAGGGCAGGATTCGTCCCACAGAGTACTCACTGGGATGGAACTTTCTTTACCATACAATGCAAAATAAACCTTCTAAATACAAGGGCAGAGCATACAAGAGGTAGATTTACTAGCTTTTGGAAGTGTGAGAATCACTGAGAGTCCCCTGTCTTTCAGATAGTATTTTATCAGTATTCAGTATTTTATTAAAGTGGAATATCTCTGGATCCACAGCGGGGACAGATGACTTTTTTTCGAAAACCTTAGCAAATGAAAATTGGTCTTCAACGTTACCAACAATGCATTAGCCCCTGTTGCTCAGCAAAAATAGTGCACTAATTTAGAGTCCACTGAGACTGGGTCACACTAGAGACTGTTCTATGTGTCTGAAACCAGAAATTGCTCTGGCTAACCAACACTGAAAATAAAAGTCTGGGAAGCGCCATTGGCAGATCGCTTTGCCTAGAGGACACATTCCAGGCAGGCCCCATGTTCTTCAGCCCAGCAGGGTCTGAACAGCCTCCAAGACAGCACCAAGGATTAGCTGATCCTGATAGCTGAAAATAAAACCCAGCTAAGCAGCATGCAGATGATATTGTGATTGAATTAAAGAACAAAACGGCTAGTAATAGACTTAATAGAGAAAAGACTTCCATCCTCCTAGGACACCAGCATAAATCAGAAGCAATGGGAGGGGTTAGACTTGGCTGGCCAACAGCTTTTTTGCTTGACAGTGTCCAGGTAAGCACTGCTCATATAAATGAGTCTCAGCTCATACACAGTCTGGCAGACCTGGCAAATATTACTTGGAAATGACGGTGTCATTTGTTTTAATCCAATCAATTCAGAAAATGAAAAAAATACTATTGTGCACAGATAACTAAACTATACATTTTTATATTTCGATGAAAACAAAAACTTCCTGATCATGTGTGATATAGAAGTTATTGTAAGAAAGCATGTTTTCTTCCACAGGGTGCAGGCTATATCAGGTACAATAAAAGTCACTGGAAAAGGACTTGGTGTCGGTACAGTCCTTTCTGTACCTAGAGTATATCAATAACTGGTACCTAAGGTTTGCTATTCTAGTGGTGTGAACCATTCTGGTGCAGACTAATTTAGCAATGTTGTGAGAGCATAGATTATCACATGCATGAGTACAGTAAAGATCCACCTCTGATATTGCGTCTAAAGATGGTTCTGGTTTGTGTGAAATCATGTGACCACCTTTTCCCTCGCAATTCTCTGGTATCATCTTCAAGAAAAGTGATGACGCTGATGTTCCATACCTTGGGCCCTTTTGAAGACCTTGGAATTCATAAACTTCAGAAACCTGACTGCATAGAAACTTGGCCTGTGGACTGACACTGTGTCCTAGAAAGAAAGAAACAGGCATCTATGTTATAAAACAGTAAATCCAGCTAATGCAAATTCCTTTGATAAGCCCATGAGAACGCTTTTCCCCCAATGAAATTCCTGTGATAGCAAATCCTGTTATACAAGATTTTCCCTTGGCTCCCTCGGGAGAGTCTTATAAAATAAATCCAGTGTACAGACTAAAAAAAAGATTCTATCAGCAAGAAAAAAAAAAGTCACATGGTCCGTGACTTAGGGAAGTAACTATTAAAGTTATGGGATACGGCTAAATATAGTGTTAATAGGAATGCAGAGAGAGAGCTACAGAAATATATTCACATGTTAAAAACAAACCTGTCTTGCTGAATAGATGTAAAATGTTAAGGTTAATGGGCGATTTAAGGCACTGTAAGCTACCAAAGCCTACCTACATCACTCCACCTGTAGTGCATTGGATAGTGGATTGGATGTTCTCTGGCCATTGCAGCTTACTCTCCTAGATACGCAGACAATGAAAGTCTCTTATGCCGCGTACACACGACCAGACTTTCCATCAGAATAGACTCCGACGGTCTTTCCAACGGAGTTCCGCTGAAATGGACTTGCCTACACATGAATACACCAAAGTCCAATCATTTAGAACGCTATGACATACGACGGGACTAGAAAAGGGAAGTTCAATAGCCAGTAGCCAATAGCTGTCCTTGCGTCGTTTTTGGTCCATTGGAATAGCATACAGACGAATGGTTTTCCCGATAGGAAATGATTCCGTCGGAAAGATTTGAAAACATGTTCTATTTCTACGTTTGTCAGAATTTTAGAAAGAAAAAGTCAGATGAAGCACACACACGATTGGAATGTCCGATGGAATGATTCCATCTGACCTTTTCTGCCGGAAAATCCGGTCGTGTGTACACGGCATAACTCTGTTCTCATTTCCTCTTGAATTGATAAAATCATGTATGCTTGGGCAATCTGATCTTGGAAGTTTAATGAGAAATCTTCCAATACCACAGAAAGAATACACATCTTCTCCAGGGCTGCAGTTTGCATTATTCACAAGCTAACTAAAGTATTAATTTGCATTTGTCCATAAACAATACCTATGACTAGTACTGAAAATGTTTACCTCCTCTCATGCTCGCCTCCAGGACTTCTCTCGAGGCCTCTCCCATTCTATGGAACTCCCTACCCCAATCTGTCTGACTATCTCCTACACTGTTTGCGTTTAGACGGTCCCTGAAAACCCTCCTCTTCAGAGAAGCCTATTCTGCCCCTACCTAACAACTGTACTTTTATTTTCTCCATCAGTTCATCCCCCACAGTTATTACCTTTTGTATCACTTGACCCTCACTTCTAGATTGTAAGCTCCAACGAGCAGAGCCCTCTGATTCCTCCTGTATTTAATTGTAATGTAACTGTACCGTCTGCCCTTATGTTGTAAAGGGCTGCGCAAACTGTTGGTGCTATATAAATCCTGTATAATAATAATAAAACTGTTAAACGTCAATTATCTGACAACATTGATTTACAATCTAAATGAATAGCATATTGCACTTGGTCAATACTAAACGAATAATGACCATTTTGCTGACTGACTGACTGAACTAGATAGAAAGAAGAATTAAGCCACGTAGACACGGGCCAAATATCAGGCGGTATTGGCTGGTTCAATAGAAACCATGTGTAAGGCAGGCGGATGTCTGGCTTCTGTTGAAAGGGCATGACCGAAAAGGGTGAACAGCGTGTTAGGGGGGGGGGGGGAGTTGGATGCGGCTGTCAGAACATAAGAGCTCAGCGGGGAGATCGATGTACTAACATCAGATTGTTAGTACAGGACCTCCTCCTAAACTCTTCAGTTTCTTTTTCGCTCAGCCCGCTGGGTCGGATGAAAAAAAAAAAATGATCATGTGTACTAGGCTTCAGATACAGCTATCATGTATCTATCTGGCTTTATGTGACAGAAGTTTCTTTGAATGGGAGTGACAATCCTTAACAGTAATTAGCAAATCTAAATCTTTTTCATTTTGGAACAGAGTAATTCCAGTTGATTAATAGCATTGCCTTTCTAAAAAAAAAGCTCGGTCCCTGAAAACAATGTAATCTAAACAGACTTTACTGCCGAAAGCATTATTGGCAAGATGACATCTCACCTTGCAGCATTCAATTTAATGAAGGTTATTACTCATGCGAGTACATAAAAGGAAGAGGCAGGCAGCTATTTACACTAAAGGAAACACAGGCAAAGGTTGGAGCATGTGTGATGATGAGGGAAGAAGGTAATGACATATGCACAATGTTAGCATATGTTTTTGAAGGGTATATAAATAAAAAATAAGCCACTGCAGACCTAATACACAGAATAGTATCTACAACAACTACAAAATAATTCTATATATAAAGCGATCATTAATCATTCATAATCACACTAGAATGGTGTGCATGTTTATGCCACATTCAGACAACCACTGGCATCTTACTTTTTTTTACTATATGCCATTTTGCCACAGAGCCCCACCCATATGAGAGTGATTGGGTGATTTACTGGTGGTATACCTCAAAACATATTTTTATACCACTGTTCCCTATGCTTCCTTTTTCTTTAACCTCTGGCACTGGCCTTATCTCTCCAAAATATAGTGGTAATCCAGGAAAATCAATCCTGGATGATCTATTTTTTCCTCAAGATATGTCACCTGTCAAGGCAGAAACAAGGTAACCCACAGGCATTGGATTGTTTACTGGCTTATAGAGCAAAACATTTCAAATGTTTATGGGCTCCGTAAAGTGGTAAACCCAAAATCAAAAATGTAATATATTGCAGCTTAGCAATCCTTAGATGTGGTGGCTGCATTTGTTTTCTTTTTTAGGCTTTTCCCCTCTGTTTTCCCCTAGTGATCTGGTTAGAAACACACCTCCTGTATTAGAGCCCAATCTGGTTAAATGAACATAGAGGCATCTTTGGACAGCATTATTGTCTATCTAGGGCAGGGGAGTGTTAGATGTACTAACAGATTTAGATACGCTAACCAACTGAAGCCATACTCCAGCTCACACTGCAGTTACAGCAACAGTGTTAAATAAATAAAAGCTGATCTTAGGGAACCCCTGCTAAAAATTACTATATCTACAACTCACAAAACATTAGTGTGACGGTCAGTGGAAGAATGCTCCTTATACTTGTGGTCATTGGGAAGAATTACCCCCTTACAGAAAGCTAAATATCACTGGTGTCAGTGGGAAGAGGCAGAAATTGCTCATTGCTTAAGGAACCCCTAGCAACCTCTCAAATCGCTTTTCAGAGGCATTTGATGATTAGGAGGGGGCAATATGTCACCTCCTTACCAACTGTTTTAACCCCTAAATGCAGCACCATTGTGCCGCAACAGCATGCAAAGAGCTGAAGGCCCTGCCACAGGCACTCGTCAAGAATGCCAACTATGCCTGCCCTTTCCTCCAGTCACTGAAAGTGGTAATATAGCTTTCATGAATGAGAATCGCTCTATGAATGGAGGAGGCGAACCTTTCATTCATCCTCTTGTCCTCCATTCGTAGAGGGTTTTTCATTTAGTGTAGATTTATAAGGAGGAAAAAAATTACAGTTGTTTAGCAGAAAATCATCTGTACAAACTGACAAAAACTTACCCCATCATAAACTAACGCTTTCCACGAATGTTCTAACTTCTTTATCAACCTGGAAACAATAATACAAAAAAAAAAGCAGCATTACATTTTTAGATTATATCCATACTTTACATAAGATGTTGTACAAGACTGGGGAAGAGTACTGGAACATAAAAGTATGGAGATAAAAATAACTCTTATGGCACTGCAGTTAAGGTTGTAAAATCTGTCCATTCAAATTCCTTATACTTACCTATAGGACTGCAGAATATCAATGATGCCCATGAAAAGCAGTACCCGTTCACCTCTGTGGTTTTTCGCAGGAATGCCACCCATCCTATAAAATGTAAAAAAAATATTAGCCCAACATGCTGTCATATGTAAATTGTAAAGAAATATATCCTGGTTTGACATTTACAAATATGTGTTTTTTACATTATACTACAAAGGTATTGATACACTTTTATAAACATACATTCTTAACCTTATTCAACCTCAGTTAATTCTTAAATTCACTTTTGGATATCATGTGTCTCGGGAACATGGATGATAAAAGGTAAAATTTACTGTACTGTGTTAGCATGCTTTCAATAGATAAACAGATATAGTCTTTATTGCAGCATAATTACAATCACAGATACAGTATGTGCCCATAAAACAGTTTATGAGTATAATATACATGATGTTTCTCCAGCAGCAAAGTATATAGTACTTATCACTTAAAGGCAGCCTATGTTTACAGTATCTGCTAGTCTTCCTTTAACTAGCACCACTGAATGAATTAATGTTGCCTTTTCTTTGTTGCAAGGCATATTACTGAATAAGGCGATCTTGCCTTTTCCCAGCAACTTGGATCAGTAAAGAAGCTATTCATAGTACACATTTATGCTATAGTGTTTGGAAATTTCTAGGAAATATGTACTGAGAGGAATATGTTGGCTGCCAAGTGTGTCTTGGAAACACAGTGATTTTTCTTTTACAAAGTTTTTATTGATAGAAAAGTAATTACAGCAGACAAGTGCAACAATATGATGGTTACATCAAACATAAGATGGAGAGGAGGATCCCAACAAAGGGATGCTATATACGTGATACAATATTCGCCAGTGCAATAAAAGAATAAGAGAGGAAAAGCATCAGTGGTACGCTGTAAAAAAAAAAAATCAATCAATGTCCCAGAGTATATTATTTGGTAGGCAAAAGCTCAAAAAAAAAACCCCAAGCAACATAAAAGGGTGCATATATTCGTAAATCAACAGCATATTGATGTGGATAGGAAGGAAAAAATAATTTTAATTTCTGTTTTTTTCCCTCTTGTTTAGTCTTTCTTGTTTATTCTGTATTGTTGTAACCAAGAAACACAGTGATTTTTCAAGTGATCATAAAATAACGTTATTTAAATCTATCAGATGGCAGCAATAAAAACAGTTGAACAAGCTTTTGATGCTTTGCCATTCATAAATTGCAGTTAAGATTTTAATTTGCGGCTAAACCAATATTGTCAAAAAAGCTCTTTTGTGTGAAGCATTGTTGCCTAACTAGTTTAGCACTTTGGGCACACTACGTACGTCCAAAGAGTAAACCTTTAATCACAAGCTGATGGCAGCCATCAGCTTGTGTGGGTTTTCTTCAGGCGACTCCCAGCTTGAAATTAAAAGTGATACAGCAGCTCTCTAGCCACCAATCCCTTTGACAGAGCTATAAGGGGAGTGTAGTGCTCCTTCCAGTTTGGCGGCCTCCCTCCACCCGTGGTTCCCGGGCTCTCCAGCTCTTAACGGGAGCCTGGGACAACAACAGCCGGCTTCAGGGGGGAGAGCGAGGCAAATCCATGCTTTGATCTCACATATAAACAATGAAACCAGATGAGTCGATGATTTAGTCACTTCCGGTTTCAGCCAGGGGACACATCTAACCAGGCAGATCTGCACTTGGTTAAATGGTGTGAAGGGCTATTAGACCCCTTCCGTCATCAAAAAGAGTACCGGTCACCTGGCCAATGCTATCACATGGGGGTTGATTAACCCTTTTGGGATAGCAAAAAAAAAAAGAAAAGAACAAAAGTTTTAAGACTTGACCTGTTGGGTGTCTATTTACTCAACACAATATCATCTTTTATATTTTTAAATTTATCATTAATGATTAAGCACATTTATAGTGTGTGAAATGCATCTACCATGCAGCCTGTTGGTGTGCTGTGGTGTCACATTGGGAAACTCCAATAAAGTATCTTTGGAATGAGCCGTGGTGTGCAGCCATTTCTTCATTTGTTACATAAAAATTTTCAACTATCATTATATTATATAATGTTCTAGGGGTTTATTGCCAAAAATTTATATTTTTTTTGTGCAAAACTGGTTCAAATAAAGTTTTCAAAGTTTTAAACAATTTCATATATAACTCACGTGTCCTCGCTAATTACAGCGTCAACAGCTTTTCCTGGTCCTTGTATAGACTCCAGTGCAGTGGAGTACAGAACTTTTTGTACTGACGGTCGCTTGTTGTCTATGGAATAGTGAGATGTCTCTCCTTCCTTGTCTTTGGATGTATGGTCAAGTACATGAATGCCAAGTAGTAGACTGTAGTCCATGATCTTGAAACTTTCTAGTACCTGTCAAACACAGACATACATTTTTATATTAACAGCATGGAACATACAGAATAAATCAGTCATATTAAGAGGTGTGTTAGCCCTGACTAATCACAAATGGTCATCGGTTGCTTTGTAATTAGCAGAGCATACTTTGCTAATGAAGATGTTACATTGGTACATGTTCACAGAACAAGAAAATATGTAGTATACTATTATGCTGGAAAAACCAATATGATACAAAGAAGGTGCATAGCTACAGTAGTTAATTGCTCTTGCATGCAATAACCATATGGTAAACTGCAGTCATCTGATCGGCACAGCAATGGCATATTTGCACATTCATTTTCATGGACAGGCTTAGGCCTTCAATATTTGCCTCTGTATTTTTTGTAACTCAACATTTTCCAGGTGCCTCTTCTAAACTAGTGTTCTCTAGACTTTTATGAACAAAAAAAATGACAGAGGAACATTTTGTACTCAATCAAGTGGTGAATAAATTTGGTATGGAAATTCGCTTTACAGTGAACCTGTACTCAAATGTTAACATAAACCTATATTAAACGTCTTGTTGGGATGAACAAAATAAAAAAGTGATAGCATGGATAAAATACCCAACTTTCAGTTCAATGATGTTCAACTGTGTGAAGGTCTAGATGCTTGGCTATAGGAAATCTGCTGAAGAGGAGGATCAGAGGAACTAGCTGGATTCATTTTTAAAGAGACAGTCAATTTGCTTGTTCAAGGTGTCGGAGTTTAGAGGGAGCAGTGATGTCATGTCATCCATCCTTTGACTGTGCTAGGACCTAGTGATTGTCAGCTAGACATGAGCATTTTTACATTGGTGGAGATCACATGCCTCCCTGTAAGTGGACCCATTGGGTAAGTTGTGCTAGCTCAGGAAGGGGAAAGAGCGGTAGCATGTTTCTGGAGAGGAGAGTATCAGTGTGTCAGAGGAAGGAGAGAAATTCACAAACACTATCGCTTTGCCTTAAATTGTTTAAACATGTACCTAGACCAGTGATGGCGAACTTTGGCACCCCAGATGTTTTGGAACTACATTTACCATGATGCTCATCTACACTGCAGAGTGCATGAGCATCATGGGAAATGTAGTTCCAAACATCTGGGGTGCCAAGGTTAGTCATCACTGACCTAGACCTTCACATATGTGGCCAGCAATAAAGGGAGACTGTAGAAAAAGCAAATTTTTTCAGCCTTTCTATTACTGTTTATCCACGCCAGCTAAATTATTCACATGGATTTATGTTAACATTTGAGTATGTCTCCATTTTAGGCTTTTATGAAGAATTTATGTAGTGTTAGAACTTAAGAACACTGGGAGCCATTCTAATTTCATGCTACTAAGCAACTCTTATATGACTGATACACAAGTTCCGCGCTCCTGAACTCAATGTGCCACCACTGCGCTCATGAAAAAAATGTGAAAGGAAAATATAATAATAATTATATAAACCTATAAAAGCTGTCAACTTAAATAAAAAATGAATCAATAAAGTGTTTTAAGGACAAAACAGTGGCGCTGAATAACTGAATCTGTGATATATTTCAAACCAATAAATAACCTATTAAATAAATAAATTATTTTTAAAAATCTCCATGTGTAAATGTGTCCATAAATAAATCAAGTAAACAAATCGTGCATAGTGATGAAGTCCTTATATCAGGAAAAATCTTCTTGGATATTAAGAATATCTTCCACCACACCACCTGTGATTGTGTTCCACTCCCTGTTGAAATCGCACTCACCAGAAGAATATGCCTGGCATTCTCATGCGCGGGCAAACAAGCTGTTAGAAAACCACCAGGGTATTAATCAGACCTCGGCTCCCAGCAGCATTCAATAGGGGAGGAACTTCCCATCAGTAAGCATGAAACGACAAAAAGCTTCCTGGACAGCTTGAAATGGATTATTGGGTTCTATAATTTTGATAGTGTGTCCAATCTTTTCACTCTGCAAGATATCGTCATTGAGATTCAAATCTGACACTGCCAGCTGAAAAATGTCATTGTCCTTCGCTGCATTTTCTTCAAAGATTGACTATAGGTGCAATCTTTGAAGAAAATGCAGCGAAGGACAATGACAATGACACTCTCCATACTGAAACATCACCTACAGCAGCCAGGGGGAAGGGAAGCCAGCAGCACTGTGGTGGCGGGGGTGCAACACAGGGGGGAGCCTGGGCAGTGCGGGGAATCGTCACCGCACAGAGTGATTAGGCTGTGCCCAGGCACACCCCCTGTGCAGGCCTATGTCCATAACACACTGGTCAATGTGCTGTGAACAAGGTGATGCCTCGGCAATAAACATGACATTAAAATCCCCCTAAATTGAAGGCAAACAGTAAAATACACTGTTGAAATACACATAGGTGAAATTTGGTGCATTTGCAATACTGTGTCGTAAGTCTTGTTATCCTAACACCTCTGTCAAAAAACACAGTCAGGTAAGTGATCTCCCTTGTCTACCTTGTAGACAGTTTGGTCACCAACCCAGCCCCAGCCTGCTTACTGAACAAAGATGCATCACCACACTGTTAAAGTCACAACTCTTTTCACTCTAGTGTCTCATTCTGTGGATAAGCTACCAGCACTGAATAGTACAATACAGCCCAACTGGCTCACAGTTCTGGTCCACTAACTCCAAATGTAAAAACTGTTGAATGTAGAAGACAGTCACCACATCATTACCAGATTTGGTCATATCCGGTCAATAGAAAGAAGGACATGCTACTGAATCTAAGGCCTTGTTTACACGGGCGTACTTAAAATGGATGTAAACCCGATTCATGAAATTTGAGCTGGGCACATATATCTGCAGTGTTTTCTTATCTCTTTTCAAAGCACTAAGTCCCGTGGCTTTCTCCTGCTCCATTCTTCTGTTATCAGCATGATAACTTCTGACAAGTTCTTTGTCACAGGAGATAAAAACAGCCTGAGTTTTGTGATGGGGAGGATGCTATTATTAGATTAGCAGAAAGCTGAACTATTCAACGAACAGTTCTGAAAGTCACCCACTGCATCCTAATAGACATGAATGGTACTGCACATGGATGCATAGAACACCTGCGTATCCCATTCGGGCAAACATGGCTCTTCACAGGGATGTATGCTTAAGTACGCCGGTGTGAATGAGGCCCAACATTTCAGCTATTTGATGTCCAGCTATTTGATGAGCTCGCAGCCCATTCAAACTACAAGTCTGTCTGCTGCAGTGGCAGGCGGTACTTGTAGTTTTTTCATTCGCAGATCTCTGTGAATGAATAATGCGGAGCCTCACACAGTCGCGTTGTTTTCAAAAAATGACAGCGGGTGGGGTGAGAAGATCCCTCGCCCACTGTCACAGAGCAGGAGCGCAGGCGGCGGGTGCATAGGAGATTGTTACATGCTACTATGGGTGTAACATGCTCCTAAGCCCAGGTTCAAACTTGTGCGAACACAGACATTGCATGTGATTCATACACACACTGCGGTGCCGATTGCATGTGATGTCTGTGCAATGCGAGTTCAGCCATACAGCTGAATGGCTGGACTCACATTGGATTCACAGGAAAATAGTGCAGGGACTCCCCTCCCTCCGCACTTGAATCGGATCGCATGGGTGTTCTCACCCATGCAATCCGATTCCTGTGCAAGTTCACAGTTCGCACTGAGATGCGTGAACCAATCTAGTGGTGTCATTAACATTGTATTAACACCCGCAGCACTTCACAGAGGGCATTGTGAACTGCCTGCGGAGGAGATGCGATGCAGGAACCGGCGTTGGAATTGCGCTGGTTCCCGCATTGCATATATGTGAACCTAGGCTAAAGGTGAACTTCCTTTAACTGTATATATAGTTGTTTACCTGGTGTTATGTTTTAAAAAAAACATTGCAATAACAATACAAAGTGCGTGCTGACAGAATATACACTATATTGTCAAAAGTATTAGGGCGCCTGCCTTCACACGCACATGAACTTTAATGGCATCCCAGTCTTAGTCCGTAGGGTTCAATATTGAGTTGACCCACCCTTTGCAGCTATACCAGCTTTAACTCTTCTGGGACGGCTGTCCACAAGGTTTAGGAATGTGTCTATGGGAATGTTTGACCATTCTTCCAGAAGCGCATTTGTGAGGTCAGGCACTCATGTGGAGGAGAAGGCCTGGCTCGCAGTCTCTGCTAAAATTCATCCCAAAGGTGTTCTATCGGTTTGAGGTCAGAACTCTGTGCAGGTCAGTCAAGTTCCTCATCCCCAAACTCATTCATCCATGTCTTTATGGACCTTACTTTGTGCACTGGTCCAATCGTTTGGTTGAAGGGGGATTATGGTGTGGGGTTGTTTTTCTGGGGTTGGGCTTGGCCCCTTAGTTCCAGTGAAGAAAACTCTTAAGGTGTCAGCATACCAAGACATTTTGGACAATTTCATGCTCTCAACTTTATGGGAACAGTTTGAGGATAGCCCCTTCCTGTCCCAACATGACTGCGCACCAGTGCACAAAGCAAGGTCCATAAAGGCATGGATGAGTGAATTTAGGGAGGAGGAACTTGACTGGGCTGCACAGAGTCCTGAATTCAACCCGATAGAACACCTTTGGGATGAATTAGAGCAGGGACTGCGAGCCAAGCATTCTCGTCCAACATCAGTGCCTGACCTCACAAATGTGCTTCTGGAAGAATGGTCAAACATTCTCATAGACACACTTCTAAACCTCGTGGACAGCCTTCCCAGAAGAGTTGAAGCTGTTATAGCTGCAAAGGGTGGGCCAACTAAATATTGAATCCTACGCACTAAGACCGGGATGCCATTAAAGTTCATGTGCGTGTAAAGGCAGGCGTACCAATACTTTTGTCAATATAGTGTACTTCAGAATAAACAAATATTGTCTAAAGACAAGAGACCTTCATTCTTTTGGTGTACTTATATATCTTTCAGTGCTGTGCAGTAATCCAGTGAAATTTTGCCTCTATGCAGACTTCTCCTGTAATAATGTCTGTTCACTGCTGTTCTCTCTCCTTTTGACTGGTCTTGTTTCCGCCCCCTCCTATAATTCTCTATAGGCTGCATGTAGCAAGTGGACCTGCGGGGTCCCTCCCACAGCTCATACAAGGTATGTGCAACATAATGTCACTGGGTTTGCAAAGGCTGGGGTTTGTTTACTGTATATCCCTTATGACTGTTGCGGAATAAATTTAGGTGAACGTTTTTATGTCCAGAGTTCAGTTCCAACAAAAGACCACACAGTGTGGTTGGGTCTATGTTGCACTAAACATCTTCATGTGTGCATGACATGTCTGCTGATCTCCTGTATAAACATAGGTGTGGCTAAGGCACTGCTTGACCAACTGTTAGCAGTGTACAGCCTTAACTACACATGAAATGTTTCTGAACATACATACAACTTTTTGCTGCCAACTGCTTAAAATGGAATCAACCTAGTGTAAATCAGGCACTGGTCAACAAGGGGTTAAATTGTGTCCTCACAACCAAGTCAAATCTTACGCTGGATGACAGTGCGTTCATGCTGAAAATCATTGGCTTGTGAATGTTATTTCAGTTACCTTCTAACTCTCAGGCATGTTTCTATAGCACTGTCAGTTGGAGAATGAAAATTTAAAATGAGTTCCCGATATGGATGTTTGTTATTCAAATGAGACTAGTGCTGTATTTCCACCTCATTTACATTTGGGTGGAACACATAAAAAGTCTGTACATGAAAGCAGCCTAATATCTTGAAATGAGTTTTGTGCCAATATTTTTGATTCATTAAGCAGCACAACCTAATGCAAAGATAAAATTCTACAGATTTATTTTCTAAATAGAGCTCTTTAGCTGCTCTACACGTGACAGACACGGCTAAGAAGCTCTTCCAGCTTTTATGCTTCAAGTGTTTTTTTAACTGCAAGTTTTTCTGCGTTTTTCACACTATTGTGAATGGGGGCTAATTTTGTAATTTCTTGACATTATAAAATGATTCTCAAGGATGCCGCTGCTTAAAGAGGATCTTCACTCTGTAAACAAATTTAAAAGTCAGCACTGCAAATACTGTAGCTGCTGACTTAAAACACTCACACTTACCTGTCCCAGGATCCAACGATGTCCTCACCCGTCTCTTTGCCGGTCTTCAGGTCCAGGCGCCAGAACCTTAGCTGTGGGCAGCCGGCTGTGACTCCTTGCGGCTTCACAGCTGGCTGCCCACTGTGCATTCGCAAGCTTCACTCTGCCCCATGAGTGATCCTGCAGTCTCCTGGGACTATATATATATATATATATATATATATATATATATATATATATATATATATATATATATACGTGTTTCTGCACTTCCGCCTAGGGGGCGCACATGCAAATACTTACAGCAGAGGCCGATCTGCAGGTGCTGGGCACTGGATGTCCGCCAGCACCCGCCAATCATCGGGCCGAGACTAGAGCTGCATGATTCTGGCTAAAATGAGAATCACAATTTTTTTGCTTACAAGATAGATCACGATTCTTTCACGATTCTCGCGGCGTAACATCATCTTTCACATTAAAACAAAAAAAATTGGGCTAACTTTACTGTTTTGTTCTTTTTTTTATATTCATTGAAGTGTATATTTTCCCAAAATACAATCAAATACAGTGTGACATAAAATATTGCAGCAATTGACATTTTATTCCCTAGGGTCTCTGCTAAAATATATATAATGTTTGGGGGTTCCAAGTAATTTTCTGGCAAAATATATTGATTTTAACTTAAGAAACAAGTGTCAGAAAAAGATTTAGACTTTAAGTGGTTAAACTTCCTGCATTTAAAACTTACACATTGTTAAAAACTTGGCAGACTGCCTGGATTTTTTCTTTACACACAAGTTTATCCCTTTGATCTAGGGCTTCATTCCCATGAGGTGGATTCGCTGGCATGGAGTCTGCCTCTGTCCGCCAGCTCAGCAGGAGATCTCTCCGTTGATCTCCGCTGACCCGGCGGATGACAGGTCCCTCTCTGCTCACTGAGCGGGGAGGGGCTTGTCGAGCGCCGCTGCTTGCTATCACCCGATTCGATAGGGACGGTTGCGAACGTAGGGCCATCCGTCTAATTTTAGCGGATCGGACCGGGTTGGATGTCAGCGGACATGTCACCGCTGACATCCGTCGCTCCATAGACTAACGTGGAGCGCCCATTCAGGTCTGCCGACAAAATTGACAGGCGGATCTGAACGGTCCGACAGTGTGAAAGGGGCCTAAGAAGGAAGAGTTAGTTACAATGTTTCATGTTAAAAACTTGGCAGACTGCCCGGATGTTTTCTTTTGACAGCTGAGTGAGCATATAACTCTCTCAACTTGTTATATGAAAGAATCAGCAAACTCTGCAATAGAGATCGTCAGGGGGATGAATTGAGATCACAATTTTTTAACGATTAATTGTGCAGCTCTAGCAGACACACGGAATGGCATGCTGTCTATGTAAACAAGGTGGAGCTTTGTTCTGACAGGGATGGATTTAGTGTCCCTGCAAAGCAGGGAATAAAATCCATAATTTCCCTTTGCTTTTTTACTAAATACGAAATGAGGTGTGGGTCCACTGAAATAAACATTAACCATCCAACCTTAGAAGATGAAAGGCAATGCAGCTTCATGTTGCTGCACTTCACTTATCTTCATACTTTATTAAGTCAGGCCTGGAACCAAAAATGATAACTTATATGCAATTAGTAGTTGTTCATTGAGTGCCCACTGAAGAGATTTTTCCTAACTAAATGTTGTAGTGACAACTGTCATCTGCCATTGGGGCAGAAAAAGGAGTGGAATTCATTTCCAGAAGGATACACATACAGCTGAAAAAAAAACCTTGTCCACTGTAGTGGAAACAGAATAGAACACTCTGGATGGAGTTCCACTTTAAGATGCCAATAACTGCTCCTATCCATATTGTACACTAGGTCTTGAGTTATCCTTATTTTCTTGCAGAGGCCGAAGCTGCTTCTAGAAACCATAAACAGGTGACAGCCGTGCTATGAGTATGCTTCTCTACTGTCACAATGGAACAGAAATACTCTGCAGGGTCAGGTATTGTAGTACACTGGCAGAATATATATTGGCCTATACAAGCAATAAAGAAAACACATGTGCCCACCAGGAATAGATTCAATTCAAAACCCAATCTGGCAGTGTCTGGGTTAGTATGCGATGTAAGGGTGAATGTGAACAATCAGATGTGACTGCGCTGAAAGGAAATGAAATTTCCCTGAAAGCTGCTTTGGTATATATGAACTACCTACTGTCTAGTTTGATCTGTACTGATAAAGCACAATTTAAAATGTCTTTATTGGATTTAATTTACCGCTTTCCCACATGCCAATCATTATACATTACAAGCCTGGAAAAACCTTCTAGCTTGGATTACTGTTCCAGTTAAGAATAAATGGATTAATCTGTCGTCCCACAGGTAATAACAGCAAAATCTAAGTATACACCTACCAGCCATAACATTATGACCACGGACATAATGTTCCTGGTCCCGGTTTGCAGTGGTCGAAACCTACCAAAAGTGGTCAAAGGTAGGAAAACTGGCGAAACGGCCAAGGCTCACTGATGCACATGGGGAGCAAAGGTTGGCCCATGTAGTCCAATTCAATAGAAGTAACTTCAAATTGCTTAAAAAGTTAATGCTGGTTCTGACATTAAAGTGTTAGTAAAGTCCACCAATGCATACTAGCACATTATGCCATTTCACAGGCACAGGTGCGTGTGTGTTGCTTACTTCGGGAAGAGATGGCACCAGGATACAGTATGGGAAGAAGGCAAGATGGTGGCGACTTAAAGGGTCTACTACTGAAGGCTTGGTGCAGGATACGACAGCATACCTTCAGAGGTCTAGTGATGTCCATGTCTTGAAGGGTCAGGGCTGTTTTAGCAGCAAAAGGGGGACCTACTCAATATTAGGTGGGTGATCAAATGTTAGGGTGGGTGGTAATAAAGTTATGGCTGATTGATAGTCTCCATGCTTTTGTTAGCAGGTATAACAATTTTAGAAATATTTTGATCGAGTGGTTGGTTTACACAAGATTGTAACCATACATTAACACCAAGTGCATGCATTTTAGCATACATTAACTCATGGATATTTTAAGGCTCTTTCAGACCAGATCAAGGTGACATAAACTTCTCAGGAGCCTATCGGCAGAGTAGTTAGTGCACTATACCATCCAAAATCCACTCTTTCTGCACCTTAAGCCACACCCCTTTGCACTGATTAATGCCGAAGAGATCAGCAAATATTGTCTAAATACAAGAGGCATGAGTATTCTTGGAGTGTTTTGTGTATTTATTCCAGACCTGTGAAGTAATCCAGTGTGAAACTTTGCCCCTGTGCAGGAAGTGATGATGTCACTTACAAGGGTTTGCAGGGGCATTTTCTGCATACAGAGTGGATTTATATTTTTTATGGCTATTGAGGGATATATGTAAATGAAGGATTTTGTGGTGTCTGGAGTTCAGCATTACATTTAGCTCTGACTGTAAACATGCTACATACAACAATATTCTTTAAGATTAAAGGTGCTGTCCCTCTTAATGAATCAGAGCACTCACTACCTCTACATCAGCTTACGGTTATTCACAAGAAGAAATATCCTGTCTTGTCTCAAGCAAGCAACCTATATTATGCTTCTTAGGCCTAACCCCTTTGACAGTCTCCTGGTCTATGTCCACATATCCTCTTTTCATGTTCTAAGGTCTTTTTTCCTGTCTTTGCCCAATGACAAGATTTACATTCCTTTCTGTCCTACTAATGGGTCTCTCCGAAAGAATTAGAATCTTACAGTAAGGGAATAATGAAAAATTTCAAGAAGCACCATATATAGCTTTTATATATACAGTATCTCACAAAACTGAGTACACCCCTCACATTTTTGTAAATATTTTATTATATCTTTTCATGTGACAACACTGAAGAAATAACACTTTGCTACAATGTGAAGTAGTGAGTGTACACCTTGTATAACAGTATAAATTTGCTGTCCCCTCAAAATAATGCAACACACAGCCATTAATGTCTAAACCGCTGGCAACAAAAGTGAGTACACCCCTAGGTGAAAATGTCCAAATTGGGCCCAAAGTGTCAATATTTTGTGTGGCCACCATTATTTTCCAGCACTGCCTTAACCCTCTTGGGCATGGAGTTCACCAGATCTTCACAGGTTGCCACTGGAGTCCTCTTTCACTCCTCCATGATGACATCACAGAGCTGGTGGATGTTAGAGACCTTGCACTCCTCCATTTTCCATTTGAGGATGCCCCACAGATGCTCAATAGGGTTTAGGTCTGGAGACATGGTTGGCCAGTCCATCACCTTTACCCTGAGCTTTTCAGGTCCTCTTGGAGGTGTGTTTTGGGTCGTTATCATTTTGGAACACTGCCCTGCGGCCCAGTCTTCGAAGGGAGGGGATCATGGTTTGCTTCAGTATGTCACAGTACATGTTGGTATTCAAGGTTCCCTCAATGAACTGTAGCTGCCCAGTTCCGGCAGCACTCATGCAGCCCCAGACCATGACACTCCCACCACCATGCTTGACTTTAGGCAAGACACACTTGTCTTTGTACTCCTGACCTGGTTGCCAACACACACACTTGACACCATCTGAACCAAATAAGTTTATCTTGGTCTCATCAGACCACAGGACATGGTTCCAGTAATCCATGTCCTTAGTCTGCTTGTCTTCAGCAAACTACGGGCTTTCTCGTGCATCATCTTTAGAAGAGGCTTCCTTCTGGGACAACAGCCACACAGACCAATTTGATGCAGTGTGCGGTGTATGGTCTGAGCACTGACAGTCTGACCCCCCACCCCTTCAACCTTTGCAGAAATGCTGGCAGCACTCATACCTCTATTTCCCAAAGACAACCTCTGGATATGACGCTGAGCACATGCGCTCAACTTCTTTTGTCAACCATGGTGAGGCCTGTTCTGAGTGGAACCTGTCCAGTTAAACCGCTGTATGGTCTTGGCCACCGTGCTGCAGATCAGTTTCAGGGTCTTGGCAATCTTCTTATATCCTAGGCCATCTTTATGTAGAGCAACAATTCTTTTTTTCAGATCCTCAGAGAGCTCTTTGCCATGAGGTGCCATGTTAACTTCCAGTGACCAGTATGAAAGAGTGAGAGCGATAAAACCAAATTTAACACACCTGCGCCCCATTCTCACCTGAGACCTTGTAACACTAATGAGTCACATGGCACCGGCAAGGGAAAATGGCTAATTGGGCCCAATTTTGACATTTTCACTTAGGGGTGTACTCACTTTTATTGCCAGAGGTTTAGACATTAATGGCTGTGTGTTGAGGGGACAGCAAATTTACACTGTTATACAAGCTGTACACGCACTACTTTACATTGTAGCAAAGTGTCATTTCTTCAGTGTTGTCACATAAAAAAAAGGTATAATAAAATATTTACAAAAATATGAGGGGTGTACTCACTTTTGTGAGATACTGTAGGAAGCAATACAAAGAGAACAGGAAACTTTCTCACACATGTACATGGTACAGCAGGCACATATCAGGGACATGAAATGTTGGGTTTATATATTCGGTACCAGAGAGCTCACTATTTCATCAAATTAGCGATCCCATATTTGTGATGCAACACAGGGGAGATGGCAAGGCATGCACTGGATGCTATGTGACCCGGAACAAGAAGTTGTTTGTCCCTTGGTGAATAAGACCAGATTAGTTGTAGCAAACTATGGCGATAAGGGAATTGATCAGCCATGACACTACATACTGCACCCACAACATGTGAGCCCATCTTTGCTAGGTAAGACAAATAAACGACACAGAAAATATGACATTAATAGCTAGTTAAAACAACCAAAACATCTGAAAGTGTATAATGCCTTTAACAAATACAAAACTGCAGGTATGTGTGTCTTTTGTACCTGCCTGAAGTTCAAAATTTACTATGAACACTGAAAAAAGACTTGGAAAAGTAAACATCAAACAATTTTAAGGTATTGGTCCTTCTAATAGTAATTCATGAAATGGGCAGGATGTGGTGTCAATGTGTAGCTTTCATCTCACAACAGAACACAATAAATACCCTCTAATATAACAAGGGACTATTATAGGCTACCAAGATCATACAGAAAAAAAAACCAATAGTATTAAAAGAGAATACTTTATTATACATATGAGTAAAAATAAATGCGGCTGAGGTATCATAGGTCAAACATTTAGTTCATAACCAGACCCACATATCCATGCCTGGTTTTGGGACAAAGCAGGGCACAGACACGTTTTAAAGCCAACTTCTTATTCAGAGGTTCCACAAGCGAGTAGATAGAATGTGCTATAATTGAAAAAATTACAATACATTAAATTAGTTTTAATGATATAATACATACAATCTGTTAGCTAATTTATGCATAACATAGATAGCATCTTACTTTGTATTGACTACTGACCTAAAGGTGTACTAAAGCATTCGTATACAGCTGCTGGATAAAAAGGTTAAAACTAAGCCTGATGACATTCCAAAAATTCATGCAAAAGGGGCCTAGGCAAAACACACCAGATCTGACATCCGACAGGGTGTTTACCCTGGGCCCCTTCTGCATGAATTCGTATACATATGCTTTAGTGCACCTTTAGGTCAGTAGTCAATACAAAGTAATGCCGCGTACACACGAGCGGACTTTTTGACCGGACTGGTCCGACGGACCGAGTCCGGCGGACAATTCGACCGTGTGTGGGCTTCATCGGACCTGCAGCTGACTTTTTCGGTCGAAAATCTGACGGACTTTAGATTTGGAACATGTTTCAAATCTTTCCGACGGACTCGAGTCCGGTCGAAAAGTCCGCTCGTCTGTATGCTAGTCCGACGGACAAAAACCGATGCTAGGGCAGCTATTGGCTACTGGCTATGAACTTCCTTTTTTTAGTCCGGTCGTACGTCATCACGTACGAATCTGTCGGACTTTGGTGTGATTGTGTGTAGGCAAGTCCGTTCGTTGGGAAAGTCCGTCGGAAGTCCGCCGAAAGTCCGTCGGATAGACCGTCGGACCAGTCCAGTCGAAAAGTCCGCCCGTGTGTACGCTGCATAAGACGCTACCTATGTTATGCATATATTATCTATCAGATTGTATGTATTCTATGCTTAAAACTTTTTTCATGTATTGTAATTTTCCCGATTATAGTTCATTCTATCTACTTGCTTGTAGCACCTCTATAGAAGAAGTTGGCTTCCAAATGCGTCTGGTTCCCTGCGTTGTCACAAAACCAACCATGGATATATGGTTCTGGTTATGAACTATATGTTTGACCTATGATACCTCAGCCGTGCTTATTTTTACTCATATGTATAATAAAGTATTATTGTTTTTTTTCAGTATGATCGTGTTAGTCTACAACAGTCCCTTGTATATTAGAGGGTATTCATTGTGTTCCAATAGTAATGCCCCGTACACACGGTCGGACATTGATCGGACATTCCGACAACAAAATCCTAGGATTTTTTCCGACTGATGTTGGCTCAAACTTGTCTTGCATACACACGGTCACACAAAGTTGTTGGAAAATCCGATCATTATAAACACAGTGACGTAAAACACGTACGTCGGGACTATAAATGGGGCAGTAGCCAGTAGCTTTCATCTCTTTATTTATTCTGAGCATGCGTGGCACTTTGTGCGTCGGATTTGTGTACACACGATTGGAAATTCCGACAACGGATTTTGTTGTCGGAATATTTTATAGCCTGCTCTCAAACTTTGTGTGTCGGAAAATCCGATGGAAAAAGTCCGATAGAGCCCACACACGGTCGGAATTTCCAACAACACGCTCCGATCGCACATTTTCCGTTAGAAAATCCGACCGTGTGTACGGGGCATAAGGCTCCATTCACACCCATGCATCGTGCTAACAGCATAGGGCAGTCCATTCCCTTCCCATTTTGCACATTCTTGCGTGTTTTCTAGTCATGTTTTGGGGTGCTATTAACAATTAATAGCACCACAAGCATGATGTGTATTTTTTTCACACTTTCCAGGATTGAGCACAGAAATGTTTAGTAAATGTTTGGTCAATGGCAGATTCACTGCTTTAAAAATATGCCTTTCGATGTAATAGCCATTATGTAAAGTTTTGTCTGCATATTGTATTATAGGTGGTAGCTTGCAGCTATCATAAGAGAAGAACACATAGAAGAAAATAATCTACAAAGTTACATCATTCTAGACTGTCTTATCAAATTTAATTTATAAATATTATATAGAACAGTAAGCACATCAATCAGTTTATTTGTGAGACAAAAAAAAGATTTTACTTGGGCAAAGACATTGCAGCCTCTTGTACAAAAACCAGGCTGTTGTAAATAAACATCACATGGGGGCTGGTAAAAGATGGATGCTTTTGCCTGTCAACAAAGCCCAGACTGACTGATAGGATGCTATCTTCACAGTATACACAGCTGGCTATGAGATCACCACAAGGACACATCCAAACGTCAGTTGCTATGCCTGTGCCAAGGGCATTTTACCAAACAATTGAAAGTATTTTTATTGGGAACAAAAAAACCTGGCATGCATTTTGCTGGGCTCACAGACCTAGTGAGTCGCAATTTAACATGCATATTAATTAATCCAATCACTGCAAAATGACTGCTAATTATAAAGTAAATTTCATTCTATTGATCTTTAATGCCGTTTTTGTGCATTGTATTATTAACATACAGCAACAGTTGTCTCACTGTCTCACTGAGCTTCCTGGTTCCTCTCGAGTTCGTGCGTCTCAAAACCACATAAAGAATGCACTCTAAAGAGGGATTCATTTTATAGCAGACTCCTGCCTCATGTCACTTTGACCACAGCAACTCTAGTAGCAAAATACAATCAAGTTTTAAATGTAACCATGTCATGTCATAAAAGCTTTGGTGCCTATTTGCAACAAACAAAATTTCAGTGAAATTACTGCATGCAAAAAAAAAAGGCTGTAGGTCGGCAGGCATTACATATACATATTCAGAAGGGAATGGCAGAATTATGTGATGGGTATCACTGTCAGAATACAATATCCCAGTAGGGGGGAATCCTCTCTCCACCTCATTTGTGTGGATGGAGCAATCTGTTATGCTGCAAATAGACTAATGTTATCAGAGATTGTATTATTAAGAAAGATGTACATTAAAACAGTCATGCCATAGAGCAGGGGTTTCCAAACTTTTCAATATGAAGGCGATAAGAATGGATAAGTCCCCTCTTCCATCCAACAGTACCAACAGAGTCCCCTCCTGGTACCTAGGAGTGCCCAGCAGGGTCCCCCCCCCTTAGATAAAGGAATGCCCAGTGGAGCCCTCCTTACACCCAGGAGTGCCCAGCAGAGTGCCGACTTATCTCTGAAGCAGCATTTTTTTTTTTGCACTGGAACTGACTGCACTGGTGTTAATTAGGCCATTGGAACCCATGTCCATGCGTTTTACAGTCCATGCGTTTTTGATGCAGAAAAAGAAAAATCTGGTGTGAACCAGTCCTTTAAGAAATTTATTTTTTTTCACTTTAACCAGTCCACTGCAATCTCACTAACATGCTATGGAGTAAGAAATGCGAGGTTGCACATTACAATCATCTGTCAAACAGCTGCAATCTTACTACCTGCCTAATTTGTCTGCATCATCGTTTATTAAATTCCTATTTCATGTTTTCTAAGACCCCCTCCCTTCAATGTCCTTGCCTTTTTGAATACCCCTTGCATTTATTTTTTTCAAAAAGCACATTATACATATCTTCAATCCAGCAATCTTCTGGACAGTCTCAAGACCTTCCTTTTACTCCACATCCTTGATATTTGATGACATGAATGTGCTGCACTGCCCAGGAGTAGTATAAGCCAAGGCCAACATGATCTTGTCAAGTAAAGCCAGCAACTTTGAGTTCAAAGTGAATCCTTTATTGGCTACAGTTATAAAGACACAGTGCTAACACATTTCAGCTACACAACCTTCCTCATAGCAGGATGCTATGAGGAAGGCTGTGTAGCCGAAATGCATTAACACCTACAGTATTTTGTCCTATATGTAGGCAATAAAGAATTCACTTTGAAAGAGGACTCAGAGTTGCAGGCTTTACTTGTCAACGATCTGCTATTGTGGGTTTCCAGCTCCTGGAATTTGTATATAGTGGTAGAGCTTGGTTAAACCTATTTCCACATGAACATGCACCCCAGGGGGGCATGCCCATAATGGCCAGGGTTCAAAGAAAGTTACTTGGATGATGCTGTGAGTCATTTAACTTTGGAGAAGGTTGCCACTTAATTGGAGAGTGATAAGTCTGTGTAAGACAGCACCAGGGAGGAGGAGAGTGCGTTATTCATTTTCACACAAGCTATGCCACTGAATTTTTTATATTTTGTCAAATGTGGTGTTTATAGTATCTACTATTCAATATACAAACCTATTTTATGAGGGTATTAACATTTAAAGTTGTTGACATTGCTAACTTAAAAAAAAAAAATAGCAGAGATCCATTCATTGAAGGTCTGAGAAGTTCTGCACATTGACCATGTATGCCCGGTGTTTCTACTGTATACTGTTTAAGACTGTCATTTTATTGTGATCACATGCTTTCCAATTCCCTAATCTAGTTCTATTGCCCATTCTGCCAGAGAAGGAACATTTTCTGATTTCCAATGATGAGGAATCGCTGCTCTCGTTGCTGAAATAAAATGGCAAAGGATATCCTTCTTAATTGTTTTAAGGGGGACCTGGTATTATAGATATTAACGCTATCTTTGGTGAGTTGGGAATTGGTGTCATCGTGATCTTATGACATATATCAAATATGTTTTCCCAAAATGCTTTAATCAGTAGGCATTTCCACCATATGTGCATCATGGTCACTTTTGACTTATGACATCTCTTAGGATAAGCAGGGCATTTGTAGCATCTAGTAATCAATTTAAAACTCACTTTGGAGGTGAACTTGTTCTGCACCATTAGCAAATCAGGTTCAGTGTGCGTGTTTTTTCATTTGCTCATTCAAACATCACTGGCAAACATTCACAGGGAATTAAAATGTTCACCATAACCAATCAGACTTATTCCTGTACTTGTCTGGCTTCAGTAAAGTCAACTTCTTGCCCTGAATTACATGTACGCTGCATTTTTAATAACCAGGCCTGTGTAAGTCTCTTGCAGAATATTATTTCAGCTGGTATGAACAAGTAGGTGATTATGGGCTTTACGTGAAACTAGTGGCAGCAGTTTTGACTGTTTTTGATTGTGCGTTGAGATTAAATAAGCAATAAGAAAATGTATATAAAGTAATCAGCTACAATGCAGAGGTTCATAGTCCATAAAATTTTATTCTAACCGCATCCACACCTTATATATAGTTGTAACATAAAAATGTGTATATTTATGTGACAACTAGGGGTGCACCGAATGGAAATTTTGGTGCCGAAACCGAAAAGGACAGTTTTTAAAAAATATTTATATTTTTTATATATAATTGTATTATATTCCACTTTTAAGTAATATCATCAATTTCAATTAATATGCATTTATTGTTGGCTATTATTGATACCTTTAGTGCAAGAAAAGCTCAAGAAAAATGCAGTCTGCATCTCTTGTATCATGTCTGCAATCTTTTACGTAAACTTAAACACATTGCTAATAGTATTGGCAAAATTTCCATTTGGTGCACCTCTAGCAGACATGGTACAGGAGATGGTCAGAGACTGCAGACATAGTACTGCAGATGATCAGAGACTGCAGACATAGTACAGTAGATGGTCAGAGACTGCAAACATAGTAGAGGAGATGGTCAAAGACTGCAGACATAGTACAGGAGATGGTCAGAGACTGCAGACATACCACAGGAAACGGTCAGAGACTGCAGACACGATACAAGAGATCAATGCAGCCTCATCAGTGCCCATCAAATGCAGCCTCATCAGTGCCCATGAGGTACAGTCTGCCAGTGCCCATGAGATACAGCCTGCCAGTGCCCATGAGATACAGTCTGCCAGTGCCCATGAGATGCAGTCTGCCAGTGCCCATGAGATGCAGCCTGCCAGTGCCCATGAGATGCAGCCTACCAGTGCACATGAGATGCAGCCTACCAGTGCCCATGAGATGCAGCCTACCAGTTCCCATGAGATGCAGCCCACCAGTGCCCATGAGATGCAACCCACCAGTGCCCATGAGATGCAGCCTACTAGTACCCATGAGGTACAACCCACCAGTACCCATGAGATGTAGCCCACCAGTGCCCATGAGATGCAGCCCACCAGTGCCCATGAGATGCAGCCTACTAGTACCCATGAAATACAGCCCACCAGTAGCCATGTAATGCAGCTCACCAGTGCCATGAGATACAGCCTGCCAGTGCCCATCAGGTGCAGCCTGCTAGTGCCCATGAGATACAACCTGCCAGTGCCCATCAGGTACAGCCTATCAGTGCCCATGAGACACAGCCTGCCAGTGCCCATCAGGTACAGCCTACCAGTGCCCATGAGATACAGCCTACCAGTGTCCATGAGATACAGCCTGCCAGTGCCCATCAGCTATAGTCTACCAGTGCCCATGAGATACAGCCTACCATTTCCCATGAGATACAGCCTGCCAGTGCTCATGAGATACAGCATGCCAGTACACATGAGATACAGCCTGCCTGTGCCCATCAGGTACAGCCTACCAGGGCCCATCAGGTACAGCCTACCAGTGCCCATGAGATACAGCTTGCCAGTGCCCATCAGGTACAGCCTACCAGTGCCCATGAGATACAGTCTGCCAGTGCCCATGAGATACAGCCTGCCAGTGCCCATTAGGTACAGCCTACCAGTGCCCATGAGACACAGCCTGCCAGTACCCATCAGGTACAGCCTACCGGTGCCCATGAGATACAGCCTGCCAGTGCCCATGAGATACAGCCTGCCAGTGCCCATCAGGTGCAGCCTACCAGTGCCCATGAGATACAGCCTGCCAGTGCCCATGAGATACAGCCTGCCAATGCCCATGAGATACAGCCTACCAGTACCTATCAGGTACAGCCTACCAGTGCCCATGAGATACAGCTTGCCAGTGCCCATCAGGTACAGTCTACCAGTGCCCATGAGATACAGCCTGCCAGTGCCCAAGAGATACAGCCTGCCAGTGCCCATCAGGTACAGCCTACCAGTGCCCATGAGACACAGCCTGCCAGTGCCCATCAGGTACAGCCTACCAGTGCCCATGAGATGCAGCCTACCAGTGCCCATGAGATACAGCCTGCCAGTGCCCATCAGGCTTAGCCTACCAGTGCCCATGAGATACAGCCTGCCAGTGCCCATGAGATACAGCCTGCCAGTGCCCATGAGATACAGCCTGTAAAGCCTGCCAGTGCCCATCAGGTACAGCCTACCAGTGCCCATGAGATACAGCTTGCCAGTGCCCATCAGGTACAGTCTACCAGTGTCCATGAGATACAGCCTGCCAGTGCCCATCAGCTATAGTCTACCAGTGCCCATGAGATACAGCCTACCAATTCCCATGAGATACAGCCTGCCAGTGCTCATGAGATACAGCATGCCAGTACAGATGAGATACAGCCTGCCTGTGCCCATCAGGTACAGCCTACCAGTGCCCATCAGGTACAGCCTACCAGTGCCCATGAGAAACAGCTTGCCAGTGCTCATCAGGTACAGCCTACCAGTGCCCATGAGATACAGCCTGCCAGTGCCCATGAGATACAGCCTGCCAGTGCCCATTAGGTACAGCCTACCAGTGCCCATGAGACACAGCCTGCCAGTGCCCATCAGGTACAGCCTACCAGTGCCCATGAGATGCAGCCTGCCAGTGCCCATGAGATACAGCCTGCCAGTGCCCATCAGGTACAGCCTACCAGTGCCCATGAGATACAGCCTGCCAGTGCCCATGAGATACAGCCTGCCAGTGCCCATGAGATACAGCCTACCAGTACCCATCAGGTACAGCCTACCAGTGCCCATGAGATACAGCTTGCCAGTGCCCATCAGGTACAGTCTACCAGTGCCCATGAGATACAGCCTGCCAGTGCCCAAGAGATACAGCCTGCCAGTGCCCATCAGGTACAGCCTACCAGTGCCCATGAGACACAGCCTGCCAGTGCCCATCAGGTACAGCCTACCAGTGCCCATGAGATGCAGCCTACCAGTGCCCATGAGATACAGCCTGCCAGTGTCCATCAGGCTTAGCCTACCAGTGCCCATGAGATACAGCCTGCCAGTGCCCATGAGATACAGCCTGCCAGTGCCCATGAGATACAGCCTGCCAGTGCCCATCAGGTACAGCCTGCCAGTGCCCATCAGGTACAGCCTACCAGTGCCCATGAGATACAGCTTGCCAGTGCCCATCAGGTACAGTCTACCAGTGCCCATGAGATACAGCCTGCCAGTGCCCATGAGATACAGCCTGCCAGTGCCCATCAGGTACAGCCTACCAGTGCCCATGAGACACAGCCTACCAGTGCCCATGAGATGCAGCCTACCAGTGCCCATGAGAAACAGCCTGCCAGTGCCCATGAGATACAGCCTGCCAGTGCCCATGAGATACAGCCTGCCAGTGCCCATCAGGTACAGCCTGCCAGTGCCCATCATGTACAGCCTGCCAGTGCCCATGAGATACAGCCTGCCAGTGCCTGGTAGTGCAATCTCACGCTGTGTCGCAGAGCTGGATCTGAATCGACATGCAGCCGCTGTAATGATGTCCCGCCTCCTATGACACACGGCACAGTGATTCCCGGCATTGGATCAGTGTGCCGTCTATCACAAGAGGCGGTCTAAGACGCAGGACATCATTACAGCGGCTGCACAGCGATTCAGATCCAGCTCTGTGACACAGCATGAGATCGCGCTACCAGACACTGGTGAGGCTGCATCTCATGACACTCGTGAGGAGAGGAGGAGACTCTGACAGGGGCAAGCCTGGATGACACATGTGCGGCACATGTGGCCCCGCCCCTTTTTGGCTCCATTCTCTGCACTTTTTTTCTTTCGGCCTCCTGCTGAAAACACCATTTTTGCCCGACATGTTTAGACGGCCGAATTTTTCGGTGTGCCACTAGTGAAAATATTGTAAAAGTAAATTGTATAGTAGTCAAAGCACATCCCACGTCCTTAACAAAGACACTTTCACTTTGCCGTTCATGGGCAATGTGATAATATCTCTTTAATTTCCTGAACAGGAAACCTTTTCAATGGGCACAAAGACAGCATTTAAAACCTGACAGAGGTTCTAACCCTTCCCATTTTTTTAGCTAAAAAGAAAGTTTTGTTGCAGTGTTTTGATGCAATTTGATGTGTGCCACGATATTACTGCATTAAGTGATCATTCCTATATTCACTACAAAATTTCACAATCACACTGGTGAGCCAGGCCTCAAAACTTGATAAGTATGAAACCCTCCACTTTCACTGTAAAGCAGGGGTGCCCAACAGCTGGCCCTCTGATGTGGCCCACGATCTCCTGCTCTGGAATGGCGGGTCGGCAAGCCCAGATCGAAGGTTATCGATCCGCCATCCCAGAGCATCATTGTTGAGAATTAAACCCTGGAACCCTGTGTGGCTCTGAAACGTTGACTTGTGTTTACTATGTGACCATGAAAATAAAGCTTTGGACCCATTTTGAGTAGTCCTTGGTGTGCTGGTGACATTTCACTTGGATTGGATATGGTTTACCAGCCTGTTTTCATTACAGTACCAAGCAATACCGAATAGCCATTCTCAGGAATGTGTGCATGGGGAATCTTGCGTTTGGACTTGACACTGAGACCCGCACACATGAGTGGCTCGAAGGAGGCCCTGCAAAGCTCCCTCAAGGCAAAACTGAAGCAGAGGGAAAACTCCAAGGCAGAATGCCAACCAGTGGCAGCCTGCAGAAACAACGCCCAGAGCAAACACAATAGGCCCTGCAGTATGTTGCTATATATTGCATTTCACCATGAGGTTTTTATAACACTTTAAGCAGCTACAGAAAAATACATGTATGCCTCTTTTACCTCTAATTATTTTTCATTTAAGCTTTCACAAAAATAAGAGAGATATTGCTGTTCAATCACCAAACCAAATATTTTAAGCACTTTTATATTAGAATGTTTTGGTGTAGTTCTTACTCAGGAACTAGAAGCTGTCATAAGTTTATGAATTCCTAAAACACTCCAGTAAATTGTTTCCTCAAAACACTGGTGGACTGTAGTGTGATAAACTACAGAAAACAGCCATAAATAAACACAGGAAGCCAGAACTTTACTCACACGACAGTCTCTCTGTAGTGTTTTCATCAATGCACTGTAAGTCTCAGGATCAAAACATATTCCTTCGGGCATATCTTGCATAAAATCCAGGTCTTTGTATGTGGGGGTAGATTTCTCCCGTTCTTTCCGAGATGCTCTCCGCTTATATGTGGAACCTTTGAGGTCATATTTATAATGCATTTTCATGGACCGTGGCAGTACATTGTTCATTACAACAAGTCGAATGTTTATGCCTCCAGACTGAAGACAATATAGTCCATAAAATTTGGGCAGCAAGGTCCGGGGGTTTTGATTCAAGTTCTAAATTCAAATGCACACACACACAAAAACAAAACAAAAACATAAATCTGAGTGACAGAAATCTACAAATGCTTAAAAAAAAAAATAAGAGAAGTGCTGGGGAGAAATGAGAAGGTCCAAAGATGGGGCTGGTACACTAAACTAAATATTGGCAAACTCCATTTCAAGATCATGTGTAGCAATATACATAGATACAATGCATGTCAGTCATATAATATTAATTCCAGCACAGTCACAACATCTATCCAAGCATGGATCGAAACAGATGTCCTCTGGGAATTGCTAAAACCATGATACAGTGGCTTGGCACAATTCAGCTCTACTGTATATTATGTTCAGTTGAACAGTGGAAGCTTATATCTGATCTTCTAAGGATATGATCCTTTCTCAGATTAGAAGACCTCATTGTAATCCATACATCCCGTGTTGCATTCTGGAACACTGTTCCATGACACACGGGCGATTCTGTCGCTAGTGACTAATGACCAATGACACGATTGCTAAAAAAGTTGCCTGTCTGTCTTTATGGAATTACTCCTTCTGTAGCCACACTCAGCAAGATGGCCCAAACACTGTTGAATCTCGATCGCTAATGATGGGGTGGGAGGTACATACAGTATTTCACAAAAGTAAGTACACCCCTCACATTTTTGTAAATATTTTATTATATCTTTTCATGTGACAACACTGAAGAAATGACACTTTGCTACAATGTAAAGTAGTGAGTGTACAGCTTGTATAACAGTGTACATTTGCTGTCCCCTCAAAATAACTCAACACACAGCCATTAATGTCTAAACCGCTGGCAACAAAAGTGAGTACACCCCTAAGTGAAAATGTCCCAAATTGGGCCCAAAGTGTCAATATTTTGTGTGGCCACCATTATTTTCCAGCACTGCCTTAACCCTTTCGGGCATGGAGTTTACCAGAGCTTCACAGGTTGCCACTGGGGTCCTCTTCCACTCCTCCATGACGACATCACAGAGCTGGTGGATGTTAGAGACCTTGCGTTCCTCCACCTTCCGTTTGAGGATGTCCCGCAGATGCTCAATAGGGTTTAGGTCTGGAGACATGCTTGGCCA
This sequence comes from Lithobates clamitans, assembly GCA_037952925.1. Classification (NCBI taxonomy): domain Eukaryota; kingdom Metazoa; phylum Chordata; class Amphibia; order Anura; family Ranidae; genus Lithobates; species Lithobates clamitans. Next base: position 4,571,766 of record JBBGZY010000093.1, read on the forward strand.
GTCCATCACCTTTACCCTCAGCTTCTTTAGCAAGGCAGTGGTTGTCTTGGAGGTGTGTTTGGGGTCGTTATCATGTTGGAATACTGCCCTGGGGCCCAGTCTCCGAAAGTAGGGGATCATGTTCTGCTTCAGTATGTCACAGTACATGTTGGCATTCATGGTTCCCTCAATGAACTGTAGCTCCCCAATGCTGGCAGCACTCATGCAGCCCCAGACCATGACACTCCCACCACCATGCTTGACTGTAGGCAAGACACACTTGTCTTTGTATTCCTCACCTGGTTGCCACACACGCTTGACACAATCTGAACCAAATAAGTTTATCTTTGTCTCATCAGACCGCAGGACATGGTTCCAGTAATCCATGTCCTTAGTCTGCTTGTCTTCAGCAAACTGTTTGCGGGCTTACTTGTGCATCATCTTTAGAAAAGGCTTTCTTCTGGGACGACAGCCATGCAGATCAATTTGATGCAGTGTGCGGCGCATGGTCTGAGCACTGACAGGCTCACCCCCCCCCACCCCTTCAACCTCTGCAGCAATGCTGGCAGAACTCATATGTCTATTTCCCAAAGACAACCTTTGGATATGATGCTGAGCACGTGCACTCAACTTCGTTGGTCCACCATGGCAAGGCCTGTTCTGAGTGGAACCTCTTCTGTTAAACCGCTGTATGGTCTTGGCCACCATGCTGCAGCTCAGTTTTAGGGTCTTGGCAATCTTCTTATAGCCTAAGTCATCTTTATGTAGAGAAACAATTCTTTTTTCAGATCCTCAGAGAGTTCTTTGCCATGAGGTGCCATGTTGAAATTCCAGTGACCAATATGAGAGAGTGAGAGCGATAACACCAAATTTAACACACCTGCTCCCCATTCACACCTGAGACCCTGAAACACTAATGAGTCACATGACATCGGGGAGGGAAAATGGCTAACTGGCCCCAATTTGGACATTTTTACTTAGGGGTGTACTCACTTTTGTTGCCAGCGGTTTAGACGTTAATGGCTGTGTGTTGGGTTATTTTGAGGGGACAGCACATTTACACTGTTATAAAAGCTGTACACTCACTACTTCACATTGTAGCAAAGTGTCATTTCTTCAGTGTTGCCACATGAAAAGATATAATAAAATATTTACAAACATGTGAGAGGTGTACTCACTTTTGTGAGATACTATATCACTGCTTCAGCTACAGAGGGAGGGACAAAACGCCAATGAAAAAAACGACATCCAAGAGGCGCTGGGTGGGTCTTTCATATGAGTTTAATCAAGGTAGTGAGAGGGCAAAAAGCCTACTGGCTTAGGTTAGCTTGCATTTATGGAAGGAGCGCCAGACCAAAAGAAGTGTCAAAATTCATTTATTTATATACTGCTAAAAGACAGTAAATGAGTTTCAGGGGCCAAAGGAACTCCCTCTTCATCAGGGCTTCAGTTGAAAATGAGAACCTTGAGTGGACTCTTATTTTGATTGCTGATGTAGAAACTCCTGGCTAGGAATCCTAATCCAGTAATCAGCTTTACCGCACAGATTCAATCAGGAAAGCCTTGCTTTGAGTCCACTCAAGGTCCTCATTTTTACCTAAAACCATGATGATGGGGAAGTTCCTTTGACCCCATAAATGCGCTAGCTGTATCTTAACATCAATAAATGAATTTGGACTCTTACTATTTGGTCTGTTTCTCCTTCCATATATGCGCGTATTTTCTTAGGGACAAAACAGGCAGCCTATTAGCAATCCTGCCGCTGGTGATGTTGACAAATTGTCAGCACCAGGATCACTAGTGGCACTGTCACTTGTCATCAGCCTAAATTGAGCTTATGAAGTCTACTAGAAAGTACCAGCAAGTATATTTGGAAAAACAGAGTAAGCAACAAACGGAAGCTACATGATAAACCTATCATCTTACATCATTGGTTTTTTTAAATACTGTATTTTCTCAAAACATTCTGTAGCATGCTCACTCAAAACATTATTCCTGAGTTAACTTACCATGTAATAGCCAGGAAGCAATTTCTGAAGAAACTCTGCTTCTTTATGCTGTACAGTTTTGATAATAAATTCATCATCACTGGTTACGTAAAAGATGGAGCCACTTGCACCTGGGTTGGACAGCTCAATCAAAGGCTGACTGCACAGTGAATACTAAAAAGTAAAATAAATAAATAAATAAGACATTAATATTTGAGTTAGCTTGAACACTGCTGTAAAGAAATCCCAAGAGCAGAAAGAGACAAGTGATCAGGAGATCTGACTACTAAATTATTCTTCAGGAATATACATGATTGCACATGATTGATTTGAGTGCGCAGACACCCTTTGTGACATCCTTATATTTTGTCTGTGTGTTTTCTATACCATTTACAGTACACATTGCCTTTAATTTGATTAAAAAAAAAAAACATCTCAAATGTGACAACTGGTATCTAACTGGCTGCCACTGGAAACAAATACAAATGTAACGAATGCAGAGCATAAGCATACAATGTAGAATACTAGACCTCAGACAGAAACCACAATGTTTCCTGTGCTTGAGAATCACAAAATGTGAATTAGCCTGTGAACCAGTTTCCAGGTCAAGGTTAAAAGGTGCACAAACACAATATTTCTGGAAATTAAATGCATAAGCCTGTCAATTAACTCACAAGTGCTCTCAATTATAATTTAATGAGAAAAAATACTTATTGGTATTTAGGTCTAATTATATGTTTCCATGAAATAATTACTAGAATCAATGGTTACAAAAATATAAATTATATTCAGACCAGAGATCGTAATATGTTTCGGCAGCTTTTAACCCATTTGGATATAACAGAAGTGCAGCTTGAATCCTTCTAAACCTTTCATAGTACACAGGACAAGACATTGAAGGAACAAAGGTAAACTCTTGATCTGGCGAAGTGCAAAATTGTACGTAGCAGTGTACCATTTACAGTGGGGACGGGAAGTATTCAGACCCCCTTAAGTTTTTTACTCTTTGTTATATTGCAGCCATTTGCTAAAATCATTTAAGTTCATTTTTTTCCTCATTAATGTACACACAGCACCCCATATTGACAGAAAAACACAGAATTGTTGACATTTTTGCAGATTTATTAAAAAAGAAAAACTGAAATATCACATGGTCCTAAGTATTCAGACCCTTTGCTCAGTATTTAGTAGAAGCACCCTTTTGATCTAATACAGCCATGAGTCTTTTTGGGAAAGATGCAACAAGTTTTTCACACCTGGATTTGGGGATCCTCTGCCTCTGCAGATCCTCTCCAGTTCTGTCAGGTTGGATGGTAAACGTTGGTGGACAGCCATTTTTAGGTCTCTCCAGAGATGATCAATTGGGTTTAAGTCAGGGCTCTGGCTGAGCCATTCAAGAACAGTCACGGAGTTGTTGTGAAGCTACTCCTTCGTTATTTTAGCTGTGTGCTTAGGGTCATTGTCTTGTTGGAAGGTAAACCTTCAGCCCAGTCTGAGGTCCTGAGCACTCTGAAGAAGGTTTTCATCCAGGACATCCCTGTACTTGGCCGCATTCATCTTTCCCTCTATTGCAACCAGTCGTCCTGTCCCTGCAGCTGAAAAACACCCCCACAGCATGATGCTGCCACCACCATGCTTCACTGTTGGGACTGTATTGGACAGGTGATGAGCAGTGCCTGGTTTTCTCCACACATACCGCTTAGAATTAAGGCCAAAAAGTTCTATCTTGGTCTCATCAGATGAGAGAATCTTATTTCTCACCATTTTGGAGTCCTTCAAGTGTTGTTTAGCAAACTCCATGCGGGCTTTCATGTGTCTTGCACTGAGGAGAGGCTTCCGTCGGGCCACTCTGCCATAAAGCCCCGACTGGTGGAGGGCTGCAGTGATGGTTGACTTTCTACAACTTTCTCCCATCTCCCGACTGCATCTCTGGAGCTCAGCCACAGTGATCTTTGGGTTCTTCTTTACCTCTCTCACCAAGGCTCTTCTCCCCCGATAGCTCAGTTTGGCCGGAGGGCCAGCTCTAGGAAGGGTTCTGGTCGTCCCAAACGTCTTCCATTTAAGGATTATGGAGGACACTGTGCTCCTAGGAACCTTAAGTGCAGCAGAAATGTTTTTGTAACCTTGGCCAGATCTGTGCCTTGACACAATTCTGTCTCTGAGCTGCTTTTCAGGCAGTTCCTTTGACCTCATGATTCTCATTTTCTCTGACATGCACTGTGAGCTGTAAGGTCTTATATAGACAGGTGTGTGGCTTTCCTAATCAAGTCCAATCAGTATAATCAAACACAGCTGGACTCAAATGAAGGGGTAAAACCATCTCAAGGATGATCAGAAGAAATGGACAGCACCTGAGTTAAATATATGAGTGTCACAGCAAAGGGTCTGAATACTTAGGACCCTTTTATATTTCAGTTTTTCTTTTTTAGTAAATCTGCAAAAATGTCAACACTCCGGTTTTTTTCTGTCAATATGGGGTGCTGTGTGTACATTAATGAGGAAAAAAAAAACTTAAATGATTTTAGCAAATGGCTGCAATATAACAAAGAGTGAAAAATTTAAGGGGGTCTGAATACTTTCTGTCCCCACTGTATATCTACATATACAATATCTCACAAAAGTGAATACATCCCTCACATTTTTGTATATATTTTATTACATCTTTTCATGTGACAGCACTGAAGAAATGACACAATTACATTTGCTACAATGTAAAGTAGTGAGTGTACAGCTTGTATAACAGTGTAAATTTGCTGTCCCTTCAAAATAACCCAACACACAGCCATTAATGTCTAAACTGCTTGCAACAAAAGTGAGTACACCCCTAAGTGAAAATGTCCAAATTAGACCAAATAGCCATTTTCACTCCCCGGTGTCATTTGACTCGTTAGTGTTACAAGGTCTCAGGTGTGAATGGGGAGCAGGTGTGTTAAGTTTGGTGTTATCGCTCTCACTCTCTCATACTGGTCACTGGAAGTTCAACATAGCACCTTGTGGCACAGAACCCTCTGAGGATCTGAAAACAAGAATTGTTGCTCTACATAAAGATGGCCTAGGCTATAAGCAGATTGCCAAGACCCTGAAACTGAGCTGCAGCAAGGTGGCCAAGACTATACAGCGGTTTAACAGGACAGGTTCCACTCAGAACAGGCCTCGCTATGGTCAACCAAAGAAGTTGAGTGCATGTGCAGAGTCAAATCCAGAGGTTGTCTTTGGGAAATAGACGTATGGGTGCTGCCAGCATTGCTGCAAAGGTTGAAGGGTGAGGGGGGGGTCAGCCTGTCAGTGCTCAGAGCATACACCGCACACTGCATCAAATTGGTCTGCATGGCTGTCATCCCAGAAGGAAGCCTCTTCATCTAAAGATGATGCACAAGAAAGCCCGCAAACAGTTTGCTGAAGACAAACAGACTAAGGACATGGATTACTGGAACCATGTCCTGTGGTCTGATGAGACCAAGATAAACTTATTTGGTTCAGATGGTGTCAAGTGTGTATGGCGGCAACCAGGTGAAGAGTACAAAGACAAATGTGTCTTGCCTAAAGTCGAGCATGGTGGTGGGAGTGTCATGGTCTGGGGCTGCATGAGTGCTGCTGGCACTGGGGAGCTACAGTTCATTGAGGGAACCATGAATGCCAACATGTACTGTGACGTACTAAAGCAGAGCATGATCCCCTCCCTTCGGAGAATGGGCAGCAGGGCAGTATTCCAACATGGTAATGACCCCAAACACACCCCCAAGAGGACCACTGCCTTGCTAAAGAAGCCGAGGGTAAAGGTTATGGACTGGCCAAGCATGTCTCCAGACCTAAACCCTATTAAGGGCATCCTTAAATGGAAGGTAGAGGAGGGCAAGGTCTCTAACATCCACCAGCTCCGTGATGTCGTCATGGGGGAGTGTAAGAGGACTCCAGTGGCAACCTTTGAAGCTCTGGTGAACTCCATGCCCAAGAGGGTTAAGGCAGTGCTGGAAAATAATGGTGGCCACACAAAATATTGACACTTTGGGCTAAGTTTGGACATTTTCACTTAGGGGTGTACTCACTTTTGCTGCCAGCGGTTTAAAAATTAATGGCTTTGTGTTGAGTTATTTTGAGGGGACAGCAAATTTACACTGTTATACAAGCTGTACATTCACTACATTACATTGTTGCAAAGTGTCATTTCTTCAGTGTTTTCACATGAAAAGATACAATAAAATATTTACAAAAATGTGAGGTACTGTATATTTAAAGTGGTTCCAAACGCAGAAGGTTTTTTACCTTTATGCATTTTATGCATGAAGGTAAAAAAACCTTTTGGGTGCAGCTAATATTTACCTGAGCCCCATCTCGATCCAGTGATGTGCATGAGAGCAGCAGCTCTCCTGGGTCTCTATCGCCTCATTGGCTTACACAGCAGCTGTCAATCACAGCCAGTGAGCCAATGAGGGGAGAGTGGAGCTCTGTGTGTGAATGGACAATGTCTATTCAAAGGAGCGTGGCTCGGGAGCAAGCCTGCTCCAATGCCCCCATAGCAAGAGACTTGCTATTGGGGGCACTGGACAAGGGGGAGGAGCCAGGACCGCCGGCAGGGGACTCAAAAAGAAGAAAAAACATTACGCAGAGCAGGTAAGCAAAACATGCTTTTTATTTTTTATAAACATTACAACCTTTAGAATCACTTTAAAGTGGTTGTAAACCCTCATGTTTTTTCACCTTAATGCATCCTAATCACAGGACTCACCTGAGTCCTGTGATTCACACGCCGGAGACGCGCTCTTCCCCTCTGCCCGTTTACTCGACACTTGATTGGATAGATTTATAGCAGCGCAGCCATTGGCTCCCGCTGATGTCAATCAAATCCAATGACGCGGGCGCCGGGCCGAATCCAGCATTCTGCATCTATGGACGCAAATGCTGGACTCGGGAGCGCGCCCGCAAGGTAACCCCCCAGGAGAGCTCTTCTGCTAGGGGGTTATACGATGCGGGGAGGAGCTACCAGCACCGCCGGGGGACCCCAGAAAATCGAGGGTCAGGGCTACTCTGTGCAAAACAAACTGCACAGTTAAAAAAAAAAATAAGCCTTACAATCACTTTAAGTACCTTCAGTTGAAATCATAAATCTGATTTTGTCCCTGCAGAGTTCACAAAACATTACACAGGACTCTGGGGGTTATTCACAAAAGGCAAATCCACTGTGCACTACAAGCGCACTGCAAGTGGACTTGGAAGTGCAGTCGCTGTAAATCTGAGGGGTAGATGTGAAATGAGGGGAAGCTCTGCTGATTTCATCATCGAATCATGTGCTGTTTTTTATTTTCCTTGCACGTCTCCCTCAGATCTACAGCGACTGCACTTCCAAGTGCACTTGTAGTGCAAAGTGGATTTGCCTTTCGTAAATAACCCCCCTCTGTATCTTTCTTAATCCTTTTTTGACCAAAGGTAATCAATGTCTAGGTGTCAAAGCAGACTTACCAGCCTCCATATGCATCAGTTAATTTAAGTATAACTCTATAACTAATTTTAGCTGATTGAGCCATGTTTTTAGTGCCCACCAACCACCCCCCCTTAAGCTACAAGAGCAGCAGACAAGGGAGTTCCCATGCCATGACTACAATGTTTCACGCCCGCAGCAAAGTTTATCCCTGCTCTTGCATACCACTGCCTAATGCGGCCCATTTAAGTAAATAAGAACATGCTGCAAGAACCCTGCAACCATTTGCAATAGCAGGCACACAGCCTGCATCCTGGGGTGATCATCTGTCCCTAACTGCAGGTAATGTGATTACATCCGAGGACTATCCTACAGTGCCGGCTGCTGTCAGCCTGTCATTGCTCTGTACAGGCTCAGCGGCCCCAACTGTCTGCTTTCACCTGTACATCCAGTAGCAGGTATCCAATGAACTCTTAAGCAGCTGAAACATTTTTGCTGTGTAAATGAGGCCTAAGATTCCTTCTCCCGAGGAGTAAATAGTGAGTATGGATATTTTATATCCAGTACTGCAGTCAGTACAAGCTGTATACAAGTCAGAAGTTTTCTACAGTTTTTATGCTAAAAATAAACTGTCCCTGAGCACCATTAAGTCCAGTGCAGGGCTACTGACCCAGCCTTGGACTTTATAACGTCAGGACCCTAGAACGCTGGAGCGTGGGGGAGAAGAAGCCGTGGAGAAAAGTTTAGCTGCAGGGAGGGACAGAGGATAGGGTAAGTACATTATTTTTTCCCCCCTAGACCAAAACCAGCAATTAACCCTTGCAATGTAGGCACAGTCCCACTACAAGGGATAGTTTTAGTAGCCCAGAGTTGGGCTTTAAAGTAATTATAAAACCCTAACAAATAATTTACTGGGGTAATTTATTTTATCATGCTCAATTTGTTAAGCTATAAAACGCTAAGGGTTTATTACTACTTTAATTGTCAGTTTAAAAGTTTATAAAAAAGAAAACAAAATAACACTGACCAAATCTGATCATATTTCCCTTCAAAAGCTTGTAATATATCTATCTAATAATGTATATAAAAATACAGTTTTCCCCAAAGATGAGCTTGATTCTTAAAGTACAGAATTATTATAGCGATTTGTCTATGAAAAGTGACCTTTTCCAAAAACATATAAAATCAGGTACGATCCTTACCAAGTAATCATCAGGTTTTATACCAAAAAGCTCTCTGAAGTACCGGAATGCTAATGGTGCATATGTCTTAAATCTGAAGTCAGGATAATGATGAGCTGGGGTTAAGTTGCTTCCTTCTCTGTGGCATGGGGAATGGAGAGAAAATATAAGTTATTAAATAGAAGTAAGCCCATTAACTGATTAATTACATATATTCATTCACCACCAGAACTATTAAAACTTTAAAAGATGTATTTATTTTATGACAGGTACTTATATAGTGTCATCTATTTACGCAGTGATTTACAAATATATTGTACATTCACATCATTCCCTGCCCTCATGGAGCTTACAATTTAAGGTCCCTAACTCACAATTATACATACACATACTTCTACCTACCAGTATGTCTTTGGAGTGTGGGAAGAAACTGGAGTACCCAGAGAAAACCCCACGCAGGGACAGGGAGAACATGCAAACTCCAGACAGGTAGTGTCGTGGTTGGGATTCAAACTGACGACCACTTAGCCACTGTCCTGCCTGATTCCATGTTTTGACATTTGGAGAAACCACGTTTTCAGTCATTTTCTAACCCTGCTTTTGGCATAAAATTCTAGCACCGGATAGATCCCATAAGGGTAAGATGATGGTCACCAGATCTAGCTTATTTCTCCCAACTAATACTAGAAGACTCCTATAGCTGCTGGTTCTTTGGGAATAGTTGATAAGGTGGGTTTAACATCAATGCCTTGGCATGATGTTACAACAGAAAGTCACTAGGTACCCATTAAAATGACCATCATTTGATCTGCCTGTTCTCTGCCAGACTAGGCACAATTGCCATTCTTATGGATTCTAGAAGACACCTATATAGTCCCTGGGAAGCCGGCCATGCATGGATTGAAATTCGACCAGTTCAGCAGAGCCCGGCCGAATTTCAAACCATGTATGGGTACCCTGGTTGTACACAAGTTGATCTATCATAAATTTCCAATTTGTGGCTATTATCTCCCTAGCAGCAGGTGCATCTGCACACAATCTAGCTGATAACTCTTATAAACATAAGTTACCTGCTATTTATTATCCATGCTGTCCTATATTGTGTTTCCTTCCAACAGATTTACGTGAATACGTTTTATATTTCTGTTACAATATAAATCTGACAAGCATGTTTTGGTACCAGCACCAGAGTAATTCCAAAAATGGTAACATAGCACAACGTGCTTCACACTGTGCTATACTAAGATTTCCAACATCATTTGTAAAACCTAATGCGTCAATATGTTTTCTGATCTCTAACATGTTGGAGGATTTGCAGATTTTTAATATTCAAAATATTTCAGAGAGATGGATACAAAAATGTGCCGCAACCACCTTATTTGGAGCATGCATGTACATTACAGAAAAACAAACACAGATGTAATTTGCACCGCAGGAACCACAATGTATGCATTTGTCAATGAGCCAAGATTTCTATTATGTGTTTATTCAATAAGGCTCTGCAAAGTGCAAAGCTGAAGTGCAAAGTACATTGAACCATAGCAACCAATCAGATTTCTGATTCGTGAAGTTGGATGACTTAAAGATGAATTCAGATGCTATCTGGTCACCGTACTTTGCATTTTCTTCTTTGCCTAACTACTACTGTGATTAATATGCAAGAAGGAGTACGCTGTGTGCGAATGCTGAGATTTACGAATTACATAACATGAAAGTCTTCAAACTAGACCGATTGTTGTTGTTAGTCACACTCCCAAGTGAAAATAAACACAGGGAGTCTACATGACAATTACGTAGTACTGGTATTTGTTTTATGTGAGTCACCTTGCTCCTGGCAAGACAGAGCACAATTTTCCATTTGGCAATACCTGGTGCTAAATGGCACAGTTTGTCAGTGTAACTCAAGGGACTCATGGTCAGCAAGAAGCAATAGTTCAGTTGTTTCGTTTATTTTGTCTTAGGTTTCTGGAAGAGCAGTCAGAAAGAGTTCAGGCATAGTTTTTTGGGAGTTGTATACTATGCCATTTTTACATAGCAGGCTTTTAAAGTGAACCATGCCACTCCTCTTGCTATCCCATCCAACAGTACTTGTGTATAGAAGATCTTGTTCCTTTTCTTACAATCCTTTTGCATCCCTATATCAACCTTTCTCAACCGGGTTGCCGCGGCACTCTGAGGTTCCATCTGAGGTGGTCAGGGGTGCTGTGACATCCTGGTTGAGAAGGGCTGTAGATTAGGCTCCTGCTGTGCTGATGTACAGTTTGGAGCTCTGCCACTCTCTGCCCTGTATATACGTCGCTGAGAGCGGCAGAGTCTTGAACGGTACATCGGCACAGTGGGAGCTTGATCAGGGGAACAATTAAAATGTCATTAAGCCCACATTATAATAACCTATCAAGAAATGGTGTATTACATGCTTTTCATACTCAGTCATTATGGGATTCAATTTTTGTATTATGCAAAAAGCCTGGTTGATCCCGCTGATCTCTATCTCCACCTTTTCATTTTGTTCCCAATGCAGTTGGGGGATTTTGCAGAGTGTTGTTGGCACCTCTGCACATGCTCAGTTTTCAGTGACTTTCTATTCTGAGCATTATCTCCCTATCACATCTGAGCAGCCCATGTGACTATAGAGTCACACATGTGGATGTATACACAGTGATAAATGACAGCCCACTCTCCTTCTCCATGCCCTCTAACCAGCTAAACACAATGGAGATGGGCTATTACATCTTGAGTGATGGAGGCTTCTCCTCCCAGGTATTCTAAGCCACAGCCTGTGACTGGCAGAAATCCGCCCACAACATGTTATTGCCAAAATATAATAAAGAGTTCATTTCAAATATATATTTGTATGAAGATTTATAACAATTTATTGATATTATTTATTTATTTTTATGCTGTATCCTGAAGGCTGTTTTTTTTTGAACATGTGACCAGCAGCAGAGGACTAGAAGCTCCTCCTGCTTATGTTTCCATGCAGACAGGCTGGGTCATATGGTAACTGTATATCGATTAGGAAAAAGGTACTTAGATGGTTTTTTTTTTAAATAATTACAGTGCCATCACATACAGAAAGCGAAGGGATAATGTAAATTAAACAGTGTGTTTAGTATCAATTTAAGTGCAGAGCAGCAGAGGGGGGAGTTCTGACCTGCTTCACCTCCTCCTTCAATGCAGCAATGCAAACAAACTATTCACTTGGCAGTGCAAGTGCAGTCTGCATTTGTCAAAAAGGCTATGTATGTATGTATGTGTATGTATATGTGAGTTTATATATGTGTGTGTGTATGAATGTATTAATTGTGTAGGTATGTATGTGAGTTTATGTGTGTGTCGGTCAGCTTGGCACATTCAGCCTGCCCACACACAGTTCGAATCTCGGCTGGTTCCATGCTGAGATTTGAACTGTCTATGGCCGGCCTTAATGCCTCCATTTTCACATTGTTCAAAGTAGCTTGCAGTCTGTACAAAGGCCAACTCCAAAGAAACAAATAGAAAGATAGGGGTTTTTTTTATTTACTGTATTTATTGGCGTATAACACTCACTTTTTCACCATGAAAATCGGGTGCAAATAGTGTATGCGTGTTATACGCGAATACTTCAATTTTAGCTGCCTCGAAGGTGACAGGGAGGGGGGTAGGACGAGCGCCGTCAGATTACATACAGTGAGAATCTCCTTTTTACTTGGCGGCCTCTGTAATAGGAAATCCCGTCTCCTGGGCCGCCATTGGACCAATGTTCTGTCTATCATAGGAGATTCTCAGTGTATGTAATCTGTCGACGCTCGTCCCGGCCCCCTCCCTGTCCCCTCTACGCTGCAGATGGGCATCGATCAGGCTGCATTGATGGCAATGGTGAGGCTGCTGCATTGATGTGGACTGATGAGGCTGCAGATGGATATTGATCAGGCTGCATTGATGCCAATGGTGAGGCTGCAGATGGGCACTGACCCTTATTTTGCTTCAAAGTTCCTTATTTAAAATTTAAGTTTTTTTCCTGAAACTTCCCTCTTAAAATGAATGTGCGTGTTATACGCCTGTGCGTGTTATACACCAATAAATACGGTATTTCTAGTTTTGCTACTTGAATGAGAATACATAATAAGCATATAGTGGGGTTTCCCACTATAGTACACCTTGCAAAATTCCCCGTTGTTGAAAATGAAGAACGAAGCAATGCTTAGTAACACACCTATAGCATTTATGATGTTTTATGAAGTGTTTTGATTGTGTTTATGAAGCGTTGAAAAAGCTTCATGAATGCTTGATAAATGCCCAGGAAAGTGTTATTTTTCTAGTGGGTAAGTGCTTATAGGGAAGTGATGTAGAATAAGTGATCTACTTTGGGGAGTGGTTAGGTTGTGGTGTGATAGACATTTTTGTGAATTCTCTGCGAGATGAATTCATATAATTTTGATCTCTCTGACACTTGGCTTGGTCCAGCTCAACATTGTTAAAAAAAAACCTTTGCCACTGGCAAATGCCTCTGCTCCTGCCTGTATTGCTGGCTGGTTGATGCTTTTGCCTGCTCACAGAAGTAAATGGTGTTACCACACAGTTGTTCTGTACAACCAGGAAGTGACTGGAGCTGCTCTGTCCTATTTTTTTATTATTCTCCAGTGCATTCTGGGATACAGAAATCTCCACTGTCTCTTCCTCAATGCCCAGCTAACACTTTGTAAATGCAACACTAAGACCCCTTTCACACTGGGGCGGTTTGCAGGCGTTATTGCGCTAAAAATACCGCCTTCAAACCGCCTGCAAACCGCCTCCGCTGTTTGTTCAGTGTGAAAGCCTGAGGGCTTTCACATTGAAGCGGTTCGCTGGCAGGAGAAGAAAAAATCTCCTGTCATCCGCATCTTTGGAGCGGTGAAGGAGCGGTGTATTCACCGCTCCTGCCCATTAAAATCAATGGGACAGCGCGGCTATACCGCGGCTATAGCCTCGCTGTACGAGTGGTTTTAACCCTTTTTCGCCCGCCAGCGGGGGGTTAAAACTGCACTGCTAGCGGCCGAATACCGCGGTAAAACAGCGCTAAAAATAGCGCTGTTTTACCGCCGACGCCCCCTACCGCCCCAGTGTGAAAGGGGCCTTACACACCATAAATGCTCTAGGTGCTGTTAATGTGCGGTAATGGAGCATACCCACTGAAATCAATGAAAGTCGGCTGACAAGCGTTGATGCCTCATGAAGCCGACATGCTGCTTTTTTTCTTTTTTCTTTTTTAAAACAATACAACACAACGCTACTGCTTCTGTGTGAATAGCACTGTGAGGTGTCATTACAATATTCATGGCAGGCATTGAAGGGCTTTAAAAATGCTAAATAAATACCACATAACCATAGGATATTGATGCACGTGCCTAAGTGATTGCTTGACAATGGGTGCTTAAATGATCACACAACCTTTGCTTAATCACAGTCAGGCACTGGAAGCTTTGGGATAATAGCTAGTTTTGAGTTAGCTCTTGCCTCTAAAATACAGTGATGCAAAAATGATTGAATAGGCAAGCTAAGGGCTGCACATTATGCACATTATGCCAGTTCAAGGCTGTTTTCTTTTATTATGCAGTTTACTTTGCTTAGCGCCACGGTACAGCTTAGGCACTGGTGACATATGCAAAACATAATATGTTTTTTACAGCTCAAGTACTATTTTCATCAATATTTAGTCTATAGCGATAAGTATTTAGTCTTCCACTAGATGACATTACACAATTATGCATACAGTGAGAAAGTGTGTTTAAATATAGATGTGTTCTGTGGCTGCAAAGAGGAACCTACTTGTATTATATTTTTTCCTTTTACAGCATTATCGCCTTTGCTCTGTACATAAACAGCAGTCTTACCACAAGTTACTGTATGTGTATTACTCCGAAATAACAGAATGAAGGAGAAAGTTTCCATGGATGGTGTCAGTATGTTTTGTCTACCTCTAGCTGAAACCGTTTTTTTTTGTTTTGTTTTGGAAAGAGTAATAAAAAGTTAACACCTCTATCTGTTTTTTTTTATTGTTGTCCACAGAGGAGTTATATGGTGTAGTTATATAGTTATTATGGTGTTATATCTTTTACTTGAGTGTTATAAGTGGCACTGAGTAAATACAGCTGGATAAAATAAAAACTGTGCCTGTCTTCATTTCAGGCTGCAAAGCAACACAATGTAATTTTTTTTAAACGGGGTGATTCTTTTCTATACCTACTGTATGCATGATTGTTTCATGGTGACATTATTGCTATGTGCTTGCTATGGTGACAATGGCAACACAGCTTGTTGTGGTAGGGCTTAATAGAAGGAATGCTTCTGAGTTTGTAAAAAAATTTACGGAAAATATGTTTCTGCAGAAATAATGTACCTGGGTAAAAAGACGCTCTCCACTACATAAAAGTCTTGCATAAGCACATCTCTGTCAGGTTTGGATGTAAGATTACCGACTGTGTAGTGTATTCCCAACTGAATTGTGTCCTTAATTGCCGATGATGCTGTCTGTAATGATAAGACAATATACGGATAATATTATAACATCTTTCATTTTTCAACAAGTCAACTATTTGTATTATATATATCTTCAAAACAGGTATAGAGGCGTTCCTAGGCCTTTAAGATAAATTTAAGATAAATTAAAGCAACAGCATTTTACTGACAATATTGAGTGGCTACCCTTGGGACTGTATATATATATATATATATATATATATATATATATATATATATATAAATATATATATATATATATATATATATATATTTATATATACACAGTATATGAATCTGGAATGTCATTTCCCTGATCATTATCTCTGAATTACCTGTCAGAACGAAGAGGAACCGTTTACTTTAAGGTCCAGTTCACACCAGTTCACACCACTTGCAGTCCAGTGCGTTTATTTCTGCATCAAGAATGCATGGAAAGTAGGTTACGGTATATGGTTTTCAATGGCATATTTCACACCAGTGCTTGCAGTTCCAGTGCGTTCCAGTTCTAGGAAAAAAAGTAGAACGTGCTGCATTTTCCCTGCACTGGACTAAACTGGAACGCGATAAAACGCATTAAAAGCGCGCTGGAACGCACCTAAATGCACGAAAAACGCATTGGTACACACATGTCCTTATTTAAGGTTAGGAAAAAAGAGGGGGAAAAAATTCTCTGGACTATATCAAAAACGCATCAAAAACGCGCCAAAAACGCGCATGCAGAAAAGCATCTGGAACGCATTTCTATGGTGTGAACTGTCCCTAAGTCATGTCGTCCAGCGCCTACTAATAGAACAGTACAGAAAATTAAGATTCAGGTAGGAGAGCAAGGGATCAAAGTGTTTCTTAAAGTGGTTGTAAACTCTAATCTTTGACTTGTACCTATAGGTAAGCCTATAATGAGGCTTATCTATAGAAACTGTGAATATCTCCTAAACCTGCACCATTTAGGAGATATTTACTATATATGCAGCAGATGACATCATCGGCATATGCGCTATGAAAGAGAGTCCACGAACTGGAAGTAAGACGGGTGGAGATGGAAGCGGCCTCCAGTGATGGCAGTGCATTGCTGGAAGGCTACGTTTTCAGGTAAGTTTCACATAATCTGCTAGTATGCGATGCATACTAGCAGATTATGGCTTTAACTTGCAGATCAGAAAAAAAAGGCACCCAGCGGTTTACTAATGCTTTAAAAAGACAGCAGATTTACATGAAGTATGTTAACTGATCAAAACAGTCAAACACTATTTATTAATAGACAGAGTGACAAAACTATAATAAAACTAAGGGCAAAACTATGTTTTAGTTTTGCATAGAGTGGTGATGGATTAGACCTCCCCTGTTAGTTTTTTAATGCTGTCTGCACCCCTATTTTGGAGATTCACCATCTCGGTGTGTTGTATTTACCATCGTCACCAAAAGTGAAAGAAAATCCCAAATTTTGGGTTATCCCCAAAACAGTAAATTTTCCAATGGGGACACCAGTTGGCTGTTTTTGCTTCATATTTAAGCATTTTGGTTGGTATACCCATATTCAGATTTGTTTAGCCCTGCTCTCTCTATACTTCATTTGTGAAAAGGATAAGATGAAAAGCCAACGTGGCTGCTGACATCTAAAAAATGTTCCCACACTAAGAAAAAAAAAGTAATAAATAAAATCAGTGCTGCGCTGCTCAATCCCAAAGTATTAAAGTGAAACAAACAAATGCCTGCCAGAGGGTCGAGAACACAAATATAATAAAAATAATGAACAAACCCAAAACAAGTGCATAAAAACAATATTGAATAGATAAGATACCGTATATACTCAAGTATAAGTCGTTCCGAGTATAAGTCGAGGCCCTAATTTACCACAAAAAAATGGGAAAAACTTATTGACCCGAGTATAAGACGAGGGTGAGAAATGCACAGCTACTGTAAGTGGAAAAGAGGGTCAACAATGCCCATTTGCAGCATCACTGTGCCCATTTGCATGCCTCACTGTGCCCATTTGCAGCCATAGGTCCCCTGAACTTTAAACTCGGTAGTTAAGGGTTCCTAGATGCCCCCTAGCTGCAGCCAAAATTTGGGGTCTCTGAACCCAAAGGGTCCTAAAATGACATTGCTGCAGATGGACACAGTTGACCGAATTTGGGTCCCCGTATCTCTGGGCCACTTAGTGCTAAGAACCCCAAATTTGGTATGCAAACCCAGTGGAACTAGCACCATAAATTTCCAAAGCTGGGGTTCCTAGCACCAAGTAGCCCCGAGATACAGGGCCCCAAAAATCAGTTCAGAAAATGTTAAGCACTTTTCTGCAGCAGAGAATGACATTTTCCGTACCGGATTTGGGGCCCCGTATCTCAGGGCCACTTGGTGCTAAGAACCCCAGCTTTGGATATGTTATGGTACCAGTTCCACTGGGTTTGCACACCAAATTTGGGGTTCCTAGCACCAAGTGGCCCTGAGATATGAGGCCCCAAAGTCGGTTCCGAAAATGTCAAGCACTTTTCTGCAGCAGAGAATGACATTTTCTGAACCAATTTTGGGGCCCCGTATCTCGGGGCCACTTAGTGCTAGGAACTTCAGCTTATGTTGTCGTACCAGTTCCACTGGGTTTGCACACCAAATGTGGGGTTCCTAGCACCAAGTGGCCCTGAGATACGGGGCCCCAAAGTCGGTTCGGAAAATGAATTTTTTTGCTGCAGAAAAGTGCTTGACTCGAGTATAAGTCGATGGGGGCACTTTCAGCACAAAAAAAATGTGCTGAAAAATTCGACTTATACTCGAGTATATACGGTAAGTAAGAAATGTGTCTTGTGGTATCGCACAAACGACAAACTTTTTAAAAAGTAGAAGCCAGGCTGGACATCTAACACATACATTTTGGAGGTATATGCTTTTTCAGTATACTTTTTTTCATTATACCTTTTCAGTATATTTAATGCTGTTCCTTTTTTTATTTTGGTGATACATGTTCTTATATACATTTATGCACAATTGTATGCTTGTAGTGCTCTTTTATGTATGCTTTGATATTTGCCGCCACCCCTTTTTTGGGTCATATGATCATATTGATTTAGTCTACGCTGTTTAAGCTGTTTTATGTCACTTATTTAAAAGCTATGATTAAGGCCTGATGGCTGGAACGTGTTGGCTTTTTTGACCGTTGTTCACATGCTATAATAAAACAATGTATTAGCCGACTTCATTGGCACCAGCCTTTCTCCCTTTTTTAGATGGATTATATGGAGGTTTACAGAGACCTGTGTTCTTGAGGCTCACCAGGCATTACACAGGGGGTAGTGATGCACCTGTTCAAGGATACCAGTTCTGGTGAACCTGGTAACAAGGGATTACAAGTATATTTCCCCAAAAAAGTTTTGTGTTTAGTTCTACTTTGAATATTTAAAGTGACCCTACGCTCTAACCTACAGTATCCATAATAATCAGTTAATCCCCTTTTCTGCCAAACCTGTTTTGAAAAAAAGGAGACCAGATTGCTATGATTAAAGGGGTTGTAAAAAGTCTAATGCCCCTTACACATGGTCGGATTTTCCAACAAAATGTTCGATGGGAGCTTGTTGTTGGAAATTCCGACCGTGTGTGGGCTCCATCGGACATTTTCATTCGGAATTTCCGTCACACAAAATTTGAGAGCTGGTTCTCAAATTTTCCGACAACAAAATCCGTTGTCGTAAATTCCGATTGTGTGTACACAAATCTTAAGCACAAAGTTCCACGCATGCTCGGAATCAAGCAGAAGAGCTGCACTGGCTATTAAACTTCATTTTTCTCGGCTCGTCGTACGTGTTGTACGTCACCGCGTTCTTGACGTTTGGAATTTCCGACAAGATTTGTGTGACAGTGTTTATGCAAGACAAGTTTGAGCCAACATCCGTCGGAAAAAAAACATGGATTTTGTTGTCGGAATGTCCGATCGTGTGTACGGGGCATACATGTTTTTTACCTTAATGCATTCCTTGCATTAAGGTAAAAAATGTTAAGGTGTCAGCATTGCCCCCTCAGCCCCCCTTTACAAACCTGAGATCCAGCGCCGTGCATGTCTGCAGATCTTTTCTCCCCTCACTTCCGGGTGTCGCTGGCTTTGCTGGGGCACTGGGTGCCATTGGCTCCCAGTGCTGTCAATCAAAGCCAGTAATGAGAAAGCGGGAGGCGGGGTTGTGATCCGCTGTCTGTGTCGATGGACGCAGCAGTGGGACTAGGGTGCACACACGCACGAGTGCTCCCATGGGAAGCGGCTTTCCATGGGGGCACTGGCCAGAGAGGAGAGGCCAGGAGCGCCAGCGGGGGATCCGAAAAGAGGAAGTTCCCGCCCACTCTGTGCGATTACATTGCACAGAGTAGGTAAGTATAGACATGTTTGTTATTTTTTTATTTTTTTATTTACCTTTACAACCCCTTTTATACATGGCCCACACACTTTATAAACATACACCAAAAGATAGAAACCCAGCACACAGGAAATGGGATTGTTATAATATGGAATATATGTAGAATATTGTTTGTTGCATTGTAATGATTTGTACTGACCACTGTCCAGAAGGGCATTGTGGGCTACACAAAATGATTTACGAATGAGGCCGGCCATAGACGGTTCGAATCTCAGCAGGTTCAGCAGGAACCAGATGAAATTCGAACCATTAATGGGCAGGCTGAATGTACCAAGTTGATTGATCGATTAACTTGGGTAAAACCAGCCTGCCGGATTCTCTTACGAATATCGTTAGAGGCTGCTATAGCCGCTAGCGATAATCACTGTCTTCTCCTGGGGACGGATCCGTGGTTGCAGGAAAGAAATTTACACCGTGTATGGCATGCCTAAGTAAAAAGGCATTTGTTTACAGTGTCCAATAAAAGGAAAAAAAAAAAAGATCCACAATAAAGACTTATATGGAAAAAGGAAGAGCAGATAAGCCTAAAAATAAAGCTGGTCATGTCATGAGCAAAAGTGAATTAAACCTTGAGAAGATTATTGTACTAATCCTTCAAGTCTCATTTTAAAGGCAAGACATCCAATCTAGTGTATCCTTCCTGGGGAAGTGTCCTCTCAATAAACGAACAAGCTAATGAAAATAAACAAGACAAACAGCAGATCACCGTTGGTTGCCTCTCATTACAACAGAATAAAACTAATCCTACAAATAAGGTTGTCTGCTATATAATTTATACTTCTCAATAATGCAGAGCTACATTGCTATTCAGTATATTATAGACACTGGGAAAAGTTATTGGCAATAGGTGATTAGTTTGTAATAAGATGATTACTGTGACATTGAATCCCTCATTTCCCAGGCATATAAAAATATTCACTGCACTTTACTGATTCTGTATTTTCCGTGTATATAACATGTTATAGTCCTGTTATTATTTGTTAACAAAGGAAAATAGTGATTGCCATTAATCATTGTGAACCTGACCTGGCCTAAAAAGTGCCTAAGGTAATCGTCGTGTTAAAATGAGGGCAGAATTTCTGTGTTGAGTTGCCTATACACTAGTAGACTTCATTCGAAAAAATTTTTAATGCTCTAATTCTAATTGTTAGTGGGATCAAATCCGAGTTTGAAAAAATTCCAAAAGAGCAAGATGGAAATTTTTTTTTTTGAACAAACTCATTTTTAACAGTGAATGTGGTTTTCGTTCAGGGAAGTCCATTCACTCCTAAATGGAATGTTAAAAAGCAAACAAAGTTTTCAAGTACTTTTGAACGACATTTGTCCAATCATCGAATATAAAAAGAATTTTCTTATAAATTTTTGTTCAAAAATCTACAAGGGTATAACCACCTTCAGCCGTCAGATTAATCCCTGTGAATTCGTTTTTCGTCCAGTTAAAGTGTTACTAAGGGCACTATCACACTGGGGCGTTAGGGGCGTCGGCGGTAAAGCATCGCTATTTTTAGCGGCGCTTTTCGGCTGCTAGCTGGGTGCTTTTAACCCCCGCTAGAGGCCGAATAAGGGTTAAAAGCGCCCCGCAAAGCGCCGCTGCCGAAGCACTTTCCCGCTTCGGCGGCGCTGCCCATTGATTTCAATGGGCACGGGTGCTTTAGGAGGGGTGTATACACCCCTCCTAAAGCGCCTCAAAGATGCTGCTTGCAGGACTTTTTTTAACGTTCTGCAAGCGCACCGCTCCAGTTTGACAGAAGAGGCTCTTCACAGGCAATATTTTTAGCGCTATAGCACCTGTAAAGCGCCTCAGTGTAAAAGTAGCCTAAACCCAGGACCCTGCATTCAATATATCTGGTCCCCCACAGTACACAGAGCATGGAAATGTAATTATTTTAGTAAATATAAACGGCTAAATACCTTTTCTCATCAGTAGTATATAGCAGTCTACTGTCACTGACTGCTGTCAGTGTCTGGTTAAAGCTTGCAGGAGGAGTTTTCACTCTACTCTGACTGTCCTATGAGGCTGCATGACCCCTGACCCTTGGTCTGGACAGTGCCGATTGGTCCTGTGCCAATCACATCCGCAGAGAGTATAACAAGCACGCTTTACTGCATATACACATGAATTTTACTGTTGTGGGTTTAGTAACACTTTAATGGGCACAAATGAAAAATCCGTTTTAACTTTTCAGAGCCTAAAAATCGAAGGAACAGGTTGGAAAAGTCTACCGAATGAACGTTATTGTAAAGGTTAATGTGTCTCTCGCCCGTTAAAAATTCAACTGTTTGCACTGCGCATATGTGACAAAACAGATAAAAATCTGATTCATTTATGTCCATTGAATGATTTATTGTTCGAAATTCGGTCATTACGCGATGGCACTATCGTTTGCTCTCACAACCGAGTGTTCATTTTTCGAAAACGGGTTTGAACGATTTTTTCAACTGGTGTATGGCTAGCATTAGACTCACAAGCATATCCATCTATAGTGTGTACTTGTCTCAGTCCAGAGCACGAAGTGTCATTTCTGTCTGCTGCTTCATTCCTCTGCTATCTGCATGAATCACCTCTGAAAGTTTTCCTGACACCAAGAGAAAAAAGGTGAAAGGGGAGGGATCTCCATCACACAACCTGTGATTGACAGCTTCCTCTCACTGAGCTCTGCAGAGTAGTGTAAGTGTAGCTCTCCACCCCCTGCTTTCTGGAAGCTCAGACAAGCTGTATAACTTCTGGATATGGAACAGCTATAGAGAAAGTATGCTGCAGACAAACAGGTAAAACGTATGTAAGAGGATTTGTTTCATCTCTGTGTATCACCCGAGTCCAGTCACTTCACAGGGTTATATTTACAGTGGTGCTGTAAACAAGGTATTTTCCACAAGAAAGTTGCACAAGAAAACACACTGCACATTGTATAATCTTTTTACAGAACAGATTGCATGATTTTACAAAAACTTTAAAATGGAGGGCCACCCTAAAAAAAAAAAATTGCACCAAAAATCTGCAAAAAATTAAAAAAAAAAACGTGAAAAAAAAATTTACTTACCTGAAACCCTTGTTGCTAGGCAGTCTTTCTAATCTGCCTCTTTCTATTCCGTGGCATGTCCTGCTCCTCGGTGAGCGGCCCCGTTGCCTTCTGGGAACTGTGTGTGTTCCCAGAAAACCACGGGGCCATTCACAGAACGCCGCGCCGCTTACGCGTGTGCAGTAGGAAACTGGCAGTGAAGCCGCAAGGCTCCACTGCCTGTTTCTCTTAGTTAGGATGGCGGTGCCGGGACCCGAGAGCTGAGGGACGGGTCGGCCTCTGGCGGCCGACATCGCGGGCACCCAGGACAGGTAAGTCTACTTATTTAAAGTCAGCAGCTACAGTGTTTGTAGCTGCTGACTTTAATTTTTTTTTTTCGCGGCCGGAACCCCGCTTTAACAAGGACTTGTTTCTGGGGTAGAATATTGCAGCCATCCTAGAAACTCAAGCTAGGTCTTATTTTCGGGGTAGGGCTTGTTTTCGGGCAAATACGGTATATTTTATTTTTATTGTTTTTTGAATTATTTTTTACAGTATTTTTAATTTACAATTCTTTTAGGAGCCCTACTTTGGTGAAATATCAGGGGTCTAAACAGACCCCTGATGTCTCACTTTTGCAACAAAGAAAGGGGATGAGGACAGAGATTCCCCAGCCCTTTTATCTACAACATCAGCTGTACTGGACAGTGAATGAATGGGAAATGCTCTGTACTGAGCAGCTTCCTTTTCATTCACA
Source organism: Lithobates clamitans (assembly GCA_037952925.1). Lineage (NCBI taxonomy): Eukaryota > Metazoa > Chordata > Amphibia > Anura > Ranidae > Lithobates > Lithobates clamitans. The sequence goes on from JBBGZY010000093.1 coordinate 4,594,960, forward strand.
CACTGAAGCCTAATAAACACAGTTTATTAGGCTTTAGTTATGAATAAACATGGTGAGTGATCTGTACCAATCACTCACTGTGCTCATTCAGAAAAGGATGGGGCTGATAAATGACAACGGCGAAGGCAACAGGAGGAATCTATGCCAGACAGGGGTGATTAGGTTGTGCCTAGGCACACCTGGCACACCCCTTGCGCACGTCTATGCACCCTACCCAGTTTGTAGGCCAGGTAAGGTCCAATTTAATAAAACGAATCACAAATCAAGAATATATATTTTCCAAAGTCATTAGTTGTAGTTTGTTTAGAAGACAACGGTTAAGCTGCCTATAAGGCACTACAGACAATATGGACCACTACAGCGGGAGTAAATAAAGGCTGAATATTTATTTGAGAATTTTCCTCTCTCTTCATCTTTAGTATAAATGCAAGCGTTTTGCAGAAAAGATGTATTTGAAGCATACAAGCATGGATTTTTAAAGCTAAAATTAGAAATTAACTTTTTATGGTTGGCTTGTTTTTGTATTTCAAAAGTTAAGAGTAAAAGTACTTGAACAGATTTTTTTAAGTTGGTAAATGTCCTTGTATGGTAACCAGCTCTTCAAATTTCCACAGTCTTTTGCTATTGTCCTCTAAGGAGGTCAGAAACAGCTCAACTATTGCAACTTTAGACTGAACAGGAAATTAAAAATTGAATGCTATAGGTTACTAATAGATAGATAGATAGAAATGTTGTTTTAAATGGGATCCATGCAGGTGAGACAAACATATTCAAATCCAAGGTAACTATGCATTAAACGATAAGTTCACTTTTTGAAAAAGTGCAATTTCTAATCCAATTTTTACTGTGGTGAATACAAAAGGAGAAGTGGAAGTGTATATGCCCAAAGGGGGGTTTGGGCTAGGAACTGAAACATGGATACCTTGCCCTAGGAATCTTTCACTGAGTTACAAAGGCATGGGGTATGTGCTGATATTTTAGGAAATACTTTTATATCAAAGTGATTGTAAAGTCTCGTTCTTTTTTTCTATAAAAATAACAAACATACCTCCTCTATGCAGTGGATTTGCACAGAGCAGTCTGAATCCTCCTTTTCTCGCATACCTCTTCTGCACTCCTGGACCCTCTCTCCTGTCGAGTGCCCCCACAGCAAGCAGCTTGCTATGGGGACACCTGAGCCAAGTCAAAGCTTTCTGTGTCCATTCAGACACGGAGCCTCAACTGGCCCCACCTCCTCTCAATTCTGATTGGCTAGCTGACTTTGATTGACAGCATTGGGAGCTAATGGCGCAGCTGCTGTGTCTCAGCCAATTAGGAGGGAGAGTCTCGGATGGCTGAGACATTCGTGGACATCCTTGGACAGAGATGGGGCTCAGGTAAGTATTAGGGTGGCGGAGGGGAACAGCTACACACAGAAGGCTTTCTATCCTAATGCATAGAATCTATTAAGATAAAAAACCTTCTGTCTTTACAACCCCTTTAAGTCTGTTAAAGCAATGCAATACAGAAAGTTCCCACGGATCCATAAACAGCTATTATTTTCAGAAGTTATTTTCATGTGCAAAAAAAAAAAACTCTTCTTGGGTCTTCTGCTGGTGCTTCTGTCTCCTCCCTTCCACTGAATGTCCCCAATGAAAGCTGTTTTCTATGGGGGCACTCAAGCAGGCTCATTACCAAGCCTTGCTGTCTGTGTTAATAGACTCAGGCCTGTCCCCCGCTCCCTCATCACTGGCTTTGATTGACAGAAGTGGGAGCCAATGACCCAGCAAAGCCAGCGAGACCCGGAAGTGAGGGGAGAGAAGAGTTGCAGACATGCACAGCGCTGGATCGAATGAGGGCTCAGGTAAGTAAATGACTATGGGGGGGGGGGGATACTACTACCTAAAAAAATTTACCTTAATGCTAAGAATGCATCAAGGTAAAAAGTGTTAGGCTTTATAACCACTTTAGTATAGGCAACTAGGTAACAGATGCAGTGCTAGCTTAGATGTTGGTAAAAATAGTAATTGCAAAAGTAATACCAGGTTTAGGTAGGTTCAGCAAAAGTAAGGTTATATAAACTTTGTTTAAGCTGATGTTTTTTTTTTATTACCAATATTCATATAAATAATATCTGGCTCAACTATATGCCAAAAGCAAGTACTTTATTTTTTTCATACTGTAACTTGGCAAGGATCTTCAAAGGATACAAATTCCCAGAATAGGAAATCTGTTCTCTTTTTATCCATGTGAACAATCTGTTCTAACCCTATGCTTAAAGCTGAACTCAAGGCAAACCACTAAATAACAACTGCAATACTTACCTGAGCACCATTTTACCTGACAAAAATGTTGTTATTCTGTACAGCCTAAATGCACATATTCGCCAGCACACCATGGATCCTCAAATGTTGCCCAAATGCTTTTATTGCAGAAAGATCACATCACAAGCGAAAGTGCAACATTATGGAGCCTCGCAGGACCCCTTCATCAGACATGTCTGACGAAGGGAACCTGTGAGGCTCCAAAACGTTGCACTTTCGCTTGTGATGTGATCTTTCTGCAATAAAAACATAACTAGCTACCTAAAAAAGTACTATTAATAATAAACACAGCATTACTTGGTATGTTGATATGGTATTTGACCAGAATTCTAATTTAAAGGGGTTGTAAACCCTCAAGCTTTTTCTACCTTAATGCATTCTAAGAAAAATGCTTCCCTTTAAAATCAATAATAGTGTTTACACTGTGGAGGTGCGCTTCTGTTGCGGTGAAAAAAAATCCTAATTGCGGCATTTTTGAAGCATGTTTGCGGAGTTAGAAAAAATGCACCAAAAACATACCTTCCTATTGAAAGCAATGGAAAACTTGGTAACAATGCAGCAAAAATGTGGTTAAAAATGCTGTAAAAACACACCAGTCGTGCGTTCCTGGTGTGGATTTTGAGTCACATGTCCTTTAAAAACCGCACTGCAAACGCAGTAAAATCGTTTTTGCAGCGGATCAGTGTGAAAGTAGCCTATATGTTGATGCTAAATTTTGCATGCAGTGTTTTTCAGTATATTTAAAGGGTAGCTCCACTTTAGTGAAAAAAAATAGCAAAAAGAAAAAAAAATATGGTAATTGAATGTTATTTCAAATAATTTTTCCTTTTCAGTCTGCAGGGCTGTAATTTTCTGTAAAATTCAATGCAATATGGCAATCCCAGAGGCCTTTCTGTACACAGTTGGTGTACAGAACTTCCCGAGAAATGTCATTTCCAGCTTGTGTGATTGGCTCACTGATTTTCCCAGAAGTCTGGACTAAGATACAAGCAAAATTTTAGGTATCATCTGTATAGGTAGGTATCATAGGTATGAATAGGTATTATTTTTTTGGTGAGATATTTCCTAAGGGCCGGTCCACGCTGCCCCATTAACGGCAATGGAACCGTTCTAATTGGCGCGACTTTAAGAAAACTGCTTCGGGGAGACGTCATCACGACTTGCATTGACTTCTGTTAAGGAAGTCATATGCAAGCTGCAATGAAGTTGCACAGGGATGTCAGCTTTAAAGTTGCACGACTTTGAAGCCGCGCTGGTGAAAACTGGCACTAAGAGTTAATTACTTATAAGGCCTCATGCACAGTTGGTTTTTCTAAAGTTCTAGGCACGTTTCGTGTTTTTTTTTTTTTGTTTCCTGACTCTAAAAGCACCTGCATGTTAGCCTAAATGTCCATGCACACATAGGCATTTAGAGGAGTTTAGAGGCAAGGGCGTTCAGAGGCAGAAAACGGCTGATGTGCTTAAACGTGTGCTTTCGATACCTTTGTTTTTCTAAAAGTCCTTATGCAACATTTGACCCAGAAGTAGCTGAGTATTCTAATAAAACCTGTTAAACAGCTACACATGTCAGCATGACTCAAGGAATACAGACTTTTAACAGCTCAGTTATGGATTATAAATTACATAGCACATCAAGGAATATCAATAGGCCTGGCTACAAAGGAGCAGATATATTCCAAAGAATATCAGGCCGGGAGGTACCTGTAATTTTAGGAATAGTTCTTTCCAGCAATTGGACCAATTGCAGTCCACACCAGATTTTGACAGCAGAACATCTGAGACACTTCACAATCTTCATTTGTCTCCAGAGAAGAGTGAAGCATTCGGACCTGCAAGCTGTAAAATATCACTATGCAATAACAAGCACCTTCTACTGCCTGAAGTCCTACATGGGACATGGCCGAAAAAATCACAAGTGATAATTATTAAATTGGGAGCATCACTTGCTTTTATTAAAAGTGAAGTACAGTCAGAGCTTTTTTGCCTATACTTCTCATGTTCTCACTTACTTGTGCTGTCTTGTGACCCAGAATTAGCCAACAGCGGGCCAAACTTGAGAGCAGAGCTGCACCAGGCTCTGGAAGGATCCTGATCATACTGTAGGGATTCACCCAAAGCCCAGATTGACAGCTGGCTCCGGCTCTCAGAGCAAGGCTGAGATCTGGAGTCAGCTGGGCCTGCCCCTTTCCAGTCCAGCGCCCCAATTAGTACTAGTCACCACTCTCAGCTCCGAGAACTGAGTGATCAGCAGTCATGTGACTGCTCAGTTCTCAATCTTAGAGCAAGTATGGTACAGGTGTGGCATCCCCTACTTCTCCTTGAAGGTTTTAAAGACAGTATAAATAATTTTGCTTAACTCTGTTAAACATTCTTCCCAGTTTGTACTATTAAAGCACATAGAAATACAAGATAAACTTTCCTTTATTCAGGTGCTCACCTTTTGTCAGCTAAAGCTCACTATACACACAAACAGACTTTCGGTCTGTTTGTACAGCTGTCATTCCAAAAGAAGCCAATCTAACGACCAGCTTCTGTTGAACGTCCATGGTGGAAAATCAGAATTCAATCAGCATTTGCAGCCAATGGCTGCAAGCGCTGATCAGTGTATTCTGGAAGGGGTGGAGTCCCCCTGTCAGAATACAATGTTTTAGTGGAAGAGATCCCTGCATCAACATTGCTTGTGTTGATGCGGGAATCTGTCTTTTTTTTAATTCACTATACTGTGTACCCAGCTTTAGACTAGAGCCTTTGCATATCTGAAGCAGCCAAAAGCCTGTAGCTACAGCTAAATGCAAGGCCATTTAAACAGGTAAAGCTTCCAAGTAGTGACAGAGCTTGAAGGTACCTCCTGGTCCACACACTACTATCAGCTCATAAGATGAGCTGCTTCACTGGCTAATAGGAATGCTTAGGAAGCAGGATGGGATGGATACGTTTTAGCACAATCTAGTATTAATGGAGCTTTGTCTGTTGGATCGCTCAGTATTCGGGCATAGATGCAGGCTTCTAATGCAGCATACCTGCATATTTTTATTTCATCCATGACAGATTTTTTCCTGATTGGATACCTTAAGTTACTGCTTTTAAAATTATTAAAGTGGTTGTAAACCCTTACATATACCCAGTGAAGTGACTGGCTTCAGGTGATACACAGAGATTAAACAAATCCTCCTACATAAGTTGTACCTGTTTATCTGCAGTCGTCTCTACATTCATTCAAAGTGCTGAATTTACATCTTGTCTGAAAGTTCAGAAAACAGGGGGTGGAGAACTAAAGTTACACTCTGCAGAGCTCAGTGAGGGGAGGTCTGAGAGCTGATTGGAGGGAAGAGACCCCCCTTCCCCCTTTACACAGCTCACATGAACAGATCTGATGCAATCAATCAGCTGGAGGTCCATCCTTGTCACATTCTTTCTCTTGGTGTCAGAAAAACTTGTCAGAAGTGATTCATGCTGATAGCAGAGGAACGATGCAGCAGACAGATTTGACACTTAGGGGGTTATTTACGAAAGGCAAATTCACTTTGCACTACAAATGCAAACTACAAGTGCAAAGTGCACTTGAAATTGCACTGAAAGTGCATTTGGAAGTGCAGTCACTGTAAATCTGAGGGGTAGATCTGAAATGAGGGGAAGCTCTGCTGATTTTATCATCCAATCATGTGCAAGCTAAAATGCTGTTTTTTATTTTCCTTGCATGTCCCCCTCAGATTTACAGTGACTACACTTCCAAATGCACTTTCAGTGCAATTTCAAGTGCACTTTGCACTTGCAGTTTGCACTTGTAATGCAAAGTGGATTTGCCTTTCGTAAATAACCCACTTAGTGCTCTGGATGGAGACAAGTACACACTATAGAGCAGTGATGGCGAACCTTGGCACTCCAGATGTTTTGGAACTACATTTTCCATGATGCTCAACTACACTGCAGACTACATGAGGATCATGGGAAATGTAGTTCCAAAACATCTGGGGTGCCAAGGTTCGCCATCACTGCTGTAGAGGGATATGCTTTGTTCATACTTAATGTCTGAGGTTTACAACCACTTTAAGCAAATAAGCATTTGAAGCATTCTACTTTAAATTCCCAACATGCACCTCTGACTTCTTCCGATGAATAGTCATGCATTTTCAAGTAATTGGTGTTGCTAATGGACTTGAGACTTGAATTTTTGGCTGCTGATAATTCTCATGGGAAGTGTATGTGGGGCACTAAGTTTCTGCTGTGCTCAGCAGTGTTAATGAAGGGTTTTTCAATGCTGCATTAGAAGCTCACCAAAAAAATAAATATTGAAATGAAAGCAAGTTGAAGCTCTAAAGTTCTCCTAGGCTATTACTTTCAGTTCCCTGTCAACTGTTTCCTTGTATTGTCTTTTGACACATAACTGTAAACCTGCAATAACAGGTGACATTTCTTTAAAGCTACAGACACAAAATAGTGGCAAGGGAACTTTTCTTAGTTTGTTATGGTGATCTTCTAGGTTTCCGTAAGCACAGACAGTCTTAGATATGTGTGATTTGTTATGTTCCACCTTCCTATTGGGGCATACACAGGTGCTTTTTCACTCTTTTCACCCATTAATTAGAATTAATTACAGTAGGTCTAGTTCTAGGAAATCGATTCTGAGAGATCGATTCACAAGGCCTCTTTTCTTGAAGTCTACCTAAAGCTGGCCATGGATGAGTAGAATTATAAAGGAAAACTTCTGCGAAAAGAAGGTTCTAAGAAAGTTTGTTTCGTTTTTATAACCATTAATGGGTCAAATCAACATTTGTTTTGGACCACAGCGACGAGAAAATTCAAAGGAGCAGGATAGAATATTTTTCTCATACAAATGAACTTCTAGTACACACAATGAGAAAATCGGACGAATGATCCTACAACAGGATACAACTTCCCACGTCCGTAGCTACGTTGTAGCATGTAATTGGAAGTGATGTCATGTACATGTGACCCCTCTTCTTCATTAAATAATGATAATTATTTTTACATAACAAGATAAATAATATTCCACAGGGCTATCAACATGGTAACAGAATATTAATCAAAAAATGCAAACTATGATTTTTCGTATTTAAGAACAGATGATGGTTTTCACTGCCCTTTTCTTCTTCCAGGTCTTTCTTTTATTTCCGATCATGTGCGGTCTTGTTGACTCGATTTGTTTCGTATGAATACCAGACTAATTACATGAAAATTGTTTGTTAACAGTTATAGTTACAGTTATCAAGCGAGAAAAATGTTTACACATGTTCCTTTGGAAACTTTTGTGTTACTTTTATCTGAATTGTCGTGATCGGCTTGCTATGGGGGCACTCCCCAGGGGGGAGGGACCAGAAGTGCCGACTGGGACTTGTGAAGAGGAGAATCGAGGCTGCTCTGTGCATAACAATTGTACAGTGCAGGTAAGTATAACATGCTTGTTATGTTTTAAAAAATTTAAATTGTGCCTTTACAATCACGTTAAAGTGGTTGAAGGTTTTTTATCTTCATGGATTCTATACGTGAAGATAAAAAGCCTTCTATGTGCAGCAGCCCCCCCCCCCAATACTTACCTGAGCCCATCTTGATCCAGCGATGTGCATGAGTGCCTCGGCCGTCCAGGACTCTCCTCCATTGGCTTCCCCACTCTCGTCCATTGGCTCCCGCTGCTGTCAAATTCAGTTAGCCAATCAGGAGAATGAATGGATACACAGAGCTGCGGCTTGGCTCGGGTGCCCCCATAGCAAGCTGCCAGCTGTGGGGGCACTCGACAAGAGGGAGGGGCCAGAAGTGCCGAAGAGGAACACAAGAAGAGGAGGATCTGGGCTGCTCTGTGCTCTACACAGAGCAGGCAAGTATAACATGTTTGTTATTTTTAAAGAAAAAAAATGAGCCTTAGTATCACTTTCATTGTCACAAACAAAAAACAAGTTTCAAAACCTCCTATTAATCCTAGTTCACTTTTGACTTTCTTTATTACAGCTTGTTAAACAGAGAACAAAAGGCTCAACAGCACCTTAAACAACCATTAGAGAATCTAAATAGCTGGTAGAGCCAGTTTTTTTCTGACAACATATTTTTTTTCTTGTAACATAAACAGAGAATGTCTACTTTTAAATGTTCACACCCTCCTTCAGTAAAGCATAGGGGTTGATTTTACTAAAGGCAAATAGACTGTGCACTTTACAAGTACAGTTGCACTCTGCATGGGCATTTGCTTCAGAGCGTAGTTAATGAGGTTAAGCTTCACTTTGCAAAAAATACCAAATCAAGTGCAAGAACAATTTGAAAAAAAACATAATTTTTGCTTGAACATGACTGAAAAATAGATGTCAGCATAGCTTACTCATATTTATATATGCACCTACACTTCCAAAGCGCACAGTCTATTTGCCTTTAGTAAATCAACCCCATAGTGAAACAAGAACAAGTAACAAATAGCTATTTGCCTGACAGGCAGGTTTGAGTTCCAGAGCACAGCATGCGCAAATTCTGATTTCCTTTCTACAACTTATTTCTAAGAAGCAATGCTTTATAGAAGTCTCACTGTGCACCTCAACACTGTGGGGGTTATTTACGAAAGGCAAATCCACTTTGCACTACAAGTGAAAAGTGCCCTTGAAATTGCACTGAAAGTGCACTTGGAAGTGCAGTCGCTGTAAATCTGAGGGGTAGATCTGAAATAAGGGGAAGCTCTGCTGATTTTATCATCCGATCATGTGCAAGCTAAAATGTTGTTTTTTTATTTTTCTTGCATGTCCCCCTCGGATCTACAGCAACTGCACTACCAAGTGCACTTTCAGTGCAATTTCAAGTGCACTTTGCACTTGTAGTTTGCACTTGTAGAGCAAAGTGGATTTGCCTTTAGTAAATAACCCCTTATGTTTTATGTCCCTTCTAGAGTGCAAACCAGCACTGGATGTTCAAAAATCTAATATATAATATAATATGCTCAAAGCTGAACTTCAGTTAAAAAAAAATCCTGTACCTGATCAAACCCTCCCCCATTTACAGATGCTGTTACAAGCAATGTAATCAGGGAAAGAACTTTCCTCAATGGAGGAGAAGGCAGGAGTGGGCCTGTCCCCAATCATATTTTGTGCAGCTGAGCCTGTAGACATGAACCCCCACAACACCTTAAAATGTATGTTACTGTAAACATGTATTTTTGTCTATGTATGTGATCACGTGTTAATTTTATAAATCATAGGGGGTTATTTACGAAAGGCAAATCCACTTTGCACTACAAGAGCAAACTACAAGTGCAAAGTTCACTTGAAATTGCACTGAAAGTGCACTTGGAAGTGCAGTCGCTGTAAATCTGAGGGGTAGATCTGAAATGAGGGGAAGCTCTGCTGATTTTATTATCCAATCATGTGCAAGCTAAAATGCTGTTTCTCAGATCTACAGTGACTGCACTTCCAAGTGCACTTTCAGTGCTATTTCAAGTGCACTTTGCACTTGTAGTTTGCACTTGCAGTGCAAAGTGGATTTGCCTTTAGTAAATAACCCCCAATAGTCTCTATTATTTTTATGTACTTCTTTCATCTGAAGTATTTGGTTGATCCTTCCAGTCACCTTTCTTCCTTGTTCTAAACTGACCACACAAAGCACAGAAGCTGATCTGTGTAAGGCTGGTCATACATTGTACAATGTTCTTATTCAATGTCTCTTAGATTTACCTTTACCTTTGTAGTGCAAGGGCCTGCCTAATTGCACACAAATTGAAAGTGTTTAAGTTTGACATCATATTATACGGTTTTGGTAAATATGAAGGAAAATTGTACAAAAAAATTGTATAATGTATTGCCAGCCATGTGAGGTCAGGCTGGCCATTCAAAGGTACAGGGCCTACAGAAGGGATCTACAGGAATCATGAAAGCTGGATCTTTAATAACTTAGGTCAGCCAAAAAAGAGGATAACTTAAAAACTTTAGAAATGCTGCCTATTTCTAATGAGACCACACAAAAAGAAGCAGATGTCATGGTTGAGTGCCCACCCAATGGGACCATAATCACTTGCCCCTTGTATGTAATTTGTGGTTAAAGCGGAGTCGTCGCCCCCCCCCAACAAGAAAAAATGAAAAGTCAGCAGCTACACATACTGCAGCTGCTGACTTTTAATATTAGGACACTTACCTGTCCTGGAATCCAATGATGCCGGCACCTAAGCCAATGTTTCCATCGGCTGTTGCTGCGGTCGCCATTGCCAGTAAGGGAACCCGGCAGTGAAGCCTTGCACTTTACACAGCCAGGCCCCTACTGCGCATGTGCGAAGCACGCTGCGCTCTCTTACTGGCCCGGCAGTAGGGGAAGGAGGAGGAGAGGAGGGGGGCCGGACTTCTGACGTACCTCGCCACGGCAAGATACGACGGAAGTGTGGACAGGGTACTTGTCAAAAACAGGTACCCGCTCCCCCCACCCCCCGAAAGGTGCCAAATGTGGCACCGGAGGGGGGAGGAATCAGATAAGTGGAATTTCCACTTTTAAGTGGAAGTCTGCTTTAGATTGGATTTATTGATACAAATGGAGTGACATAAAATTAACCTGATCACATTATTTTGAATATTGATGTATTATGAATTTCAAAAGGTAAACAAACTTGAGGGAAGTATGGGGTTTGGTTTTTTTTCAGATTCATACTTACCTAGCCCGATGGCTCTAAGGCTGAGAACTGAGCGATCAAACACAACTAATCAGTCGTTTCTCAGAGCTCCCTGAGCAGAGAGCTGGTGACTGTCAGTCTCTGGCTCTCTGCTCTGCCCCCACCCGTGCTCACTAGAGCGCTGGGCTGTGGAAGGGGCGGGAGTGGCCAGTTCAGGCTCTCACATGCTCGCTGAGAGGCTGAGCCGGCCGCCGGTCCAGGCATGTGGGTGGTTCCCAAACCTATGGTCGCGATCCTTCCAGAGCCTGGACCGGCTCAGTAACATCAGCTGACAGCGAGCTTCAGCCTGCAGTCTGCTGAAAATGTGTCACAGGAGCGCAGAACAGACTGAACTCCTGTTATCCACAGGAGAAGTACAGCTAAAAGAGCTATGGCTGTACTTCTTCTTTAACTGATCTCATTTATACAAATACACGGTGAGTAATTTATTAAAAGAATAGAACAATCAGAGTGCAATGTTAGATATATATTGAAAAATCTTTTGATGCAAAGGTAGTAGCAGTACCCCAGAGAATCCTATTACATTGTAGACACTGGTCTATTCTTTCCCTTTTTTTGTCCAATGAACACCTTGGCAGACATTGCAATGAATCTTCTGTGCTTTGTTGGCAGCCAGTGGCAATAGGAAATATTTTATGGATAGAAAGAAGAATGGATTGCATTCAGTATTAACATGTCTTGCAAGCTAATTTCTTTCCTATAGTGAAGACATGACATCGGATATTTCAACAAAACATTTATACATACCTAATAATCAACCATGAACTACTTGAAGAAACAACAGATTAGGGTTTTGAAATGGCCTTACCAATCCCCAAACTTGAATATTACTGTAAATCTCTGCATGTATCTAAAACACATAGTGCATACAAGACAACCTAAGAATATTACTGAACTAGAAGTGTGCCACAATGCAATAGCATTACTCCCTACGGCTGTGGTAATGCCAAGAAGCCTAGCTTTAGGGTAGGGAGCACACATGCAAGCAATTAAAAGCCTCCCATTAATATAGTGGGGTTAATTTACTAAAACTGGAGAGTGCAAAATCTTGTTCATCTGTGCATGGTAGCCAATCAGCTTCTAACTTCAGTTTATTCAATTAAGCTTTGACAAAAAAACATGGAAGCTGGTTTCTATGCAGAGCTGCACCTGATGTTGCACTCTCCAGTTTTAGTAAATCGACCCCAGTGCTCTATGGCTATGTGACCACTGAACAGGCATTAGTGTTGTCCCATGTCTAGTGGTAGCAGTTATAATAGTATGCCAATATGGCCTTTGAGTCGATGTTTGAATAGGATTGTTGGGGGGTGGTTATGGCGAATACTGGAGCAATGGATAAAAACGCTAATTGCAAGATGTGGCCTGGACAGTACCTGTTATGCAGTGCCAATGTGGAAGCTTTATTTTTTTATGTTCAATTAATAGGTGTTCCCTACAGAGATGGTTTTACCATCTTTTCACTATGAAAATCAACCACCCATGTCATTTGACCAGATGTGCCCCAACCTGCAGAAGACTGTACATTTTACCCTAAAATACATAAGAATAGTGTTTGCATTTGCAAAGTACAATAAGCTCAGACTTTAAACAGCTACTGCAATACATGAGGTGGGATTTAAAATGCAGGCTAATGTGCATTCTCTCAGTTCAAGCTGGCTGAGCCAGTGAAAGTAAAAATGACAGGATCCTGCTAATGATATCCACTGTTTGTGCCTACGGCATGCTAAGGACAAACTGTACAGCTTTTTAAATGGAAGAATAAACAGTTGACAGGTACATTATGCTCAGCTCTGTCTCTAACTGAGCATCTTAGGATGGTGTTGTAAACATGAAAAAGTATCAAATATCCTGGCAGGTATCTGATTTGAAAATGTAGCTAAATTATTCTGAGTCCAAATACTATAAACATTCACATTCTGAAATCTCACTGGTAAAAACAAATACTTATGCTTGGATCATGCAGCATAATAAAGATATGTAACATAAAGAGATCCTGTTACTTTATCAATATTAAACTTTAATGTAAATCAAATAATCAGTACCTACAAGTTGCTGTTAGTTTGATCAAGAGCACTCTGGGGACCTTTATATCAAGTGTGTTCAATTATGTAAATAGAAGATAGAGCATAGAAGTATTGGTGATCCCCCCCTCCCACACCATGCTACTGGTAAATGAGACTGTTCATCAAGTATAACTGATATGGTCCATAAACTGTACAGTGCCTTAAAAACGTATTCACACCCCTTGAAATTTTCCACATTTTGTCATGTTACAACCAAAATTGTAAATGTATTTTATTGGGATTGTATGTGATAGACCAACACAAAGTGGCACATAATTGTGCAGTGGAAGGAAAATGATAAATGTTTTTCTTATAATTTTTTACAAATACATATCTGAAAAGTGTTTTAAATTCTGAGCACTCTTTAACTATCTGAAAAGTGTGGCATGCATTTTTATTCAGCCACCCCCCCCCCCCCCCCAGTCAATACTTTGTAGAACCACCTTTTACTGTAATTACAGCTGCAAGTCTTTTTGGGTATGTCTCTACCAGCTTTGCACATCTAGAGAGTGACATTTTTGCCCATTCTTCTTTGCAAAATAGCTCAAGCTCTGTCAGATTAGATGGAGAGTGTCTGTCAACAGCAATTTTCAAGCCTTGCCACAGATTCTCAATTGGATTTAGGTCTGGATTTTGACTGGGCCACTCCAACACATGAATATGCTTTGATCTAAACCATTCCATTGTAGCTCTGGCTGTATGGTTAGGGTCGTTGTCCTGCTGGAAGGTGAACCTCCGACCCAGTCTCAAGTCTTTAGCAGACTCTAACAGGTTTTCTTCTAAGATTGCCCTGTATTTGGCTCCATCCACCTTCTCATCAACTCTGACCAGCTTCCCTGTCCCTGCTGAAGAAAAGCGTCCCCACAACATGATGCTGCCACCACCATGTTTAACGGCGGGGATGGTGTCTTCAGAGTGATGTGCAGTGTTTTTCCGCCACCCATAGCGTGTTGTTTTTAGGCCAAAAAGTTCAACTTTGGTCTCATCTGACCAGAGCACCTTCTTCCACATTTTTGCTGTGTCCCCCACATGGCTTCTCGCAAACTGCAAACCGGACTTCTTATGGCTTTCTTTTAACAATGGCTTTCTTCTTGCCATTATTCCATAAAGGCCAGATTTGTGGAGTGCGCGACTAATAGTTGTCCTGTGGACAGATTCTCCCACCTGAGCTGTGGATCTCTGCAGCTCCTCCAAAGTAACCATGGGCCTCTTGGCTGCTTCTCTGATTAATGCTCTTCTTGCCCGGCCTGTTAGTTTAGGTGGACGGACATGTCTTGGTAGGTTTGCAGTTGTGCCATACTCTCCATTTCCGGATGATAGATTGAACAGTGCTCCGTGAGATGTTCAAAGCTAAACTTCTCTGGTGTGTTTCTTGGCCTTTATGATGCTGTTTGTTCACTAAGGTTCTCTAACAAACCTCCTCTGAGGGCTTTACAGAACAGCTGTATTTATACTGAGATTAAATTACACACAGGTGGACTAATTATTTACTAACTAGGTGACTTCTGAAGGCAATAGGTTCCACTAGATTTTAGTTAGGCATATCAGAGTAAAGGGGGCTGAATACAAATGCATTCCACACTTTTCAGATATTTATTTGTAAAAAATTATGAAAAGAATTTATCATTTTCCTTCCACTTCACAATTATATGTCACTTTGTGTTGGTCTATCACATAAAACCCCAATAAAATACATTTACGTTTCTGGTTGTAACATGACAAAATGTGGAAAATTTAAAGGAGTATGAATACTTTTTCAAGGCACTGTACAAGTTAACAACAGTACAGAATTGCAAGCACCACATGGTGCCTTGCGTTTATCTCCTTCAGTTGACCATTGGGCTGCCTACCAGGTCTAATTATGAGGCAGTGGCTCAGCATTGTCACCCTGCACCCGTAAGTACTGTTACTGGCAGGTTCACCAGGTTAGAAATTTTGCAACCAATTCACATAAAATAATGAGCTTAACAAAAATGTCATGCCAAGCATACTGGAGTTCATATACAGTATCTCACAAAAGTGAGTACAACCCTCACATTTTTGTAAATATTTTGTTATATCCTTTCATGTGATAACACTGAAGAAATGACACTACAATGTAAAGTAGTGAGTGTACAGCTTGTATAACAGTGTAAATTTTCTGTCCCCTCAAAATAACTCAACACACAGCCATTAATGTCTAAACCGCTTGCAACAAAATCGAGTACACCCCTAAGTGAAAAGTCCAAATTGGGCCCAATTAGCCATTTTCCCTCCCCAGTGTCATGTGACTTGTTAGTGTTACAAGGTTTCAGGTGTGAATGGAGAGCAGGTGTGTTAAATGTGGTGTTATCGCTCTCACTTTCTCATACTGGTCACTGGAAGTTCAACATGGCACCTCATGGCAAAGAACTCTCTGAGGATCTGAAAAAAAGAATTGTTGCTCTTCATAACAATGTCCTAGGCTATAAGAAGATTGCTAAGACCCTGACACTGAGCTGCAGCACGATGGGCAAGACCATACTGCGGTTTAAAAGGACAGGTTTCACTCAGAACAGGTCTCGCCATGGTCGACCAAAGAAGTTGAGTGTACGTGCTCAGCGTCATATCCAGAGGTTGTCTTTGGGAAATAGATGTATGAGCGCTGCCAGCATTGCTGCAGAGGTTGAAGGGGTGGGGGGGGTCAGCCTGTCAGTGCTCAGAGCATACACCGCACACTGCATCAAATTGGTCTGCATGGCTGTCATCCCAGAAGGAAGCCTCTTCATCTAAAAATGATGCACAAGAAAGCCCACAGACAGTTTGCTGAAGACAAGCAGACTAAGGACATGGATTACTGGAACCATGCCCTGTGGTCTGATGAGACCAAGATAAACTTATTGGCTTCAGATGGTGTCAAGCGTGTGTGGTGGCAACTAGGTGAGGAGTACAAAGACAAGTGTGTCTTGCCTACAGTCAAGCATGGTGGTGGGAGTGTTATGGTCTGGGGCTGCATGAGTGCTGCCAGCACTGGGGAGCTACAGTACAGTGAGGGAACCATGAGTGCCAACATGTACTGTGACATACTAAAGCAGAGCATGATCCCCTCCCTTTGAAGACTGGGCTGCAGGGCAGTATTCCAACATAAAGACCCCAAACACACTTCCAAGATAATCACTGCCTTGCTAAAGAAGCTGAGGGTAAAGGTGATGGACTGGCCAAGCATGTCTCCAGACCTAAACCCTATTGAGCTTCTGTGGGGCATTCAAACAGAAGGTGGAGGAGTGCAAGGTCTCCAACATCCACCAGGTTCGTGATGTTGTCATGGAGGAGTGGAAGAGGACTCCAGTGGCAACCTGTGAAGCTCTGGTGAACTACATGCCCAAGAGGGTTAAGGTAGTGCTGGAAAATAATGGTGGTCACACAAAATATTGACACTTTGGGCCCAGTTTGGACATTTTCACTTAGGGGTGTACTCACTTTTGTTGCCAGTGGTTTAGACATTAATGGCTGTGTGTTGAGTTATTTTGAGGGGACAGCAAATTTACACTGTTTTACAAGCTGTACACTCGCTACTTTACATTGTAGCAAAGTGTCATTTCTTCAGTGTTGTCACATGAAAAGATAAAATAAAATATTTCCAAAAATATGGGGAGTGTACTCACTTTTGTGAGATACTGTATAACCTTACAGCTTCATAGCCATCAGTACTTTTTAAGATTTGTATGCGCAGTGGCTAGCTGACTGTAAAACACATCCGGCTCCCCACAATCAAGATGGCAGCACCTGGAACTGGAAGACCGGCGAAAAAAAGGCCCGGGTGAAGAGAGTGCTGGACTCCTGGGCTGGTGGGTGTCTGCTTGTTAAAAATGTCAACAGCTACAGTATTTGCTGATTTTTATTTTTTGACAAGACTGAAGATCCTCTTTAACTTTGCTACAGTGATTGCAACTACATAAATTGTGTAGGCAATTTGGGAGGATTTTTATTCAAAGCCTTGCTTCTGTAACTTTCTTAATGGACGTTAATGTCATAAGTATGGGGACTGCTTTCGCAGGCTTCTTTCTATAAATGCTAAATGCCTGGCTATGCTTGACTTCAGTATGTTTCAGTCAAAGTCCTGAATCAGGCATGCAGTAAATGATTGTTAGAAAAGTATCAGACCTTATTATGTCTATACTCATTCCGGGTCTGTGACTCAAGACAACAGTGAAGACAGAGCATCAGAATAGCAGTGAAGAACTAGACTTCTTAAAGGAGATTTCAGCAATGGCAGCTTCCATTAAACTCTCATGACAGTGTCCCTTTAAAGCATTTGGAAACCTGGAAAAGCAGCACGCTAGCTGCCAGGTCATATTTGTGCTTTTATGTTATTGTAGTGCATGAACGATTACTGCATCTATGCCTAAATTTGATAGCTATGTTTGGTCAAAGTAGAAAGCATTCTACTGAAAGTAGCTCAGCTGAGGTTATTTCTGATTGGTTGCTACAAGTCACTGTACTCTGCAGAATGTCAGTGCTCAATTCACTGCTTGACTATGCAAGGCATCCTCTAATTTTATGAGGAATTTCTACTACTAGACCATGCCCATGCTTTAGGCATTAAAATGCAATACATTTGACATTTGTACTACTACAAGTTTCTGGAAACCATAAAATCCTCTTTGTATGTATGTACTTTATGGCATATACAACACTAATTTCCAAAGCTGGCAGGAGAAATGTAAATGGGCAGAGGCTGGCAAGTCTGCACCAGTGCAAAATGTGTTTATCAGATGAGATATTAAAAGTCACTTAAATTTAGCTTTGTTAGTAAAGGTTGCCGTATGACAAATTGAAAGGTCATTTAGTTAGCACACTCTGTAAGTATAATTTATCTTTTAAAAGTGAGCACCACCACATGTTTATACACTACTTATGTAATGCTCAATTCAGACATACTTAGTACAACAATTACATTCCCAAAGGTTCTTAATGACAGTGCAGCTATTTTGTACATAATAGGTTTGTGTTCCCTGTAGAAAGGGCTTTTATATGCTGCATCAAAAGACTCATTAATGGAAGGAAATTATAATGCAGGTACACAATAATGCATATGTTATTACTAACATGCTTTGTTCACTGACTACATGCAGTGCTTCAACCCCTTCCTGCCCAGCCCCAGTGTCCCTTTTACAGGTTCTGTGCACCCATAGGATGGCAATGATCTGCGATCCTGTGACCGTTGTAACTGACTGTTACAGAGCTGACATGATTGGGGGGCCGGTTCTGCCAGCTACTAATTTTGGAGACTGAGAGCTGCCTTTGACAGCTTGGTCTTTGTGCTGGGAGCATGCTGATGGGGTGGGGGTGTGGGGGAGGCTGTCTCCCTCAATGCCGATGCTGTTGTGTTGGCCCAAAAGGGGAAGCTCCACTTGTCTGCACCCCCCCCCCCCCTCCATTTCCACATTTGGCACTTTTTGTGGGGAAGGGGGAGCGGGTATCTGGTTTTGACAGGTACCCGCTCATACTTCCGGGTAAGATTGCCACAGCGATGTCCGAGGATGTCCAGCCCCTCCTCCCTCCCCCACTGCATTTTGGGACACACACAGAAGCGCAGCTTCACTGCCGGTTTCCCTTAGTGAAAGTGCCGGCACCTGTACCCGAAGCTGGCTGAAGAATCAGCCTGGGGTGCCGACATTGCTGGATCCCTGGACAGGTAAGTGTCCTTATGCTAAAAGTCAGCAGTTACAGTATTTGTAGCTGCTGACTTTTAATTTTTTTTGCCCAGACTGGAGCTCCTCTTTGAGCTGAGTGTACAGGTTCTGCTTTTTTTTCGATAAACCAGCGGGTTGAACGTAAAAAAAACAAAACTGACAGATCCCAACATCAACACAATGATGTGTGAAGTGGGGATCTCTCCCACTGTGCTTTTGTATTCCGACAGAGGGACTCTCCCGCTTACTCCCCCCACCACATATCATAAGTCATCATAAGTGGGGAAACCATAAAGTTTTATCTGCAAAGTCTCCCAAAAAAAGCATGTAGTCATATGTATCGCAACAGTTCGCTTTAAAAACTGGCTGTATATGCAGAATGCTGGGGGCTTTCCAGAAGCATTTAAATAAAAGTGGTCACACCAGTTGCAGGGTCAAACTGTGCTATATTAGTCATGTTCATGAAATATTATGAACGTTAACCCTTTTGCTGCTCTCCACTTTTACCTAGTGTGGCTGAACAGACCATGAGCTTATAGCAGAAGGGAATGCAGCCACTGTAAGGATTACTGAGCTGGCCAGCTGAAAGCAGTTCTGGTTTCCCAGACATTTTATATTGGAAGGCATATAATATAGAGTGCCAGCCAGGACTTTTATCTAGTTTTACATAAAGTAAAGAAGGATTCGAATATCTGTCAGGATTCAACTGCTGTCCCACTGGGGAGTTTTTCTCTCGCTACTTTCCATGGTGACCAATGTCACCAGCATAGAAAGGGAAGGGAAATTCAACATTTTATGGTTGCCATCAAAGTAGGAGGTGAGCAAATATCTCCCAAAAGGGACATATATTCCTGTGACAAATTACAACCAAAGATAAAATCTCCGCAGCAATAAAAACCTACAAAAAACAGCTTCTCACCGGGACTTCTCAACTAGAAAAATAAATAAAATGGGTAAAAAGAGTCTATAGCAACCACATTTCTTGTTCTATTTCAGTAGCAAATAAAAGCTATATCCTGGTTGGTTGCTATTAGCAAAAACTCCAGTTTGTCAGTTTCTTAAAAACAGTCCCCAGGTTATTGTTTTTACACAAAACTGCATACATTGGATTCATTTCTTTTTTTGTTGCTCTATCCATAATTACAATGTAACATTCCAAAATATAGAAACCTAGAACAACATTGTAATCCAACTCACCTGATTGTGACAATATGCTCTTCAAACTTGTTTTTTGGGTCAGTGACTCAAAAAGTACTGAAGCCAGTGAGAGCCAGGAAACTAGCATTTTGCAAATGAGGTCAGAAATGGGAAGTCCCAAACCAAGTACAGTGTGGGTCTAGGTCTAGGATACAAGGAGCTCCACAAGGATCAATGTGACCAATTAGCACATGTACTTACCAGCAACATAAGGTGAATGCAAAACGCTGCAGCTGTTACCTTTTTGTACCAGATACATTTTAATGGTTTGATGTTTGAAAAGTATGCTAAACTTAAAACGTCTTTTTCAAATTCACAACTGTCATTTTTACAGAACAGATACTTAGACCTTGTTTACACTTGCTGTGCTCTTTGAAGAGTGATCCATGTTCCAAACGCTCTTCAGAGAGCCTCTGGTGGTGGGGATGCATTGTATCGCCTCCTTTTAACGTCTTAAATACCAGACTACCACGCCGCAACTGAGTATGTGTTATGGGAGCCTATGGGTAACGTTACGTCTCCCATAATTCAGAGTCTTGTCAAACTCTCCCTTATGCAGAGCTGCAGGATCACATGACCGGGCCAGTGTAGACTAAAAATACAGCAGGTATTTTTATAGGGGGGTCATTTTTAACAATAGAGAGTGTTTTCTTCCACGCAGTGGCAGTATCATAGCCAATGAGGTTCAACTGAGGCGTGATTATTGCTAATTGCTTCTCGGCCTTTTGGCTAAGATCGAGTGTAGTATCCGTTTTTATTAGTTTCCAGGAGGTGGCGCTTGCTTCTGTCCCTGATCTATGGCGAGATAGAGATGGGATTGCGGTTGCTATGCAAAACCTGCTGGAGTGAAGGTAACCCGGAGCGGTTTGTAGCCGAAAGGGAAGCCTTCTGATGGGGACGGAGAACCATTGGGTCTTGGCGGAGGGTCGGGATCCTGGCCTTCTGGCCTGGATTGGGGCAGCTCTAGCTCTGGACAGTTATTTGGGAGAGAACGCTGGCTCCCCTTGCTCCCACCGGGGGAGCGGCCAGTATTTCCCGAATGTAATTAGGTAGGAGGGACGGAACGACGGTGAAGCCTGATGGCAAGGGCTCTCTCCAAGCTTACAGAACTCCATACCTTTCTGCCTGGGGTGGGGGCTGCTGTGATCTGGGCTGTGGGTCAGGGCTTTTTCGAAAAGCCAGTGGTGAATGTGCCCCTGAAGTGGCAGTTCAGGGGTGCCGTATAGTCACGGTGTGAAAGCACTTGATTTTATGGCACCATGGTCACTTCACCACAACACACGTTTTTCGCACCTGCCTCTTGGGCCGGGCCTTTTGGCCAGGACCAGGGGAAATTTTTATGCCTGGCCGGAGGGCCGGCCATTGTATAGCACAATGGCCACTTTCACTCTCCCATCTCACTATCTTCCCCACTCTTTCTTTTACCCCTGTTTGTCACTTTTTTGTCTTTTTTTGGTTGTCTTCGTATACACGTTTTGTCACTGTGTGGCGAGTAGGGTGTTGGTCCTCGGGCCTACTCTGAAAGTCTTGGGAGGGGGTGGACATAGGCCTTTTGGCTTGGTTCGCCCTCTCCTTTGAGGGGTCTTTCTTCTGGAGAGCCCCACTGTACTTGGGTTGGTCTGCTTCGGCAGTCCTTCCAGTTGTGGGGGTCCGCCTGGTTTCGGCCGGATGGACCCTTTGTCTGAGTACCTCAGTCCCTGTCTGGAGCCTAACGCCCCGGGGGATCAGGGTAAGGTCCTTCCCTAGTGGAGGACTCTGTACACCCGTTGCACGTTTTTGTGTTTCACTCTCTATGTGTGGGAATTTTTTTTTGGCACCGGGTGGAAGTTTTTGAGGTGTGTTTTGCACGCCACTGGCTTTTAAAAGGAGTGTTTTCTTCCACTTTAAGCAGAACTAAACCCTCCTCTCCTTTACAGCCAAGGAAGCTGTCATCTTAGCCTCTGTTTGAATGGTAGCTGCCATGATGCTGCACATGTGATCAGTTATGATGCAGGCAACTGTGGCAGTTTCAATTCTCGGCATGCCTTGAATGTAACTAATTTGAAAAAACAGCTACATCTAAGGGTTTATTTCTTCTTTGAGGGTTCAATCACACTATGTGAGGTGACCTCCATATTTCTGCACTGGAAAAACACAGGTCATCACTAGGGCACATATAAAAATAATTGTTTTCTATGTGATCAGTTCACACCGCAATGCTGTGCAGCAGGGAAAAATGCAGCATGTCATCGCATAGTAGTGCAACGGATTGTGCTGCTGTGCAGAAACACAAATGGAAAAAAGAGGTATAAAGAAAAACAAGTACTGCGTTGTGCTGAAATGTGCACTTTACTGCTCTCTGCCAAAGCTGGGGATGACAAATAACATTTTACTGGAACTAAACTAAAAAAAAAAAAAAATGCATGTGGCATGCTCTTTATTACAGAAGAACATGCTATGTCTCTTCTGCATTAAAACATACCTGCCTTTTGGAAGCATAAAGCTCTTCTCCGCTCAAGGAGTTTCCCCTTATCTCCCAGAGTCCCAGAGCTGTCCTCACTCCAAGCATACCACGAAAAAGTAAGTTGTCCGTACACCAATGGCATACAAAAAATGTCAAGCTTTTTTCAAGCAATGGCCACAGCCGTAGACCGTCTTTGGTAATTGCACACATCCCTGGAAATGGCTCTATAATAAGTGGGTGCTGCAGTGACTGCCATCTAGGAACCAGGTAAGTGTAAGACATGTATCTCGAGCACACCATGTAGATGTCTAAAACAGTATCTGTAGGTGTATTAAAGCTGTAATGTGATCACATCAATAAACTTTTTGATGTTATTTTAAAGTGATTGTATTTTTTTTTAAAACAAACATACTTGTTGCGCAGAGCAGCCCCAATTCTCCTTTTCTGGAGTGTCCCCTGCCGATACTACTGTTTCCTCACCCCTTCCAAGTGCCCCATAGTAAGCAGCTTGGCACTTGTGTGGGCTTGATCCCAAGCCAGGCTCTGTGTGTCCATTGACACATACACATTGCAGCTCAGTACCGCCCCCCACTCAGGCCTTACAGGCTGTGATTGACAGCAGCAAGAGCCAATGGCTCCCGTTGCTGCCTCCAAATCCACTGAGGAACGAGAGAGAAGAGGCACAGAGGCACAGAGATGGATTTTCAACTTTACAACCATTTTAAGGATCCATGGTGTGCTGCCAATACATGCCTTATCCCTTCCCCATAAGATAATATTTAAAACTGAAACCAGAGACTTCACTAACAGAAAATGAACTTTGCACAGGACATAAAAACCACTCCTTGTTTTCTTTGAGATGTCAAAAGAATGACCATATTAATAATTACAGCCTGCAGGATGATCTTGTTTCAGTTCTTAAGCCCTAAGATTCATAAAAGATAATAAAAACAACATGACAATTGCTCGGTTCATAACCTCCGCCCCTGGCTTTCTTGCCAAGTGTATTAATCCAAGGAAAATGAATCACAATCAGAAAATGTCAAGCGTCAAATATATTAGGAACCTAAACTAATATACAAAAACCCTGTTTACATATCAGGTCATCCATTCTTTATAAACGTCTGGGATCAATTAGGGTAAACCAAAAGATTTCCATAACCTGCAGAACTAATACTGGCTACTGTATTATTAAATATTGGAAAATATATTTAAACAGTAATTGTTATCCTGAAGATCACCATTTGCTAAAAGAGGTCAGTTTTGGAAATGATTGTCTGTTGCCTGCTCTCTGCCTGTGTGTCAAACCCCAGCTAAAAAATCTGTATGTGTCTATCTGTAAGATTATAGATATGCTGGGGTTGATTTACTAAAAGCACAGGGCTTTTTTTTAGCAAGAACTAGGGGGAACTCAGTTCCACCACCTCTGGCTCAGGTCTTCTGCTCCCTGCTCACCACTATCACTTGGTAACACTGAAGTCCAGCTTCTGCGTTTACAAGTGATAGCTTATTTCCCAGTAGCTCCCACAGGTCAGATCTCCTGCGCAGATCTCACTGAATGCCGGACAGGGTCAAAGGAGATACAGAACAGGTGCCCAGGGTTCAGTGCAGTCATGGGCAGGAGAGGGTGCGTGGTAGGCTGCACCCTCTGTGGTCTCCATTACTTTCCCTGGTGACCAGTTGTTGATGCTCCTACTGCATGATCTCCCTTGCAAGTGACTGTCGTATAGTATAGTATAGTATAGTATGCTGGGAGGTACTACAGCCAGAAAGGTGCTTCAGCTTAATATTGCAACAAAGGTAAGACATATCACAGAGGGTGGAGCTTTTAATGAGGGGGGAGAAGATGAGGGTAGTGGAGGGAGGGGTGTATGCAGAGGGAAGAGCTACTATTTCATGCCATTTCGCAGGTATGTGTGTGTGGTGGGCATGGTTGAGTTCCTGCACCTATTCTCTGAGAAAAAAAGCCCTGTAAAGGCATATAGGCTGTTCACTTTACAAGGGAAGCTGCACTTTGCAAGGGAATTTTCCACAGAGCTTAGTGCATGTGGGGAAGCTTTGCTGACTTCAATCAGTCAATCAGGTGCAAGCAAAAATGCTTTTTTTTTTCTTATAATGATTCTTTCCAAAGTGAAATTTCGCCACATTTGCTAAGTTCTAAAGAGAAATCCCTTGCAAAGTGAACAGCCTATTTGCCTTCAAGAAATCAACCCCATTACTTACAAGCTATGCGTTGTGGTATGCTACATTGGCAAAATAATGCTAGTACTTCTTTTATGTGTTGAGATGCGTTACTAGCTTGTTTAAAATGAATGGTCTGCCACAATGCACAAAAAAGCACGCATTAAATCACAAGCCTTACAGAATACAAAAGTGTAAAGAGGCTCTTATGCTGCGTACACACGCTCGGACATTCCGACAACAAAATCCTGGATTTTTTTTTCGACGCATGTTGGCTTAAACTTGTCTTGCATACACACGGTCGCACAAATGTTGTCGGAAATTCCGAAGGTCAAGAACGCGGTGACGTACAACACGTACGACGAGCCGAGAAAAATTAAGTTCAATAGCCAGTGCTGCTCTTCTGCTTGAATCCGAGCATGCGTAGAATTTTGTGCGTCGGAATTGTCAACGGATTTTGTTGTCGGAAAATTTGAGATCCAGCTCTCAAATTTTTGTTGTCGGAAAGTCCGACAACAAATGTCCGATGGAGCATACACACAGTCAGAATTTCTGACCACAAGCTCACACCGAACATTTGTTGTCGGAAATTCCGAGCGTGTGTACGCGGCATAAGTGTTTATTTCATTCAAGAACAGAAACACTTTTAGCCATTCAGCCATTTAACTGTATAAAACAATTCCTAATATTTTTTTCCCCTAATCTTTCTTCACATGTTCATCCTTTTCTTTTTATACCTGCCCTATTTTTGATGCTTTTGAAGAATTAGAAGGAATGTGCAGTATATGATTTCCTTTGATTAATCTTGTTACCTTTTTTCTGTTTCGATAGTTTTTATTAGTTTTGCAAATAGAGCAATACAATTTAGTATATGTTTTTACATTGTTGAGACTATCAAGAGTGGTAAAGGCATACAGTAGTATCAAAATCGAGGGGTACCAGTATAGTCCCATATCTCAATCTGGTAGTACTCCCAACCGCTGAGATATCCGGGAACAGTCCACAGTTTCAATAACCACCAGTTTTGACTCAAAAGGGATAAAAAACATGCACATAAAAAAAAAAAGAAGGAAAAACAAACGCATGAACTATAATAAAGACCGTCTGAAGCTCTATGCAGAGGAGGAAGGCCAGCTTGCACCAGTCCTTCCACTGCTCAGTCCAACGAGTATAACCCTTTTCCAGGAATTATTATTATTATTATACAGTATTTATATAGCGCCAACAGTTTACGTAGCGCTTTACAACTTGAGGGTAGACAGTACAAATACAATACAATTTGATACAGTAGGAATCAGAGGGCCCTGCTCCTTAGAGCTTACAATCTAAGAGGGGAGGTCAAAAGATACAAGAGGTAATAACTGTGGGTGATGTGCTGATTGAGAAGATAAATGTACAGTTGTTAGGTGGGGGCCAGATAGGCTTCTCTGAAGAGATGAGTTTTCAGGAATCAACCAGAAGTAAGGGACTAACCCAGGGGTACAAAACCCAGAGTGATCCCATCCAAAATATTAAAAACAATGTAAATTCAAAGATATAACAGGTTCCATACTGTGATAAACATCCAATAGGACCAGAAGTCGGGATATAGGACCCGTCATTATTATCGAGAACAATTTGGAAAGATTTAAAATTTAACAAGAGCAAAAGCAGGAAAAGAGAAGCAAAGTAGGGGAAGAAGGGCTTGTTACCTTTTTAATTAAAATCTTGCTGCCATTTTATATGACAATACCAACAAATATGAAAAAATGTCACCCCCTTGGATCACATCTTTCCTTCCTTCTGACTTTGATAAATCCCTACTACTTTTATGACTTACTTGTAAATCCCAAAAATTTCCACATTTGTAAACCCCAACTTGGTATTCCTCTCCAGCTTTCCCCGTATCCATATTTTTTGTATTCTATCTTGTAACTTGTTACCTGTTACTTAGAGGTTGATTTACTAAAGGCAAATAGACTGTGTACTTTGCAAAGTCCAGGTGCACTCTGCAAGTGCAGTTGCTCCAAAGCTTAGTAAATGAGGTAAAGCTTCACTTTGCAAAGAGTACCTAACCATATGCAAGGGAAAAAAATGCATTTTTTCATTTTTGCTTGCTCATGATTGGATGATGGAAGTCAGCAGAGCTTCCCCCCATTTACTAATCTCTGGAGCAACTGCTCTTCCAGAGTGCAACTTTACTTTGCAAAGTGCGCAGTGTATTTGTCTTTAGTAAATCAACCTCATAATGTCTATGTTACCAATACTGATTATCCATTTTTATTTGTAAATAGTTCTTTTTTATCATATGTAAATAATATTGTCATTGTTCTCCTTCTATATTATAAACCTAATAAAAATGTATTGGAGAAAAAAAAAACTAGTCACCAATAAAGTCACTAGTAGCATGTTTTATTTTATTTTACCAGGCTTAATCAACTGGCTCCACATTGTCATAGTTAATACTTCTGCTATCTTTATACCCTGCTCTTCTTGGCATATGTGAACAATTTTATACCTGTACCTTACTAACGACTTATTCCAAGTCCGGTTGAACTAAAATGCTGTAGCCAGGTGATTTTGATTCAACAATATGTATCATGAAAATTCATAGTAAAAAAATGCTGTACACTGAAAACTGGTGTCTTATCCCACATACCTTTTTGTACGTTTTCTCTCCATTCGTTCTTTCACCTGTTGCATTTCCATTTTCATTAGCTGCTGCAGACATCTGCACAAGAAAGAGTTTCCAGTTACCCGGCTGAACAGTTACAGAGACAGATTTCTCTTCTTTAGCTGCTCGTCTGCATTCTTACCTTCATTGTTTTGAACAATCCCATAACGGCAGGGTCCTGGATTTCGTGAACGAGGCAGCTTATTACAGGCAGAGCTTTTCTGCTTAGAGTATGCAATGCTTTCTGCAGCTTTGGCTGAGATTTCATAACAATTAAACTGCTTAGAATTTGACCCCAAATCTCCTCAGTTCTCTGTTTTTTTGGCTCCGTTTAAAAGGGTAAGAAACCCAGAGGGATTTATTCATTTTATAATGTTACAATGAGGCCAGCGCATGCTGAAACGTTACACTAATGCTCCTTTTGGCTGTAAATCGAGCTTTAACACCATTTCAAATGACATGCGTTCAAAATAAACCGCAGTCTTATAAGGGATCTGATGTGCTCAATTTACACTGAAAAAGACAACTCTGCAGAAATACAGCAGTCAAGTTCCCGAAACTCGACTCTACTGCCCACATGTACAGACGGCACAGCGACTACTTGTACCAAGGAACAAAGGGAAATACCTTTACTTAGTTGTAAGTCATCTGGAGCCGAGGTCAATGAGTTCTCTGTTCATTTATGCAGCTAGTCCCAAGATTCTGCAAGAAAAAAAAAATGATTGACTAATTTTAAACCTTTTTAAAGTAACACTTGTAAAATAGAAATTTTCAGCAAAAATATGCGCATAATATAAAAATATTACACTGTGTAATGTGTAAGAACAAGAAAACATGAATGATATGAACAAAAAAATAACACGGCCATGTGCATAAAATGGTTCCCAAAAATTAACTTTGATCTTAAAACATATGGACAATAATCAAAGCTGAAGGGGTCACAAAAGACCCTCGATCACATTATCTTACATATGTACCACTACTACTTAAAGTGGTTGTAAAGGCAGAAGGCTTTTTACCTTTTATTCTATGCAGTAAGGTACTAAGCCTTCTGCATCCAGTTCCCCCTGGAACCCCCCTTTATACCTGAGTCTGATTTTGACTGCTCCCTTTGCTCTCTCTTTCCTCATTGGCTCAAATACAGCAGCGGGAGCCATTGGCTCCCGCTGCTGTCAATCACAGCCAGTGCCGAGGCAGCGGGGGGCCTTCACTTTGTGTCTTATGGACACACAGAGGGGGGCTCAGGAGCAAGCACGTCCAAGTGCCTCTATAGCAAGGGACTTGCTATGGGGGCACTTGACATAGGGGAATTGCCAGAAGTGCCTGTGGTGGACCTGAGAAAAGGAGGATCAAGGCTGCTCTGTGCAAAACCATTACGCAGAGAAGGTAAGTATAACATGTTTGTTACTTTAATTTAAAAAATAATCTTTACAATCACTTACAGTTGGAAAATTTCAAGTCTATGGCCCCTTTCACACATGCGGACCGTTTGTTTGATCAGTGCAGTCACTTTTTAAAAAAAAAAACGGATGAAGTTTACATACGTTTTTTTTACATCTGCAAGCTAGAGTTCTTAAAGCAGAGCTCCACCCAAAAGGGAAAGCTCTGCTTCCTCCCCCCTCCGCTGCCACATTTGGCACCTTTCGGGGGGAGACAGTACCTGTTTTTGACAGGTACTCACCCCCACTTCTGGGAGACCTCGCCATAAGTTCGGCCCCCCTCCTCTTTCCACTGTCACCGGGCCATTGATGCACCCGTTTCGCACATGCACAGTAGGGGTCCGGCTGTGAAGCCACAAGGCTTCACTGCCAGTTTCCCTTACGAGAAATGGCGGCGGCAGCACCCAAGAGCTGATTAAAAAATCAGCTAGGGTGCTGACATCGCGGGGGGTCCTTGGACAAGTACGTGTCCTAATAATAAAAGTCAGCGACTACAGTATTTGTAGCTGCTGATTTTTAATTTTTGGGGGAGGGCCGGAGCTCTGCTTTAACCACTTGAGTCCCAGAGCCATTTTTTTATGCAAAAATGTCCGTTTACATCCGTTTTTTATCCGATCCGTTTTTTAACGGATGAAAAATAGGTCTTTCATCTGTTCAAAAAAACTGATGTTCACGGAAGTGGGTGAAAATGGATGTAAATGGATGATCATTCATTTATAACCGTTCTTCCATAGGAATGCACTGATGTCCGTTTATTTATCCGTCAACAGATGGATGAAAAACAGACAAACGGTCTGTATGTGTGAAAGGGCCCTAACTCTGTTGTTTTCCACTGGCAGGGATGCTCTGCTAAGCTATTTGTTAAATACATAAGTCGGGGTTTCACATCATATTGTTTCCAAATTCAGCTGGAAATACTTAGTTCACTACAAATATATGAGCTGTCTTCCATGATGGAAAGCAGCAGGCAGCCTGACCAAATAATTTCATATTTAAAGTTGAAGTTTAGCCAAAATGATTTTTACATCACTTTCCTGTAATGAAGTATGACCCACATCATGCAGCTGCTGGGTTGTGTTGAAATCTTCTCTACAAGGATGCCAGTCCTCCTCCTGGTGCTGAATTTCCACCACAACATTCAAGAGAGTAAGATTCAGACCCGCCCTCTCCTCCTCTCTGATCCATTGAGAAATGCCTGTTCATTGTTTACACTGAATGTAACACAATCTCTGAATGGGGGAGAGAATCTTGTTATTTATCTGGCTGCCCCCGTTCAAGCAATGGGGGTTATTTATGAAAGCCAAATCCACTTTACACCACAAGTGCAAACAAGTGCAACGTGCACTTGAAATTGCACTGAAAGTGCACTTGGAAGTGCAGTTGCTGTAAATCTGAGGGAAAGATCTGAAATGAGGGGAAGCTCTGCTGATTTTATTATCCAATCATGTGCAAGCTAAAATGCTGTTTTTTATTTTCCTTGTATGTCCCGGATCTACAGCGACTGCACTTCCAAGTGCACTTTCAGTGCAATTTCAAGTGCACTTTGCACTTGTAGTTGGCACTTGTAGTGCAAAGTGGATTTGCCTTTAGTAAATAACCCCCATTGTGTTACATGTAAAAAAAAGCACAGGCACTTTTCGGAATGGTTAGGGGGTGCAGTCTGCATCAGATCATCCTAAATGCAGCTCATCCTGAAGACCCAAAGCTATTAACGCCTGTCGTGTCACAAGTTCAGCACCATGAAGAGTACATCCTGCAGAGTAGATGTCTACACGAAGCAGCAGCCTGCATGACGTAGGGCATACTTCATCATAGGTAAGTTATGTGCCTGCAGTTATAAGAGAAAAAAATATATTTTTGACTAAACTTCAACTTCAATTGACAAATGCAGCATGTTACTTCTTGCTGACAGCCACAATCTCTGTACTGTATACCCTGTGTGACATACCAATATTGTTAATAAAGGCAGTCAGAATCCTGGTAAACGCTGGATTGTGAGCCCATGGAATATTACATAAACACAGATCGAAGATCTATGTAATCTGACAGTTTCTGCAAGAGTGAAGAACAACACCATCAAATGTAACTAGTAAAAATATGTGGACACATTAACGATGTACTACAGACAGAAGAAGGTAAAAAGAAAAGCAGTAGGGTAGTTGCTCCACTCGGAATTGTGTAATGTGGAACCGTTGCTGAAATACAACCCGGTAATCTGATTTGCGATCAACAAATAATGAATTCTGCTTCTAGAACAGTCGATTGAATCAAGTGTTAGGACGACTGAAAATAAAATTCATAATTCAATACCAAAAGCTTTAGAATAAACACAATGGGAGAGCCAACTTCCAGGCTCTGTTCACATAGACTATTTACGGGGGCTTCTGCAAATACAATCATTCATCCCAAAGGAATATTACACAGAGCCAGATTTCTGTATTCACTGACAAAGCATTGCTAACATCAATGATGCACATATACTCAAAGGAACCAATCAGATTATATCTCTCATACAAACAGGACATTATGGAGGTCTTCTCTATGTAGCTGCCCATAACCAAGGGTCAGCACAACTGTTTTTTTTTTCTTTAACTGCTTGTAACAACTGTAAAACCTTTGGTAAATTAAACAGCTACTAAAAAATAATGCAAGGAAATGACACTAAGCAATAATTGGTTGCAAAGCAAATTTCTTCTTCTAAGGCACCATACATGGTTCGAATCTCAGCCAGTTCAGCAGGAACCGGCAGAGATTCCAACTCTGCATGGGCAGGCTGAATGTACTAAGTTGATTGATCGTCAACTTGGGTACAACCAGCATGACAGGTTTTACCTGCAATTATCGCTAGTGGCAAAAATCACTATCTTTTCCCAAGTAAAAAGCAAATTTCTTTCCTGCAACCCGATATTAAATTATGCAGCAGTTCCACAAATGCTTTTCATGAACAGATAAGATGTATCCTGGGGAAAAGGTTATGAAAAGCAAGGTGACCATATAGACACCACACCTGCATGGAAATGTGAAGGGCGTTAGCTCTTCCAGGTGCTAGATTAAGCTTTCAGAGGCAGCAGTTCAGCTAGGCAAATCGATTTTACTTAGCGTTGTCACTATTTCCACTACAAGCATCTTCTGTATGTCATGGAAAGTGAGCTTTTTTAACTAGCACACAATTTCATTAGCTGCGTTAAGGTAAAAAAACATTCACTAAACGTTTGCTCTCCCCCAATATCAATCCAGTGATATGCCCGTTTGCAGCAGCGCTACTCTTTTTCCTGCTCTCACAGAGCAGATTAATAGCAGTGGGAGCCATTGGCTCCTGCTGCTGTCAATTGATACCTGTGAGGGGGGAGCGGGAAATGGGGTGTGTGTCTATGGAAGCACACAGCCTGGCTCAGGAGTGAGCCCGCACATCTGCCCCCATAGCAAGCAGCTTGTTATGGTGCCAAATACAGAAAGGGAGGAGTCAAGATCACCAGTGGGGGACCACAGAAGAGACGGTTCAGGTCAATACCAATGCACAGTGCATGTAAGTATAACATCTTTTCTTATTTTAGGTAAAAACGGAGCCTTTAGAATCCCTTTCATTTTCTCTCTTTGATTCGCCGATCCATGCTAAACAGCGTAGATCACATATGTCAAACACAAGGCTGAATCCAGCCTGCCAGGCCTTGTTATATGGCCCTCCCACCCATTTTTGCAGCTGGAACTAGAGCTGCACGATTCTGGCTAAAATGAGAATCACAACTTTTGTGTGTACGAGCCTTAAGTTGAGGGAGATTTATGCAGCATATTTGGCAAGTACATTGTATATAAAATAATATGCAAAGTGGTTGGAGGGAAGGTTCAGAATGGCAAAGATGTTTTTATTACAAATTATGTGAGCAGACTGCAGTTCCTCTTTAAGTGGTAAAACTGACCTAATTTACAGACCAAAGTTCATTTCTTTGATCTAAAGAACTACATGATACAATGTTTCTCTTTATCTCCAATGTTGTGATAGACTTGGCAGGCTGCCTGCATTTTTTATTTTTTTTGTCAGCTGTTAGCAGTGAGCAGAGAACTCTCTGCACTTGTTACACAGAATTAGGGAAATGTTGTTTTAAGATCGTGAGGAGAGTTGAATCGCGATCTTGATTCTTTAACGATTAATTGTGCAGCTCAAGCTGGAACATGGCAGAAGCCTTTCCACCACCTCTGGCTCTTACCCTCCACTCCTGCTCCCTACGGTCCCAGACTCTGTGTTTACAAGGGACAGCTTTGCTCAACGGCTCCCAAATCAAACAGATCCCTGCATGCACTCGCAAAGGGGATAGACCTCCAGAGAGATTACAAGCTTCATGCAAGGTGAGGCAGATCCAACTACACAGGGGCTTGAAGTGAGCCAGATAGGAGAGAGAGATGTGAGGAAGCTTTGGGGAGGGGGGGTACACAACCTGTGCTCTGTATACAGCACACCCCTAAACATTTCATTCTCTACATAGAGCACCCATGAACTCTGCATTCCGTACACAGGGGAACCCCCGAACTCTGTAGGTATTGCATTTCGAAACCCTGAACTCTGTAAGGAACGCATTCCTGAATCCTGCACTCTGTTCATAGTATACCCCTGAACCCTGCACTCTGTACATAACGCACTCCTGAATTCTGCACTCTTGTTTGTAGCCTAATCCTGAACTCTGCACTCTGTATGTAACACACTTTTGAACCCTGCACTTTGTATATAGCGCACCCCAGATCCAAAAGCCCCTTTGAGGCCAACCATGCTACTGATACGGCCTGCAATGAAATTGAGTTTGACACGCCTGGCATGGAGGAATCTCCACTGCAAACTATCGTATTGTGAATAGTGATAGGATGCAGTCACTGTTTAGCCGATCATTTTCTTCCTGGTTTAACAAAAGATTTGATTCAAATTGATTTACAAATCACTGACACAGGTGGAAAATTATGGTGGTGGTACTTGCAGGGCCACCCACAGTTAGAATTTTGGCCGATTCAGATATTGTCTTCAGCCAGCCGCCTGACAAGTCGCGTTTCATTCTGTACAATGGAACCGTTTTAATAGGAGCGACTCAACTCGCTCAAACTTAGAAAAAGGTTCCTGTACTATTTTGGGGGCGACTTGAGGTGACTTGCATTGACTTCTATGTAGAAGTTGTTTTGCAAGTCGCCGCTGCTGTGTGCAGGTCGCCTGAGGCAGTCGCACTGCAAGTCATGCTGCCTCAGTGTGAACCGGCTCTAAAGCCCGGTTCACACACGGGCGGCACGACTTGCAGGTCGCCTCAGCGAGGCGACCTGCAAACGACTGCCGGGGCGACTTGCGAGACGACTTCTGCATAGAAGTCTATGCAAGTCGCCCCAAGTAATACAGGAACCTTTTTCTAAGTCGGAGCGACTTGCGTCGCTCCGATTAGAACGGTTCCATAGCACAGAACGGGAGGCGACTTGTCAGGCGACTAGGTCGCCTGACAAGTCGCCCCAGTGTGAACCGAGCCTTAATGTATCAAAATGGCAGTTGTAGTAAATTACTCACAGCTGTCTTGGATAGTAAATTCCAATCAAGCAGAAACATGGGAGGTTAAATTGTACTCATTAAAGGAGAACCTCCCACAGCTCAACTGAGGAGGTATCTAGGATCTGGTTTTAATACATAACATGAAATTAGATTAATGTCTAACCGAATGGACTTTCAGATTTTTTGCATAATTGTTTTTACTGCATAGCCTCAGCAGGTCACTTTTTTATTGTTCTTTTTGTTGCCAAATTGCCCTTTCATAGACCTGTCTTACTAATATTACAGTGGATAGACTGTTTAAAATGAATTTCCTTTGGAATTAAAGTGTAGCACCCCCTGGAAGCATGGTGGTACCCCCAGAAACAGGGTTGGCTGACATTCTGCAGATTACGCACAATAGCATACATAATACATACAACATAATACAGATGACAAACAGAAGAAAAATGAAAACAAATCTCATTACTCTTCTTCGAATGTTGCTTGTATCACCATATTGTGAACATATGTCCCCTTTCTGTTTATGACTAAAGCCCAAAGCCACCAGGACCAACCTGACCTGTGACCTGGGTCAGCTTTTAAATGTTGTTTCACTTTACTGGTACAATCTCTTGAAGCGATGCATCATTTCCCATAGGAAGCGTTCATTTCTTTACATGTAGGTACTATAGTAGTAAAATTGCTATTTGCTGCCGCGCCGCACAATCGGTTTCCTAGAAAGGTGGAGTTTAACTGCCTATACGTGGGTAAAGTGATATCATTAATGTCACATGGTTCACTGACAAAGAGTTCCATGGAATAGGCAGCTGTCAGCGTAGATAAGTACAAACCGTATTTCCACACTTCTTTCACTAGCACAGTGGGACAATATTTCCAGTTTACTAAAAGTCAGCAAGGCAGCCCGTGTCAAAAGTTCACTCAGACTTCCTGTGTGAACCGCAGAAGCATCTGTTTTCATTTTCACTGTACAGTCAAATCATTTTTCCCGCACTCTCCCGCTTCACTATGTTCTTGGCTGATCTCTGTTGTGCAAACTGAAGGAAGCATTAGGTCTGTGCAGAGAATAGGACATCTCTACACAAATAGGCGCAATTCATGTGATGGCGTTTATTTAGTAAGGCCTGGTATACCCAGAATTTCAGAAGAGCATGGCCCACCAAGCACCCTAACGCCCCCCCAAAAGACTCACCATTGACACTGTCGTCACACAGTTTTCAGTCATATATAAAGCAGCTCAAGCTTAGTAATTGCAAACTTTGGTCATACGGAGTTGAGATGCTGGAGTAACCAGTGAGGACATGAAGCAGCTGTCTCCAGTCAACTGTGTCACTTGTAACACTAAGACACTGCTCAAGTACAAAGTCTAAATCCTGACAGGATGAGAGCACCACAATTTATTTATGTATGGTAAAATATATTGCATACAGCCTTTAAACATGTTAGGTGTAGAAAGGTATAGAAATTGGGTTGCCCAATCTAACTTATGCTGGCCATATATGGAAGGAACTTTGGCCGGTTCCTGATGAAATGGCCGAATGTAGTGGTAGTAGGTAACCTTAGTGGCCATCTCCCAGCCAATATCCCTCGAAAGAAAAATCAAGGGACCCGGGTGGAAAATCAAGGGACCCGGGTGCCTGCATATGTGTATGGCCAGGGCTGGTGCTACCACTAGGCAAACTAGGCGGCCGCCTAGGGCGCCCGGCCACTGTTTTTTCTACTCTCTACTCTCTGCAGCAGGCAACTAAGTCTCGGCATCAGCAGGCAGCCGCCGCTCCGTTCACACATAGTGTCAGAGGCGCAGCAGTGGAGGACTGTGTCTGTGTCCTAACTCTCGCAGCAAGCAAACATTCATTGATGGGCGCTGGTAGGCTGCATTGAAGGGTGCTGGGAGGCTGCATTTGATGGGCGCTTTATTAAAAAGGTGGGATTTACATGGACAGGGAAAAGGGGGCAGAGTCGGTCAAGGGGGGGGGCGGCAAAATGAGGTTTCGCCTAGGGTGTCAAAAATCCTTGCACCCGCCCTGTGTATGGCCAGCTATTGTCTGGCGGGCTAATCTGTGTTTGGCCATTCTTACTAATAAACAGTTTAGACCTATTCACTTTTTCATTAAAATACAATGTATACAGGCAGCTTGTCAAGTGATGATAATTTCAGATATGCAATTGCTGTGCTAGACTAAAATAAATCTGCCAACAATTTCTAATATTCTGCTCTTTACAGGTTGTGATAGTTGTAAACAAAACAGAAACATGCTATTACGCTCCGTTCACACCTGAGCGTACTGGAATTGCGTGATTCTGCCTGAAATTCCAGAATCCCAGCAAAACACAGGACGCGTTTGCAATGCCATTATGTCTTAATGGCACCAAAAACACAGTGCGATTTTGCCGCGATTGCCAAGTGACGTGCTAAAATTGCAACGCCAAATGCTCCTGGCTCTGTGCCAAGATTTGGTACCTGAGCTTCTTTGGAGCGTTTTTGGAGTGGAGGGATGCCCATTCAAATGAATAGTGCTGCTCCAAAAACACGCCACAACATTTTTTAAAAAAAGCTAAGGTACTACGCTTAGGTGTAAATGGAGCCTAACTATAATTATTCCAAAGCAATATTAGCTGTCCTGTTTCTTTTGGACAATTTTAAACTGTTTTATATATACCAGGCAGATACATCTGGTTGCGGTTTTATAACAAGGAGAATGAATCCTTTTCTAACCACAGACTTAGGTCTATTTTTCACATTGCCAAATCAGCTGTAGTGCAGCAAGTATCTTGTATAAATCCACTTGCGGACCACCCGCCGCCTTGTTACTGCGGCAGGGCGGCCCCACTGTGCTGGATCACCAGCATTTCTGGGTAGGGTACGTGTGCGTGCCCGCAGCTCTATCTGTGCTATCATTCGCAACAGCACAAGTCGGTTAGCAGAAAGCAAAAAATATTTTTTGTTTCTTTTTTTTCAAAATTTTTTACCTTTTTTAGTTTATATAACAAAACAATGAAAAAACCCAGTGGTGATCAAATACCACCAAAAGAAAGCTTTATTTGTGCAAAAAAAATTATATCGATTTTATTTGGGTACAGCGTTGCATGACTGCTCAATTGCCAGTTAAAGTAGCACAGAGCAGAATAGCAAAAAATGCCCTTGTCATGTAGGGGGGAAAACCTCCCGGAGCTCAAGTGGTTATGCTTGCGGCAAAGAGCCCAGGTGTGTGCTGACAGCCGTATCCAGGAATCCTGTACAAAGCAATGACAGACTGACAGCAGCGGCAGCTATCTGCTAATGTTCAGGAGGAATCACACAGGGAGTGATTACCTATGGTTGGGGACCAGGGATGGACTGGCCATCGGGACTACCGGGAGATTCCCGGTGGGCCGATGGCTCAGTGGGCCAGTTTCAGAGACAGGGAAGGAGAGATACATAGCGCCAAATGTAGCATTAAAACAACTTTTAATCCACTTAAAAAACGTTACTGACAAAGTAGGGTGAAAGGCATTTAAACACTGTGCAAGAATCCAGGCTTGTCAACAATTTGAATTAGGAGCGGCCATCGGGAACCGATCGGGCCAGTAGATGCAGAGCGCATAGGTGTGTACTACTACTTCTTGGTGGCAGAGGAATGATGGCCGGAAGGATGCGTCACCTCCCACATCTTGCATCATTTCTGGATGATGACATCACGTCCGCCCCATCATGCGTTCCACCGCTACCAGGAAGTAGTAGTACACACCGATGCTCTGCATCTACTGGCCCGTTCGGTTCCCGGTGGCGGCTCCTAATTCAGATCGATGACAAGCCTGAACTCTTGCACAGTGTCTCAATGCCTTTCACCCTACTAACTTTGTCAGCAACGTTCTTTAAGTGGAATACAAGTTGTTTTAATGCTACAATTGGCGCTGTGTATCTCTCTCTCCTCCCCTGTCACGTTGTGTGTTGGGGGGGTTACAGAGCTGGGTTGGAGGTGCCCATCAAGTCCTGTAGTAGCACTGCATCTGCCATCTGGTGACAAGTGACTTGGCAGGATACAGGCGACGGGACAAGTGATATGCGGCATCTGGTGGCAGGCGACGTGGCAAGTGACAAGCTGCCTCTGCTGACAAATGACGTGGCAAGTGACGTTTTGCATCTGGTGGCAGGTAACATGGCAAGTGACATGTGGCATCTGGTGGCAGGCGATGGTGGCAAGTGACATGCAGCACCTGGTGGCAGGCGACGTGGCAAGTGACACGCTGCATCTGGTGGCAGGCGACGTGGCAAGTGACACGCTGCATCTGGTGGCAGGCGACGTGGCAAGTGACACGCTGCATCTGGTGGCAGGCGACGTGGCAAGTGACACGCTGCATCTGGTGGCAGGCGACGTGGCAAGTGACATACAGCATCTGGTGGCAGGCGACGTGGCAAGTGACAAGCTGCCTCTGCTGACAAGTGACGTGGCAAGTGATGTTTTGCATCTGGTGGCAGGTAACGTGGCAAGTGACATGCGGCATTTGGTGGCAGGCGACGTGGCAAGTGACACGCTGCATCTGGTGGCAGGCGATGGTGGCAAGTGACATGCAGCACCTGGTGGCAGGCGCCGTGGCAAATGACAAGCTGCCTCTGCTGACAAGTGACGTGGCAAGTGACATTCTGCATCTGGTGGCAGGTAACGTGGCAAATGACATGCAGCATCTGGTGGCAGGCGACGTGGCAAGTGACAAGCTGCCTCTGCTGACATGTGCCGTGGCAAGTGAAACACTGCATCTGGTGGCAGGCAACGTGGCAAATGACAAGCTGCCTCTGCTGACAAGTGACGTGGCAAGTGAAACACTGCATCTGGTGGCAGGCAACGTGGCAAATGAGGTGGCAGGTGACACACTCAGGGCTTCCACTGATTCTGCATTATGGTGAGTTGAACTATTTCATGTTATATTACAATGTAATAATAGAAATAATGCGCTTCAATCATCCTGACACCATATGAACCATGGTGCCGAGAAGATTGAAGCGCCAACACCAGGTGTTTGGAGTAAAGTGGGCCGGTCTGGATGAAGTCCAGGGCCAAATTTTTGTCCCAGTCCAGCCCTGTTGGGGACAGATGGTCGTCTCTGGAAACAAGCTGCTGTTTTCTTGCTGCTGTTGCGGACTGTAGTTTTTGGATTTAAAATCGCAATAAATAATGTTAGCTGCATGATGTAATTTGTAAAAAAAAAAACACGCATCCCTCCATCTAGTCTCCACAACATAAAAAGGAATTGTTTTGTGGTCCAAGATAAGTGAGTGGTAAGACCACAAAGGAAGTATAGACAGCACACAGGACAGTCCTGAATTTCTAAAAGGATCAACAGGTATTTTTTTCCACTAAAGGGATATAACAAAATGCTTTCAGCCCTCGTTCACACTGAACGCGGCTTTGAAATCGTGCGAGTTTAGATTTCAAAGCCACATTTCAGTCTGACTTCGGGGGCGACTTGAAAGACATCTGTGCGGGTTCATGTACAGATGTCTATTGAAATCGCCCCCGAAGTCGCTAAAAGTAGTAAAGGAACTACTTTTGGAGATCAGTGCGGCGCCGCAAAGTTGGCACCACACTGATTGGGACGCTCCTATTGCTGGCGATAGGCTCCGATTTGAAATGCGGTTTGACCTGTCAATTCAGATTTTAAATCGTGCCGATGTGAACGGGGGCTCAATCGTATATTTAATAGACCAAAGAAGTAGTAAATGAGATAAACTTACCTTTCCAGCAGCCCATGTCTATAAATGCCACAGTGATACTACTCTCAGGCCATTGCAGGTGTTCAGCACTTCTACGTCTGTGAGTACCTGCCACCCCCGATACACCCAGTGGCTTATCCTGCTGGCTCATACATCAGTACAGGATGAAAGAATGGATGGGAGGAACCTCCATGTGCAGTGGGGGAAGCAGGTATTCTAATCATTCAGTTAGTTAAATATTTGCAGCAGGCAGGGAGCAGAACCATGGTTGTGTTTCAAGTCACTGCTGTTCTGACCCTTTAGTGATGGGGGTTACTTTAAGGAGCAGTATGCAGACACCTCCCTACCCTAATATACCGATAATACATCAGTTGTGCTCATTCTAGTCTATTCCTGCTGGTATGGCACTATGGGACTATAACTGACTTTTCTATTATTTAATTAGTAGGTCACATTTATGTATCCTGAAGGTTCATTTCAAGCCACTTACTAACACAGTAATCTAACCTAATTATTGCAGCCTTCACTTGCTATGCAAAATGTTCTGAATCAATCCTCTGATGAATCATAACAAAGTGGATGTGATGTGTTACAAATGAGATATCAAGCCCAATTTACTGCTGTTTTACTTCATGTAGAAACAATTAATATTCTAAAGCAAACACCAAAGAGACTGCTTTCATGATACATGTTACTGCTTCAAAAGCTGGAAGAAAGCTTCTCCTATTCAGGTCATGTTCATTTCACTTTGTATGTGTCTATGTATTAAAAACACAAGCCTAAAGTCCTGCTGATGGGTATTTCCAGGACAGGCAATCTCCCCAATGAGGTCTCAGACAGAAATATAAACAGAGGTTCTAGCTTTTCCCGTTTCACTCAAACTACAAAAATACATTTTACCAGGCTCTAAAAGGGTTTCGGAGTTCCTTTTCACAGACACGATTTAGTTATGGGGAATTCTGCTTAGTATGATGAAATGAGAAGCAAGCTATATAAAGCAGAAAATGACTAAATGTTTTCTACAGAAACAGTTGCATAACGTTTCATGGGAGGAATAGAAAAAATCAGAACTTACTTGTCAGGACAAGTGATGGCTTTAATGTAGCTGGCCAAAAGTAGGAAACGTGACCCTGTGCTTTGTACATTCAGTGTTGGACTTATAGTAGAAGTAGACCAGGGGTAGGCAAACTTTAAGAGGTGGAGATCTACCTGAACAACATGGGAGAAGTCAAAGATCACCGGGCACAGTATCACCTCCTCACACCTGATTAAAACCTCTAATTGCGTATTACCATGTCACAATCGTGTACATTGCATGGCAATCATGAGTTTAAAGTGATTTTAAAGCCTCAAGGTACCTTAATGCATTCTATACATTAAGGTGAAAAACTTACATGGGGCTTTCTCCCCCAAAATTGTTATGGGCCCCATGAGCGGTGGGGGACTAACAGAAGGGTGAGTATATGATGCTGGAGACAGGGAAGTTATATGACCATATTGCTTTACCCTGCATGAGAAAAGCATCAGTAGAATTTAGTTAGAAAGTTTTCATTTTTAAAACATTCATTCCATTTTCCAATCATTGGTAGGGTCAAATTGCAAGAAAATCATGAGATCACAAGAAAACATATGGTGGCTGCCATTGCTGACCTCTTCTATGAGAACGCTAGTTACCTGGCTGCTATACTGATGCTTTGGCTTCAATGCTTTCTTCAAGACCTAGGAAAAGCATGCTTGTTGCAGGTCTATGACTTAAAAAGTATTAAAGCCAAACACAACCAGGCAATTATAATTTTCAAAAGAAGACCAGGAAACTGTGACTCTATCATCTACCTTTTATAAAGTGGTAGGGAACACACTTTTAAGTTATATTTTGAAAACTGTGATCCATAGGTAAACATTCTCCCTTAACGCCCAACCTATGATTATCTCTAGACCATCCCCTAATTATAGATCCTTTGTAGTTAGTTTTTAGTGCTGGGTGGATACACCCAAGGTTTTAATGACCTCCAAGGCTTCATGTACACGGGACGTTGTTTAACTTCTCCTGAACGATTTAACTTGACAGCTAGAAACCGGCGTCTAAAAGCAGCCGTTAAGGCCTCATGCACACGAGACGCTGTTAAACTCGTGTTCAGAGGCAGTTGGACACTTTTTTCAACTGCCCCTGAACCCATTCAATGTTATCCTATGTGTCCATGTACACAGTCTCATTTTTTGGCGTTTTTAGGCAATTGCGTTTAACCTCGTTTTTCCAGAAGCAAAAAAATGGGTTCAGACGCAAAAGTTTTCCACGTTTCAGGCGGCTAAACGCCGGTACCGCGTTTAGCCGCGTTTGCGTTTATAAGTGTTTTTTACAACCCGACTTTGGGGCCCCATATCTCGGGGCCACTTGGTATGCAAACACAGTGGAACTAGCACTACAACATATCCAAATTTGGGGTTCCTAGCACCAAGTGGCCCCAAGATATGGGGCCCCAAAGTCGGGTCACAAAATGTCATTTTCTGCTGCAGAAAAGGGCTTGACATTTTGCGACCCGACTTTGGGGCCCCATATCTCGGGGCCACTTGGTGCTAGGAACCCAAATTTGGAATGCTAACACAGTTGGACTAACAATATAACATATCCATATTTGGGGTTCCTAGCACCAAGCCAAAGTCGGGTCACAAAATGTCATTCTCTGTGCAGAAGTGCTTGACATTTTGCGACCCGACTTTGGGGCCCCATATCTCGGGCCACTTAGT
Source organism: Lithobates clamitans (assembly GCA_037952925.1). Lineage (NCBI taxonomy): Eukaryota > Metazoa > Chordata > Amphibia > Anura > Ranidae > Lithobates > Lithobates clamitans. The sequence continues at coordinate 4,637,489 of JBBGZY010000093.1, forward strand.
GCTAGGAACCCCAGCAGACGCTTCTAGACGCAAATGCGGCTAAACGGGGCACGCAAACACGGCAAAACGGGCATTTCTAAATGCTGGTTTCAGCTTTTAAAAACATGTGTTCAGCAGAGTTTGCACCGGCGTCTCGTGTGCATGAGGCCTTAAGACGTGTTCACATGCCGCATTTAGCCACATTTGCGTCTAAAAGCAGGCAAAATGCAAGTTTTGTTTTTTTTTTGGTTAAAATGAAAAACCTCTGTAAACGAAACGCTGCTAAACGTGAGTTACCGCATTTAGCCGCGTTTGGCGCTTGAAATGCCTCTAAACACAGCTTCTGAATGCATTTTTTGGGTCCAAAAAAAGCCTCTAAACACAACTGCCTAGAAACGACTATAAACGACCCTGTGTAAAAGTACTGATAAGATAACCTAGAGGAGAGTTAAGGAGCAGTTGAAAAAAATGCCAACTGCTCCTAAACGTCCGAGCAGTGTCCATTAGCTAATAATTCTGGTATGGGGAAGTCACAATTCCAATTCTCCTGTGGCAACTTTTGATAGTTGGATCGTACCTGCAGGTCTGACTAGCAGCTAATGCCTGTAAGTAGCTTCAGACCACTAAACACTTTTATCCACCAATTCAACCAGCATCTCAGCATTGCAAGCAATAATCAATGGGGCTTTTTTTTTCAAGCAGAAGTAGGTATAGGTAAATTACAAATCTACTAAATGTTTCCTTTCCCTGTGCAGCTAGCCTTGGCCTCATCATCCCCCATGATTTACATGGCTTACAGCTTAGTGAATGTGTTGAAGTTTCACTTTGTAAAGAACACTCAATCAGGTGCAAATGGAATAAAAAAAATGATTTTTGTGCTTGCTCATGATTGGATGATGGAAATCAGCAGAGCTTCATCTCATCCACTAAAACCGGGTACACACAGGCCGAAAATCAGCCAAAAACAGTCGGTATGGCAGGAACCGCATGACTTTTGGCCCGTGTGTACAGGTCTCTGTCTAATAGAAGCTGGTCTCATGACCACCTTCTGTTGAACGGGCATGCTGGAAAACCAGCATCTGATCAGCATCTAATCAGTTGTGTTGTGCAGAGATACAGCAGGACTCCCTCTGTCTACAAAATGTACAGGATCTTCACCCTGTAAACAAAAATTTTAAAGTCAGCAGCTACAAATACTTAAAAAACACACCCTTACCTGTCCCAGGATCCAGCGATGTTCACACCCAACCCTGCTCTTTGCCGATGTCTTGCCGAGAAAGTTAGCCGAAGCTGAAAAACTTCAATCAGCTGTACACAGCGCCTGTGCCCTAGGTCCAGGTTCAAGCCCTACCATCCAAGAGGACCTAGAGGGAGAATAAAAAAGTGCAGAGCGAAGCGAGGCCGGGGCTCTCTTACAGGCGCCGTGTACAGCTGATTTCTATTCTATTCGGCTTCGGCTATTTCCGCCGGCTCCTACTGCGCAGGCGCAGTTCCTTATCCGCCGAGGGGAACTTTCTCGGCAGAACACCGGTCTTCATGTCCCCAGTGCCGGCATCTTAACTGTGGGCAGCCAACTGACTCCTTGCGGCTTGTCAAAATTAGGTACCCGCTCTCCCTCACTCCCCAAAAAAAGACATTCTAAATACGGGGGTGGGAAGGAATTCTGCCCCCTTCAGGTGAAGTTCCACTTTAAAGACTAAGATCTCCTTTAAAAAAAAAAAGATTGCAACTTTTTGTGCATTAATCATTTTTATTTTCACAGCATTGCACCCGAGATCAGTGGGTCGTGAATACAATGCCAGGCTCCTACAGACTCTTTCTCCAGCTCTCTAAATACAGGTGTAACATGTAACATGGCACAAAACATGGAGTTAGCCTTAAAGTAAAAAGAGCATGGCCACAAAATATTCCTGGGTGTTTGAATACAAAGATTCACTAGCTTAGACGTAAGCAGACCTTCCAAGTGTAGAAGATGAGACAAAATTATTAATAGATTTTTAGTGATATAAGCAGCTTTACATTAAACATCTAAAGTCTACAGGAAAGTTTTTGGTTTCGATCGTTTTTACACATCTAGATATGCATTACTCATATTAAGCACTGTCTAAATCTCGTTTTACCGTATTACCTTGTATAGGAAAATCTTCATTTTTTGATTCAACCTTGAGCATGACCTACGAACAGACGGTAACAGAACTGTGACTATGTCAAGCGGTGGGTGGTGTAATTGTGTGAGACACAATTGAAGCAGCATTGCATTGTATTGCACAGCAGTGAAGACGAGGAGCAAACGGCACTGTTCAGCACACAAGCTGTATGTTTTCAAGACTCCAGGGTGCAACATGTGCAAATGATGTAGCGTTAGTATTGTTATTAGTGTGCAGAATGGGTGACCTGAACAGTGAACAATGAATTAACTCATACGTGGGAATGCAAACCAACTATTTTGATTATTAATCATAAAAATATTATATGAATAAACACAACTAAAATATTAAGATACATGCTGGGCTACATTTAGCATGATGAAGATGGGGATAATTATAATTCAGTCCACCAGTTTAAAGTAGAGATGCACCAATAGATCGGCTGCTGAAAATGATCGCAGTTTTTCCCACAGAAAATAAGGTGCCAATAATGTCCGGCCAAAATTATTGTCCAAAAATAGAAAAAAAGGTGCCAATAATGGGCGAAAATTAATTAATATTCATTTAAATTCCCGATATTAAATAGTCGAATATAATACAGTTATATATAAAATATATACAGTATCTCACAAAAGTGAGTACACCCCTCACATTTTTGTAAATATTTTATTATATCTTTTCATGTGACAACACTGAAGAAATGACACTTTGCTACAATGTAAAGTAGTGAGTGTACAGCTTGTATAACAGAGTAAATTTTCTGTCCCCTCAAAATTCCTAGTCCCTGGACAAAGCAGACATGTGCAACATCATACACAGTTTTGCACTTGCACCTACATTAGTGCTATACCTAGGAGTTAAGCTGGCCATAGACTGTTACAGCGGTCACATGATTGGAAAGCCAAAGCCCACCTGCCGAGAGGCCGCATATTTGCGTGCTGTCGGCACCAAGAGGTTAAACTGAACATGTCCTTTGCGGTTTAGGCCCCTTTTCGCACGGCTGCCATTCATTCAGTCATGTTTTTAAAAGAAGAACAGATTCAGATTACATCAGTAAACATCCATTTTTGCATCCGTCTTCAGTTCAATTCAGTTTACTTCAATTTGCATTTAAGTTCCCTTTTAATTCCACTTACATTTACATCTACATTTACATTTACATCCGTTTACATCCATTTTTATGTCTGTTTTTCAAGCTGGATTAAATTATATTTCTTGCTAAATACAGATCTTAACAGAACTGACGTAAACATACATCCATTTACATCCGTTCCGATCTGTTTCAACGGGTCTGGACGTTGCCTGTTCCGTTTAAAAAAACTGGAACTGAATGGACCCGGATGTAAACGAATCCTCATCCGTTTACATCTTTTTGTCCATAGAAAGGAATTGCTGTCCGTTTTTCATTCGTCAAAGGATGGATAAAAAACGCACAGATGGAACGATTTTCTGTGTGATCGCGGCTTGCTATGGCGGCACTTGGCAGGGGAAGGAACCAGGAACGCCAGTGGAGGACCCAAGAAGAGGAGAATCAGGACTGCTCTGTGCAAAACCACTGCACAGAGCAGGTAAGTATAACATGCTTATTATTTTAATTTAAAAAAATCAAACCTTAAGGCTTTTTAACAATTTGTTTCAGTTCTACTCAAGCATAGTATCTGTTCCTTTCATGCATTATGTATTTGTATTGCACGCAATGTTTATTTCAAAAATAAAATACTTCAGTGATCACTGCTGATGATAATAAAATAACATTTACATGATGCATTACATAAAGGCTGCTTTCCCAAGTTTTACAGTTCTTGCTTTAGAGCAGGTGATGTATGATTGAAAATTGACTCAAACAGCTATAATTATTTTCCACATACAGGGAAAGTAATGAATGCCTTCAGTGCTCTACCTGCTGCAACATTTTCAGACCTTTATCCATCAATGTTTTTTGTCATACACAAGGAGATTTATCACAGAGAATTTGAGAGCAAAAGCAGCATCTAAACTGAACGTTATTAATGTTCTTTCCTCGCACATATATATATATATATTTTTTCTTACTGGCACATGAATTAGAGACAGTTGGGAATGAAGCAAAATGTTTAGGAATAATGTTGAAGTGTTACTGAACCCACAACAATAAAATCAGTCTGTATATGCAGTAAAGCATGCTTGTTATACTCATTGTGGAACCCAAGGGGTTAATCCTCCGTATTGTATAAAATTGCTGTTTGATCCTGTCTTGTCTGATCCTCCCCTTCTTTTACTCTCCCCAAACCATCTGCTGATAATACAGATCCTTGGCAGCACTCTGCACATGCTCAGTTTGTTGTGTATTGCTAGAGTTTTTTTTCTTTTCTTGGGAGAGTGCATGTGATCAGCACAGGGCCAATCAGCACAGTCCAGACAGAGGGTCAGGGGTCCTGCAGCTTCATAGGACAGTCAGAGGAGAATGAAAACTCCTCCTACAAGCTTTACCCTGCTTGGCTGGACACCGATAGAAGTCACAAGACTACTATATATCGCTGATGAGAAAATGTATTTAGCAGTTTATATTTACTAAAATCGTTGCATTTCCATGTTCTGAGTACAGTGGGGGACCAGATATTGTGAATGCAGGGTCCTGGGTTTAGTAACACTTTAAACCTGCATTCACAACTGAGCAGACCATAAGTAGAGTATATTCCTGGTGATTTTAAGACCCCTTCACACCAGAATGTGCTGCAATTGCTAAACATTTGCAGCCACCAAACCGCAAGTTGATAAGGGAAGTGTTCTATCTATCCCCAACCTACAACTGACATCAGAGATCTGGTCCCAAAGGTGGACACAATATGAGGTCACACTTAAAGCGGAGTTCCACCAACTTTTGAGAGGTGGTCTGAAACAAAAAAAACACCTCTCCACCCTTTGTTTTTGGATAGTAAAAACATTTTTTTTTCTTCTAACATACCTTTTTTATGAAGTACATAGTGTACTTCGATCCATCCGGTCCGCGGCGCAGGAAATCATATCCTTTTCGTGCGCCGTGCCCCCCCCCCCCCCCGCTGTCTTCTGGGACCTGTGTGTGTCCCAGAAGACAGCTGGACATTCACAAAGCGCTGTGCGACTCGCTAATGTGCAGTAGGAACTGGGCAGTGAAGCCGCAAGGCTGCACTGCCGGTTTCCCTTAGTTAGAATGGCGGCGCCTGCACCCGATCCAATTGGCGAATCGGCCTGGGGGGGGGGGGGGCAACTTTGCGGGCTCCCTGGACAGGTAAGTGTCCTTATTAAAAGTCAGCAGCTACAGTGTTTGTAGCTGCTGACTTTAAAAAAAAAAAAAAATTGGCGGGTGGAACACCGCTTTAAAGTGTTAGTAAACCCAGGACCCTGCATTCACCAGATCTGGTGTCCCACATAACACAGACCACGAAAATGCAATTATTTTAGTAAATATAAACTGCTAAATACCTTTTCTCATCAGCATTACATAGCAGTCTTGTGACTTCTATCAGTGTCTGGGTAAAGCTTGTAGGAGGAGTTTTCTTTCTACTCTGACTGTCCTATGAGGCTGTAGGACCCCTAACCCTCTGTCTGGACAATGTTAATTGGTCCCTGTGCTGATCACATGCACCCTCACATGAAAAATTAAAAAAAAACTCTAGCAATACACCCCAAACTGAGCATGTGCAGAGTGACTATAAAGACTCTGTCTCAGGAGATAGATTAGGGACATGGGAAGAAGGGGAGGATCAGAGAAGCCAGGATCAAACAGCCTTTTTACACAATGCAGAGGATTACCCCTTAGGTTCCACAGGGCGTATAAAAAGCATGCTTTACTGCATATACAGACTGATTTTACTGTTGTGGGGGCTGCATTCCTGCAGTCAAACCATGCTGGGAAAAGAACACTACTGCTCAGCTTTGTGGATCAGTAAACCAAAGCTGAGCACTTCTAGATACATTCAGCCTAGTGGAGATTGGGGAACAGAAGTTCACCATTCTACCCCTGCTCCCCATCCTGAATCCCTCTGAAGAGTTAGTGGGATCAAAGTAGTAATTTGCCCAGAGAGCACAATGTAGGGGGTGCACCTGCAAGGCTTTTTGCTTGGCAGCCACCGAAGACCACCAGGCAAGCTCCTAAAAAAAAAAAAAAAAAAAGGGGAGAACACTGCATTTTCCATTTGCTCTATATTTATAGAACAATTCTGTCATATTTTCCAGATTTCCACAAAGGCACTGTTATTAAATTGAAGGGACTGGCCGTGAAAACCCTATTAGGTCTAGTGTACGTTGGCGATATCAGGTTGAGATCAGTTTGAGTTTACATAGCTTCATAAGATCCAATTAAGAAAGTAAACACAACATTCCACATCAAAAATATTTCACGAACTGATGTCAGAAGCAAGAGACAAATATCCATGTCCATTAGCACTTACACTATATACCACTACTTACACCAAACACTAACATTTACTCTTGCAATACAAACTTTTTACAGTGCTATGCAACACAAATGTGTCCTGCTTCACCTATAATGTTTACTGGTAGTAGTTGTAAAAACTAGGGTTGCACCGATACGTATTTTTTTTTTTTGCCGTACGAGTACCGATACCGCACAGGTATCGGTTTAAAGTAACGGGGCATTTGTACGAGTACAAGTACTTGTACAAATGCTTGGTATCAGCATCGATACCCGTACAACCCTACTAAAAAACAATTACTCAGTTTGGGTACAGATCAGATGTTAAAGTGGTTGTAAACCTCAGACATGAAATATGAACAAAGCATATCCCTCTATACTGTGTACTTGTCTTAATTAAGTGCATTAAGTCTGCATGAGCCACTTCTGACAAGTCTTCCTGACACCAAGAGAAAAATGGTGACAGGGGAGGGATCTCCAGCTGATAGACAGCCTCAGCTCTGTTCCTGTGTGGAGGGGGGGGGAGAGGTGTCCCTTCCCTCCAATAAGCTTTCACTGAGATCCGCAGAGTATAACTTTAGCTTTCTGACGCTTTTTTCTGAACTCTCAGACAAGCTTTATAATTCAGCACTTTGATCAGATGTAGATAAGAGAGGGCTGCAGATAATCAGGTACAACTTATGTAAGAGGATTTGTTTAATCACTGTGTATCAAATGAGGCCAGTCACTTCACTGGGTATTTGTAAGGGTTTACAACCACTTTAAGATGGAGAGGTAAACTACACTTTGGGATAACCCTTTTTTAACACATTCAGCCTGGGGTCACACTAGTGCGTGCGGAACACCGTGTGTGATTCGCACAGGAATTGATCCGCATTCATGTGCGCATCACATGCGATGTCTCTACGGTGCGATTTGAGCCATACATTTTGTACCAAAATGGTACAGGACCCTTTTTTTTCCGCACCCGGAATTGCATCGCATGGGTGTTCAGACTAATGCGATGCGATTATGCCAATTGTGCTGCGTTTTGCGATCTGTTTCGGGGTGTTGTCAATCATTGACACCCGCAGCAGTTTGCATGGACGCTGTGTGATTGCTACACAATGCGTTTCCAGCATCGCATCAGTGTGAACCAGGGCGCAACCCCATTCCTTCTCTAAATAACGCATGTACTGCGCCTAAACAAATTTTTTCTTTGAGTTCATAGAACATTGTGTGTGAAGGTTCACCTATCCCATGTTAACTTTCTTCGAGCCGGTGTTCTCACTGAGAATACCTTTGGGGTAATTAGGCCAGTGCCAGTACATAATGTACTTTTCTACTTCAAAAGATTGCAGCTCAACAGCTATCACAGCATAACCTAGTCCCCTTGTTTGCACAATCTGGATCTGTGACTTGTTTAGTAGAAATAAAATGCCCACTGCCAACCTTGCTTCTAGCACTGCAGGGCGCTGCCAAATATTTTAATTAGCTTTCAGCCTCCTGGGGTCACGCATTAGCAATATAAACCCTGTTGTGGAAACACTTCCATTAATCACAATACAACATGACCTCACTGGAAATAGTGGCAAATAATAATGCATTTCTCTTGTATTAAGGCTAAAGCACAATTACAGTTCATCAATGGCAGATTACATTAAGTTCATTTAAGGCAGTATCTAAAGATAGCTGGCATGACTGGGTGATGATCTCATGTCTATGGCAGTAGCAATTGTTTCTTGGTTGACTACTTTATGAGTTAGCAATGCATATGACATGTTTGGAAACCTTTTCAAATTGTTAAAGTCCCCCTCACAATAATCAGTACAGGAATCATCTGGTTGTTCCTCCTGTATCTAAAGATATAAGCAAAAACACAAATGTTTATGATGGTTCCTTTCCTTTAAAAGGCATGAACATGTGCTTTCAGCTAAAGCACATGTGTCAAACACAAGGCCTGCGGGCCAAAACCAGCCCGCCAGACCATTTCATGTGGCCATCGCACCTCTCCTACAGCTGTGACACCCCCCTCGCCTCTATCCCCACCTTGTCTCAGCAGTCGGCAGCAGAGAGGAGGACAGAACTCCTCCACCAGATCCTGTGCTTCTCCATGTAGCAGCAGACAGACTAGTCTCTATCCCCCCTCGCCTCCCCATCTCAGCAGTCAGCAGCAGAAAGGAGAACAGAACTCCTCTGCTAGATCCTGCTCTTCTCCGTGCAGCCACAGAAGGGCTCATCTCTACTCCTCACCCCTGTCATCGCTAGATCCTACGCTTCCCTGTGCAGCAACAGAGAGGCTCATCTCTACCCCTCACCCGTCCCAGCTAGATCCTGCGCTTCCCTGTGCAGCAGCAGAGAAGCTATTCTCTACCCCTCACCCCTGTCTCCGCTAGACCCTGTGCTTCTCTGTGCAGCAGCATAGAGGCTCTTCTCTACCCCTCACCCATCTCCACTAGATCCTGCGCTTCCCTGTGCTGCAGCAGAGAGGCTCTTCTCTACCCCTCACCCCTGTCTCCGCTAGATCCTGCGCTTCCCTGTGCTGCAGCAGAGAAGCTCTCCTCTACCCCTCACCCCTGTCTCCGCTAGACCCTGTGCTTCTCTGAGCAGCAGCATAGAGGCTCTTCTCTACCCCTCACCCATCTCCACTAGATCCTGCGCTTCCCTGTGCTGCAGCAGAGAGGCTCTTCTCTACCCCTCACCCCTGTCTCTGCTAGATCCTGCGCTTCTCTGTGCTGCAGCAGAGAAGCTCTCCTCTACCCCTCACCCCTGTCTGCGCTAGATCCTGCGCTTCTCTGTGCAGCAGCAGAGAGGCTCTTCTCTACCCCTCACCCATCTCCACTAGATCCTGCGCTTCCCTGTGCTGCAGCAGAGAGGCTCTCCCCTACCCCTCACCCCTGTCTCCGCTAGATCCTGCGCTTCTCTGTGCAGCAGCAGAGAGGCTCTCCTCTACCCCTCACCCCTGTCTGCGCTAGATCCTGTGCTTCTCTGTGCAGCACCAGAGAGGCTCTTCTCTACCCCTCACCCATCTCCACTAGATCCTGCGCTTCCCTGTGCTGCAGCAGAGAGGCTCTCCTCTACCCCTCACCCCTGTCTCCGCTAGATCGTGCGCTTCTCTGTGCAGCAGCAGAGAGGCTCTTCTCTACCCCTCACCCCTGTCTCCACTAGATCCTGTGCTTCCCTGTGCAGCAGCAGAGAAGCTCTTCTCTACCCTTCACCCCTGTCTCCGCTAGATCCTGCGCTTCTCTGTGCAGCAGCAGAGAGGCTCTTCTCTACCCCTCACCCATCTCCGCTAGATCTTGTGCTTCCCTGTGCTGCAGCAGAGAGGCTCTTCTCTACCCCTCACCCCTGTCTCCACTAGATCCTGCGCTTCTCCGTGCAGCCGAAGAGAGGCTAGTCTTTACCCCTCATTCCTGTCTACGCTAGATCCTGCACTCCTCAGTGCAGCCCCAGAGAGGCTCGTCTTTACCCCTCACCCCTGTCTCTGCTAGATTCTGCGCTTCTCCGAGCAGCAGTAGAGAGGCACGTCTCTACTCCTCACCCCTGTCTGCGCTTCTTCGTGCAGCCGCAGAGAGGCTAGTCTTTACCCCTCATCCCTGTCTCCGCTAGATCCTGCACTTCTCAGTGCAGCCCCAGAGAGGCTCGTCTCTACCCCTCACCCCTGTCTCTGCTAGATCCTGCGCTTCTCCGAGCAGCAGTAGAGAGGCTCGTCTCTACCCCTCACCCCTGTCTGCGCTAGATCCTGCCCTTCTTTGTGCAGCAGCAGAGAGGCTAGTCTCTACCCCTCACCCCTGTCTGCGCTAGATCCTGCCCTTCTCTGTGCAGCAGCAGAGAGGCTCGTCTCTACCCCTCCCCCCTGTCTCTGCTAGATCCTGTGCTTCTCCGTGCAGCAGCAGAGAGGCCCGTCTCTACCCCCAACCCCCATCTCAGCAATCGGCAGCAACGAGGAGGACAGAATTCCTCTGCTAGATCCTGCGCTTCTCTGTGCAACTGCAGAAAGGCTCATCTCTTACCCCACCACCTGCATCTCAGCAATCGGTAGCAGAGAGGAGAACAGAACTCCTCCTACAGATCCTGTGCCTCTCTGTGCAGCCACATCACCCTTTTGTCTCTGCCTCCACTGATCTTAGCATTCAGCAGACTCTAGCCCTTCTCTGGTCCTCCTCCAGACCCTGCACTTTCTGCTTCTCAGCTCCGCCCCCAGCTTCTTCCTGGCAGCAGCATTAAGCAAGAGGAGTGCACTGTGATGTAAGGGAGGGTGGGGGACTCTTGAATTTTTAAGTTGGGGGCTCTTGACATCTGATGTAAGGGGGGTGTGGTGCTATGTACATCTGCTTGTAGTTATGAGAATAATACAATTCTGTGCCAGTTTAAAAGACGGGGTCACGCACCACTGGTATCATGCACAAAAAACGTTATTGGAGACTGACAAAGACAAAACACCATGGCAGATACAACCGGCTCTTCATAGGCAACCATAATGCCGATGCATCCCACAATGAAATTGAGTTTGAACCCCCTGAGTTAAAGCATGCATGTCTATGCTGTAGCCTACAGGTATTTACTTTCACTTCACAAGAACAAACAACTATATAGGAGTATATTCATTGCTATCTGTACATTTTAATTGATTTCACTTAGGATCTTCATCATATCAATCATGATATCAGCTTTCATCTGAACCGCTTTCAATAAATATTTGGTCATAGTAGTAACTTAGCCAATGCCTACATAAAAAACAGAAGTATCAGCCTCTGATGTTGCTTGCTGATTGCTTTGGCCGCAAGAAGCCAATTAATGATAAATGCTGACCAAAAACTAGGACCAAGAATACGCATGCCCGATTTAATAAAACACAATAACAATATTGTCTCAACAATATTATTTATATTCTTTATCTTAACGTGGAACTAAACCCATCAATTTAACGGTCTCAATAAAACAGTTACATTCACGGCATGCCGGAATTGCTGCTTCTGGCTCGTCCTTGCTTCCGAGCATGCGTGTTTGTACTTTGGACTTTTGTCCGACGGGCTTGTGTACACACGATCCGAAAGTCCGACAACACACATTTGTTGGCGGAAAATTTGAGAACATGCTGGACATTTGTTGGCAGAAAATTTGAGAACATGCTGGACAACATTTGTTGGCGGAAAATTTGAGAACATGCTGGACAACATTTGTTGGCGGAAAATTTGAGAACATGCTGGACAACATTTGTTGGCGGAAAATTTGAGAATATGCTAGACAACATTTGTTGGCGGAAAATTTGAGAACATGCTGGACAACATTTGTTGGCGGAAAATTTGAGAACATGATAGACAGCATTTGTTGGAGGAAAATTTGAGAACATGTTAGACAGCATTTGTTGGAGGAAAATTTGAGAACATGCTGGACAACATTTGTTGGCGGAAAATTTGAGAACATGCTAGCCAACATTTGTTGGCGGAAAATTTGAGAACATGCTGGACAACATTTGTTGGCGGAAAATTTGAGAACATGCTGGACAACATTTGTTGGCGGAAAATTTGAGAACATGCTGGACAACATTTGTTGGCGGAAAATTTGAGAACATGCTGGACATTTGTGGGCGGAAAATTTGAGAACATGCTAGACAACATTTGTTGGCGGAAAATTTGAGAACATGCTGGACAACATTGGTTGGCGGAAAATTTGAGAACATGCTGGGGACAACATTTGTTGGCGGAAAATTTGAGAACATGCTAGACAACATTTGTTGGCGGAAGATTTGAGAACATGCTGGACAACATTTGTTGGCGGAAAATTTGAGAACATGCTAGCCAACATTTGTTGGAGGAAAATTTGAGAAAATGCTGGACAACATTTGTTGGCGGAAAATTTGAGAACATGCTGGACAACATTTGTTGGTGGAAAATTTGAGAACATGCTGGACAACATTTGTTGGCGGAAAATTTGAGAACATGCTGGACAACATTTGTTGGCGGAAAATTTGAGAACATGCTAGACAACATTTGTTGGCAGGAAATTTGAGAACATGCTAGCCAACATTTGTTGGAGGAAAATTTGAGAAAATGCTGGACAACATTTGTTGGCGGAAAATTTGAGAACATGCTAGCCAACATTTGTTGGAGGAAAATTTGAGAACATGCTAGCCAACATTTGTTAGAGGAAAATTTGAGAACATGCTGGACAACATTTGTTGGCGGAAAATTTGAGAACATGCTGGACAACATTTGTTGGTGGAAAATTTGAGAACATGCTGGACAACATTTGTTGGCGGAAAATTTGAGAACATGCTGGACAACATTTGTTGGCGGAAAATTTGAGAACATGCTAGACAACATTTGTTGGCAGGAAATTTGAGAACATGCTGGACAACATTTGTTGGCGGAAAATTTGAGAACATGCTAGACAACATTTGTTGGCAGGAAATTTGAGAACATGCTGGACAACATTTGTTGGCGGAAAATTTGAGAACATGCTAGACAACATTTGTTGGAGGAAAATTTGAGAACATGCTAGACAACATTTGTTGGCAGGAAATTTGAGAACATGCTGGACAACATTTGTTGGCGGAAAATTTGAGAACATGCTGGACAACATTTGTGGGCGGAAAATTTGAGGACATGCTAGATATCATTTGTGGGCGGAAAAGTTGAGAACATGCTAGATAACATTTGTTGGAGGAAAGTCCGACAATAATTGTTCTGATGGAGCATACACACGGTGGGATTTACCAACAACAACCTCACATCTAACATTTCCTGTCGAAAAGTCCAATCGTGTGTACGGGGCTTAAGAGGTGGCGGAGGACAGATCCTTAATCGGACAGATCCTGTATCCACATAGGTAAGTATGATTCTGCACAATAAAAAAAGTCCATACTTTTCTTTTAAGTTAGCAGCTGATTGGCTATCATGTACAGCTGCACCAGATTTTGCACTCTCCGGTTTTGGTAAATCAACCCTTATGTGTTGTTAGGGAAGAGAGCACCACCTTGCCTTCTATGTGCAAAGCATATGTTTTCTCTTTAACTATTGTAGGAAAGATGAAGAAGTCTGCTGTGGAGCTTGCACTTTTAAAAACAAGTCAATGGCAGCTGACTATGGCTATGACGTCAGCCTCTCTGCCACACAACACTGACATTTGCAATGAAATGTAAAACTGTATTCGAAAACTTGTAGAACAAGATCTGGTGTCACGCCTTAACAGAGAGCAAAATCAATGTACATATCAAAGCACAATGGCCTGTTTTAGAGACCTGAAAATGTCTTGAAAATAATCACAGTCAATTATATGAGCCTGAAATCAGGAAAAAGAGTATAAAATGACATATTACATAGGCTTTGATATTCCCATTAATGTACAAACTGAAAAATACTATTTAAAATACCTACTTTGTTCTGATTAAAGTCTGGTATGGGTAAAAGAAAGTATTATTCCACATGATCTGGAGAGGGAGAGAACATTCACACTTGAGTAGTCAGTAATGTTTCCTTGCTGGATCTAAAGGAATAGGATAAGATAAGACATAAACTGTTTATTTTCTGGAATTCTCTCTTCCTGTCTACTCCGCTAAAGAGGCACCAGACGATATTTGCAAAGCATTAAACAATAGTGCTTTGTTTTTATTCCACAATCAAAGTGGTTCTCACTGCTGCTGTTTCTTTAACAAGTCAAACAAACTATTTGTAAAACACTTTTTATCTAATCATCCCACTGCAGAACTAACAGGAACCTAAAAACAAAGGGCAAAACCTAGCCACATATTTATTGCCCATAATATCTCCATGATAAGTTTAGTGTAAGCTGTGGCTGGCAGTAAGGCTGGGTTCACACTGGTGCATATTATGCCGCGTACACACGAGCGGACTGTCCGACAGAATAAGTCAGACGGAAGCTTTTCATCGTATATACCGATCGTGTGTATGCCTCATCTGACTTTTTTTTTTGAAAAATCTGATGGACCTAGAAATGGAACATGTTCTAAAACCGCTCGTCTGTATGCTGGTCCGACGGACCAAAAACGACGCATGCTCTGAAGCAAGTACGAGACGGAAGCTATTGGCTACTGGCTATTGAACTTCCTTTTTCTAGTCCCGTCGTAAGTGTTGTACGTTACCGCGTTCTGGACGGTCGGACTTTGGATTGACCATGTGTAGACAGCTTGAATGGAATTCCGTCGGAGTTATGTCGGAGAAACCTTCGGAGTTTATTACGACGGCTAAACAGGTCGTGTGTATGCGACAAAAGACATTGCATGTGATTCACACCGCAATGCTGTGCAGATCACATGCAATGTCTATGCGATGCAAATTTAGCCATACACATTGTATGGCTAAATTCACATTGCATTCGCACCAGAATGGTGCAGGACCCTTTTTTGGGTGTTCTATGCCCTCTATGGGCTCTATGTGATCCAATTCCTGCACCATTTGGCAGTTCGCACTGTGATCTGTGAACCAATCTGGGGGTGTTATTAACTTTGCACTGATACTTGCAGCGGTTCGCAGATGTCAGTGTGAGCCGCCGGCAAGTGACATGCGATGCTGGAACGTGCACTGGAATCGCTCTGGTTCCCGCATTGCATATATGTGAACCGGGACTTAAAGCTCTATAATAAGGACGGAGCCACGGGACCTGACGTCACCACACCAGCTGGCTAGCTTCATTGCAGCTGAGCTGTCTGTTTCGATCTGATTTTCTGCTTTACTCTTAATGTCGGCTACCCATCGTTTTGCAAATAAAAAGCTTTTACCTACTACACTATGGAGGACACTCTGTTTGTTTGATTTCTCCCTACATATAACGAGTAATCCTACAGAGGCATAGCTCATTATACGGCTATCACAGCGCCCAAGAAGGACCCGAGGCGGATCCAAGTCTGCAAGTGAAATCAGCAGTTTCTGCCTATAATATCCGGCATCTCTGAGCTCTGAAGACCCCCGTGATAGGGGTCCAGCATATCTGGTAAGCGCCCCCCCCCCCCCCCTTCTTTTACCATTATCCGGCTTGTTCAAAAGTAAAGGAGATGAAATTCTGCAATTGGAAGGAAGGACTGTTTATATATATACTGAAATATATACTGTTTAAGCTTACAGGACTTTTTATTTAATATTTACTTTTCAGAATTGCACATTATGGAAACAATTAATTTATTCATACTCAATATTATGAAACTTTAGGTTGAAGGTTAATCTTTAACCATTGTGTTTTTTGACATTAGTAGCGCACCTGAATTTATTTTTACTATTTGATAGAACTGGATATTCAAGTTTTTTTTTGGGTTGCAGCACTTTTTTTGTCAGTATTTTGTTTTATTTTATTATTATTATCTGTTTTTTGTTTAAATCATTTTTAAAATATCACTATAGAGTCTTGGGGATAGCACAGATTGCTCCGGGTACCATAATAAGGCTTACCTGTAAATTAAGTGAACATCTCCTAAACATGCACCATTTAGG
This sequence comes from Lithobates clamitans, assembly GCA_037952925.1. Classification (NCBI taxonomy): domain Eukaryota; kingdom Metazoa; phylum Chordata; class Amphibia; order Anura; family Ranidae; genus Lithobates; species Lithobates clamitans. The sequence goes on from JBBGZY010000093.1 coordinate 4,653,433, forward strand.
TGATATTCATCCTGCATGCACCCAATGACATCACTGGCGCATGTGCTCTGAATGTCCAACATACCTTGCTTCGTGCCGGAACCGAGTGACGTCATCGCGGCACCGGCCAATCACAATCTGGCCAGAACGCGTGAACCTAGAAGACAGACCGGAGGAACAGGTCAGCCTTCTCAGCAGTGACAGTACAGCGCTGGAGGGCTTTGTTCCAAGGTGAGTATTTTATAATGTGCATTGCATACTAGCACATTATGCCATTGCTTTGTAGGTGTTTTTTTATTTTACAACACAATTTTTCATGCAATACATCTACTGTATGTTAGAGCTAAAACTTGAACATGCATGAACCAACACTGGTAGATTGGGAAGTTTGCTTTGTATGGTCAAAAACTGGCCCGTCATTTGGGAAATTGACAGCTGCAGTATTTGAAAACAAGCTGCCATTGCTGACCTCCTTATAAAAATTCTAGATGCCTGGCTGTCTCAGGCTGTAATGCATTCCAAATCACTGACTCAGAGCAAATATCTAAATCAGGAAATTCAGACTGAAGTCAGGACCCCTCATATGAATACTTATGCAGGGTATTAGTGACTTAGAAAGCACTTAAAGGGGTTGTAAAGGTTGTTCTTTAAAAAAAATAACAAACATGTTATACTTACCTTCTCTGTGCAAGGGTTTTTCACAGAGTGGCCCCGATCCTCCTCTTCTGGGGTCTCTCAGCGACGCTCCTGCCCCTCCTGTTCATCGAGTGCCCCCACGGAGAACCGCATTCCATGGGGGCACTCGTGCGGGCACGCTCCCGAGTCCTGCTGCTGCATTCATTGACACAGAAATCAGGACTCGGCCCACCCCCTGGCTCCCGTGTCACTGGATTTGACTGAAAGCAGCGGGAGCTAATGGCTCCTGCTGCTTTCAATTTATACAATGAGGATCCGAGACAGTGGCTGGAGCTGCTGGGCTCACCCCCTTCACTGGAACGATCGGGTTCAGGTAAGTAAAAGGGGAGCTCTGGGGGGGGGCTGCTGCACTACATAAGGTTTTTCACCTTAATCCATAGAATTCATTAAGGTGATTAACCTTGAGGGTTTACAACCCCTTTAACCCATAAATTTACCATGCCATACAGGTAACAAGCATTTTAAGAAGATAAGTTCTTCTTGGCATTGCTGGAAGATTGGTCAAAGCAGTGGAAACTGCAGTTCAATATTTCTAAATGTAAAATAATGCAACGCTGGAAAAAGAATCCCTTGGGAGTACTTATTTCAGATGATTGCAAAATGAGCAACAGTGTGGCCAGGCAGAGGGAAAAGCAAATAGAATTCTAGGATGCATCACTAGAGGGATCACCAACAGGAGGAAGGAGGTTCTGATTCCCCTATATAGATCTTTAGTGATTTAGTGAGACCTCATTTAGAATAAGGTGTCCAGTTCTGGAGACCTCACTTACACAAAGATATTGGGAATAATTTACTAAATCTGGAGAGTACAAAATCTGGTGCAGCTCTGCACAGAAACTAATCAGCTTCAAGGTTTTTTGTCAAAGCTTAAAGCGGAGCTCCACCGAAAACGGGAAGCACCACTTGTCTGCCTCCCCCCCTTCCCTTTTTGCTGCCACATCTGGCACTCTTTGAGGGGAGCGGGTACCTGGTTTTGATAGGTACCTGCTCCCACTTCCGGCTCGGTTCACCGCAGTGAACTGAGCCGAAAGTTTGGCCCCCCTCCGTCCCCCTAAGCATTCTTGGACACTTCACAGGTCCCAGACGACTACGCCCATTCACAAAGCGCAGCGCGCTTCACGCATCTGCAGTAGAAAACCCTGAAGGCACCAGCACCCGATGGCTGACTGAATGATTGGCTCGGGTGAGGACACTTAAGTGCCCTAATATTAAAAGTCAGCAGCTATAGCATTTGTAGCTGCTGATTTAAATTTTTCTGAAGGAGCCTGGAGCAATTGAATTAATTGAACCAGGTGAAGCTGGCTATCATGCACAGCGGCACCAATTTTTGCACATAGAACAAGTCTAAGGATATGTAACAAAAATGGTGAAAGGTTTGGGGGATAAAACATATCGAGAACGACTTCAGGAACTTAATATGTACAGTCTGGAGGAAAGAAGGGGGGGAGACATGATTGAAACCTTTAAATACATCATGGGGGTGAATAGGGTTCAGGAGGGCAGTTTTTTCAATATGAAACCAAAATCAAGAACACGGGGGGGACATGACCACAAACTAACTGGAGGAAAGTTCAAAACTGATCTTAGAAAGTATTATTTTACTGAAAGAGTAGTTGATACTTGGAATAAACTTCCAGCAGAGGTAGTTAGACAGTCAACAGTAAATGGCTTCAAACATGCTTGGGACAAACATAGATCTATACTTAGACAAAAAAGTTAACGAAAAAAAACGAAACAAAACAAAAAAAAATTACAAAAGATGTATAAACAAAAAAGGGTAGACTCGATGGATTACTTTGTCTTTTTTCTGCCTTCACTTTTCTATGTTTCTTTGAGGTCAGCAATGGCAGACTCCATACATCATTGGTCCATGTTTCTATTAAAGCGGTTGTAAACCCACTTTGAAAAAAAAACTAACGCATGCAAGGAAAAGGCAAAACACAGCACCGGCCAGCGACATCACTCCCGGGGGTTACTTCTGGGTATCGCGGCTCCGGCGCTGTGATTGGCCGGAGCCGCAATGATGTCACTCCCGGGCATGCGTGTGGTAATGGCACACCCACTGAAACAACGGCACATACCTGCCATTGCTTCAGTTTGAGTCAGTGCGCATGTGCTGATGACGTAGGCACATACAAATACAGGGGATCTCTCTTAAACCGTGCAGGTTTAGGAGATATCCGGGGTAGCTACAGGTAAGCCTTATTATAGGCTTACCTGTAGCAAAAATTGGTCTGTAAGGGTTTACAACCACTCTAAGCCTCCCCCCATTTGGCCCTCATCCTACAAATGACAAATGCCAATACTGCAGCTACCAGGTGAATTTTAGGGCCCTTTTACGCTCAATGTAGTTGGATGCAGTTGGCTGAAGTTGGATGCATTTTGAACTCTACTCCAGCTGCACAGACAGCCCAAAAACAAGGTAATCCTATGAGCATAGTTCCCATCATTGCAGGGAAGTTGAGCAGTTAAAAAAAAGTAGAGCATGCTGCATTTTCCACACCACAAATGCAGGTAGCGGGCTACAAACGCGCTTCAAATGCACTGTACTGCACCCCTTTAAGCTACGAAAGCCAAGCCCAAAAAGGTCTAGAAAAATGCACTAAAAACGCAGCAGCAAAAAATGCATTGAAGCGTGGGTCAAGCGCACTTCCAAGGCATGTAAACATGCTGTAAAAACTGCGTAAGTATATGCGGTTTCTGGTATGAATGGGTCCTAAGAAGTTAATTATGAGGCAGAGCTTAGCAAAGAAAGGGATGGGACATGTTTTTGAAAAAGTTCAGGCTTTGTGTTTTCTCAGGTACAAAATTGATTTAAAATAAAAAATGACACTTATAAACGTTGGTTTACTTCACTGAGGTTCACTTTAACTGCATAAGTCCCTAGGGCTGCTCAGTACAATGTAAGGAATTTTTTGTTCTGTAATTATCTTATGTAACTGCTGGGCTCCACACCAAGTAGGTGTTCTATACAAAAAAGTACACATAACAGACCACCTTGGGGAATATTCATTACACAAAATAAATTGGCTAGCTAATGTACTATTTACAGCAAACATTTAAAGCTTACCGTTATCTACTACTACATTAAACAATAAAACTATTTTTATTTTTAGTCATTTATTTAAGAAATTAAATTAACAGGTTATTAGATATCATCTCATCTACAGATTCTCCAAACAGCCATCAAAAACGGATCAATTATTTCCTTAGAAAATTATAAACAAGTATTAAAACTTCCTTTAAACATCAACATTGCCCAACATTAAAAACGCCTAGATTGGGTGTGGATCATAGTGAGCAAAGGTTAGAAAAATTCCACTGTTGACTAAGATACGACTTTTCACCTTTGTTACCAGAATCACAAGAAAAACAACCATCTGCACTGCTCGCAGTAGATGTTATTTAGTAATTAACGTTGGGAACCTTATTAGTTTTAACAATCTTAACCTTGAAGATGCTACCACAAAAAAAAATCTAGGAATTTTTCTAAATACGTCAACTTTGCACATGCTATGACATCACTTGTTGTTGGGCGGGGTTAAAGAAGTTTAATGCTTCTAAAAATAATTTTAGCTTACCGATACCCGCACTTGTCTTTGTTATACAATAGGCGTGTGATCACAATGTATTACTATGTTTTCCTCTTATTATGCTTATACTGTATGATAACTCTTTACAACAGAAAATCAGATTTTAGGTTGAACTCTTGGCACAATGGAAATACTTGTAAAGGATAGGATTATGCCCACCTATACTGGTGTACTTCATCTATTGTTTTCTACTTTCTGCAATGATTCACAACTAGTCTGGAAGTAGGAGCCAAATCTACAGCCCAGAGGCTTTGTTCCTTGGGCTCCCAACGGTAGTGCAGAACTGTGAAAGTGGCTTGGCAGTCCCTCAACTTCTAGACCAGGGATCCTCAAACTACGGCCCTCCAGCTGTTGCGGAACTACACATCCCATGAGGCATTGTAAAACTCTGACATTCACAGACATGACTAGGAATGATGGGAATTGTAGTTCCTGAACAACTGGAGGGCCATAGTTTGAAGACCCCTGTTCTGGACCAAGGATCTCCAAACTTTCTAAACAAAGGGCTGTTTTACTGTCCTTCAGACTTTGGGGGGCAGACTGTGGCCGGTGGGAGTAGAAAATGTCCTGGCATTAGTGGGAGGAAATAATGCCTCAGGTCAGTGGGAGTAAAGAAAATGACCCCATCATTGGTATTAGTGGAAGGAATAGTGCCCCATCTTTGGTGTCTGTGGAAGGAATTAGACCCCTTTCACACTGAAGGCATTTTTCAGGCCTGAAAAATGCCTCCCATGCCACCCCAGTGTGAAAGCCCAAGTGCTTTCACACTGGGGCGGTGCGCTTGCGGGAAGTTCTGAAAAGTCCTGCAGGCAGCATCTTCGGGGTGGATTGTGAGCGGTGTATACACCGCTCCCAAAATGCCCTGCCCATTGAAATGAATGGGCAGCGCTGCCTAAGTGCCTGCAAATCGCTTCGGCAGCGCCGCAACATGGGAGCTTTTAACCCTTTATTCGGACGCTAGCGGGGGTTAAAAGAGCCCCGCTAGCGGCTGAAAAGCGATGCTAATACAACGGTAAAGCTGCGCTTTACTGCTAACGGCAGGCGCTTTCAGTGTGAAAGTAGCCTTATGCTCCACTGTTGGTGTCAGTGTGTAGAAAATTGGCTCAAATAAGGGACCGGCATAGGGTCCCAAGGGCTGGAAAAAGGCAAGCAAAGAGTCAGATTTGGCCCATGGAAACCACTGTTCTAGACTACAGCTCATGTAAGGATCCTCTACACGCCCTCTACCCACCCAGCATACCTTATAATTTCCGAATGCTGAGTGTATGACAGCATTACTGGCAATTCTTTTTTATGTGTAGTTATAGGCATAGAACAAAAAAGAAAAAGTTAATCTCACACTTTTTATGAACGCTTTAATGTTAATAATTTAATTTTATAGCATATTATTATAGAATATGCTCTAATGAGACATGCTATTCTGATGTTAATTATGGTAAAACATAAAAGTGGCATCTGTAACAAATTTGTAATGGCTATAATGCATATCTAATTTTATTCTTTCACATACTTGAAGTTGTCTGGTATATTATCATTAGTTATGAGATATTTTTAGCTTCAAATAAGTGAGTCCAAGGACGTATGAACTAGGCACTTGGTACTGATCGCAGCAGGGTCAAGTTCAATCCCCAAAATATGACCTGTACAGGCCCCATTCACACCTGAGCGTAGTGTTTACGGGTAGAAAGTCACAAAATTTTGCCGCAATTATGTACAGGTCAAAAGATCACCAATGTAGAAAGCAGAAAAACGCCCAAATCTGCCTAGAAAAAAAGTTCCAGAACTTGTTTGAGCTTCGGGCGTTTTGGAGCTTCTGGCTTCAGGCGTTTTGGAGTGGAGATGTGAACCATCTCCATAGAGAAGAATTGATTTTTTCCCCTCCAGATTTTGTAGCTTCAGGCTTCAAGCTACAAAACGCTCAGGTGTGAATGGGGCCTTAGAACACCATGAAATACAGTTTAGGAGTGCTACTATTTTGTGACACCATCAGATTGCAGCAGAGGAGGTCCCACGACCCAGAATCTCTAGTATAATCTAATACAGATTGTAAGCTCTAACGAGCAGGGCCCTCTGATTCCTCCTGTATTGAATTGTATTGTACTTGTACTGTCTGCCCTAATGTTGTAAAGCGCTGCGTAAACTGTCGGCGCTATATAAATCCTGTATAATAATAATAATAATAATACACTGTGGAGAATTTTTTTTTATTGTCAGTTGATATTGCCTTGCCGTCATTGCATCTGCTTCCCATATGCCCTGTAAGGATGAGCTCAGGAGTGTTCGCAAGCAGCACGTGCAGAGCTCGCCAGGAAGTTGGCACTGCACAGCACTAATCACAGGCAGTGTGACATTTCACAATCTCTGTAGTCGCGCATCGGGACAATGTCTCACTGCCTGTGATTAGAGCTGTGCAGTGCCGACTTCCTGGCGGCCTATGCATGTGCTGGTTGCTTTTTTAGCAAAACTATACTCCCACAAAAGCTTATGGCTCAAAAACCCTAATAAACACAGAATAGCTGCGTTTTTCAGCTTTTATCAGAATTAGAGTATTTTTTTACAGCTGAAAAACACCCCTACCAAAAACTGCTGATAAAAGACACATAGGATAACATGCTGGGGAGTTTATTGACTGCAGAAAAAGAAATCTGAAGCCAAAAACAGCTGCTGTAAAAACGTCCAGTGTGCATGAGGCCTAAAGGGTTAGTTCACCTTTACCAAAAAGCTACCTTTGCAGATAAGGGGAGTCTGTAGATAAAAACAAGCTGTGCTGCTTTGGCCAAAGTTGAATACTGCCCTTGCTATAGGTGTAGGCCATTTACACACCTCATGAAGCCTGACTGGAAAACTCCCAGGATGTTGCTAAGAGAGGCACAGCTATTACTGTTCACCTTCACCATCTTAAGAGCGAGCTTTTTCTCTGATTCCACCTCCTCACATGCAGTTTTTCTCCTCTGACGCGGGGGGGGGGGGATTGTGGCCAGTGTTGTGATGGTGAAAAGCAACAGCTGAGATTGTCTTAGCAACATCCTTGACAATGTCCTGGGTGTTTTCCAGTCAAGCCTCATAAGGTACATAAATGACCTAACCTATATGGTCAAAGCTGCACAGCTTGTTTTTATCTACACACATCCCTTATCTGCATAGGCAGTTTTTTTTTGGGAAAGGTGAACTGACCCTTTAACCCCTTCTGGACTGCCCCACACAGATATACTGCGGCAGGGCAGCCCTCCTGCGTGAAATCACATACCTGTACGTGATTTTGTGCACTGGGTCTGGAGCACGCTGCTGGCGACCCGCTCTGGACACAGCGGGAGCCAAGTAACGGGTCTGACGGACCCGATGTTAGCTGGCACCTCAGGAGAGACAGAATGGTGGTCTGCCTATGTAAACAAGTCAGACTGCTGTTCTGTGAAAGGGGAAGATGGAGATCTTGTGTTTCTGCTAAGCAGGAACACAGATGTCTGTGTTCCCCCAGTCTAAGCATCCCCCGCACAGCTAGAAAGCACTCCCTAGGAGCACATTTAACCCTTTGATTGCCCTTATTGTTAACCCCTTTGTCTGACAGTTTTATTAGTACAGTGACAGTGCTTTTTTTTAGCACTGATCACTGTATTGGTGTTACTGGTTCCCAAAAAGTGTCACTAATGCTGTGTACACACAGGCGGACTTTTTGGCATCAAAGGTCTGACGGTCTTTCTGACAGACTTCGGACGGACTTTCGAACGAACGGACTTGCCTACACCAAAGTCCGACGGATTCGTACGTGATGACGTACAACCGGACTAAAATAGGGAAGTTCATAGCCAGTAGCCAATAGCTGCCCTAGCGTCCGTTTTCGTCTGTCGGACTAGCATACAGACGAACGGATTTTTCGACCGCGCTCGAGTCCGTCAAAAAGATTTGAAACATGTTTTAAATCTAAAGTCCGTCTGATTTTCGACCGAAAAAGTCTGCTGCAGGTCCGATAAAGCCCACACACGGTCGGATTGTCTGACCAGTCTGGTCGAAAAGTCCGCACGTGTGTACAAGGCATTAGTGTCAGATTTGTCCGCCGCAATGTCGTAGTCCCACTGAAAATCGCTGATCGCCGCCATTACTAGTAAAAACTATTTTAAAAAAAAGAACAATTCCATAAATATATCCTATAGTTTGTAGACGATATGAATTTTGTGCAAACCAATCAATATATACTTATTGGGATTTTTTTTTTTTTACCAAAAACATGTAGCAGAATACATATTGGCCTAAATTGATGAATAAATTTGATTTTTTACATTTTATTATTGGGTATACTTTATAGCATGAAGTACATTTTTTTTCAAAATTGACGGTCTTTTTTAAGTTTATAGTGCAAAAAATAAACACTGCAGAGGTGATCAAATACCACCAAAAGAAAGCTCTATTTGTGGGGATAAAAAAGACATCAATTTTTTTTGTGTACAGCGGTGCACGACCGCGCGATTGTCAGTTAAAGTAATGCAGTGCCGTATCGGAAAAAATGGCCTGGTCGAGAAGTGGGGTAAACCGGAGCTGATGAGGTTGAAGTAACAATGAGCGCCTCAGGTGAATGGAAGTGCTCCATATTGCACAGTGAGAGCAGATCCTGAACCTTCTAGCTACTATGTTGAAAAGCAGAAGTACTTTGCAAATGTAACTATCGTCAATAGGCCTATACCGTGGGAGGGTCTGCTGTTGGAAATCATTATGCTAGGATGGGAAGATATCCCTCTGTCCATTTCTAAGATATCTTCCCTTCTATGGCCAACCCCTATTTAATGGGATATCCTCTGACAGGGGTCCGTTTTATTTATGGGTTTATTTTTATTTGTGGATCCATTGCTAAACCTCAGATAACCTTGTGATGTAAGCACCTTTCCACACAAACATAAGAGAGGACAATGCTGACAAATTTCCTATGTCCTCATAACTGCCTGATACCAAGCAGGAATGATGAATTACACTAATAGCAGGATTCCAACACACATCTTCCTGATGGAGCTTAGAAAAAAAACCTGCGCTACAATGTTTTGTCACGCCTGTTACTGAGTACATGAAAAGGTGGACACGGATAAGCCTGTTTATCTTGTAATATGGGACAAGAAACTACAGACTGGCATTCAATATTTATAACTTTAATAAAGGAAATATAATAGAAATGTATGCTTCGGCCAGGCTTTGCATTCTGCTCAAAGTGGAGCTTCACCCAAAAGTGGAACTTCTGCTTATCTAATTCCCCCCCCCCACCTACGGCACCACATTTGGCACCTTTCGGGGTACCTGTTTTTTTTACAGGTACCCTGTCCCCACTTCTGGGAGACCGGGCCGCGACAAATTACGTCAGCAGCTCAGACCTTCTTCTCCCTCCCCTTCTGCTGGGCCAGCGAGAGAGCACAGCGAGCTTCGCGCATGCGCAGTAGGGACCCAGCCGTGAAGCCAAAAGGCTACACTGCCAGGTTCCCTTACCCGCAATTGCGGCGGCAGCACCTGACCAGCCGATGTAAACATTGGCTGCGGTGCCAACATCGCTGGACTCCAGTAAAGGTAAGTGTCCTAAAGTTAAAAGTCAGCAGCTACAGTATGTGTAGCTGCTGACTTTCAATTTTTAAAGGGGCGGGCGGAACTCCGCTTAAACCTGAACTCAAAAAGTGAAGATGTGCTATGTTATAGAGAACATACAGAGAACTGACAAAGCAGTATTAATCTCAAAACAATCCTTATGCCGCGTACACACGAGCGGACTTTACGGCAGACTTTGCCCGGCGAACGGGATTTCGTCGGACAATTCGATGTGTGTGGGCTCCAGCGGACTTTGTTTTCTCAAAAGTTGGACGGACTTAGATTTGAAACATGTTTTAAATCAATCCGTCGAAATCGAGTCCGGTCGAAAAGTCCGCTCGTCTGTATGCTAGTTCGACGGACAAAAAGCCGCATTAGGGCAGCTATTGGCTACTGGCTTTGAACTTCCTTATTTTAGTGCAGTCATACGTCATCACGTACGAATTCAACGGACTTTGGTGGATTGTGTGTAGGCAAGTCTGTTCATTCAGAAAGTCTGTCGAAAAGTCCGCCGGGCAAAGTCTGCCGTAAAGTCCGCTCGTGTGTACGCGGCATAGGATGTAGTGACTGCATTCGTTTTCTGTTTTCTAGGGTTTTTTCTCCCCCTTATTTTCACCTGGTGATCTAGCCAGTAACACACTTCCTGTCTTAGGCAAGGCATACACAGAGTGACAGCAGGGTGAAAAAACTGACACAAGTGATGTCAATGCAGGAATCTCCCCCTCTGTGCTATTGTATTCTGACACCCCCACCAGAATACATAGATCAGTGCTGCAGTCACTGGCTGAAAGTGATGATTGAACACTGGTCTTCCAGCATGACCACTCAACAGAAGCCAATCTAATGACCATCTTCTTGAACAGACAGGTGTACACACGTACTGCAATACAGCTGGTTCCTTCGATACGTGTACACCCAGCTTTAGGGTGTCTCTACACTGGATGAGGGAGCAATAGAAACACCTTTGGGCAGCAGCACTGTCAATCTGGGTAGAGGGTACCACTACCCTCTATCACTACGAGATTCAGATGGACTTGACTAAAGCTGCCCATACACTGACTGCAATTTGGATAGTACTTCAGGGACTGGCCAAATTTCAATCAGTGTGTGGGCCGCCGCCATTAGAGAGAAGGTGCTTGATTGAAGAGACATGTTGGAAAATCTTTCTCAGTCATCAGAAGCTGTAGCCAGCGATCATTGTATTCTGACAGAGGCGGGTGTAGCTGTCAGATATAATGTCCAGGCAGAGGGTGTCTCCTCCTTCTACCTCGTTTTAGTTTTCCGAGTGGCATATTTTTTCTACAGTCAATAAACTCCCCATCATGCTATCCTATGTGTCCGTGCACACTTAGGCTGTTATCAGCAGTTTTGGGCAGTGGTGTTTTTGAGCAGTAAAAAAACCCTAAACTAGTGGGTTCTGAGAGACGTTTTTCAGCTGTAAAAACGTTCTAACGCTGATAAATGTCGATAAACGCTCAAAAACGTCGCTCACCAGCACTTTTTAACGTCTTTGATCCATTGGAAAAAAAAAGTTTTTTCTTAAAAAAAAAAAAGGCTAAAATGCTAACGTGGAAAAACGCTAATAAACCCTATTGCAAAAACGTTGAAAAACTCACTGCAAAGCTACTGATGTTTTTATAATGTTATTTTAACATCCAGTGTGCATGAGGCCTCAAAGTAGTAAGTAAAAGCAAAACCTTTTTTTCTCATTTTGGATAGAGTAAGGGAGGGTTATAACCCCTGTCAGATCTTTTTGTTTTTTGTCATCTGTGTCCCTTTGGGGAGATTTTTTTTCACTTCCAGTCCCACAGCCAAAACAGGAAATTCAGAGAATGTCTCCATAACGTTAGGGAATTCCAGGGTGGCACCAGAACTAGTGTCCCCATTGGATGATTTCCCCTCTATTAGTATTTTGATGTCAACCAGAAATTTTGGATTTTCATTTACTTACACTTTCAGTGATAATGGTAATTGGTAAACAAGACAAATAGAGTGGGTGAATCTCCCTAACGATGACACAGACAGCAATAAAAAACCTGACGGGTCTTCTAATCCCTCTGCACTCTGTCCAAAACGAAAACAAAAAAAAAAAAGTTTTGCTCTTAGTTACACTTTAAAGGTACTTTCAGTTTCCCTTTTTATTATAATCACTCAATTGAACGAAGTTTGTAACATTTAAATAGTTGGTTTTTGTTCGGTTTTTTTTGTACTTCATCATCATCATCAGTTCGACCCCTTTCACACTGGGGCTGCCCACACGTTCATGGTAAAGCGCCGCTCGTTTAAGCAGCGCTTTTACCGCTGTTTAAGCGGCGCTTTTCGGCCGCTAGCAGGACGCCTTTAACCCCAAAAATGGGTTAAAAATGCCCTAGTTGCAGCGCTTCCGAATTGCTTTCCAGGCTGTTCGGAAGCACTGCCCATTCATTGCAATGGGCAGGGGCGTTTTGGGAGCTCTGTATACATCGCTCCCAAACCGCCCCAAAGATCCTGCTTGCAGGACTTTTTCACTGCCCGGGTGTGAAAGCACCCATTGCAATGAATGGGAGGCAGTTTTCAGGCGCTTTACATGCGCTATTTCTAGTGCTAAAACGCCTGAAAACTGCCTCAGTATGAAAGGGGTCTTCTTTTGTTTTCTTCCTGGGGTCTTTCCTCTGGTTTCCCCATCACTGCCTGCTTGATGTGTACATTTTCATTGATGGAGGCGATACTTCCAGCGCCCCGATTCCTCTCTCATAGGCTCCAGAGGTATGGGGGCAGCGAGGAGACCAGTATCCAAGAAGATCACCAGCAGGGAAAGTTGTTTGGTCCCCGAAGCAGGAAGTTAGCTTGGCTCATACAGTAGAATACACTTTGGTCCATTGTACTGCAGGGTGGCTTAGAAATTATTATTCAGTTTGGAATCGACACATATGTGAAATGTACTTTGTACATTTTATTTATTTTCTTTTTTTTTCTGGCATTGGACTTTAATCATAGGAAGTAAGCAAACTTGTTAAAGTAGACCTGTCATTCATTTGAGCAATTCAACCGGAGCATACAAGCAACGTGTAAACAGAGAAATAACAACCTGTCGCAAGTTTGCACAACATTGTTCCATCAAACTTTTGAAGTAGAAGTTAAACAAACAGGTTACTGTATTTTGTGCCCCTTGTAATACTTGTTGTCCTGCTGCAACCTGCACTAGAAGAAAAATGACCTAGTCCTGGTTACCAAGGACATCGCCTTTTATACATCCTCCCTAAAGCTCCTAACCACTTGCCTACTGGGCCCTTTCACCCCCTTCCTGCCTAGGCCAATTTTCAGCTTTCAGCACAGTCGCACTTTGAATTGCGCGGTCATGCAACACTGCACCCAAATTCATTTTTATCATATTTTTCACACAATTATAGCTTTCTTTTGGTGACATTTAATCGCCACTGGGTTTTCGTTATTTTTTGCTAAACAAACAAAAAAAGTCCAAAAATTTTGAAGAAAAAAAACAAAACATTTTCATAGTTTGTTAAAAATTTTTGCAAACAGGTCATTTTTCTCCTCCGCTTGCCTACAAGCAAGATGGGAACTCCCGATCATAAGGAATGTAAGGTGAGTTTTTAATTTCAACAGTAACTAAATCTGTGCTATTTACAACACAAGCCAATGCAAAAACAATATCATCTGATAGTAACAGATATATTTAAAAAAAAATAAAAATCTATGATCTCCACTTTAATATCATTTAACATTAACAATAAAAGATAATGGGAACAAACACTGCTTGGCTCTTGCATAGTCTTATTTAGAATGTGCACAAAAACTCAGATATCCTGTTTATTATGTAAACACCCCTATCTTGTCATTAACTTCTAACATTTCCTCTCTATTGAATTGCACTGTAAAACAATGCAGCATATTGTTTGGTAATTGTTGTACAGTGAACCCGTTCACCTATGATATATCAACTAGACGTGTACTGTAGGGTCAACAACACTGTGGGGCTGATTTACTAAAATTGGAAAATGCACATGTCCGTAATGAACATTCTTGGAGAGATGCAAAAATAACAGATTTTACAAACTGTTTGTAAATTTACTGACAGTTGGCAACCCTGCGTATCTCACTGTTGTGATTGTGCACTTTTCCAAGTGCAGTTGCTCCAGAGCTTAGTAAATGAGCAGAAGCTCTGCAAACGTCTATCATCCAATCATGTGCAAGCAAAAATGCAGTTTTTTTTCATTTTCCTTGCAGGTGATTGGGTATTCTTTAAAAAGTGAAGCTTTACCTCATTTACTAAGCTCTGGAGCAACTGCACTTGTAAAATGCACAGTCTATTTGCCTTTAGTAAATCAACACTAATGCCTCCAACATGGACACAGACAGCAATACACACCTGCCAGGAGTTCTAAAATTTCTCTACTTTTTCTTACTGGACATACAATTTAATTCATTAGAAACAGACCAATGAAATATTTCTTTTTGCCATAAGTTAGAAGCACAAAAAAATTAGTAGATCAAGAGATAAAGGCAGTTGAGGTTTTATGTTAATCACAAGTCTTGTAAAGTTCAGCTTTGTTCCCCATCCTTGCTTCCCAAACTTCCCTTAGGGCCCATTCACACCCAGCAGCATTGAGCTGTGTTGCGGAATGTAGTCCCACTGCAAGAAAAAAGGCATGTTCGTCCTATTGCTTCAGTTCATAACAACCAAAACAGACAAGTTGAATTTTTGCACAGCAAATTCCTAGACATTAACTCATTACAATATGTTGCAGCACACAACAGTAACATTAAACAAAATAAAAAATAAAGCACTGCAATGCAGGTTAGGGCTGCTTTCACACTGGGACGGCGGGTCCGTTAACAGTAAAGCGCAGCTAAAACTAGTTTCCCCATTTCCAGTTCGCACAGCAGGAGATTGTGACTGGCTCTTTATGGAGCCGGCTCACATATCTCTGCAGCGACTCCGGTGCGATTTGAACAGGAGCCCTGTGTGTCTTTTGGTCTGTTTCAGGTCTAAATTCAACCAAAAATTTGGCCTGAAATCGCAACTGAAACGGTGAACAAGGATGCACTGGACTCCTGCTGTGAGCCGATGCATGCTCATATGTGAACCCAGCCTCACACAGGCCATCTGATCAGGTCTAGTTGTGAATATGGGGGATCGGATGAAAACGGATCTGTCTGTTTGTATTCATTTGATCCGCCAGACGAATGCAAAATAGGGTTTCCATCCGTCTGGATTTAGAGGAGCGGATTGGATCGGATGTCAGCGAACATGTCACGCTGACATCCGTCGCTCCACAAAGCTACATGGAGCGTCCAGCTACATGGTGCGCCTGAAAAACTGACAGGAGGAGCTGAATGGTCTGCATGTGTGAAAGAGCCCTAAGCAAGCTATCGCTTGTGAAACGCGTCAACTGCTTTTCCTGTGTTTGTCTGACAAACTTGTGACAATAAAGGTATCAGCAGGCAAATTTTGGAGTCTTAGAGTGCGACCATTTCTTTGTCTTATTCGTGTTGGACGGTGGCGAGCCGAGGTCTGCACCTGAAATTGCCTGGAGCGGTGTGTCTTTCTTTGGTTTCTGATCTGATCTGGTCCACCTGTTCGTTTTTTTAGGCAGACCTGGTCAGACCCTCCAGTCTCTTCTATGGAGCAGCGGACTTCAGAGGATCCTGTCCGCCAAAAACAGACGGATTGGGGGACCTATTTCCTATCCATCTGGAGGATCGGATGTCATCAGATGAAAAGGGACAGGCGGTCCGTTTTTATCTGATTGCCCCATAGACGAGAGCGGGCTGTGTCTGTGTCTGCTCTATATAGCAGAGCGGACACAGATCTGTCATCCGCCTGAGCAAACGGATCCCGCTTTACAGAAGCGTGAAAGGGGCCTAAGGCTAAAATAGCGTTAAGAGGTAAACGAAAAATCCTGGACAGCCGCACTCAAAAGAAATCTTCGATCTTTATTTAAATATGATCATAAAAATACATGCCACAGCATCACAAAGCAGGAAACTGACGCGTTTCACACTGTAGTCAGTGCTTAATCATAGCTGCTTAATAATAGAGTTGCTTGTACAGGCTGAAAGAAAAAAAATGCTAAACTCCTGTATAAGCAGCATTTTTCATGTCCGGTGTGCATGAGGCCTTAGAGTGCTCTAAAGAACGATCGGTCAGCTTGTGTCTATCAGTAATTAAATCCAAAGAGAAAGGACTGCCAGACACTGGCCTCTATCCTTGCATTTTTAACAAAACCACAAACCACGCTAGACATGGAACCCCTGCCATTCTGAGTAGAGGTTTTCCAAGGCGCTATAGCTTTCAGCCACTGCAAGCAAATAGAAATACTCTGTAAAATGCAATATTGATTTGGTGTAATTTTCTTGAGTAAGGCTTTTAAGAGAGCCATTCAAAACCATGCACAAGCATTGTTAAATGCTGATGTTTAGAGCCATGTGTGTGCTGACTGAGTAGTACATCAAGATTTTCAGCGCCTTGAGCAAAATATAAATTGACAGCACTTTATGGTTACCTCGGCTGAGGCTGCAGCTTCTTTCTTTTTTTCTAAGCTGGAGCAGATTTACTCTGTAAGAAAAGAAAGATGTTTTTTTCCTAACTGAATAAATATACCAACTATTGTATCATTATAGCTATCAGAAATGAACATACACGGTTTAAAGGGCGTATGATTTTTTTGCCTATAAGACAGAGTGATCTATAAGCAGCCTGAAAGAAAATTGCAGATGTTTAAAATGACAGGCCATAAATTATTGTCAAAGTGCCCCGTGCCCTGACCTGTGAAGTGTTTCACTAAAGGTAAGCAAAGAAACATTATTCCTAAAGCAAGGTATACTTTTTTTTTTTAGTTGAGATTACATTACATGGGCAATTAAGATGCTAGGCAATGGACGATTAGGAACACAGATACTTGAGAACATATGAGGCATGATACCAGAGCTGTGGTGCTCACACCCAACATACACAAGTGTCACCTGAAGTCATGCAATGGACACTCGAGCTACTATAAGATCAAATCTGTGACTACTATTATTATACAGGATTTATTTTATATAGCGCCATCAGTGTGCGCAGCGCTTTACAAAAACGGTGGCAGACAGTACAGTTACAATACAAGAGGAATCTGCTGGTTATGATCTATTTTGATCACGCATTTATGGTTTTAGTAGGGCACACAAGATAACTGTTCCATTTCATATACACGTATACATTTTAGCAATACTAGAAAATACTTCAGAACAGTATTATGACAAAAGAGTCAGGCTCCAGAATTCTGTGACTTGGGAGCACACAAACAGAAACCTGATGTGCCAGTATTAGAACCCAGGTGTTATTTTTGGCAGGAAAATCAAAAAACGGTGAAGTAGAATTTTGCATTAAAATGACGCTAAGCTCTGGTCCAAAAAATCAAATTAAAAAAATGCAAAGTGTAAAGTGGATCTTCACTGTGTCTGAACACCACAAACCAAAAACACAATTGAATCCATTTTTAATTTTTAAAGCAAAGTCCCCCATCCATCCATGTCTCTGTGCTTTATTTTGTTGAGAAATCACTATGAACACCCCCCCCACCCCCCCGCCATTTCTTTTTTTTAATTATTTTTTTATTCTTTTCATTGGAATTTCAATAACACCATCAACTTTTCTAGCCGTCACCATCTTGAGTAAGGGCAAATGACTCATGTAGAATTTACTTCCTAGAAGCCACCTGCCCTTAGATTACCCAGTTCGTGACCGCCCGTCGTACAGATACTGCGGCGAAGCGGCTCTATTGCACAAAATCACGTACCTGTATGCAATTTTGTCAATAGCCAATAGGGGTCACGCGCCTCTGGAGGCAAGATCGCGTGCTGATTGGCCACAGCGGGAAAGCCAATCAGCGGGCCCGGCGGACCTGATGTCCGCCGACCACCTGCGTTCGCTTCCCACAGAGACAGAACGGAGGTTTGCCGATGTAAACAAGCACAGTGTCCATTCAGTGAGCCCTTCCCCCCCACAGTAAGAAAGCACAATTAGGGAATACACTTAACCCTTTGATCACCCCTGATGTTAACCCCTTCCCTGCCAGTGTCATTTATACAGTGTCAGTGCATATTTTTAGCACTGATCACTGTAATAATGTCACTGGTTCCCAAAAAAGTGTCAGCTAGGTGTCCGATCTGTCCGCTGCAATGTCGCAGTCCCACTACAAATCACTGATCACCGTCATTACAAGTAAAAAATGAATAAATAAATAAAAATGCCATAAATATATCCCCTGTTTTGTAGATGCTATATGACCCCTTTCACACTGAGCCCCCCCTGATGTCAACGGTAAAGCGCCGCTATTTTTAGTGCCGCTTTACCGGCGTTTTAGCAGCGCTACTCCGCCGCTAGCGGGGGTTTTTAACCCCCCGCTATTGGCCGAAAAGTGGTTAAATCCGCTCGCAAAACGCCACTGCAGCAGCGCTTTGCCGGCGGTATAGCAGCGCTGCCCCATTGTTTTCAATGGGGAGGAGCGGGGGAGGAGCAGTGTATTCACCACTCCTCCACCGCTGCAAAGAAGCTGCTGGCAGGACGTGGTTTCACACTGGGTTTGCAGCTGAGGCTTTTTTCAGGCGCTTTACAGGTGCTATTTTTAGCGCTGTAGCGCCTGAAAAACGCCTCAGTGTGAAAACCAATCAATATACGCTTATTGGAATTTTTTTTACCAAAAATATGTAGCATTACATATTGGCCAAAATTGATGAGGAAATTTTATTTTTACATTTTTTTCTCATTGGATATGTTTTATAGCAGAAAGTAAAAAATATTGTTTTTTCTTTTCAAAATTGTCGTTCTTTTTTTGTTTATAGAGCAAAAAACAAACAAACCCAGAGGTAATTAAATACCACCAAAAGAAAGCTCTATTTGTGGGAAAAAAAAGAACATCAATTTTATAGTGGACCTTCATTCTCTCAATCAACATTGACTATTTTTACTCCTTATGCTGCTAGTAAATAGATAGGAAAGTATATCATATTTATTTGTTTTATACCTTTTTTTTTTTTACATTTCTTCAGTTACTTCCTTGTTTCCATGCCTAAATGATGTCATACATCCCAGGAGTCTTCAGGAGGGAAGCATTGGTCTGCTCAGCTAAGCATACCCTCCTGCCTGCATGCCTAAGCCAAGGGCACACGGATTCCAGGAAGTAAATGCAACATGAATCATCTGCCCCCACTTAAGATTGCCACGGCCAGAAATGCTAGGAGGATGTTTTTCAAAGTGATTTCCCAACAAAATAAAGCATGGAAAGATGGATGAATGGGCAAGTTTGCTTTGAATATTAAAAACAAATTCAAGAGTGTTTTTTTATTTCTGGTGCTCAGATGCAGCGTAGCTCCGCTTTAAGCATGCATGCAGGAGAGTGTGCTTAGCTGAGAAAACCCCTCATCCTCTTCTCCCCTCCTGAAGACTCCTGTGATGTATGACATCACTTGCCCAGGCAAGAAACCAAAAAGTACCTGAAGAATTGTGAAGAAAAAAAAAGTTTAAAACAAGTACAAATGATATCATTTCCTATCTATTTACTAATGCTGTTGATTGGAAGAGTAAAGATCCATTATAAAGTGGAGCTCCACCCAAATGTTTTAATGAATTAACACTCAAGTGCTAAACGCACCTAGCGTTTAGGAACGTTTAGACAAGTTTAGAGTTTTGGCGCGTCGAGCATTTTTTTCTGTCAAAACTCTGCTGCTTCTGGACGCACTGTCCAGGGGTTTTTTTCTGCCTCTAAACCCCTATGTTTGCATGGACACATACAGTAGGCTAACATGCAGGGGCATTTAGAGGCAGGGAAAAAAAAACTCCAAACGCCCCTAGGAGCAGCAGAAAAAAATGTCTAGCGTGCATTATTAAGCCTTATACTGGCTTTTTTTTTTTACATAGTTTACATGTTTTAGTGCTTTCTGGCAATATGTATCTTGGCAATGCTGCAGGCTGCAGCATAAACATAAGTTCGGAGTTTGAAACCACAGTCCAATACCACAAAATGAGACTTGGTCTGTGACTCCATATACTGACAGCCACTACCATACCTCTTCCTCTCTCAGCATCAGTCCTGCTACATACATACATTAAATAGTGGTCAGCTGTAAAGTTGAGGTATGACTGTCAAAAGATCTGCAAGAAGATAAAAAAAGTTCCATCTACAACTCTGCAAGTTCAGTTTGGCTGGTTAATGTGCCTGTAAAGGCAGAAGGTTTACTATCTTAACTCATTCTATGCATTAAGATAAAAAACCTTCTGCGTGCAGCAGCCCTTCTAATACTTACCTGAGGTCCCTCTAGATCCAGCGATGTTGCACAACAGACTTGTTTGTCCAGGACTCTCCCTCCTCACTGGCTGAGACAGCAGCGTGGCGCCGTTGGCTCATACTGCTATCAATAAAAGTCAGTGAGCCAATGAGGAGAGAGAGGAGGCAGGGCCGGGTCGCAGTTCCGTGTCTGAATAGAAACAAGGAGCAGTGACTCGGCTCGGGTGCTCCCACAGCAAGCTGATTGCTGTGGGGGCACTCAACAGGAGGGAGGGGCCAGGAGCACCGAAGAGGGACCCGAGAAGAGGAGGATCTGGGCTGCTCTGTGCAAATCCACTGCAAAGGGCAGGTAAGTATAACATGTTTGTTATTTTTAACGAAAAAAAAAAATTAGACTTTGGTATCACTTTAACACTTATACTTATGCAGAAGAGAGGCAAATGCAATAGTGATTGGCCAGGGCAATCCAAACTGTCCATTCAATTCTTCTCCAAAGAAGGCAATAGCCAAGGGGTATCTAAGAGGTCAGAGGTTGCGTACTTCACAATCTGACCATAACTAGTCAGATACCACTGATCTTTTTCATTAATAGTCTCCATTTGCACCTTAAAGTGGAACTTCACTCTCCCAAACAACACTAATTATTGTTATCCCCCTGCTGCTAGCTATAGTAAATAGATAGGAAAGTATATCATACTTACTTGTTTTTATATTTACTTTAGGGGGTTTCTAAGGAAAAAAAATATGCAAATTTTAACGTGTGCAAAAAAATTTAAGAATGTCCTCAGTAGACACGTGGTTTAAGCTGAACTAAACTCTCTCAATAAACATTAAAGCGGAGTTCCACCCAAAAGTGGAACTTCCGCTTTAAGCACTTCTCGCCCCCTGACATGCAACCTTTGGCATGTCATTTTTTTAAAGGGGGGGGGGGGGAGTGTGTACCTTCTTTTTAGAGGGACTTCCTGTCCCACTTCCTTCTTCCTCTTTTTGGCCACCTAGGCGACTCCTCCTCTCACCCTAGGCAGCCCCTTCCTGCCAGCAATCTTCTGGGACCTGTGTTGTGTCTCAGAAGATTGGCTGGCCAATAGCAAAGCACAGAATGACTCGCGCATGCGCAGTGAGTGCCCGGCCGTGAAGCCGTAAGCTGTCACTGCCTGGGTGCTCACAGTTGCTATGACGGCGCCAAGGAGAGGAGGGGGAGAGGAGCAAGCCTCCAGGCAGCCGCATCGCTGGACCATGGGACAGGTGAGTGTCTGTTTATTAAAAGTCAGCAGCTATGCTTTTTGTAGCTGCCGACTTTTAATCAACTAAAAAACGGGTGGAACTCCGCTTTAACTACTTTAAATCCTTATGCTGCTAGCCTTGGTAAACAAATAGGAAAGTATATTGTATGTTCTTGTTTTAAACTTTTTTTTTACATTACTTCAGTTACTTCTTGTTTTTTTACCTAGGCAAATTAAGTCATAAATCCCAGGAGTCTTCAGGGGAGGAGAGGAGGTGTTTTCTCAGCTAAGCACACTACCCTGCGTGCATGCTTGAGCTAAGGGCAGATAGATTCCAGGAAGGAAATACTACATGAATCATTTGCCCTTACTCAAGATCGCCACAGCCAGAAATGCTAGGCGTGTTTTTCAAAGTACAAGCAAGGTTGAACAAAGACACCAGTCCATCCAGTTCAACCTGAGTGAGTGTGGGTCTACAACCCTGACTCTTGTCCCTAACCCTGAACATCGCACACTCACATCAATCCCTACCCTCAATCCAAGGTCCCCATTCATATACTAGGGCCAATTTTGGACAGAAGCCAATTAACCTACCAGCATGTCTTTGGAGTGTGGGAGGAAACCCACGCAGGCACAGGGAGAACATGCAAACTCCAGGCAGGTAGTGTCGTGGTTGGGATTCGAACCAGCGACCCTTTTTTACTGCTAGGCGAGAGTGCTAACCACTGCACCACTGTGCCGCCCTGCACCACTGTGTAAGTAAAGCATAGAGCCATGGATGGAAGGGGGGGGGGGTTGCTTTGAATATTAAATATGAATGAAATAGTGTTTTTGGGTTTGTGGTGGTGAGATACAGTGAAGATCCACTTTAAGTAGATTGCGACTGAGCTCAATGCATGTATTAGAGCCTGTGCAGCTGTAGCTATGCCCATCTGCAACACTGCGACTACTAAGGCTGACCCAATATTAGCCGAAAAAACATTCGAAAATCTGTCATTTGATCCAGTTAATGGACACAAAAAAGGGTAGGCCCTATCACAGGGATATGCAATTAGCGGACCTCCAGCTGTTGCAAAACTACAAGTCCCATCATGCCTCTGCCTCTGGGTGTCATGCTTGTGGCTGTCAAGAGTCTTGCTATGCCTCATGGGACTTGTAGTTCTGCAACAGCTTGAGGTCCGCTAATTGCATATCCCTGCCCTATCACATCAAGATGCTCCAACACAGTGTAAAGCAGGGGTTGGCAACCTCGGCCCTCCAGCTCTGGTAAAACTACAAGTCCCATGAGACATTGCAAGACCCTGACAATCACAGGTATGACTCCTAGAGGCAGAGGCATGATGGGATTTGTAGTTTCAAAACAGTTGGAGTGCCAAGGTTGGCTACCCCTGGTAAAGTATGTAAAAAAACAAGGCTTCTGAAGCCAGAAGAAGTCATCACTACCCCTTAGAGAGGCCCTACACTGCCTGAGTGTTGTACTGGGCCATCACATTAAGAAGTGAGAGTGTCCCTTCACAGCCACCTTATTTAAAAAGGGGTTTTTGTTACGTTCATATTCTTTCTGTAGTATGACGTAGACCAAAGCTGATTGTGAGAAAAACATGCCGCAAAACGGATATCAAAAAATAACACATAGAGAACATGACTAAACCATCTATCACAATAGCAGGTGTAAAGAAGTGTTTTCAGACTGCTCTAAAGAGGTCAGTCCAGTTTGCTTTCGTATGCACAGTACATTTGCTTTTCTTTCTATAAAGGCGTGACACAATCTTGTTATACAAGTTTTGTAGAACAGTTACATGTCTAAATAAGACTTCACTGAGGCACATACCATAATAAAGGCAGGCACATTATTTGAAGGGCAGTAAGTACTGCAGAGCATGATACAAGCTTTCCAGATGAGCAAGTGTTACTAAACCCAGGACCCAGCATTCACTATATCTGGTCTCCCACAGTACACAGAACATAGAAATGCAATTATTTTTGTAAATATAAACTGCTAATTACCTTTTTTCATCAGCAGTATATAGCAGTCTTGTGACTTCTACCAGTGTCTGGTTAAAGCTTTAAGGAGGAGTTTTCATTCTCCCCTGATTGTCCTATGAGGCTGCACGACACCTGACCCTCTGTCTGGACAGTGCTGATTGGCCCTGTGCTGATCACATGCACCCTCCCAAGAAAAAAAAAACACCAAACTGAGCATGTGCAGAGTGCCTCCAAAGGAGATGGATTGGGGACAGTGGAAAAAGATGAGGATCAGAGAAGACAAGATCAAACAGCCTTGTTACACAATGCAGAGGATTAACCCCTTAGGTTCCACATTGATTATAACAAGCATGCTTTACTGGCTATACAGACTGATTTTACTGTTGTGGGTTTAGTAGCACTTTAAAGTGGTTGTAAAGGCACAAGGTTTTTTGCCTTCATGCATTCTATGCATGAAGGTAAAAAACCTTCTGTGTGCAGCAACCCCCCCAGCCCCCCTAATACTTACCTGAGCCCCCTCTCAATCTAGCGATGTCCACAAGAGCCTTGCCTCTCCAGGGACTTGCACTCCTAATTGGCTTTTGGCAGCTCCCGCTGCTGTCAATCACAGCTAGTAAGCCAATCAAGAGACGGAGGGGCGGGCTGTGGCTCCATGTGTGAATGGACACTCAGAGCCACGGCTCAGGGGTGCGCCTGCTTGGGTGCCCCCATTGCGAGCTGCTTGCTGTGGGAGCACCCGGCAAGAAGGAGGAGCCAGGAGCGCCAGCGTGGGACCCGAGAAGAGGAGGATCCAGGCTGCTCTGTGCAAAACTATTACACAGGGCAGGTAAGTATACCATGTTTGTTATTTAAAAGAAAAAAAAAAAGGCTTTACAATCAATTTAACTCGATAGAGGTCAACTGGTATGTAACGATTACACCCACAAACATGAGCTCCTCACCCAGTTTGGCTACAAATGACAGGAATAGGCAACTGTCATCTCATATCTGTTAGAAACATACAGCAAGTCAGTGGTTCTCAACATGTAGTACAGTTCTCCCAGTGATATATCTTTCATGTTCAGGAGTACTCCCGATTGTCAAATAAAGCTAAGTATACAAGTTTCAAAGTTCACCAAATTATTATTATTATTATACAGGATTTCTATAGCGCCAACAGTTTGCGCAGTGCTTTACAATGTAGAGGGGGGACAGTACAATTACAATACGCTTCAATACAGAAGGGATAGGAGGGCCCTGCTCATAGAGCTTGCATTCTAAAGGAATGCAAATAACACATTTTATGCACAACATACTGGTTTAGTAAATTCTGATTATTATAAAAGAATAAGGGACTGCTTGGAATGTCTGATACGCCTTCATGGATAGATAAATAAACACACACCAGGGGTTACTTAGCAAAAATCTGTTGTGATAAAGGTTCATTGAGTATAATAAACACTGCCCTAAGTAATGTAAGCTGATCACAGACCAGACAGGGCAGACATAGAGTTGCGCTGATACATTTACATACCCTGGCAGAATTTATGATTTCTTGGCCATTTTTCAGAGAATATGAATGATAACACAAAAACGTTTCTTTCACTCACAGTTAGTGTTTGGCTGAAGCCATTTATTATCAACCAACTGCGTTTACTCTTTTTAAATTATAATGGCAACAGAAACTACCTGCTCTCACACTGGCTATGGGGATCGGCTATGTCAGTCTGTGAGCCCAAGTAATATAATCTGCACTATATAATCTGCATTATATGGCATGGCATTATGTCTATACATATAAGTACATTGCAGAGCTGTCACTCTAGTTCTGCCCCTCCCCATTGGACTGCCCATGATGGGTGGGGCTTTGGAGCCTCTCTGGGATGGGGTCTATGGATGCACATGTATATTTAAGTAGCTGAATGAGGCAGCACTGCCAGGCTCTGAGGAAGAAGGTATTCCTTCGAAACGCGTCAGCCAGCAGTGGTTCTCGTGTTCTCTCCTTTATCACCTGGAGACTGTTGATACCAGACCGATTAAGGCTTTTACATTGCAGTTTTCCTTCACATGTTTGTGAGTAGTTTTTAATTCATTCTTTTATTAAACTTATCAAAGGATAATGCACAAGGGTGGTGCGCTCTCTCTTTTTTTTTTTCTTGTTTGTCTGCTAGGATATCCCTATCCTGGAGGGCAGGAAGGCCTGAGACATTATCCATATCGAACTCTAGATCACCTAATCAACACACTTGTGCGCAAGGGTATTTGTTTGTATGCTACTACCCAAATGACCCCGATCAAAAGTTTACATACCCTGGTGATTTTGGCCTGATAACATGCACACAAGTTGACACAAAGGGGTTTGATCACAGGTGAGTTTTCACCATCCTCACCTGTGATCTGTTTGCTTGTAATTAGTGTGTGTGTGTATAAAAGATCAATGAGTTTCTGGACTCCTGACAGACCCTTGCATCTTTCATCCAGTGCTGCACTGACGTTTCTGTATTCTGAGTCATGGGGAAAGCAAAAGAATTGTCAAAGGATCTGCGGGAAAAGGTAGTTGAACTGTAAAAAACAGGAAAGGGATATAAGATATCCAAGGAATTGAGAATGCCAATCAGCAGTGTTCAAACTCTAATCAAGAAGTGGAAAATGAGGGGTTCTGTTGAAACCAAACCACGGTCAAGTAGACCAACTAAAGTTTCAGGCACAACTGCCAGGAAAATTGTTTGGGATGCAAAGAAAAACCCACAAATAACTTCAGGTGAAATACAGGACTCTCTGAAAACATGTGGTGTGGCTGTTTCAAGATGCACAATAAGGAGGCAGATGGGCTGCATGGTCGAGTCGCCAGAAGAAAGCCATTATTACGCAAATGCCACAAAGTATCCCGCTTACAGTACGCCAAACAGCACAGAGACAAGCCTCAAACCTTCTGGCACAAAGTCATTTGGAGTGATGAAACCAAAATTCAACAAGGCTTATGATGAAAGGTACACCATTCTTACTGTGAAACACAGAGGTGGGTCACTGATGTATTGGGGATGTGTGATCTACAAAGGCACAGGAAATTTGGTCAAAATTGATGGCAAGATGAATGCAGTATGTTATCAAAAAATACTGGAGGAACATTTGCATTCATCAGCCAGGAAGCTGCGGATGACAACATGACAATGATCCAAAACACAAGGCCAAGTTGACCTGTCATTGGTTACAGCAGAATAAAGTGAAGGTTCTGGAGTGGCCATCTCAGTCTCCTGACCTCCAGATCATTGAGCCACTCTGGGGAGATCTCAAACGTGCAGTTCATGCAAGACAGCCCAAGAATTTCCAGGAACTGGAGGCTTTTTGCCAAGAGGAATGAGCAGCTTTACCATCTGAGAAGATAAAGAACCTCATCCACAAATACCACAAAAGACTTCAAGCTGTCATTGATGTTAAAGGGGGCAATATACTGTATTAAGAACTGGGGTATGTAAACTTTTGATCAGGGTCATTTGGGTAGTTTCTGTTGCCATTATGATTTAAAAAGAGTAAACACAGTTGATTGATAATAAATGGCTTTAGCCAAACACTAACCATGAGTGAAATAAACGTTTTTGTTTTATCATTCATATTCTCTGAAAAATGGCCAAGAAATCATAAATTCTTCCAAACTTATGAGCACAACTGTACATGAAGGACCTATCCAACCACCCACAGGACAAGTTGTCCGTGTCCAAGTGACCATACAGGTTCCTTTCAATGACCTGGGGAGGGACAAGAGCTGGGAGCAAGATGCTGACTATACTTTATAAGATTGGGATGGGAGGATAATTGCTTGGTGTCCTCAGAAGCAGTTTACTAGATCAAGAAGCCCTGCAAACAAAAGATTTTCCCGAATAGATTGGATGACATTCATTAAGTCCCGGTTCACACTGGTGCGATGTGGGAAACCCTGCGATTCAGTGCGGGTTCCTGCATCGCACATGAATTACACACTGGTTCACAATTGGGCTGCAACTAACTATTATTCTCATAATCGATTAGCTGGCTGATTATTGATTTGATCAACAAACTTGTGTGCAAGAGTATTGATTAATCGATTGGACAGATAATAACCTAAAAAAAAGTGTGGTATCTAATTTTGTTAATATGTAAAGTTTAAAAAAGGCAATTTATTCTTAAATATCTCTATGCGGTGCTAAATATAAATAACCAACTATATGCTGGCCATACAAACAATGTCTTCCTTCAAAAAAAGTCATTTTAAGAAAGTTTGTTCGATTTTCTAATCGTTAGTGGGGTCAAATTGATGTTCTTTTCGACCACAGTGATGGGAAAATTCGAAGGAGCAGAATAGAAAATGTTGTCAAAGAAGTTGAAGGAGCAGAAAAGAAAACTTTGTCAAAGAAATTTTCAGACAGTGTACATAGTTTTTGTTCAGAAATTAAATTTATTTTAAAACTGAATGTTAAAAGCAAGAGAAATTCTCAAACGACATTCATTCAGTGAATGTACAAAGATTTTTCGTATGAATATTCTCGTCTGAACATCGGCACGTGTATGGCCAGCACAAGGCTCGGTTCACACCTATGCAGTTCATTTTTTATCCATTTCTACAGTGCTTTCTGCTGTGCGTTTTGCATTTTTGCACACGCAATTTTGCTGTGATTTGCGTTTTGCATTTGTTATGCTTTTTTTTGGCCAATTTGTTGTTGGGCAGATTAAAAAAAACGCAAATTGCTGCAAAAATGCAGTACATGCTTTTTTGCAACATCTCCACTGAAGTCTATTGAACCAAAAAAAGCACAGTTTTACATTGAAAAAAGCCCTTGACCCTTTCCAAATAGGCAGCAGCTGAAAAAAGCATAGATGTAAACGTGTCCCATAGGAAACCATGCTAAGTCACTACTATAAGGGATTCATTTACACTGTGAAACAAATATATATTACTTATATTATATATGTGATAATAAATACACCCAGAAGTAGAATATATGGGGATTATAACTAGGAGTCAGACATGAAGCTATATGAAGGGTGGAAGGGACATAATAAATCTTTTATATTAAAGTAGTACTAAAAGCTGAGACTTTTTTTTTTTCATGGATATGATCATTTTAAATATAATGCACAATACTGGTAAAAGTTTATGTAATTGTAAGCCCTTCTATTACCTCCAGTCTATCAGCCTCCACCTTCTCTGGGTTCAGATGCCGATCTTCCTGCACAGTCATTAAAGTATTTTTTTTTTTAAACAACAAACGTGTTATACTTACCTGCTCTGTGCAATGGTTTTACACAGAGCAGCCCCCGATCCTCCTCTCCTGGGATCCCCCACGGATGCTTCTGGCTCCTCCTGCATTCAGAGTGCCCCAATAGCAAGCTGCAAAGTATAGTATAGAGTGCCCCTATAAGGGCAAGGTAAAAAAACTTCTGCCTTTAGAACCACTCACTTTCTGCCCAGGACTACATGTCCCATGAGGCATTGCTCCTCACACATTCACAAGTTCTCAGGCACTTAGTGACATGTATGGACAGTGTAGTGAGCTTTATGTGTGCTGCACTGTATTTCCTGATATGTAAACAAATAATGCATTCTGTATGCAGGCCAACTAATCGACTGGCTGATTAATTGATTATGAAAATAGTTGACAACTATTTTCATAATCGATTAATCGATTAGTTGTTTCGGCCCTAGTTCACACTGACAACTACAAACAGCTGGGGGTGTCAATGTAAAGGTAATGACACCCCCAGATCGGTTCTCAGTGTGAACTGTCAAATGGTGCAGGAATCGGATTGAATAGGTGTGAACACCCATACGATTCAATTCCAGTGCAGAGGAAAAAAAGCACCCTGTACCATTTTAGTGCGAATGCGATGCAATTTCAGCCATACAGTTTGTATGGCTGAATTTGCATCGCACAGACATCGCATGTGATCTGCACAGCAATGCGCCGCGAATCACATGCGATGTCTATGATCGCACAAGTGTGAACCCAGCCTTAATATCTATGAAAACCTTAAGATTAGCCAGAGGAGGTATGATAGGAAGCCCTTATTTTCTGTTTTGAGTCTAGTACACACAGGCCAAATGTCAGGTAGCATTGGCCGTGTGTACTGCAGCTGTTTGGCTGGCTTTTGTCCAAGGGGCATGACTGAAGAAGGTCTGCCGATCAGCTCACGGTCAGCGCTTTCAGCCAATGGCTGAGAGCGCTGACCGGAGTGCTCTTGTGGGGGGGGCATACCCCTGTCAGTAATACAATAGCATTGCAGGGGAGATCGCTGTACTAACATCGAATAGCTGTCAGGTTTTTCTTTTCGTTCAGCCCTGCTGGGTTGAACAAAAAAAAAAAAATACTTGTGTGTGCTTGTCTTTGCCAATATGAGTACTGTATGTACCAGACAAAATATAGCAGCAAAATAGTAAGAAGTATGACAAGTGGGCAGTGTTGATATGTGGAGGTGGGCCGCACTCCATATTCCTGCGTCTCTCTGACAGGATTGACTGCACCGTCACCCCTGTCAGAAGGAGCAGGTGCCTCGATAGTTACTGGAGGAAGGATTCTGCACTCTCCGTCCAACAGCCGCCTGCCATGTATATTATATTACCCACCAAAACTTGCACGATTCATTTGTCATGTCTTCTATTGAAAGCTACTTATAGGTTCTGTCATGAAGCCACAGTGCCACTTCTCTGTAAGGCTTCATGTACACGGGACGTTTTTACAACCTCTCCTGAATGATTTAACTTGACAGACAGTAACCCATGTTTAAAACGTCCGTTTTACCATGTTTACATGCTGCGTTTAGCTGCATTTAACGGCATTTGGCCGCATTTGCGTTTAGAAGCGTCTGAAAAAAAAAATATATATATATATAAATTTTTTTCTTACAAAATAGCCAAAAATGAAAAACACCTGTAAACGAAACGCGGCTAAATGCGAGTTACCGCATGTACTGATAAGATAACATAGAGGAGAGTTCAGGAGCAGTTGAAAAAAATGGCCAACTGCTCCTAAACGTCTGTTTACCAGCACAGTGTACATGAGGCCTAATGGTCTTGCTGAGTATTACTGCTCTATTACCGAGGAAGAACCAACAATATCACATTGTATCCTGACAGGAAAGGCAATGCAGCATCTGAAGCTTATAAAAAGCCATGCAAATAAACAAACAAATGAGATCAAAATGAATGTTCACTGTCTACACAGCTTACTGGCCTTCAACTAGATTTTACATAAGAAGTCAACAAATGCCACACAAAGCTTCCAATCCCAATCATTTGTAACGATGGATATTGAAGGTCAAGTCTAGACAAAGGTTTTTCGGACAGAATTGTTAGGAGTTAAAACCTCTGTCAAGTTTTTTTTACCTGCTTGTTTCCCTGTTGAATAGATTTTCCCTCACTTCTTGTCTTTTTTATGCATGTCAGAGAGAACAGGAAGTAAGGGGAAATCTCCCCAATGAGGAAAAAAACAGCAATAAAACATTGTTTAATAGAAGAGGAAGAATATGAATGTCTGCTAGACCCCTTTCACACTGAGGTGCTTTTCAGGCACTTTCACGCAAAAAAAAGCGCCTGAAAAGCTCACGAAAACCTATTTCCATTAAAATCAGTGAATGCTTTCACACTGGGGCAGTGCGCTGGCAGAGTGGTGAAAAAACACTCCTCTCCATTGAAATAAATGGAAAGCTCTTCAAAAGTGCCTGAAAAGCTCTTCAAAAGCGCTCAAATGTTTTACTGGCAATTTAGAAGCGCCTTAGTGTGAAAGGGGCCTTAGGCCCCTTTCACACTGGGGCGGTGGGTGCGTAGGCGGTAAATCGCCGCTAATCTTGCGGCGCTATTTGGACGCTAGCAGGGCGCTTTTACCCCCCGCTAGGGGCCGAGAAAGGGTTAAAAACCAGCCGCGAAAGGGTTAAAACCACCACAAAGCGCTGCTGCAGCAGCACTATGCCGGCGGTATAGCTGCGCTGCCCCATTGATTTGTGTACACCGCTCCTTCACCGCTCCAAAGATGCTGCTAGCAGGACTTTTTTTAGCGTCCTGCCAGCGCACCGCTCCAGTGTGAAAGCCCTCGGGGCTTTCACATTGGAGAGGCAGCAGCAGCTCTTTCAGGGCGCTTTGCAGGCGCTATTTTTAGCGCCGTAGCGCCTGCAAAGCGCCCCAGTGTGAAAGGGGTCTTAGGTTAATTCTGTTTTTGCGCTAGGTAGATTGTCTCTTACTTCATGTCCAGGTGACTGACGTCAGTTGTTGATATGACAAAGCTAATATCAAAGTCATATTGCATCATTTTCCCTCCAAAAGGCACTACACATAAACCTTATTCATTAAAACAAAGCAAAAGCAGTACATCAACCCAAAGCAACCATTATAACATTATTTATAAATTAAACAGCCTGTGTTCTGAAATTTGATTGGTTGTTAGGATTACTTGACTGGATGCATTCTTTTTACCCCAATTACCAAAACAGCTAAACGGTCATGGGTACTATTATTATAATTATTTTGAAACAGCACTCAAAATAGCTTACTGTCATTCCAAACCCATAGCTCGACCCAGTAAATCCATAATCTAAAGGTGGCTATACACACAGGGCTGGGACAAGGGGTGCGCAGGAGAGGCAGATGCCCCGGGCACAGCGGAGCAAGGGGGCAGAGAATAGACACAGGGTAGTAACCCCATTCCACAGTATGCATTACCAGTGGGGGTGCAGTTCCACATTCTTGGTCTGGGTGCACTTGTCCCAGTACTGCGCACACATAGCGATTTGTAAACAAACAAGCGTGCGATTCATCCCCAATAAAATACCACACATACACCATTGTTCTACGCTCATACCAAAGTCGATGGATAGATCAACTTCAGTACAACCAGCCTGCCCATAGATGGATTGAAATTTCTCTGGTTCCTGCTGAACTGGCCAAATTTTGATCCGTCTATGGCCAGCTAAAAGGAGACTTAGGTCCGAAGGGTCCAAACAGATACGCCTTATCGTTTTTCAGACAGACCTGATCGGATGGTCCAATCAGATTATAATGTGTATGATGAGCTGAACTCATTGCGGGTTCAAACATGTAAAGCCTATACACTACAACCTCCGATAAACAATATGAGAAGCCAGCAGCACCACTGCAGCACACATAGACCATGGGGGTGTACAGGGTGACAAACACTAATAAATAGAAGTAAAGTTACATGTAAAGTTAGTATACATAGATTCCAGATCCTGACAACAGCCACATGGCAGAGTCCAGTGTGGGACAGTTCAGGTAGGTCCTCATATTACATATATTTGGTAAACCTAAAGTTGATTGTACGGACAGATTGTAACATGTATGGTGACCCTCGGATCTTCCATCCACCATGTAGTACCTGTCCACCTATCTCCTACTCCGGCTACCCTTAGGTCTGAAATATCATCTCTTCAGGGAAGCCTATCCCGCCTCCAACTCACTGAACTTTTATCTCTTCCATCAGGTCACTCCCCACTCAGTTATTACCTTTTCTACCACTTGCCCCACCCTATTAGATTGTAAGCTCCTAGGAGCAGGGACCTCGGAACCCTCTTGTACTTTATTGTACTGTATCTGTACTGTCTCCCTTTAGGTTCTAAAGCATGGCGCAAACTGATGGCACTATATAAATCCTGAATCATAATAATAATAATTTGATAGTGAGGACATAGACTGCTTACATTTGTCCCCCCCCCCCAGTTTGGTAAGGGTCGGTGCACACCATAAAGGGTGCATTTGTGCGCATTCCCAACAGCCCATTCATTTCAATGGGCTGTGAAATGTGTGGGAACGTGCAAAAAGTAGGATATGCGCGACTTTCAAAATCGCGCCACGACGCACAGTACCATGTGTATTGGTGCCAGGGAACGCACCTGCATTTATGAGATGTGTAGAGGTGCCCTTAAGAATTAATGGTATCCTGGGCTGCTGATAAGGCAGTACAGCCAGCCCTCCTGTACTGGGCATGGCCCCCATCACTTCAAAGGGGAGGTACAGGGACCCGCTGAGCTGGAGGGCCGGCTGTACTGTCTTACTGCAGACACCATTCCTCTTCTGCCTCCCCCTGCAGGCCTGCCGGCTTCTCCTCTGCTCCCTTTCTCCAACTGTGCTTCAACGGGATCAGTGCCTCCACCCCCCTGCTTTCTGCCCCCCCCCCGTCCTGGCGGCAGCTGAGGCGGGCGCACAAGAGGGTGTTTCAGAGCAGGAGAAGGCACCGGTAAATATGTTATATAAGGCCCCTTTCACACTGGGGCGGTTTGCAGGCATTATTGCGCTAAAAATACTGCCTGCAAACCGCCCCTAAACAGCCTCCGCTGTTTGTTCGGCTTTCACACTGAAGCGGTGCGCTGGCAGGAGTAGAAAAAATCTCCTGCGAGCCGCATCTTTGCAGCGGTGAAGGAGCGGTGTATTCACCGCTCCTAAACCGCTCCTGCCCATTGAAATCAATGGGACAGCGCGACTATACCGCGGCAATACCGCAGCTATAGCCGCGCTGTACGAGTAGTTTTAACCCTTTTTCGGCCGCCAGCGGGGGGGTCAAAACCGCACCGCTAGCGGCCGAATACCGCGGTAAAACAGCGCTACAAATAGCGCTGTTTTACCGCCGACGCCCCCTACCGCCCCAGTGTGGAAGGGGCCTAACAAAGGTCTCAAAAGGGCCAGTTTATTGTCCTTCAGAGCTTAGTGGGGCTGAATTGTGGCCAGTGGGACTATAAAATGCCCCGTGCCCAGCATCAATGAGAATAAACATGCCTGCAGGGTTGGTGGTCAACAGGAGGAGGGGAAGTGCCCTATCATTGGTATCAGTGGGAGGAATAGTGCCCCATCATTGGTATCAGTAAGAGGAATAGTGCCCCATCATTGGTTTCAGTGGGAGGAATAGTGCCCTATCATTGGTATCAGTGGGAGAAATAGTACCCCATCATTGGTATCAGTGGGAGGAATAGTGCCCCATCAATGGTATCAGTGAGAGGAATGGTGCCCCATCATTGGTATCAGTGGGAGGAATAGTGTCCCATCATTGGTATCAGTGGGAGGAATAGTGCCCCTTAACTGGTATCAGTGGGAGGTATAGTACCCCATCGTTGGTATCAGTGGGAGGAATAGTGCCCCTTAATTAGTGGGATGAATAGTGCCCCTTAGTTGGTATCAGTGGGAGGAATAGTACCCCATCATTGGTATCAGTGGGAGGAATAGTGCCCCATCATTGGTATCAGTGGGAGGAGTAGTGTCCCATCATTGGTATCAGTGGGAGGAAGAGTGCCCCTTAACTGTTATAAGTGGGAGGAAGCGGGGGCCCTGTTAGGTAGGCAGGGAGCGGGGGCCCCGTTAGGTAGGCAGTTTGGGGCCCTGTGATTTCTATAAGCAGCCTTGATGGCACCCACTGGTACATCTACACTGCTTCTGTGCAGTGCGGAGAAAACGCATGCTTTTGGGCGCGTTCCTGCCCTGCAATTAGTGGGAACTGACCCATACACGTTGCAAATCTGGCCAATCAACTTTAGATTTATTAAAAGTATGTAATATGAGGACCTACCCGATCCATCCACTCAATCTGGATCCAGTCTAGGAGGGCGATCTAAAGAAGATTGTCCAATCAGATTGTAACGTGTGCTGACCCTTCATCTGAAGAAGATTGTCCAATCAGATTGTAACGTGTGCTGACCCTTCATCTGAAGAAGATTGTCCAATGAGATTGTAATGTGTGGAGCGTAAATAAGATTGTCCAATCAGATGTGACCCTTCATGTACAATCAGATTGTCCTGTATATGGAGTATATGTGGAAGGTGTGGATGTACACAGTAGGGTGAAGAAGCAAACAGGTGGAGGTGCACTGACAGGCACACAGTTCCTGGGTGAACATACAGAGGAGCAGATGACCGGGGTGGCCAGCTTGGCACTTACCTTGTGGCTGGTTGGAATGGTGTCAGCACGTCAGCCCCATCCTCAGTCTTCTCCTTCCCGAAGATGAGATAAGAATGCGGCAGATCCCCCTTCCCTGGTGTATTCCGTGTCGCTAAGTGTACAGTGCACACATACACATAGACAGCCGTGACATGATGCCACCTCCCCCGCCTGTCTGATGGGCCGAGGCTCTACACTGCACAGAGACTAAAGAAGGCCCCGCCTGACTGGCCCCGGGCTCCCTCCCTGGTCCGATCACTGCTGCCTTCTACTGACGAGCATCATCACATTCTAATACAGTGAGCCAGTGTCCTCCTGTACAGCACACACACACACACGCCTGCATTGTGCATGGATCCCCAGTCTGCCTCCTCTACTCACAGCTCACCAGCTGCCTGCTGCTCCTGCAAATACACACACTTCCCTTTCACAATGGTGGCTGCTGGAGGCTTCATTGTGTGCTGTGTGCCTGCTAGGAGCTGAGGGAAGACCGCCACACAGCTATGAAGACTAAATACAGACCTATCACTGGACCATAACCCCTATAGAGGAACATACACTTATAGAGGACCATAACCCCTATAGGGGAACATACACTTGTAGGGGACCATAACCCCTATAGAGGAACATACACTTATAGAGGACCATAACCCCTATAGAGGAACATACACTTATAGAGGACCATAACCCCTATAGAGGAACATACACTTATAGAGGACCATAACCCCTATAGAGGAACATACACTTATAGAGGACCATAACCCCTATAGGGGAACATACACTTATAGAGGACCATAACCCCTATAGAGGAACATACACTTATAGAGGACCATACCCCCTACAGAGGAACATACCCTCATAGAGGACCATAACCCCTATAGGGGAACATACACTTGTAGAGGACCATAACCTCTATAGATGACCATACCCTTATAGAGGACCATACCCCCTACAGAGGAACATACCCTTATAGAGGACCATAACCCCTATAGGGGAACATACACTTGTAGAGGACCATAACCCCTATAGATGACCATACCCTTATAGAGGACCATACCCCCTACAGAGGAACATACCCTTATAGAGGACCATAACCCCTATAGGGGAACATACACTTGTAGAGGACCATAACCCCTATAGATGACCATACCCTTATAGAGAACCATACCCCCTATAGAGGAACATACACTTATAGAGGACCATACCCCCTACAGAGGAACATACCCTCATAGAGGACCATAACCCCTATAGGGGAACATACACTTGTAGAGGACCATAACCCCTATAGATGACCATACCCTTATAGAGGACCATACCCCCTACAGAGGAACATACCCTTATAGAGGACCATAACCCCTATAGATGACCATACCCTTATAGAGGACCATACCCCCTATAGAGGAACATACCTTTTTAGAGGACCATAGCCCCTACAGAGGAACATACCCTTATAGAGGACCATAACCCCTGAAGAGGATGATACCCCTATAGAGGACGATAACCCCTATAGATGATCATACCCCCTATAGAGGATCATACCCCCTATAGAGCACCATACCCTTATAGAGGACCATACCACCCATAGAGCACCATACACCTATAGAGGACCATACCCCCTATAGAGCATGATACACCTATAGAGGACCATACCTCTTATAGAGGAACATACCCCCTATAGAGGACCATACCCCTTATAGATGAACATACCCCCTATAGAGGAACATACCCTTATAGAGGACCCTCCCCCCTATAGGGCACCATATCCCTGTAAGGGCCATGCCCCCATAGAGCTGCATACCCCTATAGAGTATCATACCCATATATAGAATGATACCCCTATAGAGGACCATACCCCCTATAGAGAACCATACCCCCTATAGAGCACCATACCCCTATAGAGGACCATACACCCTACTGAGGAACATACCCCCTATAGAGGACCACAGTCCTATAGAGGAACATACCCCCTATAGAGCACCATACCCCCTATAGAGGACTATACCCCTATAGAGGATCATACCCCCTATAGAGCACCATACCCCTGTTGAGGGCCATACCCCCTATAGAGCAGCATACCCCTATAGAGGACCATACCCATATATCAGATGACACCCCTATAGAGGACCATACCCCCTATAGAGGATCATACCCCCTATAAAGAACCATACCCCCTATAGAGGACCATACCCCCTATAGGGCACCATACCCCTATAAAGGACCATACGCCCTATAGAGGACCATACCCTCTATAGAGGCCCACACCCCTATAGAGGACCATACCACCCCCTATTGAGGAACATACCCCCTATAGAGAACCACCCCTATAGAGGACCATACCCCCTATAGAGGAACATACCCCCCTATAGAGCACCATAGCCCCTATAGAGGACCATACCCCATAAGGAGCCCTTCACACTCTTCTCTAGCTCAGGCCTTTTTGGGGTAAACAAGCAGAAGAAAAATACACAATACCAGGCTCCTTTTGGCACTTTTTGTTTACAAGTTGTATTTTTTGCTAGAATATTACTTATAACCCCCAAACACTATACATTTTTTAACAGAGACCCCAGGAAATAAAATTGTGATCATTGCCATTTTTTATGTCACACTGTATTTGTGCAGCGGTTTTGCAAACGCAATTTTTGGGGAAAAAATACACCGTAATGAATTAGAAAAAAAAATGCAATAGTTCCCCCAAATTATTTGTATAATGTGAAAGGTGATGTTACGCCAAGTAAACAGATACCTAACATGTAAGGCTTTAAAAATTGCGTGGAATGCCAACCAACTACGGTACTTAAAAATCTCCATAGGCTACACTCTAAACTTTAAAGCTTTTACGCCTTTGGAGATTACCTGTTTAGAACTACAGAGGAGGTCTTGCACTGGAATTATTGCTCTTGCTCTAACGTTTGCAGTGATACCTCACATGTGTGATCCAAATGCCGTTTACATATGTGTGTGCAACTTACGTATGCGTTTACTTCTGCACGACTATTATTTTAGTTTTTAATTTTACACTTTCCCTTTAATTTTTTTTTTCACTTTTATTCCTATTACAAGGAATGTAAACAGCCCTTGTAATAGAAATAAGGATGACAGGTCCTCTTTATGGAGAGAGCTGGGGTCAAAAAGACCCTTGATCTTTTTACCTTTAAAAGCAAAAGATCAAAAAAAAATATATTTTTTTGTTGAACTTTTGCTTTCATTTTTATTTTTGACATCATGACATCACTCTCGTCCTCCAAGGTCATACGGGAACAGCCGGCCACACTGTTGGTTTGTTTTTCAAGCGAATCGGCAGAAACGGTAAGCCTGAGAAACACCGGCAGGAGCGGGGTTGTTCACCCCTGCCACTTCGGAAACTGGCCCAGCAGCTCATGAGTGGCTCTGACTGGTTTCATGAGAAAGCCGGCTGCCTGCTGAAAAAAACCGTACCGGGGTTATGGCTGATAACTTCAGCCATAATCCCGGCAAACCACTTGCAGACCTCAACGTATATTTATTGCAGTCGGCAAGTGGTAAACTGGCTATTGCGCAGTCATGCAACAGTGTACCCACATCCACATGAAATTTAGATCATTTTTTTTAGGGATGCATCGGTATCGGTGCTGATACCAAGCATTTTCACAAGTATCAGTACTCGCGCAAATGCTTCCAAAACCAATACTTTGCGGAGCGATTTGCGTCAATACAAAATGAATTGGCGCAAATCGCACTGCAAAGAATTGCATGCAATTTTCCCAGCTGCTCCTGTGTGTTTGGATAGAAAGGGAAAAGCGCCATCTAGTGGGCAGTTTATTAAAAATGTAAGAACTCACAGTACATATCTGGCTAAATGCAAGACCTTCATAGTTGTCCCGGCCCTGCTGATTATAGCATATCACCGCCGCTGGAGGTGCTCACAGGGCTGGAGGAGATGTAGAAGCAGTCCGCCCCGATCATTACTTCCGCCCTATACCCACGGGGTCCCGGAACTTCTCTTTCAGCTCTGCAAGCACCTCCAGTGGTGGAGACAACAATGTTATCTGATTTCACATCAGTAAAAAACACAGTATTTTTTTACACTGTACTAATGACACTGGCTGGGAAGGGGTTAACATCTTGGGCCAAACAAGATGTTATCTGTGTGCCTAACAATTGGTAACGTGTGCTGCTTTTTACTTAACTATCTGTCTTTTAAACAGCCAGATCTCTGTTCATAGTACACAAAGTTCTGTGTTTTTATAAATACAGAACTCTGTGTGTGTGATTGGTCACAGCCGATTGGCTGAACCCGGAAGAATGCCACGATGTATAGGTATGTCGCCTGGCCTGGAGCTGCCACTTGTTCGCAGCACAACTTCTGTTAGTGGGCAGCAAGTGGTTAAAAGTCCTGCTTGCTGCAGATCCCCCCATTGAAATGAATAGAAAACACGTCAAAAACATGTCAAAAATGCATAAAGACTACTCGGCAGTTGCCTTTTTTCTTGTTTCTGTTTCTTTTGCAGTTGTCTTTTTAATGCATTTTTTGAAATCACATGTCCATGTTTCACAGGTGCATGCTGGGACTCCACGCACTGGAAATGCATCAAGAACACTGATCTGTTTTTTGATGCATTCTTACAATAAAAAAAAGGAAGAAAAATGTATCCCTTTAAATCCTATGGGACTCTTCACACCAGTGTGCTGAGAGTGCGGTGCATTTTTAAAAGTCCCATATGCTGCATTTTTGGTGCTTGTTTAACTCCTTCGATTGCCAATTGACGGCTACAGCACAGCCGCAGTTTGCCGGGAGGTGTCATATGACATCCTCCCATGCTCGCTCTACCTGCGCTCCCCCTGTGGCATGTATCGGCAGTGATCAGAGTGTCCTTCGGACGCAGCTGATCACAGATCAGGGTAAAGAGCCAATCATGGCGGCTCTTTACCATGTGATCAGCTGTGTCTAATCACAGCTGATCACGGATGTAAACAGGATTTGCCTGTTATCGGCAATCCTCCCCTCACACTCACAGCGCGTGAGGAGAGGAGAGGAGAGCCGAAAACCCGCAAATCCACTCAGGGAACATCTGCACTGACAATCAGGGCACTGATCATCAGAATCCTGATGATCATCAGTGCAGCCCCAACAGTGCCCACCAGTGCTGCCAATCAGTGCCCACCAGTGATGCCTATCAGTGCCGCATATCAGTGCCGCCTATCAGTGTCATCAGTGTTGCCTATCAGTGCCGCCTGGGGCGTGGCCTGGTCGGAGTCCAGGCTGAGGTTGCCACTCTATTCATTGCAGCAGGACATCATAGATGTGTGACTTCCAGGGGTCACCCTTCAATCCTTGAGCCTTTGCAGGAGCCAGGACGGGCTCCATCCCCTGTCAGCACTCTAGCAGCAGCTGTGGATGCAGTGTCTACATACCCCCTCCCTTTTAGGCCTGAGCGGCCCACACACATTTCCCAGGTTACAGTGCCCACCAGTGCTGCCAATCAGTGCCCATCAGTGATGCCTATCAGTGCCGCATATCATTGCCATCAGTGTTGCCTATCAGTGCCGCCTATCAGTGCTGCATGCCAGTGCTGCCTCATCAGTGCCGCCTATCAGTGTCCATCAGTGCAGCCTCATCAGTGCCACCTTATCAGTGCCACCTATCAGTTCTAATCAATGCAACCTCATCAGTGCCGCCTCATCAGTGCCGCCTTATCAGTGCCGCCTATCAGTGTCCATCAGTGCAGTCTCATCAGTGTACATCAGTGAAGGAGAAAATTACTTATTTACAAATATTTATAACAGAAACTAAGAAAACTTGTATTTTTTTCAAAATTTTTGTTATTTTTTTTCATGTAGATTAGGGGGCCGGTCGCATGGATAGGGGTGGTGGCCCTGCATTAGGGATCACCACTGCCTTCACCACTCATGCTCTGCCCCACTCCAGGCATGCATAACACACACACAGACATTTTTTACAGCTCTCTGTTCATTCATACAGCTTTAAAGTGGATATAAACCCGATTCATGAAATTTGAGCTGGGCTCATATATCTGCAGTTTTTTCTTATCTCTCTTCAAAGCCCTGTGTCCTGTAGCTGTCTCCTGCTCCATTCTTCTGTTATCAGCCTGATAACTCCTGACAAGTTCTCCGACACATATGATAAAAGCAGCCGGAGTTTTGTGAGGATGCTATAAGTAGATTAGCAGAGCCCTGAACTACTCAACGAACAGTTCTGAAAGTCTCTACCTATGAGGAGAGGGTGTGTGTGCCTTTCTTCCAATCAGCTGTCTTGGCTGTATTCCCAGGCTTCACTACAGTGCTGATCAGGAAGAGAAAATATCCTAACAGGATGTGCACTTTCTAAACAGTATATAAAGCTGAAGACAACAGATATACATGTAAAACTTATGTAGTGAGATTTGTATCATCTGAGGCTGTTCACTTCACTGGGTATAGAAGAGGGTTTACATCCACTTTGAGGTAGAATTATAGGCAAAACTTTTTTAAATTTTTGAATAGAGTAATTTATAGTTATAACCCGTCTTTTTTTTTTCATTTTGTCATCTGTGTCGCATTGGGGAGATTCCTCTTCACTTTCTGTCTCATAGCCAAAACAGGAAGTGAGAGGAAATCCTGGCAAAGTGAGGGAAATCCCTGGTTGTCACCAGAATTATTTTATTTATTCTGGGCAGAACCCAAAGAGAACAAATAGTGAAGGTGAAGATTCCTAACAGGGGGCGCAGACAGCAATAAAAAAAAAGGGGAGGGTTCTACTCACTTTTCAATCTATCTAAAGCTGCTGTCACACTTGCTAAAAATGCAAGAAAAATGCAATGAAAATATTTTAAATTATTTAAATCCTATGGGACTCTTCACACCACTGCACTGTGGGTTCGGTGCGTTTTGAAAAGTCCTTTATGCTGCATCTTTGGTGCACTTTTCAAATCGCACCAAAAAGGCAACTTGCCATTGAAATGAATGGAACACCTGTCAAAAACGCACTGCAGCTGTGTTTTTGGTGCATTTTTATGAGTCACATGTCCATGTTTCACAGGTGCATGCTGGGAGTAAGGCGCCCAAAAAACACACCAGAAGTGCATTTTTGATGCATTTCTTCAACAGAGCAGTGTGAAAGCACCCTAAGGCCACCGCGCCAAAGGGATGAATGGAGGGTCAGATCAGGTTCGCCTGAAAAACTGACAGGCAGACCTGATCGGACAGCCCGTGTGAAAGGAGCCTTAAACGGAAAAAAAATTGTCACACTTTAACCTGTCACTTCCACTGTCATTTGTCATACATTGGTCAGCAGCAGCTTGGATTTTAAAACACATGTAAATCTGACAGGCTGACTGTCAGATGGAAGCAATCGGACAGCTGTACATACACCCCGGGAACTTTGTTCTCCCCACTCAGCCATGTGGCCTGGGAAGAAGTTTAATGGTGGGCAGGTAAGAGATCAGGGGTCTAAGAGACTCCTGATTTGACATTAAAAAGAACCAGCCACACAAAAGTATCACATAGGGAACTTTTTGTCCCCTATGTGATAAAAAATAAAGTTTTGTGAAAAAAGTTACATCCAAGCACTTTAACCCCTCC
Organism: Lithobates clamitans; assembly: GCA_037952925.1. Taxonomy (NCBI): domain Eukaryota; kingdom Metazoa; phylum Chordata; class Amphibia; order Anura; family Ranidae; genus Lithobates; species Lithobates clamitans. The sequence goes on from JBBGZY010000093.1 coordinate 4,696,176, forward strand.
CCTCTAAAATTTTGAGCATCCACATGCAAATATAAACATGCACGCAAGGGCTTCTACAAAAGAAAACGTTGATTGCACTATAGATGTTACATATCACCACACACACTGGAGCAATCATTCTAGGTCCATTATTCACACAACTTTAAACTGATGACCTATAGGAGTTTTAAAGCAACTGTAGGGAACAAAGGAACAAAAGAAATTGTAGGGTACCAAAATTTTGTGCCAATTTACAGGTGCACACAATTTTAAGCCCTGACATGTTGGGTATCTATTTACTCGGAGCAACCTCATATTTTATGCAATTCTGTAATGTATTGCATTTGTATTCCCTTAAATTACCTTTAGTGTATTTTTTACTAAAATTTTGCACTTGATAAACCCTTGCGCTAATACTATTTGACTGTGTGACAAAAATGCAACTACCATTATTTTAATCTCTAGGGTATCTGCTTTCAGAAAATATATACTGTTTTGGAGATTAATCTTTAGACATAAAATGACTTTTAAAACGTGTACAAAAAAATGCAAAAACAGCTCTGGCAGGGAAAGGATAAAAGGATAAGAGTGCTTTAACCTTTTTGCTGCCAGAGCCTTTTTTTGAATCCCCCCAACACACAGTGTTCTGCCTCCTGGATATCAATTAAGTTGTTTTGCCTGCAATATCAGATTTGACCACAAGATGGAGCCAGAGGTAAATTTACTGTTTTTGCAGAAACTAGAAACTGTTCATCTTTACCAATAGTTCCCATCATTCTTCAGTCTAAGGAAGAGAAACAGGTACATCCTGAGAACTCCGACTCCATATTAAAGACTGAAAGAAGGAACTAGCTTACAGAGCACATGTTGAACAAAAACATGCATCCCCTAAACACGGCATCACTGGTGAGAATTACTTATTGCCATCTACAGCCTAGCTTACTCATTGTATTTCTGTATATTTCATATACTGATTGTATGTATCGGTATTTGTTTTTTTTTTCTCAATAGTTTCACCCCACCCTGTTTTGTTAATAAAGCTTCAAAACGGCACTCAGTTTGGCTTATTGCAGAATAGGAGGGTTTAGCTGCATGTCGAGCTACACACAGGGAAACTTGTAGCGGGGACAGAACACACATTGAAAAAAAAACATTTTAAGCCTGAAGATTAGATAAAGCCCCTAAACATGATATATTTTCTGTCAGCAGAGGCCTTGAAAAATTCTAATTTTCCACTTAGTGCAATCATTTTTTTTTCAGTAATAAAATAAACTAATGTTCATTTTAGCAGACACAAACGCAACACAAACGCAATATATTACCCTTTTTTTTTTATGTAAGAGATGAAGCTGTGCAGAGCAAATAGATACCCAACATATCAAATTGCCGTGAAACAGTCACAAACTTCAGTACCCAAAACTTCATTGGCAATGCTTATGACCCTATTGGTCATCAGTTTAGTGTTAATCTTGAATAATGGCTGTAAAATTATTGCTTTTTTTCCAGCATGCACACAACAATATGTAACATGTGTAGCACAATTGATAGGGGTAGCTACATACAGTGCCTTGAAAAAGTATTCATACACCTTGAATGTTTCCACATTTTGTCATGTTACAACCAAAAATATAAATGTATTTTATTGGGATTTTATGTGAAAGACCAACACAAACTGGCACATAATTGTGAAGTGGAAGAAAAATGATACATGGGTTTAAATTTTTTTTTACAAATAAAATTACAAATGCACGCCACACTTTTCAGATATTTATTTGTAAAAAAAATGTAAACCCATTTATCATTTTTCTTCCACTTCACAATTATGTGCCAGTTTGTGTTGGTCTATCACATAAAATCCCAATAAAATACATTTACCTTTTTGGTTGTAACATGACAAAATGTGGAAAAATTCAAGGGGTGTGAATACTTTTTCAAGGCACTGTATGTAGCTACCCCTGACGTATGCGTTTACATACTTTGCAAGTACATTGGGGGTGGGCTCAAAATTTTTAGGGTGGAGGTTGGGTGCTTGGGTGTACCTTTAGTTTTTTACAGTTTATTTTTTCACTTTATTTCTATCACATAGGGGACTGATAGCCCTCAATGTGAGAGCATTTTTACTGAGACAGGTTCTCTTTAATGAGAGATCAGGGGTCTATTGAAACCCTGATGTCTCCCCTGAACTCTACTGAAGCTAGCAGAATGCAGATGATGCTCCATTAGCTTCTTCCCCAGCCATAGCAGCTAGGGAAAGTGACAGCTGTCCTCTGAATGCTAATGTTAAGGGGCTTAGAACAAAAGAAGCTGGACGGCCGCACTCCTGTGCAATTTCTTTATTCAAATACCAGATACAAAGGTGAACTACAGATATAAGCTAACATGTTTCACACCAAAGTCGGGTGCTTACTTATGAGCTATGGGGAGGGAGAGGAAGCTCTCACACAAGTATAGTTTTATATGGCACTTTTCTACTGTTTACAGACAGCAGAAAAGAGCCTTTCTTTTCTGCTTGGTCCCGCCCACAGTGGCGGAACACCAGGGCTCAGTCGCAAGTGCGACCTTAGTGACCCTGATAGTTCCGCCAATGGTGGCAGCTTTGAACACAGTAGGAGTGATCCTGGTCAAAGCTACAGACATTTTGCATGCAGATATCCTCAGCTCACTTGGTTTCTTTGCTCCCGGGAGACTGTGTGGGACTCTAGGTCCCAGGAGCTAAGCAGCTGCAGAAAGAGAAAAATGACTGGAAGCCCAAGCTCTAGAACAGTTGGAGAGCCAGGGGAAGCTGCTGGTGTGCTGCTGATGCTGGTGACACTGCTGAGAGCCAGTGCTCCTTGAATCACTAAATAAGTTATGAGTTGTTGTATCTGCTAATGACCACTGAGCCAGAGTGTGCTGAGTGTGAGCAGGGGACCATGCCCTGAAGCAAAGAAACCAAGTGAGCTGAGGATATCTGCATGCAAAATGTCTGTAGCTTTGACCAGGATCACTGCTACTTTGTTCAAAGCTGCCACCAGTGGTGGAACTACCAGGGTCGCTAAGGTTGCACTTGTGACTGGTCCCTGGTGTTCCGCCACTGTGGGGGGGGGGGACCAAGCAGTGTTGCCAGTAAGAAAGGCTCTTTTCTGCTGTCTGTAAACAGTAGAAAAGTGCCATATAAAACTATACTTGTGTGCGAGCTTCCTCTCCCTCCCCACAGCCCCTCGTTGCACACCTGACCAGTGGACCACCTCCTCCATCTGAGCCAAGCTCAGCTGATTACCAATCGGCCCGCTATGGAACTGCGCATGCTGATTAGTAAGCAGTTGAGCTCATCTCGGCTGGGCTCATGTCATGGTGCTTGGCGCCTCTCCAGCAAATTTGAAAGCAACTGCAAGGAGGGGGCGCGGGGTAGAGGAGGACCAAAGCCTGCAGGCAATTACAGGAGGCCAGTGTGTGACAGCTCCAGGCCACCCAGAGTCTGTGGGGCAGTCAGTCAGTCACTCTATGGGGGGGTCACTTATGTAAGGGGCGAGCGAAGGTCCTAAGGTAAGGATGGACACCGATATAAAGGTTGTCCCTTTATATAAGTGTCCTCACTCCCCTGTTACATCAGTGAACCACCTTACCTTATTGTATTCACTTTGCAGACTCTGGTGTAAAGGGGAACTCTGATATCAGAGGTTCTCTGGTCACCAGAGCCCCCCCCCCCGTCTTACATAAGAGTTCTCAGCATTCCCCCTCTGCAAACTCTGATATAAAGGGGAGCTCTGGTGACAAGATAAACCTCTTAACCTCTTACACTAGAGTTCTGCAACATTCCCCCTTACATCACAGTCCACAGAGTTCCCCTTTACATCACGGTCTGCAGAGTTCCCCTTTACATCACGGTCTGCAGAGCTCCCCTTTACATCAGGGTGCGCAGAATTCCCCTCTTCATCAGTGTCACACCACTGATATATACAGTTATATATATCCTTTTTAGGGTACCCTCTTAAAGTGGAAGCAAAACCCTCCTATCGTTTTCAACCAAGGATGCTGCCATCTTGACCTCTGTTTGATCTTCAATTGCCATGTTGCTGCACATGTGATCAATTATGACACAAGCCATTGGATGGTTTGACAGTTTGGCTGACAGCACAAGCAAATGGGACAGTTAGCAATTCTGGCATGCCGGGAATGTAACTGTTTTCTGAAACCGTTAAATCAATGGATTTACTTCTGCTTTAAGTCAGGGTTTAGGAGGTGTAGACTTTTGAGGTTTTGGGTACTCTGTGAAACTAGACAAAGTTGAACCATTGGACTCAAAATGGACTTTATAGGCACCAAAACACACATATTCATCTAAAAGTATATATTTTATTACTACAAAAAGGAAAAGATTAAAAAGACATACAAGGTGAAGTTAGAAATTCCTAGCATTGAAAGCTAGTACACTACCACATAGACATCACCAAAACTATACATAGGCCGAACTGTAACTTGACATAAGTTTGTAAAGATATAGTCACCAATAATGCGGTGGGCCTGGTATAGTTTGATGTGAAGGGTAGAGTAACTCGGAGCTCTACATGTTTCGCCCTGGTGTGCTTCTTCAGGAGCTTGAAGTAAATATTGTAGTCAATAATAATCAACTGACGAGAGTTATCCAGGTATTTTAAACAAATACGTAGATTACATTGTGTACCAGTAGGAGTTCAATGGTGGGGAAATCCACAAATGTGAGCAAAGAAGTAGTAGGTCAGCACAATGGTAACCAATAGGGAAAATTGTAGGTGAGGAGCAGCTAAGTAAGCCTCATAAGTAGTAGGCTAGGGTCCCCAGACAAAAATGCATAATAACCTCGTCCCTCACAAGTCACACTCAGGCTGCCACAGTCAAATACCAGATCAGCAGTGAAGGTAGCACATTCTCCAGCGTCTGTGCATATTGTGGGGAGATTAGCTCGTGGGGATCACCTTTTCTTGAAATGAAGGTCAGCGTACAGGCAGTTTCTTTAAAATCATTGCCGTCCGACGCTAAACTAAACAGTACGTTGTTCTCTATACAGTGTGGGGCTGGTCCCTGTCACCCACAAAACATGAGGTAAAGCAAACCTTCATTTTCAATCCAAACAGGGCTCCTCCTCTCAGATTCCCTTCTGAGTCTCAGGCCAGAGAACTGCTGTGCTCTCTTCCTGGTCATTTAAAGTCCACCTGAGCATGAACTCAAGTGGACCAGAAGACCCGGACCGGAACCAAGCCTGCCACAGAGGCTGGAAAAATCCGGCCCGGATTCCGGTTCAGTCTCCGACAATAGAAGAAATGTGAGGTGAAATATACCGATTATCGATGACCTCACCTCGCATACCATCATAATATGTACTGGTACACAGTGTAATCTACGTATTTGTTTAAAATACCCGGATAACTCTCGGCAGTTGACTATTATTGACTACAATATTTACTTCAAGCTCCTGAAGAAGCGTGCCAGCGCGAAACATGTAGAGATCCAAGTTACTCTACCCTGCACATCAACCTATACCAGGCCCACCGCACTATTGATGACTACATCTGTACAAACTTATGTCAAGTTACAGTTACTATGTATGGTTTTGGTGATGTCTATGTGGTAGTGTACTAGTTTTCGATGCTAGGAATTTTTAACTTCACCTTGTATGTCTTTTAGATCTTTTCCTTCTTGTAGTAATAAAAGATATACTTTTAGAAGACTGTGTGTTGTGGTACCTATAAAGTCCATTTTGAGTCCACTGGTTCAACTTTGTCTATAAGTTAGGATGTGGCACCCTTTTACTATATTAGCATCCACATTTCCACCCTGGGGGTGCCTTCTTTTCTCATCACTCTGTGAATTTAGGTTTGAGAATATCCAGTTTGTAAATTGTTATTATTGCAATTGCTAATTGCCATTGTTTACTCTTAATATGACAGTTTTTTCCTCTGCTGGGTGTGCTGCCCAAAAAATCCTACTTTCTTTCAGCCTTGGTGTGTCAATGAGTGTGGTGCCACTTAGAGGGTCATTGGCACTGGGAACAGGGGACCTGAACAACAGTGACTCCTTCAGGGGTAGCACTAAAAGTGGGGGGTCTCGTCCAGGATTTTCCCAGTTTCCTTAGGTGAATGATGGAGACAACGAGCCAGACAGTCTTCATGGACCCTGTTGCCACCAGTGAGTAGTATAAGAAGCATAATGGCTTGTTGGGGTTAAATGTAGTGGCCGACATTACCAGAGATGCATAAATAAAAGTGCAGAACCGCCAAGCAGTGATGGCGATAGCTCCTGAAAAAAGTGAATGTTCATACTGGACAGAAAAATAGAATGACCTCCCATACCTGTTTGCTGATAGAGTAGAGGAAAGCGATTCTGACTTGCTTTTGGGATGAGAGCGTGCACACCACAGGTGGCGTTGAGGCATGGCCGATCTACCTGAACACTTCAACAAGTCACCCGGAGAGTTCCATTTAGACAGTGCCAGATCCCGGGGTAGTTACTGCAGCCTCTGCGTCAGCCCCTAGATTTCTACCTGTTTATTTTTTCACAGATGTAAGCAAACTGGTGGAGAGCCTTGTGAAGAACACTTTCCCACCTGTTAACTATGGGTATTGGAAGCTACTCCTCTTTTTCAAGGACATTTTCAAGGACTTTGAAAACAAGGATGAATCAAGCTTCTCAAGCCCTGGGGAAAGGGGTATCCCAGAGGTGCTGAAGAAGCAAAGAGGTGGATCACAACAAGAGGAACTTCAGTCGATTTAAAACAAAAAAATGAAAAAGTCTACAATTACTGTAGCTACTGACTTTTAGGAAACAGACACTTACCAACCCTGGAGTCCAGCCCTGTTTGTTCTCCACTGGTCTTCAGGTCCCCGGCGCCCCCATCTTGGCTGTGGGAGCCGGCTGTGACTTCCTGCTGTTTCACATCTGGCTTCCCACTGCTCATGCACAAGATTGCTCTGCACTGTCATGTTGATCCAAAGGACTCCTGGGACATGTGACATGTCCCAGGAGGTTACAGGTGAGGGGGCAGGCCAAACTTCCATAATTCTCACCTAGTCGAAAATTCCATAAGAGGGAGTGCGTACCTGTCATAAAAAGGTACCCCCCCAAAAAAAAAACTTTTCATAATATGTTGGGGGGAGAGAGAGGCATATTAAACTTAAACTATGATTTTGAACACACCCAACAACACAGAGGGGAGAACCTGTCAGACTACATAATCTGAGTGGAAAGGATTCTACCCCAAATTATCCAAAAGAAAGGGATAGACCCACTAAAATGTGGACAGAGTCTGGCTCAATCAAGTCCTACAGGATGCCTGCTCAAACCATCCCATTGTCCTACAGGCTCTTTTGAAGAGCTACAGAAACAGTAGAGGAATAAGGGAGAAAAGAGATTTGCTGGAGGAGAAGAATATATATTCAAGCACCACTACAAAGCAAGCTGCTATAAGAGAGGAGATTCTCAATCTGAGTTGATTATTGAACTGTCATGGGAGACTAAATGATCTCAAGTGCCATCTGACCAAGCAATGCAGAATTTACAGGTGGACGGTGGGAAATATGACTCTGATTAAGGTGCTGGTGTACTTGGACAACATTATCATCTTCAGCAGAACCCTTGAAGAACATGAGGAGCATCTGGAGAAGGTCTTGAAGAGACTCCACAATAAAGGGTTGAAGTTGTTCCTTGAAGAGTGTCAGTGCTATCAGCCTTCAGTCACATATCTCAGCCACCGACTCCAAGAAATTGGAAGCTGTCACCTCCAGGCCAAGACCCTGCAATGTGACTGAACTAAGGTTTTTTCTGGTGTTCTGCTCCTAATAGTGAAGATTGATAGAGGGATTTGTCAAAATAGCCTGACACATAAATTAATTGCTGAGGAATCGAGGATGAAGAAGATAACTCGTAATAATCATAGCAAGCCTGTAGAGTCAAAGGGCCCAGAGAGTCTTGAGAATCAATACAAGACGACTGGTCCAATCAGTGTGAGCAGGTCTTTTGCCAGCTAAAGAGAAGTTTGACCAATGCCCCTGTTCTGGCCTACACTGACTCAACTTTGCACTATGATCTACAAGCTTTCCAAAGCTCTACTGTGACCTCACTCAAGTGAGAGATGGAGGCTTGCCTGTTTCTTCTGGGGAAAGATTGAGGAAGGACCAAGCAGAAGACCCTCTCTTACCTTAAAAGCCCTGGAGAATGGTCTTTCTTTTCTACCATTGTACCAAATTTGCCCAGAGGGTAAGACATGGGTAAAAGTCTGGCACCAGAATCATCCTCTACCCCTGAGAGACTGACCCATCTCCTACTACAGCATCACATTTAAGGCAAAGACTGGTAACCCGATTACAGTCTCCACGTGTTGCAGAAGAGGAGGACACTGAAGAAGATGTCTGCATGAACTGGTTGTAGTCCTCTGCGTCACTAGATGTCACTCCATCCACCTCTGCTACACTTAATGCCTACATTTGTCTGTTAGACCCAAAAAGAAAAGGCGGGTGGAACCTTCCATGCAACTTGTTCAAGAGAAAGCATAGGCCTCTTCAACTACACCCTGTACCTGATGAAGAGCCATCAGGAGAAGGTCCATCATAGTCAAAGGAGCAGAATACTATAAGGTAAATATACCTTCCAGAAAAACTGAGGTACAGCTCCCTGGGCCAAAGTTTGGGCCAAAGTTTGGGCCAAAGTTTGGAAAAAAACATGTTCCAAGAGATGACGGTAATTTCCATTATGGCTTTGATGGATAAATACCCTGGTCTGCCTCCTGATACACCTTTGGCAGAATATTTACTAGAAAATGTGTCATAAGATAAGACTGTTCAGTTTATTAAACTGTTGTATAATCCTATGTTGTTCTACACCTACTGCATCTATACCTATATTGCCTTTTTTGGGGACCAAAGACTTTTTGTGGAAGGACTATGTAGCCCAGCAAAGCCAGCATTTATTTTGGTGGCCGCACAGCTGTGACAGGACCACCCACTGAGACTGCTATTTCTGCTACCTCTATTCTTGTCTGAGAAGTACTGGAAGCGGCCCTGCCTGGGGAGGAGAGAGAGCGACTGGAGCAGAGCTACAGCACTGGGAATGGGCTCTGTGTACCTGTTTGCAGGGAGAGGAGAGAAACCAAGAAAAGCTGCAGCTAGAGCTGCTGGAGGGGCCCTGCCCACTGCCTGGAGAGGAGAATGGGGGAGCTATGATTGGCTGTAGGCAGCTGGAGGAGAACTGTTGGAGCTGCAGGGACTGGTGGGAAACATAGTCCCCAAAAGAAGAACAGTGGAGACTGTGTGGGACCACAAGTCCCACGAGCTGAGCAGCTGCAGAAGAAAAATGACTGGAAGCCCACATGGAAGGTAGGGAGCTGCTGGCATGTTGCTGAGGCTGGTGACGCTGCTAAGTATCAGTGATGCCTGTATCACTAGATTGGAATTAAACTATTGTACCTGCCAGAAATCACCAACCTGGAGGGATCACCAAGCAGGCGCCTTGAAGCAGAGAGACCCAGAGAGAGACCCAGAGAGCTGCAGGGGGGGGTAATCTGCACCCAGAATGTCCATAGCTTTGCCCGGGATCACTGCTACATTGTTCAGAGCTGCCAACTTTGCCCCCAGGGACTGCAGAAGACAGCCTGACCATATGTCTATTGCTCCGGACACCCACAGGAGGGAGGAGACTCTGGGATGAACTTAGAAATGGTGAGAGGCCCTTGGCTGTATTCTTGATCCAGGCTTTCTCCTCACAGGGAAGATTGAAAGCAACGGGAGCCATTGGCTTCTGCTGCTGTCAATCAAATCCTTTGATTAAAAGCCCTGGAGAATGGTCTTTCTTTTCTACCATTGTACCAAATTTGCCCAGAGGGTAAGACATGGCTAAAAGTCTGGCACCAGAATCATCCTCTACCCCTGAGAGACTGACCCATCTCCTACTACAGCATCACATTTAAGGCAAAGACTGGTAACCCGATTACAGTCTCCACGTGTTGCAGAAGAGGAGGACACTGAAGAAGATGTCTGCATGAACTGGTTGTAGTCCTCTGCGTCACTAGATGTCACTCCATCCACCTCTGCTACACTTAATGCCTACATTTGTCTGTTGGACCCAAAAAGAAAAGGAGGGTGGAACCTTCCATGCAACTTGTTCAAGAGAAAGCATAGGCCTCCTCAACTACACCCTGTACCTGATGAAGAGCCATCAGGAGAAGGTCCATCATAGTCAAAGGAGCAGAATACTATAAGGTAAATATGCCTTCCAGAAAAACTGAGGTACAGCTCCCTGGGCCAAAGTTTGGGCCAAAGTTTGGAAAAAAACATGTTCCAAGAGATGACGGTAATTTCCATTATGGCTTTGATGGATAAATACCCTGGTCTGCCTCCTGATACACCTTTGGCAGAATATTTACTAGAAAATGTGTCATAAGATAAGGCTGTTCAGTTTATTAAACTGTTGTATAATCCTATGTTGTTCTACACCTACTGCATCTATACCTATATTGCCTTTTTTGGGGACCAAAGACTTTTTGTGGAAGGACTATGTAGCCCAGCAAAGCCAGCATTTATTTTGGTGGCCGCACAGCTGTGACAGGACCACCCACTGAGACTGCTATTTCTGCTACCTCTATTCTTGTCTGAGAAGTACTGGAAGCGGCCCTGCCTGGGGAGGAGAGAGAGCGACTGGAGCAGAGCTACAGCACTGGGAATGGGCTCTGTGTACCTGTTTGCAGGGAGAGGAGAGAAACCAAGAAAAGCTGCAGCTAGAGCTGCTGGAGGGGCCCTGCCCACTGCCTGGAGAGGAGAATGGGGGAGCTATGATTGGCTGTAGGCAGCTGGAGGAGAACTGTTGGAGCTGCAGGGACTGGTGGGAAACATAGTCCCCAAAAGAAGAACAGTGGAGACTGTGTGGGACCACAAGTCCCACGAGCTGAGCAGCTGCAGAAGAAAAATGACTGGAAGCCCACATGGAAGGTAGGGAGCTGCTGGCATGTTGCTGAGGCTGGTGACGCTGCTAAGTATCAGTGATGCCTGTATCACTAGATTGGAATTGAACTATTGTACCTGCCAGAAATCACCAACCTGGAGGGATCACCAAGCAGGCGCCTTGAAGCAGAGAGACCCAGAGAGAGACCCAGAGAGCTGCAGGGGGGGGTAATCTGCACCCAGAATGTCCATAGCTTTGCCCGGGATCACTGCTACATTGTTCAGAGCTGCCAACTTTGCCCCCAGGGACTGCAGAAGACAGCCTGACCATATGTCTATTGCTCCGGACACCCACAGGAGGGAGGAGACTCTGGGATGAACTTAGGAATGGTGAGAGGCCCTTGGCTGTATTCTTGATCCAGGCTTTCTCCTCACAGGGAAGATTGAAAGCAACGGGAGCCATTGGCTTCTGCTGCTGTCAATCAAATCCTTTGATTAAAAGCCCTGGAGAATGGTCTTTCTTTTCTACCATTGTACCAAATTTGCCCAGAGGGTAAGACATGGCTAAAAGTCTGGCACCAGAATCATCCTCTACCCCTGAGAGACTGACCCATCTCCTACTACAGCATCACATTTAAGGCAAAGACTGGTAACCCGATTACAGTCTCCACGTGTTGCAGAAGAGGAGGACACTGAAGAAGATGTCTGCATGGACTGGTTGTAGTCCTCTGCGTCACTAGATGTCACTCCATCCACCTCTGCTACACTTAATGCCTACATTTGTCTGTTAGACCCAAAAAGAAAAGGCGGGTGGAACCTTCCATGCAACTTGTTCAAGAGAAATTATAGGCCTCCTCAACTACACCCTTTACCTGATGAAGAGCCATCAAGAGAAGGTCCATCATAGTCAAAGGAGCAGAATACTATAGGGTAAATATGCCTTCCAGAAAAACTAAGGTACAGCTCCCTGGGCCAAAGTTTGGGCCAAAGTTTGGAAAAAAACATGTTCCAAGAGATGACGGTAATTTCCATTATGGCTTTGATGGATAAATACCCTGGTCTGCCTCCTGATACACCTTTGGCAGAATGTTTACTAGAAAATGTGTCATAAGATAAGACTGTTCAGTTTATTAAACTGTTGTATAATCCTATGTTGTTCTACACCTAGTGTATCTATACCTATATTGCCTTTTTTGGGGACCAAAGACTTTTTGTGGGAGGACTATGTAGCCCAGCAAAGCCAGCATTTATTTTGGTGGCCGCACAGCTGTGACAGGACCACCCACTGAGACTGCTATTTCTGCTATCTCTATTCTTGTCTGAGAAGTACTGGAAGCGGCCCTGCCTGGGGAGGAGAGAGAGCGACTGGAGCAGAGCTACAGCACTGGGAATGGGCTCTGTGTACCTGTTTGCAGGGAGAGGAGAGAAACCAAGAAAAGCTGCAGCTAGAGCTGCTGGAGGGGCCCTGCCCACTGCCTGGAGAGGAGAATGGGGGAGCTATGATTGGCTGTAGGCAGCTGGAGGAGAACTGTTGGAGCTGCAGGGACTGGTGGGAAACATAGTCCCCAAAAGAAGAACAGTGGAGACTGTGTGGGACCACAAGTCCCATGAGCTGAGCAGCTGCAGAAGAAAAATGACTGGAAGCCCACATGGAAGGTAGGGAGCTGCTGGCATGTTGCTGAGGCTGGGGGGGGGGGGGGTAATCTGCACCCAGAATGTCCATAGCTTTGCCCGGGATCACTGCTACATTGTTCAGAGCTGCCAACTTTGCCCCCAGGGACTGCAGAAGACAGCCTGACCATATGTCTATTGCTCCGGACACCCACAGGAGGGAGGAGACTCTGGGATGAACTTAGGAATGGTGAGAGGCCCTTGGCTGTATTCTTGATCCAGGCTTTCTCCTCACAGGGAAGATTGAAAGCAACGGGAGCCATTGGCTTCTGCTGCTGTCAATCAAATCCTTTGATAAGGGGGCAGGACCAAGCTGTACTATTTGTGTCAATGGACGCAGACAGCACGGCTCAGAATGGAGCCCAAAGGTGTGCCATCATAGGAAGCAGCTTCCTATGGTGGCACACTGAGAAGAGGAGGAGCCCAGAGTACCGGCTGGGGACCCAAGAACAGGAGAATGATGGGGGCTACTCTGTGCAAATCCATTGCACAGAGCAGGTAGGTATAACATATTTGTTCTTAAAAAAAAATATATATTAGCTTTATAGTCACTTTAGATCAGGGCCTAGGAGGTACGGACATTGCCTCTCAGGTACTCTGTGAAATTAGATTTGATAATATCCAGTTTGTAAATTGTTTTTGTTGCAATTGCTATTTGCCATTGTTTACTGCTACTGTCACTGTTATTCGCTCTGTTGGGCATACCACCAATATAATCTCCTTACTTTCAGCCTTAGTGTATCAGATAGTGTGGTGCTACCTAGAGGGTTGTTGACACTGGGAACAGGGGATCTTACCAACAGCGGCTCCTTTTGGTTAGCACTACATGTTGAAGGAGGTCACTGAAGAGATGGGGGTCCCCCATAAAAATCTTGCTCCAGGGTCCTGTTATTGTAGTTATCTCCTGAGCATAATAAAGCTGGCCATACAGTAAGAGATTCCTGTGGGCTGAGTGAAAAAACAACAGATTTGTCCATCCACACTAATGGCATTAATGGATGAATCCCCCCTGAAGGGCTATTGCAGTCTGACAGCTGTGACCGCCAGCTGTCAGAATACCCAAACAGTAACTGCAGCTGAAAGGTTGCAGGGTCTGTTCGGCCGATATTGATGGAGCGGGGCCAAACATTAATAATCAATTGAGTAATCGACTTTTGCCAAGTCAGCTGAATCATGGTATTAGTGTGTGGCCAGTTTAACTAGAGAGAAAGATGTGGGACAAGCAAACCATTGCTGTCTCAGCTGTGTATTGGGCAGTTGCAGTCGGTCGGGTCACAGACGATGCCCCCCCTCCCCCCCCGGTCAGGCAGCGCTCCGGGCGGCGGCGGCTTTGCTCCGGGCTGCAGCTTCCCCTGCGTCTCCTCCCTCCTCCTCCTGACGGCCAATAGGATCGGATCTCTCTTCAGCCAATCAGGTGATGGGTCTCAGGACTCGTTTCCTGATTGGCCGGGAGGAGAATCAGTGTGACAATAGCGAATATTCATTCGCTATTGTCACACAACTGGGTGGGCTTTGGGTGCAGTGCTCTGCGCCCCAAGCCCAGCCTTTTTTGAAGCCTATTAGAGCCTCTGGCTCTAATCAAATGCTTCAAAAAAAAAAAAAAAACCCTGATTGGAATCCATGCGTCCGGCGCCCTGCATGTAGATTAAGGGGGCTGGACGCATGGATAGAGGGGGCCCGTGCTTCCCTAATAGATGGGCCACCACTGGTATTGGGTCAGGAGATGACAACATGAAGTAAGAAGGAGAATCAACAATTATATAACAAGTGTATCCCTTGGGCTAACAATACACATTAGAATCTGACTGTACAATCTCTGAACAATAAATCTTAGATCTACCAAAAGTATGTAATATGAGGACCTACCTAAACTATCCAATCAATTTGTGTACAATCAGGCAGGCTCTTGCATAACCTATGCATTGGCAGATCCAAAGGAGATTGATTATAATCTGTATGATGAGCTAAACTCATTGCGGGTTCAAACATGTAAAGCCAATCACTACAACCTTTGATAAGCAATATGAGAAGCCAGCAGCACCACTGCAGCACACAGAAACCATGGGGGTGTACAGAGTGACACGCACTAATAAAATAGAAAAAAAGTTACATGTAAAGTTAGTACACATATATTCCAGATCCTGACAACAGTCACAGGGCAGAGTCCAGCGTGTGACAGTTTATTAACCACTTGCTTACCGGGCACTTAAACCCCCCTCCTATCCAGACCAATTTTTAGCTTTCAGCGCTAACGCATTTTGAATGACAATTGCGCGGTCATACAACGCTGTACCCAAATGAATTTTTTATCATTTTTTTCCCACAAATAGAGCTTTCTTTTGGTGGTATTTGATCACCTCTGCGGTTTTTACTTTTTGTTAAAAAAATGTAAAAACCAGAATTTTTTTAAAAAAAAATTTTTTTTTTTTTTATATTTTGTTATAAAAAATTTTTAACGGGTAATTTTTCTCCTTCATTGATGTACGTTGATGAGGCGGCAGTGATGGGCACTGATAGGTGGCAGTGATGGGCACTGATGGGTGGCAGTGATGGGCACTGATGGGTGGCAGTGATGGGCAGCACTGACAGGTGGCACTGATTGGCACTACAGGTGGGCATTGGTAGGTGGCACTTGTGAGCATTGATAGGTGGCACTTGTTGGCATTGATAGGTGGCACTGTGGGCACTGCTAGGTGGCACTGTGGGCACTGCTAGGTGGCACTGTGGGCACTGCTAGGTGGCACTGTTAGGTGGCACTTTTGGGTGGCACTTATGAGGAATTTTTTGTGCTTCCTCTTCGGACCGATGTCCTTGGCATCTGAGCCGGTGATCGGCTTTTTTCTCTACTCGCGCTGTCAGCGCGAGTAAAAAAAAAACCGCTAACCGATCTTCCTGTTTACATCATGTGATCAGCTGTCATTGGCTGACAGCTGATCACATGGTAAGGGGCCGGGACCGGCCACTTACTCAGATCGGTGATTAGCCGAGTCTCAGTGACTCGGTGATCACACCGCGCCCGGCGCGCGCCCTGCAGGGCGCGCGCAGGGAGCGTGCACAGGGGAGGCCGTCATATGACGGCCTCCCGGGAATGTAGGTCCGCGCTGTGGCCGTCATTCGGCCATAGCGCGGATGTCTAGTGGTTAAGCTTACAATACACTATACAATCTGATTGTATCATCTCATTTAGGCTCAGGATAAACATTACAATCTGATCATACAATCTTTGTACAACCAACTTTAGATTTACCAAAACTGTGTAATAGAAAAATGACCTAATCTATCCCCTCATTTTGTATCCAATCAAGCAGGCCATTGCAGTATATAGTTGTTGGTAGATCTAAGCCAGATTGTTATGTGTACAGTGAGCTTTAAATCCACCAGCAACTATGTAGTGCAAGTGCCTACCTGATTTCATACAGATTGATTGCATATTTTAGGCTTCAGCTTCAGCTTTTATTTATTTATGTAAAGCTTTAATCTCAAAAGGGACAAAACTCTTCGCTGTAACTGCTTATAAAGTGTGAGCTGGAATTTGGCTTTGATTTGTTAGTGTATCTAAATCTGCTAGTGCATCTAATACTCCCCTCCTCAAAAAATGCTGCTGTCTGCTGTGTCCCTGTGCTCCTTCATCCAGAGTGGGGGCACTCTAATACAGGAGGTGTGTTACTGGACAGATCACCAGGTGAAAACAGAGGGAA
The DNA here is from genome assembly GCA_037952925.1 of Lithobates clamitans. Classification (NCBI taxonomy): domain Eukaryota; kingdom Metazoa; phylum Chordata; class Amphibia; order Anura; family Ranidae; genus Lithobates; species Lithobates clamitans. The sequence continues at coordinate 4,712,410 of JBBGZY010000093.1, forward strand.
AAAGGAAAACAAATATATCTACTACATCTATTGACTGATAAGCTGCAAAATATTACATTTTTGGTTTTGAGTTTAGTACCGCTTTAAGTTTGTCCCGATATTACATAGATTTGGTAATCTAAAGAAAATTGTACAATCAGATTGTCTGGTATATAATCCCATGTGGAAGGCGTGGATAAGCAGCGATGTACACAGAAGGGTGAAGAAGCAAACAGGTGGAGGTGCACTGACAGGCACACAGTTCCTGGATGAACATACACAGGAGCAGATGACCGGGGTGGCCAGCTTGGCACTTACCTTGTGGCTGATTGGAATGGTGTCAGCACGTCAGCCCCATCCTCAGTCTTCTCCTTCCCGAAGATGAGATAAGAATGCGGCAGATCCCCCTTCCCTGGTGTATTCCGTGTCGCTAAGTGTGCAGTGCACACATACACATAGACAGCCGTGACATGATGCCACCTCCCCCGCCTGTCTGATGGGCCGAGGCTCTACACTGCACAGAGACTAAAGCAGGCCCGGGCTCCCTCCCTGGCCCGATCACTGCTTCCTTCTACTGATGAGCATCATCACATTCTAATACAGTGAGCCAGTGTCCTCCTGTACAGCACACACACACACGCCTGCATTGTGCATGGATCCCCAGTCTGCCTCCTCTACTCACAGCTCACCAGCTGCCTGCTGCTCCTGCTAATACATACACTTCCCTTTCACAATGGTGGCTGCTGGAGGCTTCATTGTATTTTGTGTCCATGATAAAGCTGCGGACGCCTGCCTGAGCTCCTTTGAGCTGGGGGAAGGCTTCTTTTACAAAGACGCCACAGAGATTTGAAGAAGATTGGATGCAGACCTATCACTGGACCATACCCCCTATAGAGGGGGAGATCTGAGCCTTCCACTTGTAAAGGCACAAGCTGCAGAAAGGCAGCATAGGTAGCAAACTGGGCTGAGGATGCTGGGTTACAGTTAAAAGGAGGAGTAGAGGTAAGAATGCTGGCTAGCCCTGAGTTGGTACATCCCAATAAATATACCAAGCTGCATGATGTTGGGGATATCCTCTCAGGAGTGGCATTGCTGGAGCAGACTACTTCCACTAGCTGCCAGGGGAATGACTACTCCAGTAAGGATTGGGGCAAAAATTACAAGCAAGGCTAGACAGATGCTGGTGTTGGGGGACTTAGTTATTAAAAGGAAAGATAGGGCAATCTGTCACAAAGACTGTGATTGACAAACAGTATGTTGTTTGCCGGGGCCCTTGGGGTCAGCACATCGAGGATCGGATGGACAGATTGTTGAGTGAAACTGGGGAGGACCCAGATGTCATGGTACATATTGTTACAAAAGTCAGAGGAAGATGGAATGTCCTTAAAAATGATTTCAGGGGCTTAGCTGCTATATTATAGAAAAGGAACTCCAAGATGGTAATCTTAGACATACTGCCTGTACCACAAGCTGCACCAGGGAGTCAGCAGGAGCTTCGAGAGATAAACAAGTGGCTGAGGAACTAGTTCGGGAAGTAGATTTTTGGGTTTGTGGAGAACTGGGCTGACTTTTTATTCAGCTACCAGATGTATAGCTGAGACAGACTGCACCTAAAATGAGAAGGCTGCAGCTCGGTTGGGGGGAGTAGATGGACAGAAGGTTGAACTTTCAAACTAGGATGTGGGGGGAGGGATCAAAAGAAGGTTTACCCTGCAGAGAGCAAGGGTCAGAGTGTACAGATGGGGGTGAAGTTAGGGGAAAGAGGGCCTCAAACCAGATGACAGAGAAACTAAAGTTTCCAAAGCTGGCAGGCATGCTGAACCTAAAGGGAAGCAAAAGGCGCACAAGGATAAAAAAATATGCGAGAGTAAAAAATTAAAAGGCAATGCTAGAAGTCTGGTTAATAAAATGGAAGAACTGGAACTTCTGATGCATGAGGAGGATTTTGATTTTGTGAGAATATCAGAAACCCAGTTTGACAGCTCACATGACTGGCTTGCAACTTTCCAGGGATACTCCCTGTACCAAAGGGACAGGGTAGGTAGAAGAGGGGAATGGATGTACCTGTATGTGAAGAGCGATTTGAGGGTGAATATGAAGGATGACATGCTACTAGGACTGGTGAGGCAGTGGAGTTTTTTTGGCTAGAGCTTCAAAAAACAAACAAAAAATAAATTGCTTGTGGATGTATCCTATAGACCCCTAACATTAAGGAGGTAGATGAGACCTATCTCCTTACACAGTTAGAGAAGGTGGGGAGACAGTGTAATATTATAATCATGGGGGATTTCAATTATCCTGATATTGATTGGACAGATGGAACTGTTCACTCCAATCCAAGGCTTGACATTCCTTGAATATATTGTAAGACAATTTCATGAGTCGTATGGTGGAATACCCAACTAGAGATAATGCTCTGCTGTACCTACTAATTACAAACAACACAGAGCTAACTGCAGATGTGGAAGTGAGGGATAATTTAGGTAACAGTGATCACAGATTAATTACGTATGCCGTAAACTATAGGAAAGTGAGATGTGAGGGTAGGACAAGAACATTACATTTCAAAAGAGCCAACTTTACTAAACTGCGCTCCTTATTACATAATACTAAATGGAAACAGATTTTTGCAACCAAGAACACTGAAGAAAAGTTGGAGTGCTTTAAGGATATATTAAACAATGGCATTTGCCAGTTCATTCCAAAAAGGAACAAATATAAACAAAAGTTTTGTTTCTGCATACTATGCATGAAGATACAAAAAACCTTCTCTGTGCAGCAGCCCCCCAATACTTATCTGAGCTCCATCAGGATCCAGCGATGTGCACGAGAACCTCGGCTCTCCGGGGACTCTCCCTTCTCATGCTGCTGTCAATCATGGCCAGTGAGCCAATGAGGAGAGAGAAGGTGCGGGCCCAAGTCACGGCTCTATGTGAGCAGAGCCACTGCTCAGAAGCAAGCCTGCCTGGGTGCCCCCATTGTAAGATGCTTGCTTTGGAGTCACTGAACAGGAGGGAGGGGCTAGGAGCGCCGGCAAGGGACCCCAGAAGAGGAGGATCGGGTCTGTTCTGTGCAAAACCACTGCACAGAGCAGGTAGGTATGACATGTTTGGTATAAAAAAAAGCCTTTAATATCGCTTTAACACTAAAGTAAAAAGGATTATTGATGAGAAAAAAAAGTTCTTTAAAAAAATCTAACGCTGAAGGGTCACCATCGGCATTCCAATACTACAAAAAATGCAATAAGAAATGCAAGAATGCGATCAGGGCAGCTAAAACAGATTACAAGAAATATGTTAATAGTAAGAGAGTTAGGTCAGAATATATTGGTGACAGGGAGAGGTTAACTATATTAAATACATTCTTCTCCCTAATTCATATAAAGGAAAAGAAGGTGGGGTATAATAAACAAACAATAATGTTATACTGAAGGTACCTGCGTGGCTGACAAACCGGTATTCAAAAACGACTAGAACTTGTGGACAAATCACCAGGACCAGATGGCTCACACCCGAGAGTTCTCAAAGAACGTAGCCATGTCCCAGAATCTAGCCAGATCGTTATTTATAATTTTTAAGGACAACTTATTGACTGGAAAGGTACCAGCTGATTGGCGAATAGCAAACATGGTACCAATATTCACAAAAGGGCCAAGATATTTACCTGGAAACTATAGACCAGTCAGCTTAACATTAATAGTATGTAAACTTTTAGAAGTATTAGTAAGGGACCATATCCAAAAATTTGCTGATGAAAATATTATCATTACTAGTAACCGAGATGGATTTTTGAAAGACCATTCTTGCCAGACCAATCTTTTAACATTCTATGAGCAAGTAAATTGTAATTTGGATAGAGGAATACCTGTGGACATAGTGTATTTGATGATATGGTATGTACCTGGATAGAAATCTGGTTGCAGGGGCACATCAAGAGGGTGGTGATTAATAGCATATTATCAGAATAGTCTAGAGTTGTGAGCAGGGTACCCCAGAGCTCTGTCCTGGGACCAATTCTGTTTAACTTAGAAACAATAAAGAGGTGGGAATAACTTGTTCAATCTTAGTGTTTGCTGATGATACAAAGTTAAGCAGGACAATAACGTCACAACAAGATATTGGAACCTTACAAGAGGACCTCAAAATAGAGGGGTGGGCAGCTATATACTAGATGAGGTTCAATATGGAAAAATGTAAAGTAATTAACTTAAAAATATGAATACAATCTTAGGTCTCTAAAGGAGATACGCAGACACACTGAAGTTGGGCGAGAAGCGGTTCAGTCTTAACCATTTGCCCACTGGGCACTTATACCCCCTTCCTAACCAGGCCAAGTCTTAGCTTTCAGTGCTCACACACTTTGAATGATTACTCAGTCATGAAACACTGTACCCATATAACATTTTTGGCCTTTTTTTTAACACAAATAGAGCTTTCTTTTGGTGGTATTTAATCTCCACTGTTTTTTTTTTTTTTTTTTCGCACTATAAATAAAAGAAAGACCCCAAATTTTGTAAAAAAAAAAAAAAAAAAAAAAGTATTTTTTTGGGTTTCTGTTGCAAATTAGTAATTTTTCTTCATAAATTCTGACCAAAATTTATACTGCTAAATTTCTTTGGTACCCCAAATCCATGTTTATTATTTGGTCTTTGTGAAGGTTATAGAGTCTACAAGCTATGGTGCAAATCATTGAAAATTGATCATACCTGATGTACTGACAGCCTATCTAATTTCTTAAGACACTAACAAGCCAGGAAATCACAAATACCCCCAAATGACCTCTTTTTGGAAATTAGACAGTCCAAGGTATTTAGTAAGAGACAAGGTAAGTTTTTTGAAGTTTTAATTTTTTACCACAATTCTTTGCAAATTTAGGATTTTTTTTTCTTTACAAAATTGTCATATTACCAGTTTATTTCTCTCACATGGCATATGCATACTTGCAACAACACCCTAAAACACATCGTGCTACTCCTCAGTATGGCGATACCACATGTGTGAGCTTTTTTCACAGCTTAGCCACATAGAGGGACCCAACATGCAGGGAGCACTGTCAGGTGTTCTAGGGACATAAATTATACATCTAATTTCTTGACTACCCATTACACTTTTGAAGGCCCTAGAGCACCAGGACAATGGAAATGTCCATATTTTGGAAAGCAAACACCCCAACGTATATTCTATGAGGCATTATGAGTCTTTTAAACATGTAATTTTTTTCCACAAGATTTTGGAAAACGTGGAAAGAAAATGAAAACGCATTTTTTTCTTTTACACAAAGTTGTCCATTTACTTTATAAGATATTTCTAACACATAGCATGTACATACCAAAATTTACACTCTAAAATACATTCTGCTACTCGTTCTGAGTATGGCGATACCACATGTGTGAGACTTTTTCACAGCCTAGCTACATACAGAGGCCCAACATGCAGGGAGCACCGTCAGCTGTTCTAGGAGCATAAATTACACATCTAATTTCCTGACTACCTATTACACTTTTGAAGGCCCTGGAGCACCAGGACAATGGAAACGCCTACAAAATAACCCCATTTTTGGAAAGCAAACACCCCAACGTATATTCTATGAGGCATAATGAGTCTTTTGAACATCTCATTGTTTTCTACAAGTTTTTGGAAAATGTGGAAAGAAAATGAAAATGCACTGAAGGCTCTGATGAGGATACACTGATAGGGTGGCACTGATGAGCACTCACTGTTGGGCACTGACGTGCACTATTAGGCACTGATGAGCACTAATAGGGCACTGTAGTGGCAATGATGAGCACTTTAGTGGCACTGAATGGCACTCACTGATGGCATTGTAGGGCACTAATGGCACCATAGGTCACTGATGAGCACTGATAAGTACTCACTGATGGCACTGATGTGCACTGTAGGGCACTGATGTGCACTGATAAGCACTCACTGATGGGCACTGATGAACACTGTAGTTGCATTGTAGGGCACTGTTGAGCGCTGTAGTGGCACCGTAGGGCACTGATGAGCACTGTAGGGTACTGATGAGAACTGTGGTGGCACTGTATGGCACTGATGAGCACTGTAGTGGCACTGATGGCACTGTAGGGACACTGTGATGGCATTGTGGTGGCACTGGTGACACTGTGGGGGCACTGTGATGGCACTGTAGTGGCACTGATGGCACTTGGGATCGTGCCACCTCGCGCTGCTGCAATGTTTCTCTCTCCTCACATCGATACAGCATGCAGCATGCAAATAGAGGAGAGAGAAACACTGCAGCAGCTGGACCGGGCATGATCCCGGGATGTTGACAAGTGATCGCTCTGTCATTGGACGGAGCGATCATGTGGTAAAGAGCCGCTGTAATTGACCCTTTACCCTGATCAGTGAACCTGAGGACCCAGCGATCACAGACACTTCCGGGTGCGCGCCCCAGGGGGCACGTGAAAAGCGCAAGCACAGGAGGCTGTCATATGAGGGCCTCCCAGAACTAACCAGCCACGCTGTAGCTGTCATTCAGCTATAACGCAGTCGGCAAGTGGTTAAACCGTGTAAGGTATTCTTTACCTTTTGGGTGTGTGGGACTCCCCTCCACAATCGGTGGTGTCAGCAGGAGTGTAGATAAATTTAAAAAACTACTTTTGGATGTGTTTCTTAGCAAGTACGATGTACAGGGATATGGAAAATGGTAGTGACATAAACACGCACACTCAGGTTGAACTGGGTGGACTACAGTCTTTATTTGAGCTTAACAACTATGTAACTATGAAACCTTATCTACTAAAAAATGGACTTTGAAGGCACACAGGTATGTTAACTATAAAAGGTAAAATGGTTTTATTTAGGTATGGTCTACAAAATATAAGAACAATTGATATAAGTAGATACATAGAACAAAAAATATATATTAGCATATAATTAATATTTTCTACCCTACAAACAACCAGGACACCACTTCATGTGATACAAAGACGCATCCAGAAACAAGTGGGGAACAAATTCCCAAGCAGGTGTCCCAATTGTGGATGTAAGTGAGCAGGTTGTGGGTCGGATTGTAGGTCCGGGTAGATGTATTCTTAAAAGCTCGACATGTTGCGCGTATGAAAAACGCTTCTTCAGGAGCTAAGAAAGTTTCTGCTGGGTATACATAAAAATACATCAATAAATATATTATATATCAATATATAAACACAAAACATAATTAAAATAAAATACGAAAACATCACTTTGATAATAAGTGCAAACTTTTGCTCCAACCGAGTATGGCGGCCGCATGGAAACCCCGTAAAGGAAACTGGTCACCCGGGGGCAGAACGGCAAAGCTAGGTAGCTGAGGGACCTAATATATCATAGTACAGGAGTTAAATTATATATTTATGAATATGGCTTAGTAAAGGATAAACTCTCCAAAGTAATAACAAAAATAATTAATTGTTTGAGGAAAAACCAGTGGGGCTACGCGAAAATTATTGAATTATAGATAATAATATAGGGGAGGGAAACCTAATGCATAAACAAATACAGAAAATAGTATATAGCAATAGAAACCAAGAATACACAGCTTACCATGTAGTAGTCAAACATGATGAAAAACGGGGTAAGTATAGTGTCTCAGCTGGTAGGTTAAAAATCTAATTGTTTGTAATGAAAGACCAGCAGTGTGTAAAAATGCTGTGGAGGCACCATATGTAGCCATGTAGCTCAAGCTAGAGATAAACGTATGTAGCACTAACTCTCTGTGGAGCTGCTGGTTTAAGCGGGCTTGTTACCTTCACTCTCCTTCCCTCTGCTTTAGTGGCACCGGGTCTAGGGTTCCGTTGAGTTTACCTCTGGACGATACACGCACCAACACTTGAATACGTTTTCAATGCTTTATTAAGCGATTTACTAAGGAAGTAGCAGGAAAGAGGCAGAAGGGAAACTGCAGAAGAAACTCAAACATCTTCTTATAAGGTTCTTGACAAATGTCCTGGTAGAATTTGGATAAGATAACAGAATGCACTCCCCTCGTGGGACACACTCTTTTCTCGCCTGGATAGGCCTCTCTCACTTGCCTAGCAGCCAGTACGTAGCACGAACAAAAGTCTCTGCCACAGACTTGTTTGGGGTAAACCTGTACGGTCCTCTGCCACAGGATGTACCGGTCTTTCTGTAGTGAACGTCAGTCACAGTGCTTGAACCTTTAAGCCAACCCGGCAACACTATGCTGTATAGTTACTTTTAGGATACGTCCTCCAACCAAGTCACCAGGCCCCTCTCCAGACCAGCACGCTGCGTGATCCTTCCATGACGGGTCCTCCCCTGGGATCTCCTCGGTTGTCTAGCTTCTTCCCTTCTGGATAGACAGCTCAGGACCATTCCTCGGCTACTGTGGCAGGCCCCAGACAAGCTTCTGGGCCCACCCCTGCGCCGCAGCGGCGTGGGACTCCGGAACGGAGGACCACGAGATTGCTCTCTAACGCATACCTGTCGGCCAGGAGGGTCAGCAGGTGGCTGTAAAAACAAACCCACAAATATGGCGTCTGTCCCATAAATACCCTTGCCCAAAATGCAACTCGGAGGACCACCTCCACCGAGTTGTCTCCGGGACAGAAGAGCATCTATACGATTCGACACGTTGCCTTTTCAACACTGACCAGTAATTACAGCGACGCCCACTGGTCAATCTGGAAACACACACAACGTCAGCCAAGCTGGAACAGAGGCAATCTTAACCTATTTAAGGAACAAGTTACTAAATTTACCTAACATATGGTAGATCGTAAATCTACCAGCGCTACACACGTATATAAGTTTTCATATAGAGAATTTCCTGAGTAGCAATGAATTGATGGCTTGAGGGGGTGAGAACCTATAAGATAAAAAACGAAAAGATATATAGAGCGTATTGAAAGCACTATTAAGCGATACCCAATGTCCCTCAATGGGGGTCAGAGTCAAAGTATGTAAGAAGATAACAATAATCGCTTACCTAAAGCCTAATTCAGGAAGGCTATAACATGAGGTGCAGCTCACAGTGGTTGGTCAGCGTCTGCTGACAATACAGGCTGCGCTGTGTATGTTTATAGGTCCCCCCCACCGGAAATGCGCCAAGTCTAGACAGAAGTGGCGCATGCCGGTCTGACCGCTGGCTACCGCGCATAGGCCGAGTTACGCAACTATGTAACTATGTAATTAAAGGGCATGCACAGCAATATGTAACAGCAATCGGCGTTCATATAAATCGGCACCCAGACGTGCAAAGATAAAAAACAGAAAGAAAAGTAAATAAGCATGGATTTCTTTTTTCTTTTTTGCTGACTTGTTTTGTGGAGTAGAGGAGGAGTTCAATGATACCCAGTGTATCCATGGGTGAAGTACTGCTTTAAGACAAAGTACTCTTACTTTTTGCAGTGGCCTAAGCTATCCCACCTTTTCCCTCCACAGATGTATATTTACCGAGATCAGCGGCCATGGCCTCCAGTGATTGATTACGTCACGGCCACACCTGCACAGTGCAGTACCACGGGCTTCTATTTAGTGGTCTCCCTCCATCTCCAGCCATGAGACACAACCCCAAAGAAGTCTTTGAGGCTGTACTAGACAGGTGCAGCAGGAGGGTGAAACTTTCTGCACTGGATGTAAACAATAGCAGCCATTTGATTGAGTTAAGTATGCATCTGTGGAGGGGAAGGCACTGACATTTCCTACCTGGCTTCTTCTGGGTGCCAGGTCTTCGGCCATCTTGACTGGCCCGCTGGGAGATGATGTAACTCCAATTTTCTGATGGTATGGTCTTTATAAAGGCCTGTACCAGCGTGAATAGAAAAAAAAGCCGATTACCGGCTCGGATGCAAGGGACATCGGTCCCGAAGTGGAAGAGGCACATCTGCCTCATGTGTGTCCACATAACAGTGCCCACAGTGCCACCTAACAATGCCAACAGTGCCACCTATCAGTGCCCACAAGTGCCAGCTATCAATGCCCACCAGTAGTGCCAATCAGTGCCACCTAGCAGTGCTGACTATCAGTGTAACTGATAGTGCCCATTATTGCCACCCATCAGTGCCCATCACTGCCGCCTATTGGTGCCCATCAGTGCTGCCTCATCAGCGTACATCAATGAAGGAGAAAAATTACCTGTTTTAAATTTTTTATAACAAAGTATACATTTTTTTTTTTTTTTTAAATTGAGTTTTTTTTACATTTTTTTAACAAAAAATAAAAACCACAGAGGTGATCAAATACCACCAAAAGAAAGCTCTATTTGTGGGGAAAAAATGATAAAAATGTAATTTGGGTACAGTGTTGTATGACCGCGCAATTGTCATTCAAAGTGCGTCAACGCTGAAAGCTGAAAATTGGTCTGGATAGGAGGGGGGTTTAAGTGCCCAGTAAGCAAGTGGTTAACTGAATGACATTCTTTTTGTGTATGGTCCATGCACACTCTCAGTGGGGAACTTCAAGAGTCTGCCACCACAATTGGACATAGTCTGCTGGGATTCAAATTCTTTGTTGTTTTAGCACTGATAAACAAGCAAATGCCTTCTACCAATGGAAATATGTAAAGATTGCTAGACTGTTTCTGAAGAGTGAATGTACATATCAGTTGAATCAGGGACCTTAAGAGGATACAGCTTTGAGAAATGATTGCATCCCCCTCTTTATGGCTCTTCTTCTTTATGGGTCAATCAAAGTTGCCCTTTACAGTGTGATTGGCTGTGTCCAATCACAGGTGATCACATCTAAACAGACTTGCTGGTTAACAGCAGTCCTTTCCTCCCACACTGTGTGTGTGTGAGGAAAGGATAGCCATTTACCGGCAAGACTGTCAGTACATTGTTTACACTAATAATCAGGGCACTGATCATCAGTGCAGCCCCATCAGTACATCTCAGTGCAGCTTATCAGTGTCCATTAGTGCAGCCTCGTCAGTTCCCATTAGTGCTGCTTTATCAGTGCAGCCTCATCAGCACCCATCATTGCAGCCTCATCAGTACCTATTAGTACTGCTTAATCAGCGCAGCCTCATCAGCGCCCATCATTGCAGTCTCATCAGTGCAGCCTATTAGTGCTGATCAGTGTAGCCTCATTAGTGCAGCCTATCAGTGCAGCGTCATCAGCTCACATCAGTGAAGAAGAAAAATTACTTATTTGCTAAATTTTATAACAGAAGCTAAGAAAAATGTTTTCTTTTTCAAAATTTATCAGTCTTTTATCATTTGTTTAGCAAAAAATAAAAACCCCAGTGGTGATGTAATACCACCAAAAGAAAGCTATCTGTCTCAAAAAATGATAAAAAACTTAATTTGGGTAAAATGCGACTAAAAGCAGAAAATTGGCCTGGGCAGGAAGAGGGCGAAAGTGCCCAGTATTGAAATGGGTAATAGCAGCTCACATAACATTTGACATTTCTGCAGATGTTAGCATTGCCTTTATATTGGTGGTTAGTGGAGAAGTGCCCTTATCAAATTAGTGGTTAGTTTAGTGCAGTGGTTCTCAACCCTCTCCTCAAGTACCCCCAACAGGCCATGTTTGCGTGTTTTCCTTTATCTTGCACAGGTGCTTTAAATCAGAGTCAATGGCTTGGTATTTTGGACAGCTATTTTATCTAAGAGAAATTCCCAAAACATGGCCTGTTGGGAGTACTTGAGGACAGGGTTGATAACCACTGGTCTAGTGCACCATTACATTGGTGATCTGTAGAAATGTGTTACTGTAACGATTGAGTGGAAGTTCCTGGAAAGGTACAGGCAGCATGACTGAAGGTTTTGCAAGGATCTTCACATATAGGTTGTGCTGAAGAGCCACTATACTAGGCACTGTGTGTTAGCTTGGCAGTCAGACATTGGCTTCTTGGAAGACATTGGCCTTGGGTGGCCATCCAAACCATTCTAACTGTTATCCGCCACTGATGAAGGAAGTATCTACTGATTGTAAATGGTGAACACTATCTTTTTTGGAAAATTCTTTTTATTGCTTTTTGGCCCTATCTTTGATCCTTTTAGGGTATACACAGATATGAAATGTTTCTACTCCTCATCTTATGCCTGTGAGTGTTTTAGGTTAAAGGAAACATTCATACAAAAGTTGGAAATAGCTCAGAAGTAGACACATCAGTGGCAGCAGAAATCATAATTATCGGCGTATAACACACACTTTTCCCCCCTGAAAATAGGGGGCAAATCATGGGTGGGCATTATACGCCGATAGTGTACCTCGGAGGGCAACGAGCGCCGCCTCCACCACCAGCATTGGACCAGTGTTCTGTCTATCACAGGAGCTGGTCCAATGCCGATGGCGGAGGCGGGACTGTGTGTGTGACTGCCAACAGAGCAGAGTGAGAGCCGAGTAAACAGGAGATGACGCCTCAGTGATTTTCTGCACTGTTCAGGCTGCATTGATGAGAGATGGTGAGACTGCAGATGGGCATTGAGCTTAAAAATGGGAATTAATCAAACTGCATTGAGGCTGCAAATGGGCATTAATCAGGCTGCATTGATGGGAGATGGGCTGCAGATGGGTATTGATCAGGATGCATTGAGGCTGCAGATGGGCATTGATCAGGCTGCATGGATGGGAGATGGGCAAATAAAATACACCCCTCAAATTTCTCTTTTAAAACAAAATTGCAACATTTAGAAAATGTTACAATCTGCTTACAACTAATTACACATTTTCCTATTTAATTCATCAGTGTTTGACATAACCACATTCAATTTTTATGGCTACATTGGATCTTATGGGAACTTAAGCATGTTAATATTTATAACAGTAAAAATTATAATGGGAAATCTATAGATTGTGCTAATTGTAAAGTGTTGGGCTGACTTTAAGTGAACCAGACAGGCTATGAAAATGTAAACATTTACATCCTCCTAACAAGCATAATGCACTTACTGACCTCTGTGGTTGCAATCAATTCAGCCTCATGGATGTCAAGAAATTCAATGAAGTTCATTCTCTCAGCAGTGTTTGCATGAATGATTGCAGTGTTGAAAAGTCACAAGTGGAAGAAAGCAGCTGGATGAACTGTGCTGATCAGAGAATAATTTGAAATACTTCAGTGCTTGTGCTGTGAAGTTTGATGATGAATTGTTCCGCAGAGCCCACAGCTACGGAGGTTTGTGAGGGCTTGCTTAAAGCTCATTTACTAAATGAGTGATAATAAATAAATAAAGTGATATTAAACCCTCAATTTTTAACGGGTTCAGCAGCTGATTTAATCACTCAGTATGCAGCTTTTTTTATCCTTTAACCCTTGAAGCAACCCTTTAATACAACTTTAGGTTTTAGAAATAATTTCACTGTACGCTTCTGAACTACCAGAAAATTATATCAGTCCTTTTTTGTTCATGTCTACTGGGGAGGAATCTAAATCAACACAAGGTTTTCTATTGCAGATGCTCAAACCAGATGTCATATAAGATTTGTCGTTACAACTTTATCTTTAAATTTAAGTTGACAATCATTTGACTTCTGATAGCACACCAATCTATTTTAGTGAAATGTCTTTTTTTCCTTTGTGCATGTAATTCTGTCCATTTGCTTTCATCTTCTTCTGTCCTGGATTCTACCCTGCTGTCATCAAGCCAAGCAACTCAGACTTGTCTGTTTTCCAGTAAATTACTCAGGAGTGATGTTATGATATACAAACACATTACAAAGTAAGCACATTTATATAGTGAGAAGTCTGATGTACTGATGTACTTTTCTGTATTTGATAGATGATGTGTTGTCTCTAAAGTTTTTAAAGTGCCCCTCTCCTGTACAGTTAAAAGAGGAAGGATGTGGCTTAATGTCAGAACAGGCTTAGATTAACCTTGGACAAATTTTATGATTAAATTAGGTATGTGCAGGCATTAAAGCCCCCTGCACTTTAAAACTGTTGTTTCCTTGGAAACATCTGAGTTTGGGCAAGGTTTACTATAACAATATAAACTAATGTGGTTTTAGCTGACTGCAATTGGTTTACTCTGCAGTTCAAGTGAGCATCTGCACATTGATGCATTTACATATTTTAACAAACATTACAAGCACTTAAAAATAAGTCCTCAAATGATTTTGTAGCTATTGACATTGTGTTGGAATTCATCTTCAAAATTTAAAGTACAGGTTAGGAAATCCCAAATTCTCTCCCTTTTACTTTCTATTAGGCTGCAATCACACCTGAGCAGAACAATTTTTGCGGTGTTTTCAGGCACATTTATGTTAAAATTTTTTATGTGTTTTTACACGCATAGATTAACTACTCAGAAGTGTATTTCAAGCTTTTTACATGTGTATGTAAAAAATGAGGGAATATATCTTAATGTTAATCAGTTACCCGCGCAAATGTTTACCACCAAATTATGTTTTTAGGGGCTGCTCGTTATGAGGCTAGTACCTTTGTTATGTGAAAAATAGTGATAAACCACGCACCCTACTATTTCATAAAACCATTATCATCATAAAGTGCAAGAAAATTGAAATATCATAAACGACCACTAGATGTCAGTAGCGGATTAGTGAGCAAAATATAGTGCAATCATATAAAATACTCTAAAGGTGCTTGTAAACAGAGCTACATGAAAAGAACACCAGATATCTCCAGTGGATTTCAAAAATTATAAAAAGTGCAGTGTCCAAAAATAAATGTTATATTTTATAAAAAAAAGTGCAGTGTCCAAAAGTTTCCATCAAATTATTTCTAATGATGCATAGGTTTCCATTGATCCAACAGTAAAGTGACTAAGGGTCTTCCTCCACCAACACCTGTCACACAACCTACTCACCAAATTTAAATCACCCCCATTACAAGAGTCATATACAGCAGATTGACAAACTCCCGGTGTTCGTCTCAGCAACTCAGCAAGGAAAGCTCCGAAGGCAAATTGGATCAAAAGCCACCGAATCTCCAGACATCAGTAAGGCAATATAAGAAAGAAACAAACTCCCATTGTGAAGTACGTATGGTTTATTAAAAAATGTAGCACTAAAAAATTCCACTTGAAACAAGTACAATTGAAATGCAAAGAAAGTGAAAAGCAGGGACGCCAACTGCACTCCACCTGCGTTAGACTATGGACGGAAGTGACGTATCATGCTCGAACACACCCTGCACGTCTGACGTCATCATGGGTCACATGACCGGATACATCGCTTTCATGATTTTATACTGCCGCCCATCAAGGATATCCAATCCGGTTTAATCCTCACAATTAGTAAACTAAAAACTCTTAAGAGTTTGCAATACAACATTACTCAATACCTAATTTTATTATGCTATATTAATCTAATACAGAATATTCTAAATAGTTATAAATAAATAATGGATCTTACATTAGTTATCGTAAATCTATTAGGCATACAACCTCTAGTGGAGGCAAGGGGGAATGCCTGCTCACAATATTACGTTTGTTATTGCACCATCTTGTGGTGATGTGGAGTATTACCCAATTGATATAGACAAATAAACCGCGCTAAAGTGAGTCCAATAAAGTCTGTGATAGTAAACAATCTGTGGTAATAAACAATGAAGTCCAAAATCCTTCTGTGTGATGAAGTGAAGAAAATAGAGTGACTGTGTGGTGAACTGCTTACCAGAATGTAAGCCAAAACAGGCAGGTGGCTTAAACCCAGCCCGGGCCTTTGGGAGCACTTCAAATGGACAAAATCCTTTGCGCTCGAACAGCAGAACGAATCCACATAGAGTTAAATCAAAAACAAAAGACCATAGTGTGATACTGACATAACATACTTCATCAAAGAAGGAGGGGGTGTGTTCACACAAATAATCATAAACTAAATATCATGCAGGCACCCTGGGGGTGTGAGACCACTCTGGGACGCCAGAAAAGTAAAACGTGTACAGCATGCAATAGAAGATGTCCTTATATCTACTGTAAACAACCACCAGTTGCCATACAGCTAAAGGAACACCCGGTGCCCAGGTACGCGGGGCCGCTTACCAGATAGTGAACTAGTGAGGGCATCAATAGTAACAGGGTGCAACTTGTGTGTGACCTGGGGTATAAGTTGAATGAACCTACAGGGGTTCCTGCTCACCAGAAGGACGACCAGAGATAGCCCAAACGAAGCACTGGCAGAGTATCTCGATTACCCAATTGATACCTATAATATTTAGAATGGATTAAATCCAATTGGAACACCTCAATGAACATTGAACATTAAGTACAATTAAAACATTAAAACAACCTAATAGTTAGGAAACAATTCAAATCTATATCTATACTAATATCTGCAGGGTTGAGCGTATTTAATTTAAAAATACACTCGGTTTCCTTTTTTTATATTCTTTGGGTCATGTTACCTCCTCTCCAATGGGGTCCACCCTATCAATTCCAAAGAAAGTGGCTAAACTGTACTGAAGTGATTTGAAAGGCTGTGTTTTGGGAACCCTTTCTTTATACTATTGAGGTGCTCATTGATTCTGGTTCCCAAATTCCTTGTGGTATGCCCGATATATTGCAACCCACAAGGGCAGGTTATTAGATAAGTTACATAGGTTGATTTACACATAATAAACTACTTAACACTATTTTCCCTTCCCATACTAAATGATTTAAAATGTATCTACTTTTCTTTTATTTTTCCTTGTGGTTTTGGAACACCTCAATGAACATTGAACATTAAATACAATTAAAACATTAAAACAACCTAATAGTTATATAGGAAACAATTCAAATCATTATCTACATTATTACCTGCAGCGTTGAGCATATTTAAAGGGGTTGTAAACCCTTGTGTTTTTTCACCTTAATGCATCCTATGCATTAAGGTGAAAAAATGAAAGCCAAACAAGCCTTAGGTAATGCTTCCCAAAAACATCCACATCCTGGAGCCCTCCAGTTCAAAGTTTGGCTCCCGATATTAGAACATATAAAACATAAATGCTCATAGCGTGATACTGTATAATAACATATTTATTAAAATGTGACGTCACCACGTTTACCAGCGGCCAGCTGAGTTTTACTATATCGTTCTCTGTACGGCTGTCGCTGCAGCTATTTCTATTTACAGAGATGCCTGTTTTTAACATGCAAAATGTGAGTGCACTTTACTACTTTTAATAAATACAGTTTTATACAGTATCACGCTATGAGCATTTGTGTTTTATATGTTCTAATATTGGGAGCCGAACCTTGAACTAGAGGGCTCCAGGATCGCCGATTCGCCATTATCTACAATGACTTGAAAAAGTATTCATACCCCTTGAAATTTTCCACATTTTGTCATGTTACAACCAAAAACGTAAATGTAATTTATTGGCATTTTATGTGATAGACCAACACAAAGTGGCACATAATTGTGAAGTGGAAGGAAAATGCTAAATGGTTTTCAATTTGTTTACAAATAAATATGTGAAAAGTGCGGCGTGCATTTGTATTCAGCTCCCCTAAGTCAATACTTTGTAGAACCCCCTTTCACTGCAATTACAGCTGCAAGTCTTTTGGGGTATGTGTCTACCAGCTTTGCACATCTAGAGAGTGACATTTTTGCCCATTCTTCTTTGCAAAATAGCTCAAGCTCTGTCAGATTGGATAAGGAGCGTCTGTGAACAGCAATTTTTAAGTCTTGCCACAGATTCTCAGTTGAATTTAGGTCTGAACTTTGACTGTGCCATTCTAACACATGAAAATGCTTTGATCTAAACTATCCATTGTAGCTCTGGTTTTCTGTTTAGGGTCGTTGTCCTGCGGGAAGGTGAACCTCCGCCCCAGTCTCAAGTCTTTTGCAGACTCTAACAGGTTTTCTTCTAAGATTGCCCTGTATTTGGCTCCATCCATCTTCAAATCAACTCTGACCAGCTTCCCTTTCTCTACTGAAGAAAATCATCCTCACAACATGATGCTGCGACCACCATGTTTTATGGTGGGGATGGTGTGTTTAAGGTGATGTGCAGTGTTAATTTTCGGCCACACATAGAATTTTGCTTTTAGGGCAAAAAGTTCAATTTTGGTCTCATCTGACCTTCTTCTTGCCACTCTTCCACAAAGGCCAGATTTGTGGAGTGCCCAACTAATAGATGTCCTGTGGACAGATTCTCCCACCTGAGCTGTGGATCCCTGCAGCTCCTCCAGAGTTACCATGGGCCTCTTGGCTGCTTCTCTGATGAATGCTCTCCTTGCTCGGCCTGTCAGTTTAGGTGGACGGCCATGTCTTAGGTCATGCAGGTGTGCCATACTCTTTGCATTTTCCGATGATGGATTGAACAGTGCTCTGTGAGATGTTCAAAGCTTGGGAGATTTTTCTATAACCTTACCCTGCTTTAGACTTCTCCACAACTTTTTTTCCTGACTTGTCTGGTGTGTTCCTTGGCCTTCATTGTTTTTATTTTATTATAATCTTTATTTGAAACTATTTTACAATCAGTTGAAAAACATAACCAACAAACATAAAAAAAAAAACTACCTTGTGCAGTTCCCCCAGTACAATCACCTATTCATAAAAAAAGGAAAAAAAGGGGGGGATCCCTGAATTTTTAGTGCTGCAGTATAATGAGGTTCCTGAATACCCAATAGAAAGAGTTCCACATAAAAAAAAAGGGAGTGTTATCTCCCTTTCATGGAGTAGGGAACTTTAAATTCCTATTCACTATACTGAAATTAATCCAAGGCTCCCACTTAGCATGGAACTCTTCCAGTCTATTACTATTGGTGCAGACTCATTTCTCATCTTCCATAATTTTGTTAACCTGTTTCACCCAGTGTTCTATAGTGGGTGCTTGTGGCTTTTTCCAGTAAACCGGATTTAGCCCTTTAGCTGCATCCAGCAAATGCGGAACCAAACTCTTCTTATATGCCCTGATGGAATTTTGAGTACCATGAAAGAGGCACTGCACAGGGTCGTCCCAAATTAAGGCCGTTGTTATTTTAGGGTTTAAAGTGACTGTAAGGGTCCTTTTTTTAGATTTTTTTTAAATAACACACATGACATACTTACCTCCACTGTGCAGCTCGTTCTGCACAGAGTGGCCCTGAACCTGCTCTTCTGGAGTCTCCTGGGGTTATCTGATGCAGGGCTCCTCCCCACATCAGATAACCCTCTAGGAGAAGCGCTCTCACGGGGGATTACCTTGCAGGTGCACTCCCGAGTCCAGCATTTGCATCCATAGCCACCGAATGCTGTACTTAGCCTGCCCCCCGGCGCCCGTATAATTGGATTTGATTGACAGCAGCGGGACCCAATCGCAGTGACTGCCAGATATTTTTTCACCTTAATGCATAGGATGCATTAAGGTGAAAAAACACGAAGGTTTACAACCCCTTTAAGTTCCTAAGCACAGCCTAAAATGGGCTAATCTTAGAGTCATTCCCAACAGATATGGATATGAGAGCCTTGTTGCCACAGCCCCGCCAACATCTGTCTGAGACTGAGAGTATGCGACAGCCAACATCTTTGGGACCCTGTACCATCTAGACAAATGTTTATAATTTATCTCCTGTATTTTAGTATTTATCGAAGATGTATGTACTAGTCTTAGCATATTCCGTTTCTGTAAGTCCATGAAATGACAATCTAGCTCTGTCTCCCACTTGCCAAAAAAATCAAAGGTCTGTGGTGACGCTACATCTATTTAACAATTTATGAGAAATAGAGAGCAAACCACTATTTGTTGGCTGTTTATGCCATAGTGATGCAAATTCAGAGAGAGGTTCCACCTTTCTAATACCCTGTAAATGAAAAGTACAAAAATGCTTTAGTTGCTGATACCTCCAGATATCCATTGGAAAACCCCCATTCCGCATGATCTTGAGACAACCAATGTCTCCATCAGTCGCCCAAGATCTAAAAAAATGCAGTGGCTCACCCGGCGAGAACCCACAGAATCCACCCAATGGTAATATTGGATAGATTTTTAGTGATAGGGCTTCTTGTTTGTTAACTGAATCCCAGAGCTTCAAGGTGTGGGTAATAAGAAAAGAGGCAGTTTTGGAAAGCCCTCTATATGGGTACAGGACCCATGGAGCTTGAGATAAATCGTGGCCCACCAATGTCTTTTCAAATATCGAGTAATGTGTAATGACTGCGCTTAGGACAATGTGTAGGTATGCAGCCCCCCCTGAAGAGACACCCCGAAGGTGCTTCAGACTAAGTGTATATATACACTTGTTCATCAGGAGGTTCGCTACACTCGGAGCATAACGTGCGCCCATAGCTACTCCTTTAGTTTGGACGTAGTAGTCTTGATTGTACCAGAAGTAATTACATGACATGGCTAGCTGTAGGCCTTCAAGTATGAAATCGATCTGTTCTTGTTTCAGAGGGGTTAGCTCATGGAGAGCTTTTTCTACCCCCATAATCCCATCTTGTTGTACAATACTCGTGTACAAAGAATTCACATCAATGGTGGCTAATAGCCAATCCTTGGTCCCATTTAAGTGTTGTAATTCCTCCAAAAGTTGGGCGCTATCTCGTAGGTATGATTTACCCATTTTTACCAATGGTTTCAAGAATGTATCCAAATATTCACCTAACCTAGAAAACACAGAGTTAATGCCACTGATAATAGGTCTCCCGGGTGGCTTATGTAATCTCTTATGTATCTTGGGTGTGTAATAGATAACAGGGGTTTTGGTAGAACTAGAGATCAGGTACTCCGCTTCTTTATTATTGAGGATACCTATGTCCTTCCCCTTTTTGACATAGGCTCTCAATTTCTTTTCATAGCTCCGCTTAGGGTTCTTGTTGAGTTTCTTGTAGGTGTCCTCAACCCGGAGCAGGTTCTCCATCTCTTCCTCATAGTCCCTCTTGTTTAATATCACCAATCCTCCCCCTTTATCTGCGGGTCGTATGACCACTTCCTTTCTTTCTCCCAAGACTTTTATGGTTTTCCAGACATGTCTGGTCTTATGATTCCTACGCTTATCCAATTTCCTTAGGTCATCCTCCACCATTTTTTGGAAGGCTCCCATACATTGATTCCCTGGTGTTGTCGGGTTGAAGATAGAGTTGTTTTTCAAAATATAATGCACAATTACACCTGCAGCATGGTTTAGATGTGGAGTAATGTAGGCCCATACACGATTATTTTTCGTTCAACCAATGGATGGGGGAATCACTCTTGATGAGCTATTGTCCCTGCCGTCGCTGAGGACGTCTATGACGAAACGTGTACGACGGCGCCACGCACGCTACGCCACTTCCGCAAAATTAGGCCGCTGGAACGCAGGTGGAGCGCAAACGCTCGGGTTACTTCCACCTAGCGGTACGAGCGTTCCCAATCCACTTGAGCGGTTTGTGGATAGTTACATCTAGTCCACTTAGCTGTGCTCTGGATGTATGTTTGCTGTAACACACTGTTTGCTGCTGTATTACCATAGCCAGCTGTGCTGGTCTGTGGTATTTTTATTTGAAGACTTTTATCTGAGAAAAAAAAATTTTTGTTGAAATTTTTTTGTTGGAATCAATTCTATTTTTTGTTGGAATAAATTCTATTTTTAATGTACTACACTATGGGAGTCCACCATTCCTTTTTTTCCACATGAGTAACAAAGTTCCATGCTTCTGTGTATGCTGAGGACCATCTTGTGAACCCATCCTTTACGCTGGCAGGGAGATCGTAGAGGCCACATTTGCATGCGAATTACCCCTTTGGGGTGAATGGATCTGGTGAGTGGGGATCCTTGAGGGGGAGCACCAAGTCACCAAGTCACCAGGACGTTGAATGCACTCAAGTCACGTGTTTGAGTTTAATTTCTATTTCCATTTTATATTTTTTATTTATTTTTCACCACGGTGAAGATTTTTTCACAACTATGGACTGCCTACTAATCATGCAATGTTACAAACACTTTACAAAATAGATTAAGATTTTAAATTGATTTAAAATTTCTGTTCACTGACACGCTATGGTCACTTATATGCTTATTGTAATTGTTGATATTTTGAGGCAATTATCACTTATATACTTGTCACAGGAGTATTAATATATACCATTTAAGTGGGTGTACGTATATACAAGAACACACTTTACAAAACACTATGTATGGTTTCATGCACATTGAATGTATGTAAA
Organism: Lithobates clamitans; assembly: GCA_037952925.1. Classification (NCBI taxonomy): domain Eukaryota; kingdom Metazoa; phylum Chordata; class Amphibia; order Anura; family Ranidae; genus Lithobates; species Lithobates clamitans. The sequence goes on from JBBGZY010000093.1 coordinate 4,734,370, forward strand.
CTCAGGGTAGGCTTACCCATCAATACGATCACTTAAGGTGAAGAGGTTGTAACCTTTTTATGATTTCTCAACACTTTATACTTTTAACTTTGAATCTGCATACTCACCTTTGATGTACATTCCCCATAGGGAGTGTCGCTTGCATACCACTGTCAGGTATCTTGTTTACTTCGGGGGGCAACCTGACCTGGAGCCAGGGTGCCGTCCTTTATAATTTAGTCATTTTTTCTCATCATTGTTTTCTTCACTTTTTCTCATCCGCCAGAATTAGCCTTAGGGAGCGCCATTACCCCCTTTTTTATATATACACTTAGTCTTTTCAAATATCACCCAGGCCTTTTGAGTAGTGTGGTGTCTCCAACTAAGAATTCTGGTTAAGGCAATTGCTCCATAGTAATTTATCAAGTTGGGTAGACCTAATCCCCCATCCAGTTTAGACCTTGTGAGGATATGATATGCAAGTCTTGATTTAGTCTTTCATCATACGAAGTCTGTGAAGATCTGCCTAACATTGGCAAAAAATTAATTTGGAAGTCGAATAGGAATCATCTGCATTGTGAATAGGGCTTTTGGGAGCACCCCCATTTTTAAAGTATTACCTCTTCCTAACCAGGAGAAGGTAGCTCTATCCCAATCTACCAGATCTCCCTTAATTTTTTGGAGAAGCGGGATATAATTTCCTTCATATAGTTTTGATAAATCTGCCATCAAGCTGATTCCTAAATACTTAATACATTGTTTGTTCCATATGAAAGAAAAAGACTGCTTAAGGGAATCCTCTATAATTTCGGGTATACAGTGGGGACGTAAAGTATTCAGACCCCCTTACATTTTTCACTCTTTGTTAAATTGCAGCCATTTGCTAAAATCATTTAAGTTCATTTTTTTTTCCTCATTAATGTACACACAGTACCCCATATTGACAGAAAAACACAGAATTGTTGACATTTTTGCAGATTTATTAAAAAAAACAAACTGAAATATCACAAATATCTCATATTCAGACCCTTTGCTGTGACACTCATATATTTAACTCAGGTGCTGTCCATTTCTTCTGATCATCTTTGAGATGGTTCTACACCTTCATTTGAGTCCAGCTGTGTTTGATTATACTAATTGGACTTGATTAGGAAAGCCACACACCTGTCTATATAAGTCCTTACAGCTCACAGTGCAAGTCAGAGCAAATGAGAATCATGAGGTCAAAGGAACTGCCTGAAGAGCTTAGAAACAGAATTGTGGCAAGTCACAGATCTGGCCAAGGTCACAAAAAAATTTCTGCTGCACTTAAGGTTCCTAAGAGCACAGTGGCCTTCATAATTCTTAAATGGAAGACTTTTGGGACGACCAGAACCCTTCCTAGAGCTGGCCGTCCGGCCAAACTGAGCTATCGGGGCAGAAGAGCCTTGGTGAGAGATGTAAAGAAGAATCCAAAGATCACTGTGGCTGAGCTCCAGAGATGCAGCCGGGAGAAAGTTGTAGAAAGTCAACCATCACTGCAGCCCTCCACCAGTCAGGGCTTTATGGCAGAGTGGCCCGACGGAAGCCTCTCCTCAATGCAAGACACATGAAAGCCTGCATGGAGTTTGCTAAAAAACACCTAAAGGACTCCAAGATGGTGAGAAATAAGATTCTCTGGTCTGATGAGACAAGATAGAACTTTTTGGCCTTAATTCTAAGCGGTAAGCGTGGAGAAAACCAGGCACTGCTCATCACCTGTCCAATACAGTCCCAACAGTGAAGCATGGTGGTGGCAGCATCATGCTGTGGGGGTGTTTTTCAGCTGCAGGGACAGGACAACTGGTTGCAATCGAGGGAAAGATGAATGCAGCCAAGTACAGGGATATCCTGGATGAAAACCTTCTCCAGAGTGCTCAGGACCTCAGACTGGGCCGAAGGTTTACCTTCCAACAAGACAATGACCCTAAGCACACAGCTAAAATAACGAAGGAGTGGCTTCACAACAACTCCGTGACTGTTCTTGAATGGCCCAGCCAGAGCCCTGACTTAAACCCAATTGAGCATCTCTGGAGAGACCTAAAAATGGCTGTCCACCAATGTTTACCATCCAACCTGACAGTACTGGAGAAGATCTGCAAGGAGGAATGGCAGAGGATCCCCAAATCCAGGTGTGAAAAACTTGTTGCATCTTTCCCAAAAAGACTCATGGCTGTATTAGATCAAAAGGGTACTTCTACTAAATACTGAGCAAAGGGTCTGAATACTTAGGACCATGTGATATTTCAGTTTTTTTTTAAATAAATCTGCAAAAATGTCAACAGTTCTGTGTTTTTCTGTCAATATGGGGTACTGTGTGTACATTAATGAGGAAAAAAAATGAACTTAAATGATTTTAACAAATGGCTGCAATGTAACAAAGAGAGAAAAATTTAAGGGGGTCTGAATACTTTCCGTCCCCACTGTATGTAACGGCAAGATTTCACATTTATTATAATTTATTTTGAAATTTGACATAACCCCAAATTCTTTTAGGTCTGCCATTAAAGGAGAAGTCCAGCCAAAGCTCGCTTGGCTGGGCTTCTCCTATGGATCACTGGAGTGCAATTTGTTTTGCACTCCTGTGACCCATTTTTAGCAGAGAGCAGACTAAAGTCCGCTCCCTGCTGACGTCACGGATATCAGTCCAGGCACCTCGTCATTCCAACCACGGAGTCTGGATCCGCCAGGTGCCTAGACTGACACCCGTCTTAGCCTCTCAGTGAGCCGCTGAGAGCCTGAGATGGCCCACTCTGCCTCTCAGCAAGCCACTGAGAGCCTGAGATGGCCCGCTTGGCCTCCTCCACAGCTCAGCGCCCCAATGAGCGCAGAGGGAGATGAGCAGAGAGCTGTGACTGACAGTCTACAGCTCTCTGCTAATGGAGCTCAGAAAACCGAGTGATCGTCAGTGTTCGATCGCTTGGCTTTCACTGCAGAGGCACTGGGGGACAGATTGTAAGGGCTTACCTTGGTTGGAGTCCATAGTGGAGAGTTGTATGCTCACCCTTGCAAATACACACAGCCCACAGTAACAAGGTAAAAATCTACCTGGGCTGTGAATCTGTGCACGGTAGCTTGACAGGAATAAACCAAAGGATTTTCGATGTGAAGCTGTAGTCAGTTATTCCAGACGTCAGAGTAAACAATGAACAGAGCCAGGGTCAGAAGCCGGGGTCAGTCTTGGAACACTGCAACTTGAAAACAAGAACACAGGAACACAGGCACCTTTGGTAATACAAGAGACAATGAACTGACAAAGCCCTCAGAGTGAGGTAGTGTTTTATATACCCAGATGATTAGATAAACTGCCTCAGCTGAATCAGGAGTGACAGGTACTAATTGCAAAGCAAGATCCAGAGTATAGCCCTCAGTGCTGCATGCAGGACAAAGCACAGCTGGAAATCAGGCTGAATAATTAACAGAGGTGTGGCTTAGAGGCAAAGCAACAGGAGCAGTAAACAGAAAGTCATGGTTCCATACCTCCTTGAGCCACTTGGGGCATGACCACGCCTGGCCATTTGCATGGCACGGTAGGGACCGTGACACAGATGTAACATTGGACTGATGCTGCATCTACCTAGGTAAGTAGGAATAGGGGAAAAACAAGAAACCCATAGTTCTCCTTTAAGTTAGGTAATGTTATTAATGTGTCACAAATAAAAAATAAACTATCATCCGCATAAGTTTATGCTCCGCAAAGCCCACTTTAAAGCCATGGATATTAGGGTTTTCTCTTATTTTACATAGCAGTGTCTCTATGACCAGTGCGAACAGCAGGGGTGACAGTAGGCATCCCTACCGAGACCCATTCTTTATTTCAAAGGGGGGGGGGGGGGTAGTGAGGACACCGTTGACCTTTACCCTGGCATTAGGGTTTCCCATACAGGACCATAATCCAGCCTAGCATTTTTGGCCCCCAATTCTCCAATTACTCAGGAAGAATTGGAGAATATTATTAAGAACCTAGGGAAGAGCCCTGAACCAGATGGATTTAATAGTACATATTATAGGAAATTTGCATAGCTGCGGGATTATTTCAATTTACTGACCAAACATAGGCCCTTATGGCTTATGTAACAGTAACTTCTAAAGAGGGCAAGGACCCTACAATATGTACGAGCTATCTCCCAATATCTCTCTTAAATTTAGAGATTAAAATATTAGCAAAGGTACTGGCTTCTAGGCTGCAGCCTTATTTACCATCTTTGATCAGTCCTGATCAGACTGGGTTTATCAAGGGCAGGGAAGCCAGAGATAACTCAATAAGAGCCATCCACTTGATCCATTGGGCTACCCGGCAAAAACCACGAATGCCTAGTCTACTTCTGTCTACAGACGTTGAGAAAGCGTTTGACAGGGTAGACTGGGTATTTTTTGAGGAGGTACTGGTCGCCATGGGCCTGGGGGTTCCTTGGCCTTCATGATGCTGTTTGTTTGCTAAGGTTCTCTAACAAACCTCTGAGGGCTTCACAGAACGGCTGTATTTATACTGTGATTAAATTACACACAGGTGGACTCTATTTACTAATTTGGTGACTTCTGAAGGCAATTGGTTCCACTAGATTTTAGTTAGGGTTATCAGAGTAAAGAGGGCTCAATACATATGCACGCCACACTTTTCAAATATTTATTTGTAAAAAATTTGGAAAACCATTTATCATTTTACTCCCACTTAACAATTATGTGCCACTTTGTGTTGGTCCATTACATAAAATCCCCATAAAATACATTCATGTTTTTGATTGTAACATGACAAAATGTGGAAAATTTCAATGGCTATGAATACTTTTTCAAGGCACTGTATGTGGATGTTTTTGGGAAGCATTCCCAAAGGCTTGTTTGGCTTTTCAATTAGTTTGAAAACCAATTTGTTTTGATAAGCAGCCATTTCTATTGATTAGTCTAATTCACAAAGGATTTTGGAAAGCTGGTTCACTTCATGCATGCATCTTCATCTCCTGGATTATGCATTTAGGACACTATTATTTTTTCTGCCTTTTTCCTTTTTTAGGTTGCACTTGTTGGACTTTTTATCTATAATTATTTTATATCTTGCACACATATAGTCAATTGTATGGTTTGTCACTTATACTGATAAACGCTGCACTTCTTGTATACATTGTTTAAGGTTTATCTATTAGCCTGTGCCAGCAGCTGTCCTTTTTTTTTTTTCATATCACGTATTTAGCCTGGATTTTGCAATTTTTTTTGTAAGGTGTTCATAACTGTAAAGTTCCAAGGTAACACAATCTAAATTGGAACCAAAACCACCCCTAATCTAAACTGACAGACTTGCATCAATCAACATACTCTAACTGGCATGGACTGTTCTACACAGAAGACCAAGTTAAGGTCAGGTGTCCAAGTTAGGGTTAGATTTTTAAAATGAAAACTGGCGACCCCTACTCACTACGCCTATTAATAATGGGGCAAGGTTAATGGTATAGACTAATAGCAGAAGACCAGGACACAGCCAGGAGGCAAACCCACCCCTCCCCTTCCTCCTCTTCTTCTATCCTCTTCTAATTACAGGCAACCAAGGATTAAAATCTTTAAAAAAATTCCAGGCAGATTATCCAGCAGTCAGGAATGCCATTGGAGATATGAGGATGGATCCAGGGATACTCTTTTCCCAAGGATAGCTTTCCAAAATTGGGGACTATCCCCAGAAACATATGGTCACCCTAAATTAGGGTAGAACACATACAGGTTATAGAATGAGGCCTAGTACAAACTTGCATCCAACACTAAAATGATTACTTGCATCTGTAGAAGAGCTTATTGTAGATTACTGTAGTTCTGGCATTAAAAGGCAATAGTGTTTTATGTTGTGGTCCATGCAGCTGCTGTCCCCTTACAATTAGGTTAAAATAAGGCACACATATTGCTTGTTATTTGTTGACTGTAATTTGGGCACTATGTAACTTTTTGTTTGTACTTTTCATATATATTGCAAGTTCATTTTCTCTGCTGGGCCTTGGTTCATATTGTATATGTTTCTAAAAAATCATAATAAAAACTGATTATTACAAAAAAAAACAAGGCAGATAAAATAGCAGGTAGTAAAGTGAAAGAGGGAAAAAGAAAGAGGAGTGTGAGGGGGAGACGTTTGAGACAGTACAGCAGAAGAGGGAGAAAGGAAAGGGGACAGGAAATCCCATGAGGCCTGTCTAACAGAAGTATCGAACTGGCAATGTGGTCAATTACAGCAAGAGGAGGTAGTGACCTATGTGTAGGTGACTATTATAGTGTAGCCATGGGCTCCAAACCTTCAAAAATGTAGCATATCAGCGAGTATGTAAGTTAGCTTTTCATGTATCACGGTACCCAAAATTAGCCGGGTTTCACCACGAGTTTTCTCTGATATCTTTCTAGATGCGGGACAGGTTTATGTAGGAGGGCTTCCCATAGGTCACGGATAAGGTTAGCATGCTGTAGCCATGTATCCAAAAACGGGAGGCCTTGGGGCAACCACCAAATACGCCATTGAGTACCATGTTCGTTAGAACTACGGAAACTACAATTAAGTTAATATTGCAAAGTGGTGAAGTGAGGACCATCTCTTTCATGGAAATGGACATTGCAGAGTGAGGAATGTCTCTGGAGGGATTGTGGTTATTGCAGAGTGAGGAAAGACTTGAGAGAATGCTCTGCAGTGGGAGAAATATCTCTGCAAGGTGTTGGGGGGAATTTCAGAGCCTAGAATTCTTGTGGTGGTGGGGGACACCATAGACTGATTATAGTCTCTGGATGGATGGATAGATAATAAACAATAACACTTGATGGGGAATGGACACTGCAGAGTGATGTTGTGACTCTGGAGGGGACACAGAGACTGCAGATTGAGCGGTGTCTCTGAAGGGGTCATAGAGACTACAGGGCAAGAAATGATGAAGATGAGTCATGGACACTGCAATGCATGCATTTATCAGCTCACAAATCACGTTTTTTATTGCATTCATTCGTATTTTTTTCTACAAGGCTTATAGTAAACAACAACCAATAAGGTATTTCCCAGCTAGGCTCCTGAGATATAGAATTTGGTACTGGTAAATGCTGCCACCTTGTGGTACAATATAAGAGTTATTTTACTAAGCTGCATTAGTTGTTTTACTGTGTTCATTATTTTACCTTATAATAATGTTCTCATTAAAATTTTAATAAACATTTTTAGTTAACAAGCATAAATATCATATAGTTGTAAATGTTTTTAACTTGAAGAGGTTATTTAGTTAAGGCTGGGCATACATTAAACAATTTACCATTGATTTACCTTCAACTGTGTTTTGTAGTGCAGTACAAATTGCATAGTTGCCAACATTGTAAAAAAAATTATAGGGGCACTTTTTTGTCTGTGGGTGGAGTCTTATTATAATTAGGGGAGCGGGGCATGCGTTTTAAGGTGTGAAGTAGAGGGGGAAGAAAAATGCAGCGTGGTTTCAAAGGTATAGTGGGTGTGGCTTAAAGGAGTGTGGCTCAAAGGGTGTGTGGGTCGAGTCTGAGTCAAATGAGGGATGGGGAGATAGAAAGAAATAGGGAGGGAGGGAAGGAGAGAGAAGGAAGGAAAGAAAGAGGGATGGAGGGTCAGCAGGCCCAGATCTTACACCACAATAGAAATATGTGTATTCCATAAAGTTTAGCAATCAGCAGATAAAGCTACTCCAAACACCTGGTGTTAGCACTTCAATTATCCCAGCACCATGTTGTTATGGTGTGTGGATGATTGAAGCGCATTATTATTATTACATTGTAATATAAAATGAAATATTCTACATTATGGTGAGTTGAACTCAGTGGGAGCCCTGAGTGTGTCCCCTGCCACCAGATGCCATCAGGTGTCCCCAGTGGAGTCCTTCCTTCCATCAGACATTCCCAGCAGAGTTCCTCCTTACATCAGGTGTCCCCAGAGGAGTGCCTCCTTCAATCAGGCATTCCCAGCAGAGTCCCTCCTTACATCAGGTGTCCCTAGCGGAGTGACTCCTTACATCAGGTGTCCCCAGTACAGTACCTCTTACATCAGGTATCCCCAGTGGAGTGCCTCTTACATCAGGTGTCTCCAGTACAGTACCTCTTACATCAGGTGTCCCCAGCAGAGTGCCTCTTACATCAGGTGTCCCCAGTGGAGTCCCTCCTTCCATCAGGCATTCCCAGCAGAGTTCCTCCTTACATCAGGTGTCCCCAGAGGAGTGCCTCCTTCAATGAGGCATTCCCAGCAGAGTCCCTCCTTACATCAGGTGTCCCTAGCGGAGTGACTCCTTACATCAGGTGTCCCCAGTACAGTACCTCTTACATCAGGTATCACCAGTAGAGTGCCTCTTACATCAGGTGTCCCCAGTACAGTACCTCTTACATCAGGTGTCCCCAGCAGAGTCCCTCTTATATCAGGTGTCCCCAGCAGAGTGCCTCTTACATCAGGTGTCCCCAGCAGAGTGCCTCTTACATCAGGTGCCCCCAGCAGAGTGCCTCTTACATCAGGTTCCCCAGCAGAGTGCCTCTTACATCAGGTGTCCCCAGTACAGTACCTCTTACATCAGGTGTCCCCAGCAGAGTGCCTCTTACATCAGGGGTGCCCAGCAGATTGCCTCTTACATCAGGTGTCCCCAGAAGAGTGCCTCTTACATCAGGTGTCCCCAGCGGAGTGCCTCTTACATCAGGTGTCCCCAGTACAGTACCTCTTACATCAGGTGTCCCCAGCAGAGTGCCTCATACATCAGGTGTCCCCAGCAGAGTGCCTCTTACATCAGGTGTCCCCAGTGGAGTGCCTCTTACATCAGGTGTCCCCAGCGGTCAGTGTCCCCAGCGGAGTGCCTCTTACATCAGGTGTCCCCAGCGGAATGCCTCTTAAATGAGTGCCCCCAGCGGAGTGCCTCTTAAATCAGTGCCCTCAGCGGAGTGCCTCTTAAATCAGTGCCCCAGTGGAGTGTTGGCTACAGATGGAGTGTTGTCTGCAGTCTAGCTACATCTCCACTTGTTCCTTGTGTTCAGTGGAGAGGGGAGGGGCCGATCCGTGCAGCTAACCCCGGCTGGAGAATCGTGAAGAGAAAAGCCGATTCGTTGGCTGCACGGATCTGCCCCTCCCCTCTCCACCGTACACGAGGAACGGGAGGAGATGTAGCTGAACACAAGGGGAAAGCTCTCGCGGCGGCACCCGTGGCCATTTTGTTGGAGCCAGGAGCCAGAACTGCTGCAGAGCCAAACATTCCCGCTTTTCCATGGACAAAAGGCAAAATCACGAATCGGGACAGCCTCCGATCATGACGAGGGTCCCAAAATCGGGATTGTTCCGGGAAAATCTGGACTGTTGGCAACTATGAAAGTGTTTAGGTCTGACCTTATATTATATGAGTTTGGTAAATCTAAAAGAAAATTGTACAAGAAATTTGTATAATGTATGGCCAGCCTAAGGCTCTTAGGGCTCATTTACAAGACTGTGAGCTGCAATGCATGCATTGTCATGTGTTGTGTTAAACAGTCCACTGAAAATATATGGGCTGAAACACACAGTACACTTGTGAAAATAGGGCAGCCTGCATTTTAAAGCTGTGCAGTGCACAAGGCACAGTTGTGCCATTGCAGAGCACATGCATATTGGAGTTGTGTTGGGGTGCCATTGGCAACGAATGCCGTCACAGTGCACCAATGCACGTAACTTGTGATTATGCTAACGCAATGGTATGAATGTGCGCTATGTTTCCAGCTCAGTTCAATTTTATCTATCCTCAACAGACACCTTACAGAACGTTACAAGTATCACCAGTCACATTTTAGGATGCAATATGTAATTGTAACGTACCTGGAGTCTGAGATGCAAACAGGTGGAAGGACCAGGCTGGAGACAGGCACGGGTTAGCAGGTGCAGATGCAGGTATGCAGACCTAGACAAGGTCAGACAGCCCAGGCTGGCAGCGTTTGAGCAGATAAAGACACAGACAGCAGGCAGCAGGATAGTCAAGTGCCAGACCAGGGTCTGTAACAGCCATGGGCGTCCGCAGAACTTTTTCAGGGAGGGGGGGGCATCATTTTAAGGTCACCCATTCTCCACTCCTTTTTGACAATGTTATGAAGGGGAGGGGCTTAGTCATTCATTATCACATAAAGCACAGGCCAGCATCCCCCATATAGACCCCCCTTTAGAGCAGGCCAGGGCAGGTCCCCCATAGAATGGACCCCTCATTACTTAGTCTTCTTACTTTTACCTTTTTTTCACCACTCTGCATTACATGGTGGACCCAGACAATTACATGGTGGGCACTGAACATTACACAGTGGGCACAGCACACCACATGTGGGCACAGCACACCACATTACATATGGGTACACCACACTACATGACATGGTGGGCACAGCACATTACACAGAGGGCACACTACTCCTTATTACATGATGGGCATTTTACAGCACAGCACATGACATGGTGGTCACAGCACATTACACAGAGGGCATTCTGCTCCGCATTACATGGTGGGCACAGCACATCACATGGTGGTCACTGCACTGCACATGGTGGGCACAAGACATCAAATGGTGGTCACTGCACATGGTGGGCACAATACATCACATGGTGGTCACTGCACATGGTGGGCACAATAAATCACATGGTGGGCACAATATATCACATGGTGGTCACAATATATCACATGGTTGTCACTGCACATGGTGGTCACTGCACATGGTGGGCACAATACATCACATGGTGGTCACTGCACATGGTGGTCACTGCACATGGTGGGCACAATACATCACATGGTGGTCACTGCACTGCATATGACATGGGGGGAAGCAGCAGTCTGCCCCCCCCCAGTACACTCATTTCACCCCCAAAAGGTCAGTTTCTGCACAATCCTCACTGTTTACTGACCTAATTTTAGCAGCATGGTAGATCTTTTTCCTCCTGGGCTCCTGCCGAAGGGGATGACATCAGCACCCCTCCCCCACACAGCTGCCTGAAGACTGAGAGGATCTGTGTGTGCAGATCTTGTAATAGGAGCCAGGCAGCACTGACAGCTTCAGCTCCCCTCCTCTGCCACAGATGGCAGCACCTGGGTGCAGTGCACCCGCTTCCGGGGGTGGGCACTTGACCCCTCTTTCCCCCTCCTGCGGACACCCATGGTAACAGCAGGGCACATAATACAGGGGAGCAGGCAGAAGAATAGTCCAGAGGCAAGCCAGGGGTCAGTATGGGAAGCGTTTAGGCAGAGTCAGGTTCAGCAAAGGTTGACAACAGAGGATCAGACACAGTAACAGATGCTCAAAAGTGGATAAGACCAAATGGCACTAACACACTGACATAGTGCAGTTTAAATAACCCGCCTGGTGTCAATGCTGACTCACGCATGCGCACGTGCATTCGTTTTCGCATGTGCATTCATTCACGCTCGCACACCTGTTTGTGGTCGTGCATGCACACCAGCTACAAGGCCACGGGCAGGAGTAATCTGGTTACTTTGCATACAAGGATTCCCACATCTTTCCTGACAGTAATGCAGTAATTACTATCAATGTTTACAAACAACCAAAAATATTATGGGGCTCAGGTAAGTGTTAGGGGGGCTATGGGAGCAGCAACACACAGAAGGTTGAATGCATGAAGGTAAAAAACCTTCAGCTTTTAAAATCACTTTAAGCCCTGGAGAGTGCTCCCATTTTTGTGTGTTTTGGTGCAGCTAATGCCGCGTACACACGACCGGACTTTCCGACAGAAAAAGTCCGATGGGAACTTTCGGTGGGACATTCCGACCGTGTGTATGCCCCATCGGACTTTTTCTGTCGGCATTTCCAACGGACTCAGATATAGAACATGTTCTAAATCTTTCCGTCGGAAATGCCGACGGAGTTTAGCCCGTTGGCAAGTCCAGCCGTGTGTACGCGGCATTAGGGGTCTGTCTTTTTAGCACAGTGTCTGTTTTCAGATGCACATCATGCAGCCTGTATAAAAAATTAAAAAAGACCCAATGGACTTTTTAGCACCCCAATTACTTTACACCAAAAAATATATAAAATCCAAAATGTATTGATTATTTATAATAAGAATAAAATGCTTAAAATCCCTAAATCTAAAATGATGCCTCTTTATATTAACAAACAAATTCTCCACTGTAGTATAGTGTGTAGTATGTTGAAGACTAAATGGTGGAATATTAAATAAAATTAAGAGCTCATTTACACTTGCTTTGGCTTCAACAAGGTTTCAACAAGGAATTCGGACAGTCTTTGTTAAAGCTCTCTGAACGCTAGTCAAAGCTCCTGTCACTAAATAAAATGGTTAGCGTACAGTCCTGTTTACATCTGCTTTTGCTTAGCTTTGCTTTGGCTTCGCTTCAAAAATTATACCTGATGTAGCTTCAGTGGTGCTTCAAAGCCTCTTCAACAAAGCCTCCATAGAAGTCTATGGCGAAGCGCGCTTGAAGCCCCACTGAAGCCTCATCGAAGCCCCATGAATCTTCACCGAAGACCCATCGAAGCTCCACCAAAGCCTCATCGAAGCCTCATCGAAGCACCAAGCAAAAGCAGGTGTAAACAGGACTGTAAGCTAACCATTTTATTTAGTGACAGGAGCTTTGACTGGCGGTCAGAGAGCTTTAACAAAGCGTGTCCGAAGCCATGTTTTGAAACAAGTGTAAACGAGCCCTAACTGTGAGGGAAGTTCAAAGGTTCCTCAAAATGTTTTGTGGAGAATGCCACTTCTTCAGGAAGATGGAGGTATCAGAACATTTGTTCTAAATAGATATATACAAAAAAACATCATAAGCAAATAACATTGATACAATGAAGTACAAAGTATGTTTACACATATGGAATGTCATACAATGTCACACTGTAGCTCAACTAAAATTAAGCAATTAGTGGGTTTACTTGTATGCGTCCGTTGTGTATAACCATCATGGGGCAAGTGTGGGAGCGCACTTAAAGGAACTAATGGGCAGAAAAGCTGGTCAAAAAAAAGAAAAAAGAGAGAAAATGAGAATGAAAGCTAAGTCAAAACTCCTTGCTCAAAAGGAAAGGGATGGATGGTCCCCACACCATAAGTAATTACTCAAGTACAAACTCACCTGAAGGGGTGCTATTCCTCTATTGTTAGTAAGGGTTAAAGATCAAATAAAGCTCATAGAGGTCTGGATAAATAGATCAGGGCAGCTAAGTTAGCTTTCACTGAGATCAAGAGAGCAGACTCTTATAAGAATAAAAAAAGATAAAAAAGATAAAAAATATACATATACCTTTCAGAACAGCATCTCTACCTAACACTAACATTTTCACCAAATAGTCCTCATTATGATGATCATACCTACTTCTAGTACTCACTCTAAAATATGTCAAGAGGAACTACCACTTCAGGTTTATGAATACTTGATTCCAAACCTCAGAATCCACCCATGTTTGCAAGGGTAAGCCTTTACACACCCGGTTCCTTTATGGAAGCCTGACCCACATACTGCCTTAGTCATGGGACCATGCACCGCACACTGAACTCATATATGCGGAGGCCTGTACCCCCTTCCTCTTTTTCTTTTTTGTTTTCTGCCCGTGCCACTAGCCCTCTGTCACTATTTTTTTTCTCTTATTATTTTCTATATTTGCCAATATCTTTCAATTTTTCCTTTTTCTACTAGTTACCGTGAGTGAGCATATGAACATTGCTAACCAACCAATGAGCACTGGTGAACTGCACAGGCCACAAGTCCTACCGCTGAGTCCACAACCAGCGAATGTTCGCCCGCCTAGGTAGCTAGTCTTTCACCCATACCACCCGAAAGGCCCTTGTGGGTGATAGTATGGCTGATGCGGGTATGCTGGCCATCCTAGTTAGATTGTTGTCAAGGCAGCCCCGCACAAGTTTTGGGAATTATGCTCCAGCTAAGTTGGGGAAGCTGAGGGCTGGGTGGGGGGAAAGGGGAAAATTTTAATTTTATTTGTGGTTAATTATTTTTAACACCTTTATTTGGGGACCCAGCAGACATAAGCTAGCATGGAACATGCTTAAAAATCCAACCTCCTCAGGGGGAACAGCTCTCCCAGACTTTCACTCATACTATATAGCTGCTCAACTCTCCCACTTCTATCACCTCCACAAAACGGATGGACCCAGGTACCAAACCCTTACATGCAAGAAGCCAAATAGCAACACTCATTCTCCCCTACAAGTATTGTTCAGGGGCAAGGGAGGCAGAGGGGGAGCCAACAGCCGTAACCTCCTACTATCCCATCACAAATGCATATGGGAGATCGTGCTCAAATTGACTGGCGTGGACTTCTTCCACTCACATACACCCCTGTGGCATAATCCCCAACTAAGGGAACTGTCACTAATCCCGGTCATTGATGCCTGGACATCTAAGGGGATACTATAACTACACCAGGTAATTACCCCACTTGGAGTACAAAACTTCCAATCACTGAAGGACAAGTTCGAGCTACCCCCACATATGATATTCAGATATCTGTAAATGAGACACGCCCTTCGAACCCAATTCGCAGACAGCTTTCCAAACCCGCAAACGTTATTTATGGTTGATGTAATTATAGGTCCAGATCCCTCCAAACTGATATCCACTTTTTAAGAACTTGGTCGGTGTCACGGATTATAGATACGGCCAGAACTAGATGGGAGGAGGATATAGGCTCCATGGAAGAATCAGACTGGGACGAGATTTTGGAAAACACTAAGAAGGTCTCTCCCAGGCTTTCAGAGCTCTTAACCCAATTATATATCATACACAAATCTTACCTTACACCGGCAAGAATCACCAAGTACCACCCGAACCACAACCCCTTGTGTCCAAGATGTGCAGGCCACCCATGTACATTCTTTCACTTACTATGGACCTGCCCAGTGATCCAAAATTACTGGGCACAAATCATACAATTTTTGCATGATCACATGGGCTCGCCCTTACAACTTGACCCTAAGCCCTGTTTATTGGGTCTACTCCCAGATGTTACAATTGATAAATTCCTAGCCACCTTGCTGTACGAAACTTTACCAGGAGGAAGCCTTTTCTAAAGATGATGCACAAAAAAGCCGCAAACAGTTTGTTGAAGACAAGCAGACTAAGGACATGGATTACTGGAACCATGTACTGTGATCTGATTAGACCAATATAAACGTATTTGGTTCAGATGGTGTCAAGCGTGTGTGGCGGCAACCAGGTGAGGAGTACAAAGACAAGTATGTCTTGCCTACAGTCAAGCATGGTGGTGGGGCTGGGTCTGCATGTCTGTTGACACTGGGGAGCTACAGTTCATTGAGGGAACTATGAATGCCAACATGTACTGTGACATACTGAAGCAGTGCATAATCCCCTCCATTTTGGAGACTGGGCCACAGGGCAGTATTCCAACATAATAATGACCCCAAACACACCTCCAAGACTACCACTGCCTTGCTAAAGAAGATGAGGGTAAAGGCGATGGCTTGGTCAAGCATGTCTCCAGACCTAAACCCTATTGAGCAACTATGGGACATCCTCAAATGGAAGGTGGAGGAGCGCAAGGTCTCTAACATCCACCAGCTAAATGATGTCCCCATGGAGGAATGGAAGAGGACTCCAGTGTCAACCTTTGAAGCTCTGGTGAACTCCATGCCCAAGAGGATTAAGGCAGTGCTGGAGAAAAGCGGTGGCCACACAAAATATTGACACTTTGGGCCCAGTTTGGACATTTTCACTTAGGGGTGTACTCACTTTTGTTGCCAGTGGTTTAGACATTAATGGCTGTGTGTTGAGTTATTTTGAGGGGACAGCAAATTTACACTGTTATACAAGCTGTACACTCACTACTTTACATTGTAGCAAAGTGTCATTTCTTCAGTGTTGTCACATGAAAAGATGTAATAAAATATTTACAAAAATGTAAGGGGTGTACTCACTTTTGTGAGATACTGTATAATGTCCACCAAAAGCTGAAGTTACTTACAACTACCACATGCCATAACTGGGAACGTCCACACAATAAACTGTTTAGATATATTCACTTCAATTATCCAATCATGTGTAGATGAAATAAACAGAGATTTGCCTTTCACATGGTTGGATAATTGAAGTAAATCTTCAAACAATTAGTGGAAACATTCTTAATTTTTTGATTCCCCTTTAAAAGAGTCTGTATACAGCATGGTTGTATGTATTGTTATTATCTATTATTGCAGACAGCTGATCATATGTAGAATTTCTTTGCACAATTTAAAGAAAGTATTTTACTTTATTGCTACATGATACCCAGCTTATCTCTATTGGGACTGCAATTCAGTTTTAAAACCCCAATGACTATTGCATAGTTCCTGTGCCTCCTGATGATAACAGACAAATATGAATCAATGTTTGATGAATATTAATGTCATTGAATGTACTGTATGCAAGAAGTTGATTTGATAACTCTCCATTCAGTGTATGGTCAAGGAGTTCACATACAATTAAGACATTTGGAGGTCATCAAGTTACGTAAGCGCTAGTTTATTAAGGGGAAATTTGTTACTGCTGTTTACTGCATGCTGTAAAATAAACTAGATGTGTGGCATTATGACAGGATAATCCTCCTTAATAAAAGTATCCTGGGTGTCATAAGATGTGAATAAGGGCCTGAATTACTGAGGGAATATTAACAAGAAAAGTCATAAAACGCTGTAGTGTGCTTGCAAAAACAATTATGTGACAATTGTCTAAGAGAGAATATGTTTTACTGTTGGAAAGATCTCCTCGCTTATTCTGTTGTGTCTCGAGGCAGTAAGTAACAAAAAAATCTCCTGAATGGGATATAGCAAAAATGAACTTCTTAGGGATTTCAAGTTTTGGCTTTAAAGATGTTGTGTAGCAGGGGCCCACTGGAGTCCTCTAGCATGAGACTCCCCCCGGGTTCCCAGCATGTCACCTGTAAGGGCGACACCCTGGAAGTGACCCAGCCTGGAGTAATCAGGACCCTCTTCCAAATCCCTTTGGCCTTGCTAGCAACGGACCCCATTTTGACCTCACTGCACAGGGCTGTTTCCCTTGAAAAGCAAAGTTATGGTAGAATCAGCAATACGACCACACAAAGAAAGTTATTTCCTTTTTTTTGTAAATTCTTTTTATTGTTTTTTGTCAGAGGTAATGATTGGTTCACAGAACAGAGCCACCGGGCATAATCCGGCTAAAAAAAAACAATAACAAGGCCAACTGGTAAAACACTTTACCTTAGAGCAAAAACATAAAATAAAAGAAAAAAATTAGACCTTACACTGCTTGTATCCACTAGATAAGAAGGATAATCAATAAGGCATATCAATTACAACAAACGCCATTCTTAGGACAGTAGATGAAGGGGTGGTATGTGTACCACCTTGGTACACATACCAAGTATCTTAGACCCAGACAGGGGTGGTATGTGTACCACCCTGTCTGGGTCTAAGATACTAAATGAAGGTATTGAAACAAAAATATTTAGGAAACTTGTTAAGTACAGGTTAGTGGAAATCAGCAAGGAGCCATCTGACGTCATTGCAATTATTGGGCGGCATTAGTTGTGTGCGATTCTAACCAGATAATATATATGATATGATAATATATTGAACCCTTACTGAAGAAGTCACGGTGGTGTAGTAGCCTATTTGACGTAACGCATATAGGGGGATGAAGTCGCAGTGGAAACGTCATCCTGCGAGCATCTTGTCGTTTCTATGCATTCTGGGCCCGCACTGCTCAAGTGCTGCCTTTGTGAGTAACGTTTTAATGTTTTTATGAGGAAATAAACCGTTTTGATATACTGAGAGCACTAGATTTTGCCTTTTCTGTTCCTATGTGCACCGGACCCCATTGAGGGAATCTGTAAATCTGTACTGGCTGGTATCCACATAATCAGCCGGAGGCAGCACGGACGGAATAGGAGCTCCATGACCAGCTGATCCGTTTATATCCCTGAGAGGGAACCTGCTTTTTCTGACCTTCTGGTGAAACAGGGGTCAGAACGTGAGGTGAGCAGCTAGGATATTGAGGTGGAGGAGAGCTTTTGCATTTTCAACGTTTATGCACTAGTGGTGTGTTGTGCGTTTTTGTGCAGAAGACTCTGAGGATTAATTTTGTGCATTTGGACTCTTATTTTTATTTAATTATTATTGTTTTCTTTTTTGAGTGTGCAGACTTTATCTTTATTGTTTATTTTTCATTACTCCCATATAGGGAACACGTATATTTCATTATTGTGTATTGTTCACTAGTCCCAGTCAGGGAACACAAATATTTGATTGTGCACTCATTATCTTGCCTTATTGCAAGTTATTCATCTATTCTCTTTAAGGATTTATTGGTAGTTATTTAGGAAGCGCAACACTGTTTTGTTATGTATATTCTATATGTGAAGTGAACGCATTTTCTGTGTGTGCAGCAGCCAGGTAGGGGGTATTTTTCAATTTTTGGTTTGTTGTGGTGGGATTTTGTCACACTCACCTACTACTCATATCACTACATAGTGATTAAGGTTATTATCATTTGTGCATTTTCTGTATGTGCAGCAGCCAGGTGGGGGGGGGGGGGGTATTTTTTTGTGGGATTTTGTTATATCACCTATTATTCATATCACTACATAGTGATTAAGGTTAATAATATTTGCGCTGATAGAAATTTGTTTTATAATTTGGTTAGATTGTCCCCCTCCGTGGACATCAATAAGAACCCAGAAAAGCTTCCTGCCATTTTTACATGTCCTATGCTATCCAAAGGTGCTCCTCTACTGGCAGGGGCAGGGTTACCACATCACCCAGGTGGCTCTAAAAGCTGAGGTTCACACTTTGCAATGGGAACATACTGTGGCAATAGAACTACTCAAGTGTCATACCCTACATTTATACGTGAAAATACCAGACAGCCGTCCAGGTGGCACAGAACCCTGATCACCTGACCCCACCCAAATAAATAGGCTCTCCCAGGAGGCCAAGGGATCCAAGAAAATCCCTGCCCATTGGCTGAGATACCCCATTCATTCCTAATCTATCCTTGCATAGCCCTTGTATTATCTAATGTCACCAGGTACCCGGCCACCTAGCAACAGAAGAGAGAAGTGTTGCAATTCCAGAATTAGGGTAAAATCATTTGACCTCCTAACAATTGGCCAAGGCAACTACCGCCTGGCAACTAAATATAGCAGCATCCCTGCAAAAACATCAGGTTGCTGCACACCTGTGTAAGAAAAAGAAAATCTTGAAGACCACGCAACTCCCATCAGAATAAGCAGAATGTAGCATGTTATTAACGTGGGCTAGGTGAGACTGCTGGACTTCTGGTTGGGCACACCATGTAAGACTGGATAGAAAAACAATGAGCAACTCATTTCATAATGAGATATTCTGTAAAAGGAAAAGAAGATAATGTTCTTGAATGTGTGAAAAAGGGAAAGCAGAGGTATGGACAGGCAGAAATAAATCACAGGTCAAAAACATTCTAAATCTAGGTGGATTTAAAAGGCAATCTGCCATAACATACTGCCATTACTGACCTCTCTGTCTGAAAATGCTGGTTGCCATTGCGATCATCTTGCTTCAACACTTTTATCCACTGATATGAAAACAAAGACTTTTGGTATTTTCCTGGCTTTTTATTTGCATATTTGTTCCTTGTGAGTAACACAGAAGAAATTAGAGCCAGAAGGTCTGTTAAACAACCAGACAACTATCTTTTTTAGAAAGCGGTTATGAATGGTAACCCCATAATAATTTCAGGACTACATTATGGACATTTCTTTCAATTGAGAAAGTAAGCAGCCATGGTTAGCACTTTATAAATTTAAAGTTATGCTGGCCATACACGGTTATAAAATCATTCAACAAAAACGGTCAGAATAACAAAAGAAAAAAAAATTTGTCGAACGTGCATGTGATAACAACATCATTGTTTCAATAAATGTCACCTAATTATCTACATATTATCGATTAATAACAACTTAAATGATAGATGACATGATCCAGGGTTACATTTTAACACATAGATTTGTTCGAACTGTTTTTGATCAATTCCAGGGCACATATACAGGGCATGTATACGTACATGAGCCTGAAGGACACAAGTCTGGCCTAGGAAACAGTGCATTACAACCTAATCTCCCTGTATTATTTGTTACCACCAATGTAGTTAAAGCGGAGTTCCACACAAAAATGGAACTTCCGCTTTTCGGAACCCTCCCCCCCTCCGGCGTCACATTTGAGGGGGGTGCAGATACCTGTCTAAGACAGGTATTTGCACCCACTTCCGGCATAGACTCCCATGGGAGTCTATGCCTCTTCCCGTCCCCACCGCGCTGTCTGCTGGGAACACACAGCTCCCAGGAGAGAGCGGGGACCATTTGGGACACGCAGCGCGACTCGCACATGTGCAGTAGGGAACCGGGAAGTGAAGCCGCAACGCTTCACTTCCTGATTCCCTCACCTAGGATGGTGGCGGCAGCTGCCGAGAACCGAGCGGGTTCTCGGCGTCCCCTGCCGACATCGCTGGACCCCGGGACAGGTAAGTGGCCATTTATTAAAAGTCAGCAGCTGCAGTATTTGTAGCGGCTGGCTTTTAATATTTTTTTTTTTGGCGGTGTGGGTGAACCCCCGCTTTAATTTAAATTTACCAGCAAAACTAGAGTGCAGAGGGTATGACAATGGGCAGTAGGTATAGGAGAGGAGTGCATACAGTATGACGGTGAGGAGTAGATGAAGAGAAGAGTGCAAAGGGTATGTGTTCAGGTAGTGTAGGAGAAGAACTATAAAGTGGTCCTCCAGTCCCCATAAACGTTTTTTTTAAAAAGCTCCCCCGTGATTGTTATTACTTATATATTTACATTAGACTACTGTTAGAACTGCATTCATGCTGGTTAATTTTAAATCTTTAAAATACTACCTGATCTCGGAAGTAGGCAGGGGCCACCTAGGATTTAGGCATCTGAAGCCTGCTTGTGTCTATTTCTGGCTACCAGCATGCACCTCCCAAATTCGCACCTGCGCAGTATTGACACTGCACGGCGCAATCTGTTCAGTACAGGTTCCCATAGCAACGGCGGCGGTGGCAGAAGTACCCGCCCCATTGTTATGGCAACCTGTCAATCACATTCCAACCCAGAAGGCAAGTGCAGTCATGGAAACCATCGGGCATCACATACACAGTGCCGGCATATAATTGTCTCAGGTATAGTGCTAGAACAAAATGGCTGCGTCCAGAGCACAGAAGCTACACATCAGGCAGATCTGAATTTTCAAAAATGACGCTTAACTCCTCACGTAATTTCCGGTCTCCAAATACAGTGAGATTTAACTAGTAGGTTTTCAAAGACTCCTGGGACCTAGGCGGCGGAGACAGGAAGTGCCTCCCGGATATATATATAAAAAAAGGTATTTAGCAACAAAACTAAAATATCCATTCACAAATATACACCGGGTGGGAATTGAGAAACGATGAACTTGAAAAAAAGGGTGGAACTCTGCTTTAAGGGTATAACAGGTACCAATATGTGTATAAGAAGAATTTGGAAGGTATGATGGTGGGTAGTAGGTACAGGAATGTAGGAGTCAAAAGGTGCAACAACGATGAAGAGATGTGAGGAGGGTATGACGGACAGTATGTGCAGAAGAGGAGGTTATAGGGATAGAGGGAGGACAGTATGCAGGTACAAGAGAAGAGTGCAAAATGTATGACAGGGTATAGTAAGTGCAGGAGAGGAGGCAGTATTTGCAGGAAAGGAATGCTGAAGGTATGACAGTGGGCTGTCTGTGGAGGGCAGAAATGTGGAACGTATAACGGACAGTATGATTGATTTAAAATGAGTTGATTACATACAGCACTTTTTTGTTTCATTTACCACTTCAAAACACTTGAAGATTTTTAAATGGTCAAACAAACAAAAAAGATGCTAATGCTCTTTTCACAATCATTTTTTCTTAAAATTGGCATCAAATTAATTAAAAAAGATAAAAAAAAGATCTACAGTATACATACAGTAATTAAAAGCTAGATGATGCTATCATTACTAGCTAACAACCTTAAACTTTGATAATTAATTTTACATTATCTCCAGGACTACATGAAGAGGGACATCAAACCCAGCAATTTGGAGATGCAAATCTCTATCAAGTCACTATTATTATCAGATTACAAAAAGATAATAAAGATGTGCATAATAAAAATTACGATTTGGAGAGCAGGCCTTACTGCAATAATTTGACGTGATGGAAATTTTGGAGAAAGTGAAAGATAATGTGTTTAATGACTTTTTGACCTCCTAAAAACACCTGACTACCCACTAATCTATTACAAAAATATTTTATTTTGATATCCATAAACAGTTCATACATGTAATTAGACATTGGCCGAACGACCCCCGGTTCGGTTTGCGGCAGAACTTTCGAACATCGCAAACGTTTGGAACCGAATAACGAAATAACGAACCCCATTGAAGTCTATGGGACCTGAACTGGAAAAATCAAAAGTGCCCATTTTAAAGGCTTATATGCAAGTAATTGGGCATACAAAGGGCATGGGGGTCCGGGTACTGCCTTGAGGGACATGAACACAAAGTTTGTAAAAACATAACTTGTAAATGAGCAGTGATTTACTGATGCTTAAAAATGAGAAATAACAATACAAATAAAAAAATCTCTTTAAAATAGTGCCTAGGGTGTCACCTTACCTGAAATGTGGCACATCTTTACCATGTATAGAACCTGCTGCAGCAATAATGACATTTATAAAGCCAAAAAAATGACATTTTCCCTGCAAGCTTTCTTTATTTTGTAAACAACGGCTTGGGGAGCCAGTCTGTATGATGAGGCCACTATTTAGTAAACTCAGAATAAGATTAGAGATTTTTTGGAAAAATCCTGTTGTCTCTTTCACAGACTTTGGATAGAAGTAACAGGTGCGGAAAAATTGGGCTTTAGGTGTTAATGGTGCCTTCACACCGTAACCCTATAGAGGTACTCTTTATTGAAAGCAAGAGTTGGCCTTGTTGTCAAAAATTGAAATTATATGCACCTGTCAAACAGGTGCAGAAAAAATGTTCTTTGGGTGTCGTTGGTGCCTTCACACCGTAACCTCATAGAGGTAATCTTGATGAAAGCAAGAATTGGCCTTGCTGTAAAAAATTTAAATGACATGCACCTGTCAAACAGTTGCAGAAAAATTGGTCCTTGGGTGTTAATTGTGCCCATGAAACCTACACCAAAAATGTATTCCAGATGAAATCAACACCCATAAAGCTAGGCAGCCTTTCAGAGATTCCACATCTAGAAAGTACTTAATCAGCAACATTGGCATCAGGGGCTTGATAGCTGCTGCTAATCCAGGACTGATTAATTTTAATAAACGTCACGTGGGCCACGGAGTCTGTGGACAGACGCGCTCTCTTATCTGTCACAAAACCTCTGGCAGCACTGAATGCCCGTTCGGAAAGCACGCTGGATACAGGGCAGCCCAGCAGCTCAATTGCATACTGGGCAAGTTCTGGCCAGTGGTCTATTCTCATGACCCAGTAACCCAGTGGATCATCAACTGGAAAGCTCTCCATGTCTATTTTCGCCCCTAGATAATCTCCCACCATATGATGCAGACGCTGCTGGTGGGACTAAATTTTTTTTAAAAAGCATCACTGACGCGCCCCCCTTCTCCACCGCTCCTCTCTTGACCAACAGAAGCCTCAAAACTTCATTTTCTACGAGACTGTTACCTACCAGAGTCTGGAAAGGCGTTACATAAACTCCTCTTTTAGGTGTCCTCAAGAGATTTCATCTTCTGCCCCCTTCAGTGGGGACGGGATGAATTCCGAGACTTTCCCCTTGTAACAGTGGTCAAGGAGGGTTGGCAACCAATAGTAATCCTTCTCCTTAATGCCACGTATTCTCAGGTCCTTTCACAGGCTTTGAAGAATGAGGGAGCCCATGCACCGCAAGTTTGCGGAGGCATGAGAAGAAGACTCCTCGGGGTCACTGAGAATTACAGTATCTGGAACTGCCTCCTCCTAGCCATATACTACTCCCAAGGGTTCTGGGGAGAGAAAACCATTTGTTAAGGGTTGATGTATGTCTTCCCCTGCTTCAGTGCCTCCAAAACTACCAGGAGCCTCCTCCTCTTCCTCCCCCTCTCCTCTTGTGTGTTGTATGGCGTTTTAAGAATGGTATCTGCATAAAGTGGGCCTTGAGATGAAAGGAAGTCCTCCTCTTCCTCCCGCTGCTCTGCCTCAAGTGCCCTGTCCATAATGCCACGCAGAGTCTGCTCCAGTAGGGACACAACAGGGATTGTGTCACTGTTGCATGCATTGTCGCAGCTCACCATCCTTGTGGCCTCCTCAAATGGTGACAGTACAGTGCATGCATCCTTTTGACAGCAGCCATTGCCATGGGGAAAAAAAGCAGAGTCAGCCTGAGCCTGTCGTTTTGCCATACTCACACAGGTACTTGTTGACGGCTCTCTGCTGCATGTGCAGCTGCTGCAGCATTGCCAAAATCGAGTTCCAACTTGTGGGCATGTCACAAATTAGGTGGTTTATGGGCAGGTGTAATTCCCATTGAATTTCAGCCAACTGAAACTAAAATATCCAGTATATAATTTCTGTTAATTCACATGCTATTATTTACACCATATATTTCTTCAGACTCACATGGAAATCAAACTGTTCTGTAAAATTTACAGTTGCTAGGACAAACTGTAACACTATAAGAGTGCCTAAACCCTACTCGACCAGAGTGCGCATATGTGCAGCCTCACTGAAGTGGGTCATCTTTTATGGAGCTGTATATATGTGTATGTGTGTCTGTACTGGGAGCAGGCCCGGATTTACTCCCTTTGCTGCCCCAAGGCCGGGTCCTTCAATGCCGCCCCCCCTCCCCACAAACACACACACCACCATTCTCGTCCTTTATCGATGACTGCTACAATAGATCAATTAAAAACATATCTCCATATACGAGAAATACCACCAAAAGAAAGCTCTATTTGTGGGAAAAAAAGGACGTCAATTTTGTCTGGGAGCCACGTCGCATGACCGCGCAATTGTCAGTTAAAGCGACGCAGTGCCGAATCACAAAATGTGC
Organism: Lithobates clamitans; assembly: GCA_037952925.1. Taxonomy (NCBI): domain Eukaryota; kingdom Metazoa; phylum Chordata; class Amphibia; order Anura; family Ranidae; genus Lithobates; species Lithobates clamitans. Next base: position 4,759,388 of record JBBGZY010000093.1, read on the forward strand.
TCTGGTCTTTGGCCAGCAAAATGGTCCGGGGCTTAAGTGGTTAATAATTGAATAGTGACTGAACAAGAATTTACCAGCAAGTTGCTGTATCACTGTCATAAATGATATTTGCTGCCACATGAACAAACACTAACCTGGTCCTGGAAGTTTGTCTGGCGCAGTGGCGGCTTAAAACTCACGGCCCTCGTGGGCGGGAGGAGGCTCAGGAGGAGAACTGGACTGGAGAAGTCGGGCTGCTGGCAATGTGCTCCCCTGTAGCGGCTGCGGGACTCTGGAGTAGTCGGCAGTGGCCCTGGGACTCACTGGCACTGACTGGGCAGTGGGCACAGGCTGGATCCTGGTGACTTGTCGCTCTGGTGTGCCAGGCTGGTCTCTCTCTCTCTGCTGCTGGCCGGAGGTGGAGAAGGAGGGAGGAGGTAGGTGGACTTGTCTCAGAGTTGGAGGTGCGCTGCTCAGCCATAGGGTGCACTACCCATGTGTCAGCCGACATCACTGGTTGCTAGACGCGGGGCGGCCCTAGCCTAGCAACCAGTTCTGCTGCAGATGAGTGTAACTATATCAGAGTGGTGGAGGCGGACCGTTTTTCTTTTTCTTTTCATTCCGGGACACTGCATTGTCCTGGGATGAAGGTACCGGGATATGGGACAAAGATCATAATTAAGGGACAATCCCGGCAGGGGCGGATCCAAAGTCTAGTCTCGGGAGGGGCACTGCCAGAAAATATTTTTTTTGCGGGCAATTTATCGGGGAAAAGGCTGGTGTTGTCGCTTCAATCATCCTGGCACCATGGTTGATATGGTGTCAGGATGATTGAAGTGCATTATTTCTATTATTACATTATTATGTAAAATGAAATGGTTCAACTCACCATAATGCAGAATCAGTGGGAGCCCTGAGTGTGTCACTTGCCACCGTCGCCTGCCACCAGATGCGGATTGTCACTTACCATGTCGCCTGCCACACATTGCAGATTGTCACTTGCCACACATTGCGGATTGTCACTTGCCACATCACCTGCCACACCTTGAGGATTGTCACTTGCCACGTCACCTGCCACACCTTGCGGATTGTCACTTGCCACGTCACCTGCCACACCTTGCGGATTGTCACTTGCCACGTCACCTGCCACACCTTGCGGATTGTCACTTGCCACGTCACCTGCCACACCTTGCGGATTGTCACTTGCCACACCTTGCGGATTGTCACTTGCCCGGTCACCTTTCACACTGGGCTGGCAGTAAATGCCTGAAAACTGCCTCAGTGGTGTTAAAAGGGTCTGAGAGAACTAACGAGTCTCTGAGGTTCTTTCAGTCAACCAGGGCCGGATTTCCCACAAGGCCACCGAGGCCAGGCCTCGGGGCGGCAATGGTGCAGGGGCGGCGCCGAAAATATCACACTGACATGATTGTCACACGCCTGGTCACAGTCACTTGCAGGCTGCAGCGCTGCCCTGCCCGAGTCTCTCTCTCACTCTCATCAGCCGATCAGTGGCACAGAGAGAAAGACTCTCGCTGGCATGGCAACCCTGCACTCATTGCTAGAGCCTGGGCCGCCTGGCGTCTAGCAACGAGTGATGTCATTGAGTCAGTCACGTCAGACTCAGAGCCGACGTGATGGCGAGTGACACTCCAACAGAAGCATGTAACGTGTGCAAACACTGGACCCATAACACCAATGAACCCACCACACAGCGGAAAGCAGTGAGTAATTCCGGGTCCCCTCTGTCCTCTTCCCCAGTCACTTGACCTCTCACCCACGGGCTCCCGGTGCAGCATCCACCACCTCTTCTATCTGAGCAGTGTGTGAGGGGAGAGGCGGAGGCACACAGAACCTGGGATGGAGTTTGCGCCCGCACGCTGGAAGGAGTGCATGTCTGTGAATGAGAGAGGAGAGCATTCATGCTGTCAGGGCTTGGTGGGGGAAAAATGGGGCTGTGACTGAACTCTGTCTCTGAGCTGCTATATATTAGGGTATAAGCACCATTCAAGTGAAAATATGAAATGTGTGCTGATTTGTAGCTTCATATGGTTGACTGCAGGCCCGGATTTACTCCCTTTGCTGCCCCAAGGCCGGGTCCTTCAATGCCGCCCCCCCTCCCCACAAACACACACACCACCATTCTCGTCCTTTATCGATGACTGCTACAATAGATCCATTAAAAACATATCTCCATATACGAGAAATACCACCAAAAGAAAGCTCTATTTGTGGGAAAAAAAGAACGTCAATTTTGTCTGGGAGCCACGTTGCATGACCGTGCAATTGTCAGTTAAAGCGACGCAGTGCCGAATCACAAAATGTGCTCTGGTCTTTGGCCAGCAAAATGGTCCGGGGCTTAAGTGGTTAATAATTGAATAGTGACTGAACAAGAATTTACCAGCAAGTTGCTGTATCACTGTCATAAATGATATTTGCTGCCACATGAACAAACACTAACCTGGTCCTGGAAGTTTGTCTGGCGCAGTGGCGGCTTAAAACTCGCGGCCCTCGTGGGCGGGAGGAGGCTCAGGAGGAGAACTGGACTGGAGAAGTCGGGCTGCTGGCAATGTGCTCCCCTGTAGCGGCTGCGGGACTCGGGAGTAGTCGGCGGCGGCCCCGGGACTCACTGGCACTGACTGGGCAGTGGGCACAGGCTGGATCCTGGTGACTTGTCACTCTGGTGTGCCTGGCTGGTCTCTCTCTCTCTGCTGCTGGCCGGAGGTGGAGAAGGAGAGAGGAGGTAGGTGGACTTGTCTCAGAGTTGGAGGTGCGCTGCTCAGCCATAGGGTGCACTACCCATGTGTCAGCCGACATCACTGGTTGCTAGATGTGGGGCGGCCCTAGCCTAGCAACCAGTTCTGCTGCAGATGAGTGTAACTATATCAGAGTGGTGGATTTTCTTTTTCTTTTCATTCCGGGACACTGCATTGTCCCGGGATGAAGGTGCCGGTATATGGGACAAAGATCATAATTAAGGGACAATCCCGGCAGGGGCGGATCCAAAGTCTAGTCTCGGGAGGGGCACTGCCAGAAAATATTTTTTTTGCGGGCAATTTATCGGGGAAAAGGCTGGTGTTGTCGCTTCAATCATCCTGGCACCATGGTTGATATGGTGTCAGGATGATTGAAGTGCATTATTTCTATTATTACATTATTATGTAAAATGAAATGGTTCAACTCACCATAATGCAGAATCAGTGGGAGCCCTGAGTGTGTCACTTGCCACCGTCGCCTGCCACCAGATGCGGATTATCACTTACCATGTCGCCTGCCACACATTGCAGATTGTCACTTGCCACACATTGCGGATTGTCACTTGCCACATCACCTGCCACACCTTGAGGATTGTCACTTGCCACGTCACCTGCCACACCTTGCGGATTGTCACTTGCCACGTCACCTGCCACACCTTGCGGATTGTCACTTGCCACGTCACCTGCCACACCTTGCGGATTGTCACTTGCCACGTCACCTGCCACACCTTGCGGATTGTCACTTGCCACACCTTGCGGATTGTCACTTGCCCGGTCACCTTTCACACTGGGGAGGCAGTAAATGCCTGAAAACTGCCTCAGTGGTGTTAAAAGGGTCTGAGAGAACTAACGAGTCTCTGAGGTGCTTTCAGTCAACCATATGAAACTACAAATCAGCACACATTTCATATTTTCACTTGAATGGTGCTTATACCCTAATATATAGCAGCTCAGAGACAGAGTTCAGTCACAGCCCCATTTTTTCCCCCACCAAGCCCTGACAGCATGAATGCTCTCCTCTCTTATTCACAGACATGCACTCCTTCCAGCGTGCGGGCGCAAACTCCATCCCAGGTTCTGCGTGCCCCCGCCTCTCCCCTCACACACTGCTCAGATAGAAGAGGCGGTGGATGCTGCACCGGGAGCCCATGGGTGAGAGGTCAAGTGACTGGGGAAGAGGACAGAGGGGACCCGGAATTACTCACTGCTTTCCGCTGTGTGGTGGGTTCATTGGTGTTATGGGTCCAGTGTTTGCACACGTTACATGCTTCTATTGGAGTGTCACTCGCCATCACGTCGGCTCTGAGTCTGACGTGACTGACTCAATGACGTCACTCGTTGCTAGACGCCAGGCGGCCCAGGCTCTAGCAATGAGTGCAGGGTTGCCATGCCAGCGAGAGTCTTTCTCTCTGTGCCACTGATCGGCTGATGAGAGTGAGAGAGAGACTCGGGCAGGGCAGCGCTGCAGCCTGCAAGTGACTGTGACCAGGCGTGTGACAATCATGTCAGTGTGATATTTTCGGCGCCGCCCCTGCACCACTGCCGCCCCGAGGCCTGGCCTCGGTGGCCTTGTGGGAAATCCGGCCCTGTGTCTAGATGCCTAAATACATTGAGTTGCTGCCATGTGATTGGCTGATTCGAAGTTTGTGTTACAAGGCAATTGAACAGGTGTATCTAATAGAGTGGCGGTTGAGTGTATATGTCAGATGTTTTATTGATATTAGGCTGTTTTAGATTTGCTGAATCAGTTTGCATATGAAGCAAAAGAGACTCTCAGGCTTGGCAACAGCCTCCTATGTAAAACAGGTAATTCAGTGAGAGAGTCTGCTCTATTGTATGCTATAATTTAATACTATAGATATTTTAGCATTTTCTTAATAAATTAAAATCAGCACTGCAGAAATAGAACTCACAGATCAACTGTTACAGCTGAACACAGAGACATATTTAGCAGTGGTGAGCAGCAGTAGAAGATAACAGTACTTGGTTCAGCTGTTTTTAATGTTTCCATATATGGCAATCTATGGTGCATTCACAGCCATCATGATGACTCTTTTCTTTGAACACACTATAAAAATAAGAGCTGCGGTGAGCAGGATTTTAGATGGATTCATAGGTGATAAAATATATATATAATCAGGGCAATAAACAAAGTGATTGTGAAAATAAAAATAAAATAATCAATATAATAGCCTACTAATAGGCTTGACATGATTGCTGCCCTCACCACTTAGATTGTATCCACTTGTGACTGTCAATAGGTAATAAACAAATTATGATAAATATAGTGTAGCGCAACCAAAAACTCATAAATCAAGTCCAAATATTGACAAAATTTCACCGTAGTGCAACTTTCAGTGACAGTTTATTGAGATCCAGTGACTTCAGTGACACCACTACAGAGTCACACACGCCTGGTGAAATATCTTGCAGGATACCTCGGGAACACAAATCTTCATCACAGTGCACCTAGACAGCTCAGACCGCCTCCCGGGATCTCATTCAGTCATGTGTAGCCATATAAAACAAAGGCAAACCATAGTGCTCTCTGCTAATAACATTTAATAAAACTTAACTCAGGGATAAAATACTCACATAGAAATGTGAAAAACATGCATATCATCAATATTGATGAAAACTGAGAAAAACGTCCTGAATGGCGGCACCTCACACCTGTACGCGTTATGCTCTCTAATGAGCTTCTTCAGCAGGTGAGGAGCCATCAGAAATGAGAGGAATAAATAAACTTCTACCTTATCATCAATCATCACACATATGCGGACACCTGTATACTACCTGTATATGCGCGTGATAAATGCAAACCATGTAAAACATCTAAGTGTAATATAAAAAAGAAAAAAGAGTTTATTATTATTATTAACGATTCATAAAGCGCCAACATTTTATGCAGCACTTTATAGCAGCACTTTATATGCAGAGTTTATAGCTTTGGCCACAGGAAAGACCTATTGAGTTGCAAGTGAGAGTGAGGGAACATATGGCCAATATTATAAGAGGCAAAAAAGAACATAGTGTTCTGAAACACTTCAGGATAGCACATCAGAAAGATCCATCGAGAGTCAGATTGTGGGGGATCGAGAAGGTCATCAAACACTGGTGAGGTGGTAACTATATTAGACAGATCAGCCAATGAGAATCATTCTGGATCTATGAGACTAAGGTCTTAGCTCCTTTTGGTATCAATACAGAATTTGATCTGAATTGTTTTATGAGTACGAAATAATTACTATTACTTTAATATGGGGTGGTCTTTAGAGATACAGTCATGGCCGAAATTGTTGGCACCCCAGAAATTTTTCCAGAAAATCAAGTATTTCTCAAAGAAAAGTATTGCAATAACACGTTTTGCTATACACATGTTTATTCCCTTTGTGTGTATTGGAACAAAACAAAAAATAGGAGGAAAAAAAGCAAATTGGACATAATGTCACACAAAACTCCAAAAATGGGCTGGTGAAAATTCTTGGCATCCTTAACTTAATATTTGGTTGCACACCCTTTGGAAAAAATAACTGAAATCAGTGGCTTCCTATAACCATCAATAAGCTTCTTACACCTCTCACCCAGAATTTTGGACCACTCTTCCTTTTCAAACTGCTCCAGGTCTCTCTTATTGGAAGGGTGCCTTTTCCCAACAGCAATTTTAAGATTTCTCCACAGGTGTTCAGTGGGATTTAGATCTGGACTCATTGCTGGCCACTTTAGAACTCTCTAGCGCTTTGTAGCCATCCATTTCTGGGTGCTTTTTGACGAATGTTTGGGGTTATTGTCCTGCTGGAAGACCCAAGATCTCGGACGCAAACCCAGCTTTCTGACACTGGGCTCTACAGTGCGACCCAAAATCCTTTGGTAACCCTCAGATTTCATGATGCCTTGCACACATTCAAGGCACCCAGTGCCAGCAAAACAACCCCAAAACATCATTGAACCTCCACCATATTTCACTGTAGGTACTGTGTTCTTTGTAGGCCTCATTCCATTTTCGGTAAACAGTAGAATGATGTGCTTTACCAAAAAGCTCTATCTTGGTCTCATCTGTCCACAAGACGTTTTCCCACAAAGATTTTGGCTTGCTCAAGTACATTTTGGCAAACTGTAGTCTTGCTTTTTTATGTCTCTGTGTCAGCAGTGGGGTCCTCCTGGGTCTCCTGCAATAGTGTTTCATTTCATTTAAATGTCGACGGATAGTTCACGCTGACACTGATGCTCCCTGAGCCTGCAGGACAGCTTGAATTTCTTTGGAACTTGTTTGGGGCTCCTTATCCACCATCCAGACTATCCTGCGTTGCAACCTTTCATCAATTTTTCTCTTCCGTCGACGCCCAGAAAGATTAGCTACAGTGCCATGGGTTGCAAACTTCTTGATAATGTTGCGCACTGTGGACAAGGGCAAATCTAGATCTCTGGAAATGGACTTGTAACCTTGAGATTGTTGATATTTTTCCACAATTTTGGTTCTAAAGTCCTCAGACAGTTCTCTTCTCCTCTTTCTGTTGTCCATGGTTAGTGTGGCACACACAGACATACAATGCAAAGACTAAGTGAACTTCTCTCCTCTTTATCTGCTTTCAGGTGTGGTTTTTATATTGCCCACACTTGTTACTTGCCCCATGTGATTTTAAAGGAGCATCACATGCTTAAAACAATCTTATTTATTCACAATTTTGAAAGGGTGCCAAGAATTTTGACCAGCCCATTTTTGGAATTTTGTGTGATACTATGTCCAATTTGTTTTTTTTTCCTCCCTTTTTTTGTTTTGTTCCAATACACACAAAGGGAATAAACATGTGTATAGCAAAACATGTGTTACTGCAATACTTTTCTGTGAGAAATACTTGAGTTTCTGGAAAAATTTCTGGGGTGCCAACAATTTCGGCCATGACTGTATATATGTAGGAGGTGGATATTAATAGGCAATATTGTAATATGGAGAGTTTTTTTTGGGATTTTGTGTATGGGTGGGAGATATCCATAGATAATTTTAGTAATATTATTATTATGATTTTGTAAATCATTTTCATGGGTGTGGACATCTTGTAAGCTTAGTTTGGGGGTTAGTATGTTCACATTTTAGTAATACATTCCCCTGTCTCTGATGCCATTTAGTGGGCGAGGGACACACAGAGCAAGTAGATTTCCACAATGTTAGCTAGTTCCTGGGTTTATATTTTAGTGATTTAGGAATAGGGCAGCCTGTAAGGGTGGAAGTTAACATCAGGATCGATTATATTCCAGTATCGAACGTTATTTACGGTTTTGTGTCCGGTCCAGAATGTCACTTCCAGCCCCGTAATTTCCGTTTTTCTCTTAGCCCTGAGTGAGAGGTTCACATCTTAGATATGTCACTTCCTGTTCAGGAGTGGGTAGGAAGTGCCCACAAGGTGAACACTAAGCAGGGAGGAAGAGGATATGATGTCACATGTGGGTGGAAGTGGCCACACGTTAGACACCAAGCAGGGAGGAAGAGGATATGATGTCATGTGACACAACATCCAGTGTCACCCAGTGCTGTGTTTTGGCCTAGGCCAACAAGGCCCAGGCCTAGGGCGGCACTTTGTGTGGGGCGGCAAAAAAGCCGCCCCCCCACCAAAACGGCACCCGCTCTCCTCCCGCACAGGAGCCGTCAAGCCGCCCCGTAAAGCCGTGATTCTCGCTGTACCTGCACCACCAGAGCCACGCTGTACCCGCACCACCAGAGCCACGCTGTACCCGCACCACCAGAGAGCCACGCTGTACCCGCACCACCAGAGCCACGCTGTACCCGCACCACCAGAGAGCCACGTTGTTCCCGCACCACCAGAGAGGGAGCCACGATGTACCTGCACCACCAGAGAGGGAGCCACGATGTACCCGCACCACCAGAGAGGGAGCCACGCACCACCAGAGAGAGAGCCACGCTGTTCCCGCACCACCAGAGAGCCACGTTGTTCCCGCACCACCAGAACCACGCTGTACCCACACCACCAGAGAGCCACGCTGTACACGCACCACCAGAGAGCCACGCTGTACCCACACCACCAGAGGGGGAGAAAGATGAAGCCACTGCCAGGGTAGAGACATGCTACACTTCTGACTAGAGTTGGCCTGGGCAACCCAGAGTGAGCGAACGTCCAGCCGGAGGGATCACTGTTGCAGTTTCACCGGGTCTGGTAAGAGAGCCTGTTGGCCATTATACATTACTGTTCCCAGGAACTGGGCCGTTAGGAAGTACCTAACCTGATATCCTCTCGGCCAACCCTAGTGACGCCACTGTCCCAGAGCCCACAGCAAGTTACGGCACTGAGTTTCGGTAGCTGGCAAAACAGGGATGCGCCAGCGTGGGCACCCAGGACATCTGCCGCCTGGAGTCCCACAAGCGGCGATGGGCTTTCCGTAGCAGCCGACACCTCTCTCCCCACTGTCAGCCACACACTCAGTACACAGCCAGGAGGAGGAGGAGCCACAGAGGAGGGACACGACTTCAGTGCAAGAGCCTCCCAAAGCACCCAGCACATATCCCCTTACCCCCCAAATGAAAAGATGCTGTATCGCTCACTGTCCTCCTCCCGCGGTGTCCCTCTGTCCTCCCATGAAGATGACAGGGCGGATCTTAAAAAGGAAGGGGTGTGGCCTTGACAGGAAGGGGTGGGTCATAGTTAAATTAGGGGGTGCGCGAGCTTAGTCAGGCCTAGGGCAGCACAAAACCTAAATACACCACTGGTGTCACCCATGATGATTCCCCTCAGCTGAGCATACAGGTGTCCGCAATTGTGTGATGATCGATGAGAAGGTAGAAATGTATTTATTCCTCTCATTTCTGATGGCTCCTCACCTGCTGAAGAAGCTCATTAGAAAGTATAATGTGTACAGGTGCGAGGTGCCACCATTCAGGAATTTTTTTTCCGTTTTCATCAATATTGATGATATGCATGTTTTTCACATTTGTATGTGAGTATTTTATCCCTGAGTTAAGTTTTATTAAATGTTATTAGCAAAGAGCACTATGTTTGCCTTTGTTTTAGGTGGCTACACATGACTGAATGAGATCCCGGGAGGCGGTCTGAGCTGTCTAGGTGCAGTGTGATGAGGATTTGTGTCCCAGAGGTATCCTGCAAGATATTTCACCAGGCGTGTGTGCCTCTGTAGTGGGGTACATATCGTGAGAACCCAGGAGGAGGTCTATCTTGTCCAGGAACACCAGGAGGAGGAAGGGTTTCCCCGAGGCATCCTGAGAGATATTACTACAGGCATGTGTGACTCTGTAGTTGGGTCAACATTGGGAAGTGAGCAGACATTCCAGCTAGAGGTGGTGGTCACTGAAGTCACTGGATATCAATGAACTGTCACTGAAAGTTGCACAACGGTGGAATTTTGTCAATATTTGGTCGTGATTTATGAGTTTTTGGTTGCGCTACACTATTTTTTATCATATTTTGTTTATTCATAAGTGATGCCATCAATCATCAATCTTGGTGACACAAAAGATGGTTACGGGCCATGGGCCTTCCTGAGCACTGGACTGGATGTTGAAACATGTTATTTTGGTATTTTTGTAACCTGTCATCTAAAAGTAAACGTAACTTTAAAGTGTGTGTAATTGTTCATTAGAACCATATAGGGAGTCTTTATTATTTGCTTAATTCATTATGTAACAACGTAGTTTGGCTTTATACACGTGTGTAGGGTACTGAACGTTTAACCAATCATGTGTATGGACATGTTATAAAAGATCAGACCATTACCTGACACTGTTTAACGCAGATAGTAAACTGATGAACTTCTAAGGTTTAAATAATAAATAAAGCATTGCACAGAAGTGCAGAGCATAAGCTACCGATGTGCTTCAATGCCTTTTAGTCTTGCTCTTTAACGTCATTGCTTGAGTAAAACTATCCATGCAGTAAATGTTTCTGGGGCAAAGTAACAAACTAGATGTGCTATAATTGCTTAATAAATGGTTTCTCTGATCTGTACTTAGCTATTATCTTTTCTAATTTTGTGCCTGTGCAGGTGCCAGGGCTTAGTGGACCGGGAGGAAGTGAGCTGCCCCTTGAGGGGTAAAAACGTCGTCAGCAGGAGCAACGACACTTCAGATGTCACCAGAATAATGAGTATATGTATGCAGTGTGTATGTACTGTATGTTGTATATATGTGTATGTATGTGCATATGAGTAAATGGTGGTGTTGCGCTTTGTGAGATAAACAGAGAGTGTACTAAAGGTGTGCAATAGAAAGCAAATGGATAAATAAATAAATAAATAGTGTACAAACTAAGGTCTAACAAATGAGATATAATCCTAGTGAAAAGTCTGTGACAAAACAAACTCGATGATCCAGTAATAAAGTCTGTGTCAATATGCAAAAAATATAAAAATACAAAAAAAAGGAAAGGTATAAAATTGTGATCCTTGTGATCCTTGTGAAAAAATGACAAACCAAGCTAGATGATCCAATAGTAAAGTCTATGTCAATATACAAAAATAAGTGATAATCAAGCAAATATCCGTGCCAATATTGTAAAGTATATAGAGTGAGACCCAACCACCGGTTTAGCTGAAACAAAATGATGAAACAAAGTGATGAAACAAATCTTTAGTGATGATACCTGTGTATCTGCAAGCCTCTCACCTTACTGCCGTAAGGTATATCCTGGGTTTGATGGTATAGGTCCCTCCTAAATGGCCTCAGTAGCGGTTTAAAGCATATAAGAAAAAAATATAAAACTCATAGCATAATTCCACAATGGCAGCGGGGGATAATTTTAGCAGACCCAAACGAAATACACTCACAGGCTCCATTTTGAAGCCCCTCACATTGTTAGCACAATTTTGCCACATCTACTATTCACATTGGCACGCTACGCATGCTACTATTAGCCCTGCTCACCTCCCCACCCCCTTTTCTACAACCTACTCCACCCTTAACATTTTTTTATTTTTCTTCTAACTTACCTTGATATGAAGTACAGCCTGTACTTCAGGACGTCATATCCTCTTCTTCGGTGAGCCCCATTCACAAAGCGCTGTGCGACTCACCCATGCGCAGTAGAAAACGGGCAGTGAAGCCGCAAGGCTCCACTGCCTGTTCCCCTTAATTAGAATGGCGGCGCCTGCACCCGATCCGATGGATGGATCGGACTGAGGGGGGGGGGGGGCGGCCGACATCGCGGGCTCCCTGGACAGGTAAGTGTCCTTATTAAAGGTCAGCAGCTACAGTGTTTGTATTTGCGGGTGGAACACCGCTTTAAGCATAGTTTTAAGCTCTTGGGAATCTTCATTGCCCATGTTTCTTAAGTCGATGGTCAGTGTTCACTTTGTTTGAGGCTTGTGATCCCAGGTGAAAGCTATTTGTTGCCAAAAATACATTTAAAGGTGAACAATATGTGTAAACTGTCTTACCTGCCAAAAAATATTTTCATTTAGTTTTCTGGTACAACCAGGTTCTGACTTCACTTTCCTTTACTTTAGTTAAAGTATACTGTACGTACAGTATCTCACAAAAGTGAGTACACCCCTCACATTTTTGTAAATATTTTATTATATCTTTTCATGTGACAACACTGAAGAACTAAAGTAGTGAGTGTACAGCTTGTATAACAGTGTAAATTTGCTGTCCCCTCAAAATATATCAACACACAGCAAATAATGTCTAAACTGCTGGCAACCAAAGTGAGTACACCCCTAAGTAAAAATGTCCAAATTGGGCCCAAAGTGTCAATATTTAGTGTGGTCACCAATATTTTCCAGTACTGCCTTAACCCTCTTCACCAGAGCTTCCCAGGTTGCCACTGGAGTCCTCTTCCACTCCTCTATGATGACATCACAGAGCTGGTGGATGTTAGAGACCTTGCGCTCCTCCGCCTTCATTTGAGGATGCCCCACATATGCTCAATAGGGTTTAGGTCTGGAGACATGCTTGGCCAGTCCATCACATTTACCCTCAGCTTTTTTAGCAAAGGCAGTGGTTGTCTTGGAAGTGTGTTTGGGGTCGTTATCATGATGGAATACTGCCCTGCGGCCCAGTCTCCAAAGTGAGGGGATCATGCTCTGCTTCAGTATGTCACAGTACAAGTTGGCATTCATGGTTCCCTCAATGAACTGTAGCTCCCCAGTGCACCCAAGTAACTCAACACACAGCCATTAATGTCTAAACTGCTGGCAACAAAAGTAAGTACAGCCCTAAGTTTAAATGTCTAAATTGGGCCCAATTAGCTATTTTCCCTCCCCGGTGTCATGTGACTCGTTAGTGTTATAAGGTATCAGGTGTGAATGGGGAGCAGGTGTGTTAAATTTGGTGTTATCGCTCTCACTCTCTCATACTGGTCACTGGAAGTTCAAGATGGCACTTCATGACAAAGAACTCTCAGAGGATCTGAAAAAAATAATTGTTTCTCTACATAAAGATGCCCTAGAAGATTGCCAAGACCCTGAAACTGAGCTGCAGCACGGTGACCAAGACCATACAGCGTTTAACAGGACAGGTTCCACGCAGAACACGCCTTGCCATTTCGACCAAAGAAGTTGAGTGCAGGTGCTCAGCGTCATATCCAGAGGTTGTCTTTGGGAAATAGACATATGAGTGCCGCCAGCATTGCTGTAGAGGTTGAAGGGGTGAGAGGCCAGCCTGTCAGTGCTCAGACCATACACCGAACACTGCACCAAATTTCTGCATGGCTTTCGTCCCAGAAGGAAGCCTGTTCTAAATATGATGCACAAGAAAGCCTGCAAACAGTTTGCTGAAGACAAGCAGACTAAGAACATATATTACTGGAACCATGTCCTGTGGTCTGATGAGACCAAGATAAACTTATTTGGTTCAGATGGTGTCAAGCGTGTGTGGCGGCAACCAGGTGAGGAGTACAAAGACAAGTGTGTCTTGCCTACAGTCAAGCATTGTGGTGGGAGTGCCATGGTCTGGGGCTGCATGAGTGCTGCCGGCACTGGGGAGCTACAGTTCATTGAGGTAACCATGAATGCCAGCACGTACTGTGACATACTGAAGCAGAGCATGATCCCCTCCCTTCGGAGACTGGGCCGCAGGGCAGTATTACAACATGATAATGACCCCAAACACACTTCCAAGACGACCACTGCCTTGCTAAAGAAGCTGAGGGTAAAGGTGATGGACTGGCCAAGCATGTCTCCATACCTAAACCCTATTGAGCATCTGTGGGGCATCCTCAATCCGAAGGTGGAGGAGCACAAGGTCTCTAACATCCACCAGCTCTGTGATGTTGTCATTGAGGAGTAGAAGAGGGCTCCCTGCCCAACAGGGTTAAGGCAGTGCTGGAAAATAATGGTGGCCACACAAAATATTGACACTTTGGGCCCAATTTGGACATTTTGACTTAGGGGTCTACTCACTTTTGTTACCATAGGTTTAGACATTAGCAGTGGCATAGCATGGGGGGTGCAGGGGGCGCCGGGGGCCCCGGGCGAGACATTTAGGGGGGCGCCAGTATGTGTCACTGGCTGCCTCCTCCTAATTTTAAATTCCTGTGTCCCCGGGCTCCGGCCGCCATGTTCAGTGTCTGGCGCCCTGTGATTGGGTGTATGGGGGTTATGTGAGGTGTAGAGCTGGCCTGTCCGCCATCGCTCCTGGAGTCCCGCCTCCGCACATGACCCCCATACACCCAATCACAGTGCGCTGTGCTGGACACTGAACATGGCAGCTAGAGCACGGGGGAGAGAAGCAATGTGAGCCGCCGCTGTCTTCTCCTCCGGACTGATGCAGGCCAGCCAGACACGAAGGTGAGTAAGACTCCCTCGTGACAGTCATGTTACTGGCCCCCGAGAGAAAGTCAGTTAGTGTAGTATAGTGGTCAGTTAGTGTAGTATGGTGGTCAGTTAGTGTAGTATGGTGGTCAGTTAGTGTAGTATAGTAGTCAGTTAGTGTAGTATGGTGGTCAGTTAGTGTAGTATTGTGGTCAGTTAGTGTAGTATGGTGGTCAGTTAGTGTAGTATAGTGGTCAGTTAGTGTAGTTTGGTGGTCAGTTAGTGTAGTATGGTGGTCAGTTAGTGTAGTATAGTAGTCAGTTAGTGTAGTATGGTGGTCAGTTAGTGTAGTATTGTGGTCAGTTAGTGTAGTATGGTGGTCAGTTAGTGTAGTATAGTGGTCAGTTAGTGTAGTATAGTGGTTCAGTTAGTGTAGTATAGTGGTCAGTTAGTGTAGTATAGTAGTCAGTTAGTGTAGTATAGTGGTCAGTTAGTGTAGTATGGTGGTCAGTTAGTGTAATATGGTGGTCAGTGTAGTGGACAGTGTAGTATGGTGGTCAGTGTAGTGGTCAGTATAGTATAGTGGTCAGTGTAATCAGTGTAGTATGGTGGTCAGTGTAGTGTAGTATGGTGGTCAGTGTAGTGGACAGTGTAGTATGGTGGTCAGTATGCTGGTGAATGTAGTGGTCAGTATAGTGTAGTGGACAGTAGTGTAGTGGCTCTCTCAGTGTAGTTCTCAGTGTAGGGGTCAGTATAGTATAGTGGTCAGTGTAGTTCTCAGTGTAGTGGACAGTATAGTGGACAGTATAGTATAGTGGTCAGTGTAGTGTAGTGGACAGTATAGTATAGTGGTCAGTGTAGTGTGTAATGGTCAGTATAGGAATCAGGTAGGTCAGTACTATTGTATTTGAAGGGACTCAGGGAGTCCGCAGGTTAGGGGGCGCAAATTATTTGCCTTGCCCCGGGTGCTGGCAACCCACGCTACGCCAGTGGACATTAGTGGTTGTGTGTTGAGTTATTTTGAGGGGACAGCAAATTTACACTGTTATACAAGCTGTACACTCACTACTTTACATTGTAAGCAAAGTGTCCTTTCTTCAGTGTTATCGCATGAAAAGATATAATAAAATATTTACAAAAATGTGAGAGATGTACTCTTGAGAGTGTTACCTTTGTCCACTGTATATCAGGCCCGGACTGGGACAAAAAATAGACTGAGCAGCCAACTTTCCCAGGGACCGGGGGGGGGGGGGGGGGGGGCGGTTGGTGTCGGTCCTCCACACTCTAATGTGCAGGGACACTGTGATATAAAGGGGACTGCACTGTAAAGGGGCACTGCAATGATTACAGTGCCTCTTTACAGTGCAGTCCCCTTTATATTACAGTGTCCCAGTCCTATTGTGGCCATGCAATGCTAGTACTGTCTGTCTCCTATTGTGCCCACACTGCCCAGTGACACTGACCTGCTCTCTCTCTGGTGGTGCTGGATAGCATGGAGCTCTCTTTCTGGCGGTGCTCGACAGCGTGACGCTCTCTTTCTAGTGGTGTGGGTACAGCGTGGCTCTCTCTCTCTGGTGGTGCGGGTACAGCATGGCTCTCTCTGGTGGTGCGGTACAGCATGGCTCTCTCTAGTGGTGTGGATACAGTGTGGCTCTCTCTGGTGATGCAGGTACAGTGTGGCTCTCTCTGGTGGTGCGGGTACAGTGTGGCTCTCTCTCTGGTGGTGTGGTTACAGTGTGGCTCTATCTGATGGTGCGGTACAGCATGGCTCTTGTGGCTCTTTCTGGTGATGCGGGTACAGCGTGGCTCTCTCTGGTGGTGTGGGTTCAGCGTGACTCTCTCCGGTGGTGTGGGTACAGAGTGGCTCTCTCTCTGGTGGTGTGGGTACAGCGTGGCTCTATCTGGTGGTGCTGGGGCGAATAATTCCCCCAGCACAGTCTTCTCTTTCTTTTTACATGTCTCCTGTAGTAGCTGCTACAGTGTAGCACTCTTCAGCTTGTTTCCGGGTTTTCTCTTTTCCCCCCAGCAGAGTGCATGCTGGGGACTGTAGCCTGCTCCCTGCTGAGATTAATTGGGCCACCAATCTCCGGGACTTCATTTTCCACGATGCCCCTCTAGTTTCTTTTGATTGGCCCACCGCTGTGGCTAATTGGGAGTGAAGAAGAACAGGCAGGAAGCTTTCTCTTCTCCCGTGCTGCCGACATGAGAAGGGGGGGACGAGCGGGGGAAACATCCTGACAGTGGCCTGCGGCTCCCCCCCCCCTCACCCCTCTGTGCGGACGCCCATGGCTGGAGAGGAGGAGCAGTCAGTAGGAGCGGAGAGTGGAACTGTCGGCGTCGGCTCTGAGGCTGAGCTGTGTGTGAGAGAGACACACAGCTCAGCCCATGCAGCCGCTAGTTCCGCTGGAGAAGACACAGGCATGGCCGCATAGCGGTAGGCGAGCGGTGGCCGCCGCCTGTGTTAACCCAGTCCAGGCCCCTGCAGCCGCTTACCTCCCACTGTGCGGCCTGACCATCAACAGGCCACGTAGCGGGTGGCCCCGGCCCACTGGGCAAATGCCCGGTCTGCCCTATGGCCCTATGGTCTGCTGTATATATATATATATATATATATATATATATATATATATATATATATATATATATTGGGTATAGAAAAGAGTCTACCCCCTTTAAAATAATAACATTTTGTTGCTTTGCAGCCTTAAATGAAGACAGACACAGTTTTTGTTTTAGCCAGCTGGATTTACTAGTGCAACTTATAACATCCAAGTGAAAGATATAACACCAACATGTCAGAAGAAAAAATAAAAAATTCAAAAGCAAAAGATGAGTACACTGTAGTCATGGTCAGCAACAATACTCAGGTAGGCTGTGGCTTTTAAACGATGCTAAATTGGTACTAAGGGGCCAAAAGTGTGCCAAGAAAATATCCCCCACACCATTACACCACCACCACCAGCCTGAACTGTTGATACAAGGCAGAATGGATCCATGATTTCATGTTATTTATGCCAGATTCTGACCCTACCATCCGAATGTAGCAGCTGAAATCAGGACTTATCAGACCAGGCAACGTTTTTCCAATCATCTATTGTCCAATTTTGGTGAGCCTGTGTGAATTGTAGTTTCAGTTTCCCGTTCTTAGCTGACAGGAGTGGCACCCGGTGTGGTCTTCTGCTTCTTTAGCCTATCTGCTTCAAAGTTCAATGTGTTGTGCATTCAGAGAGGGTATTCTGCATACCTTGGTTGTAACCAGTAGCGGCCTATCTGTAGGGGTCCCCCGGGGGCCACCCCCCACCCCCCCAGGCAGTCACAAAACAAAACAAAAAATTTTAACCACTTGCCGACCAGCCGCCGCAATTGTACTGTGGCAACATGGCTCGGCTGTGCAAATCGGCGTTATCTTACGTCGCTTCCTTTTTTGGCCACTAGGGGCGCTCGCCCCCTGTTCTCCTACGGAGCCGATGCGATTGCTCACTGAGAACCGGGATCTGTGTGTGTAAACACACAGTTTCCAGTTCTCTGAGGGAGAGGAGACAGATCGTCTGTTCATACAGAGTATGAACAGCGATCTGTCATCTCCCCTACACAGTCCCCTCCCCCTTTAGTTAGAACACACACTAGGGAATACAATTAACCCCTTGATCGCCCCCTAGTGTTAACCCCTTCCCAGCCAGTGACATTTTTACAGTAATCAATGCATTTTTATAGCACTGATTGCTGTATAAATGGCAATGGTCCCAAAAATGTGTCAAAATTGTCCGACGTGTGCGCCATAATGTTGCGGTCCCGATAAAAATCGCAGATCGCCGCCATTACTAGTAAAAAAAAAATCTAATTATAAAAATGACATAAAACTATCCCCCATTTTGTAGACGCTATAACTTTTGCGCAAACCAATCAATATACGATTATTGCATTTTTTTTTTAACAAAAATATGTAGAAGAATACATATTGGCCTAAACTGAGGAAAAAAATAGTTTTTTTTATATATTTTTACTTATTATAGCAAAAAGTAAAAACATTTTTTTCTAAATTGACGCTCTTTTTTTGTTTATAGCGCAAAAAATAAAAACCACAGAGGTGATCAAATACCACCAAAAGAAAGCTCTATTTTTGGGAAAAAAAATGATGTCAATTTTGTTTGGGAGCAACGCCACACGACCGCGCAATTGTCAGTTAAAGCGAGGCAGTGCTGAATCGCAAAAAAATGCTCTGGTCAGGAAGGGGGTAAAATCTTCCAGAGCTGAAGTGGTTAAACATGGACCTTTAAAATAAAAAGTCCTTAAGTGCACTGTGTTCGGGCGCTGGACACAGTGCACTATGGGAAGCGCCACATCCATGCAATCATGAGATTGCAGACGAGGCGCTTCATTGGCTGGGTTTGAAGCTGCTTTGCGGCGCAATCCATCGTGTCGAGCAGCATCCACCCGGCACCTGGCCCAGTGCTTTGTTCTCAGTGTGTGAATAAAGTCACTCAAAGTCACAAAGGCTACAAAAAGATGGCCACCGGCTAATTCCCTTGTGTTCAGTGGAGAGGGGATGCCCCGCCCCTCTCCACTGAACACATAAAAAAAAGACAGGAACTAGCTGAAGGGGAGAGACAGACGCGATATGAAAGAGGGCTGTGCTGCTGGGGACACAGATGTAAGGAGGGACTCCGCTGGGGACACAGATGTAAGGAGGGGCTCTGCTGGGGACACTGATATGAGAAGGGGCTCCGCTGGGGACACAGATGTAAGGAGGGGCTCCGCTGATGGGGACACTGATGTAAGGAGGGACTCCGCTGATGGGAACACAGATGTAAGTAGGGGTTCCGCTGGGGACACAGATGTAAGGAGGGGCTCCGCTGGGGACACAGATGTAAGGAAGGGCTCTGCTGGGGACACAGATGTAAAGAGGGGCTCTGCTGGGGACACAGAAGTGAGGAAGGACTACGCTGGGGACACAGATGTAAGGAGGGACTCTGCTGGGGACACAGATGTGAGGAGGGGCTCCGCTTGGGACACAGATGTAAGGAGGGGCTCCGCTGGGGACACAGATGTAAGGAGGGACTCTGCTGGGGACACAGATGTAAGGAGGGGCACCGCTGATGGGGACACTGATGTAAGGAAGGACTCCACTGATGGGGACACTGATGTAAGGAGGGACTCCGCTGATGCGGACACAGATGTAAGGAGGGGCTCTGCTGGGGACACAGATGTAAGGAGGGGCTCTGATGGGGCACAGATGTAAGGAGGGGCTCCACTGGGGACACTGATGTAAGGAGGGACTCCGCTGGGGACACTGATGTAAGGAGGGACTCCGCTGATGGGGACACAGATGTAAGGAGGGACTCCGCTGGGGACACTGATGTAAGGAGGGACTCTGCTGGGGACACAGATGTAAGAAGGGCTCCGCTGATGGGGACACAAATGTAAGGAGGGACTCCACTGATGGGGACACAGATGTAAGGAGGGGCTCCGCTGGGGACACTGATGTAAGGAGGAACTCCGCTGATGGGGACACAGATGTAAGGAGGGGCTCCGCTGGGGACACAGATGTAAGGAGGAACTCCGCTCATGGGGGCACAGATGTAAGAAGGGGCTCCGCTGGGCACACTGATGTAAGGAGGGGCTCCGCTGGGGACAAAGATGTAAGGAGTAACTCTGCTGATGGGGGCACAGATGTAAGGAGGGGCTCCGCTGGGAACACTGATGTAAGGAGGATATCCGCTGGGGACACTGATGTAAGGAGGGACTCCGCTGGGGACACAGATGTAAGGAGGGACTCCACTGATGGGGACACAGATGTAAGGAGGGACTCCGCTGGGGACACTGATGTAAGGAGGGACTCTGCTGGGGGCACCTGATGTAAGGACAGACTCCGCTGGGGGCACCTGATGTAAGGACGGACTCCGCTGGGGGCACCTGATGTAAGGACAGACTCCGCTAGGGATACCTGATGGCATCTGGTGGCAGGCGATGTGGCAGGTGACACACTCAGGGCTCCCACTGATTCTGCATTATGGTGAGTTGAATGATTTCATTTTTTATTACAATGTAATAATAGAAATAGTGCACTTCAATCATCCTGACACCATAACAACCATGGTGCCGGGATGATTGATGTGCTAACACCAGGTGTTTGGAGAATCTTTATCTGCTGATTGTTAAACTTTCTAGAATACACATATTCATATTGCTGTGTAGGATCTGGGCCTGCCGTCCCTCCCTCTCCCTCCATCCCTCATTAATCTCAGACACTAACCACACCCCCTTAGAGCCACACCATTTAAACCACTCCCACTATTTCGCTGAAACCACGCCCATTTTCACCAAGTGGGAAGGGTCAAAAAGGAAGGGTGGGGTCTGGTGCCCCCCCATCCTAAAACTTCACCAGCCGCCACTGGTTGTAATGAGTGGTTATTTGAGTTTCTGTTGCCTTTCTATCATCTCAAACCAGTCTGCCTAGTCTCCTAACCTCTGCATTTTTATCCATACAGCTGTCACTCACTGGATATTTTCTCTTTTTTTGGACCATTGTCTGTAAACCCTAGAGATGGTTGTGTGTGAAAATCCCAGTAGATCAGCAATTTTTGAAATACTCAGACCACCAACAACCATGCCACATTAAAAGTCACTTAAATTCACTTTCTTCCCATTCTGATGCTCGGTTTGAACTTCAGCAAGTCATCTTTACCACGTCTAGATGCCTAAATGCATTGTGTTGCAGCCATGTGATTGGCTGAGTACTAATTTGTGTTACGAATTAGGTGTACCTAATAAAGTGGCCAGTAAGTGTATATACCGCAGCGGCGGCCCGTCCATACAGGGTGCAGGGGTGCGGCTCTCCTAATCCATCCATTTACATGCAGGGTCCCAGACGCATGGTTTCCAGTGCGAAATTATATTTGCTATTGTCTTCCTGATTCTGCTCCTGGCCAATCCCAGCTCAGGAAGCGGGTCCTGAGAGGAAGCCGAGGAAGGAGGAGACGCAGGGTGAAGGCCGCCGCCTGGAGCTCACAGATTGCCACTTCCCCAAAAAAATATACCACCAGCCGCCATTGTTATACAGTACATGTATTACTGTGCAAAAGGTGTGAAAAAATGCTGTAAATTAAGAATGCTTTCCGAAATAAAAGTGTAAGTAGTTTATATTTATCGATTACCAAAATGGAAAGTAAATGAACAAAAGAGAAGTCCAAATCAAATCAATATTTGGTGTGACCACCCTTTGCTTTCAAAACAGCATCAGTTCTTCTAGGTACATTTGCACACCTCTGCAAGTAGGTTGTTCCAAACATCTTGAAGAACTAACCACAAATCTTCTGTGGATGTAGGCTGCTTCAAATCCTCCTACCCCTTTATGTAATCCCAGACAGACTCAATGATGTTAAGTTCAGGGCTCTGTTGTGACCAGACCATCACTTCCAGGACTCCTTGTTCTTCTTTACACTAAAGATAGTTCTTAATGTCATTGTCTGTATGTTTGGGTTCGTTCGTTGTCCTGTTGCAGAATAAATTTGGGGCCAATCACACACCTCCCTAATGGTATGGCATGATGGATAAGCATCTGCTTTATTTCTCAGCATTGAAACACTATTAATCCTGAGCAAATCTTCAACTCCATTTGCAGAAATGCAGCCCCAAACTTCAAGGAACCTCTACCATGCTTCACTATTGCCTGCAAACACTCATTATAGTATTGCTCTCCAGCCCTTTGGCGAACAAACTGCCTCATGCTACAACCAAATATTTCAAATTTTAACTCATCAGTCCAGAACACCTGCTGCCATGCTTGTGCACCCCAATTCCTATGTTTTCATGCATAGTTGAGATACTTAGCCTTATTTACCCATTTGAGGTATGGCTGTTTTTGGCTGCAATTCTTCCTTGAAGACCATTTCTGACCAGACTTCTCTGGACAGTAGATGGGTGTACCTGGGCCCCACTGGTTTCCGACAGTTCTGTGCTGATGGCACTGCTGGACATTTTCCAAAGCATGATGTGTCTTTTATCTGCTGCAATAAGTTTCTTTGGTCGACCACTGCATTTATGGTTAACGTTGCCTGTTTATTTCTGCTTCTTTAAAGGAGCTTAAACAGCAAATCTTGAAACCCCAGTCTGCTTTGAAATATTTGCCCGGGAGAGACCTTACCGATGCAGTATAACTACCTTGTGTCTTGTTGCTGTGCTCAGTCATTCCATTGTGTATGACCTGTGACATGAAACTGTCATCAACAACTTCACCTTAGTAGCAGAGTCCGGTTGTTCCTCATTCGATTTTAAGTCTCCTACACAGTTGTTTCTGTTTTAGTTAATGACTGTGTTTCTAGCTACTTATGAAATTGATGATCATTAGTACCTGCTTGGTATAATTGGTTGATCATACACCTGATTCGAATCCTACAAAATCCCTGACTTTGTGCAAGTGTAAGAATTTATGCTGGTTTGAAGCCAAAGAGTAGTCACACCAAATGTTGATTTAATTTAAATTTTCTTCAGCCTTTTTGCAGCAGCATAAGAAACCAGTGAAGACTCAGTGTACTTTAGTTCCACCTCTATGATGGCTATGTTGCCTTCGGGGTCTCCCGGTAGTCACCCTGATGTGCATGCTCCCAGCTATGTCTTATTATGTGCTGCCCCATCATGTCAGGAATCATGGTACAGAATCAGGCTGCAAGGAGACTGGGGCTGTGGGGAGAAATTCTTAGAGCATGCATGCACACTATGTTCAGCACACCAAGAATCGTGGGTCATCTAGTCACATTTCAGATCAAACCCACTTGTAAAGTGCATGCTCCCCAACTGAAAGTTAGGGGATTGCAGTGGAGAGGGACACACTGCTGTAAAAAAAAGATGGAAAGAAACATTTGTTATGGAGCTAGTTATGGGCAGCTAAATGAAAAAACATATTTTTTTCCTGAGGTTTTAATACTGCTTTAAGTGGCATCAATAAATGTGTAATAATAAATGATACTAAAGACAATATGAAGATGAGCACATAATGCAAACACATTCAATTAGTGTTGTGCAGCCCTAATATGCATAATACATACAGCCAGGTGCTTGGCTAAGAATGGAAATGAGATAAACAAACCAAACACTCTTATTCTCAGGCAATTGTTGAGGTTTTTTGGGCTTACTATGCCTCCCTGCATAACCTTCGTTACATGCCATCTTTGGATTCTGATACAGACCCACTAGAGGCCATTCAGGCCTATTTTATTGAGACTAAGCTCCCTTGCTTACCCGATACCGCCACAGAAGATCTTAACACACCAATTACCGAAGAGGAACTTTGCATTGCCCTATCCCAGATGAAACAGGGTAAAGCAGTGGGATAAGGTGGTTTTACGGTGAAATATAATAAGACCTTTCTTTTCTATGAGCCTACAATGGGCTGGGCCCTCAGGCAGAACTTCCCCTTTGACTCCCTCCATGCTTGTAAGTGTCATTCACAAAGAGGGGAAAAATCCCCTGCTTTACTCTAGTTATCGGCCCATATCTTTACTTAACATAGGCCTAAAACTTTTTACTAAATTATTGCCCAATAGACTTATAAAGTTCATACTGGACATTATTCACTCTGACCAAGTAGAGTGTGTCCCCTCCAGAGAAGCGAGAGACACACCTCTAAAGCCCTGGCTCTCAAACAGCTTGCCCGGTCTAGGTCAATCCCTCTGATGTTACTGTCCACGGACACCGAGAAGGCCTTCGACTGGGTGAGCTGGACCTTTATGGAACAAACCCTGTGCTTCATCGACCTTTGCGGTAAGATGCTGTCTTGGATGCGGGCCATTTATTCTCGCCCTACAGCGCAGGTTCAAATCAATGGTGAGCTTTCGGCCCCATTCTCCATCTCGAGTAGAACATGCCAGGGGTGCCCCTTATCCCTCCTCATATTCATTTTGACACTAGCAGATCTTCTAGAGCCTCTAGAAGATCTGCTTAAACCAGGATGTTACTGGTGTACAAGTGGAATCACACTCCCACTCTAAAATAGCCGATTACGGAGATAAAATCTATTTGTTCATAAATCAATCCTATTATTTTGCTTCCCAGCTTAATGGTGGAGTTGGACCAATATAGTGCTCTTGCCACTTTTAAAAACAACTATCAGAAGTCCAAGGCCTTTAACGTGTCTCTTTTGGCTTCCTTGCTTCGCAGTATACATGGACACTTCCCATTCAAGTGGTCTAAATCTTACATAAAATATCTTGGCATACACTTACCTGACGATCTGTCTGCCATCTTCCAGCTTAATTTCCTGCCTCTTCTTCAGAAAGTCAAACAGGACCTGGCATTGTGGTATACTGGGACATTTTCATGGTTTGGTCATTGTAGTATTTTAAAAATGAACATTATCCCATGGATACTTTATCTTCTACAAACCCTCCTGGTATATGTCCCTAAGTCTTTTACTAAGACTTTAAACTGGCTATTTGCACACTTTTTATGGGTGCATAAACCACCTTACCGTCCATACAGGACCCTGCACCTGACCAAACCATACAGGGGTATCACCCTTCAGCACTTTGTTTGCTATTATACTGCATGCAACTTAACGAGGGTCATTGATTGGTGCCGGCATTGGATGTTTAAACAATGGGTCAGAATTGAACAGGCAGCTTCCAAAGTCCCATTATCAGCACCCCCGTGGTGTGTGGACAAAGCCCATCCCACTATAGGATCTATGTGGAATCTCCCAGTGGCTCACTCCTCGCTTTTTCTGGTCCTGGGCAATCCGTCCTTTTGCCCGAGTATAGAGAATTCCGTTTCACAAACCTTGTTCACACTCAGGTGTTCAAAGCCAGACACTTTATAACAGGGATCTCGTGGCCCTCACTCTAAGTCATATCTTCACACCCACAACTTGGTTCTTTAGACTTTTAGCGAAAAGGCCCAACTTTCTCACTTCCTCCAACTTTCTTCCAACTTTGTAGCTTTCATTTACACAGAACCACATTGATAGGATATTATTTTTTACACATAAAGTTTCCATCTGTACTAAGAATCAGGAAATAAATTATAAGATTTTAACAAGGTGTTACCTGACTCCCTGGAAATTCTACAAAATGTTCGCTCGATCTACGGACCGCTGTTGGTGGTATGGCGAAGCTGTCAGAGATATATTACACATTTTCTGGTACTGTGATTGACGAAAGAACTTTTGGTAAGAGGTTCAAGGA
The DNA here is from genome assembly GCA_037952925.1 of Lithobates clamitans. Classification (NCBI taxonomy): domain Eukaryota; kingdom Metazoa; phylum Chordata; class Amphibia; order Anura; family Ranidae; genus Lithobates; species Lithobates clamitans. The sequence continues at coordinate 4,785,012 of JBBGZY010000093.1, forward strand.
GTTGCCTAAAAATTCAATGACTACCAGCTTTTCATGGACCTGGCATGGTTCCTTCTCCATCATCATACCATACATGGAAGATTTACAAAAGTCCAGTCTTGCCCTATTTACTAATAGCTGCATCCATGAACCTTGGAAGCAGTCCCTCTGTGGCGATGTGGTTGACTAAGGTAGAGGAAATTAGCGGAATGGAGGATCTGATTTCAGCGGACAGGGACACGCGGGACCAATTTCTAAAGAAATGGTTTTACTGGCATGCATTCACTTATTCGGTTGAATATAAGACCATTCTGGATCATTCAGAATCTTTGTGGCCATCTGTGGAGGCTGAGAGACCTTGAGGGAACAGAAGGCTCCCTAGCCCCCCCACCTATGTATATCATAAGATATTTATGACACATACCAGCTGGCAAGATGGTTCTTTTGTTTGCCTTAATGTGATATATATGACATGTATTGCTTTTTTGTTGTTTGTATTTCCCTTTCTTTTAAATAAAGAATTTACCAAAAAAAAAGAAGAATGGAGAGTGAGAGAAACACTGGCTGCAGCTGCTCTCTGTAGTTGCTACCCTGTGGTGCTGAACTGGTTAACAGCTGTATCAGCAAGAGGAGGTAGCTGCTGAGCAGGAAGAGTTCAATAGACTGAGTTGGGCAGCACTGCACTGTCAGACATATAGTCCAGAGGAGAGAGACTCTACTGTAATGATGAGCTTTTGAACTGAATTTCCCAGAGGGAGATTACCAGGAGGAGGGGAAAGAGCTGCATTTTCTCAAGCTGTACAGGATACAGCTTCCTTTTGCCATGAGCAAGACTGGAGAGTGCACATCACTATCCAATGTGCACCATAACTGCTGCATATCAGCAGTCTGAGCTAGATCTGGAGTGCTTAGTGCAGTCACCTGGGAGCAGAGAAGAGGGTGGACCAATCTCTGTGTGTGACTGGATGGTGAGCTGCAATATCACCAGTACTGGTGAGCTGCTGCTGTGTGCTATTTGCTGCTAGAGAGACTGAGAGAGAGACTGAACCCTTTAGGAACTGACCATACAGTCATCTAATTGCTGCCTAATTGCTGCCTTCAGGCTTGACTTGGACTATTCTCGTTTGCACCAATGGTACAACTGGGCCCCAATGCTAGCTGTTGAAGAGTTTGGACTAAAGACTGTTCCTTTACAGCTGCTACACAGAGACTTCACCTACTGCTTATGCTAAGAGGTACCTCTCAGGGGACATTGCACCATATCTTAGCCATTCTCTAGATTAATTATATTACTATTATTCATATTTCATTTAGTGCTTATGTGCACTGACTTTGCTGATTTACAGGGTAATTCCAATCTAGTGTAACTTTCATTCAATCAGGGCTGAGGCTCAGGACAGAGAACCCAAGTTAGCAAGTAACTTTGGGGGTAGAGTAGCACTACATACATGCCAATAAATGGGCAAATTTGTAGATTTATGAATTTAGGAGAGTTGTAGTTACTGTACTACATTGTTGGTGTAGTCAACTGGCAAACTGATGATATAGTGATTGATTCATTCCAGTGGTGGCATTTGGGAACAATGCAACTCCAAGCATAATAAATACCGTATATACTCGGGAATAAGCCGAGTTTTTGAGCACATTTTTTTGTGCTGAAAGTGCCCCCCTCGGCTTATATTCGAGTCATTACCATCTGCCTACCTGATCAGCGTGTCATGCATTCCAGTGTACAAAAGCTGCGCCTCCTCCTCGCCCTTGTCTGTGATAGGGGACCACTCAGTTTCCCAGCAGTGAGTCAGTGTTCAGTGTTCCGCCTATCACGGACGTCCTCTCAACCTCATCCCACGGACGAGGATGAGAGGATGTCCATGATAGGCTATACACTGACTGGTGGGAAACTGATTGTTCCGCCTATCACAGACGAGGACGAAGAGGAGGTGCGGCTTTTGTACACTGGAATGGTCGCTGTCTGGCTGCATGACACGCTGATCAGGTATGCAGATCGGCACAAGAAGGCTGCAATTGATGGACACACAGAGGTTGCAGATCGGCACAGGAAGGCTGCAATGGACACAGAGAGGATGCAGATCGGCATAGGAAGGCTGCAATGGATGGACACAGAGAGTTTGCAGATCGGCACAGGAAGGCTGCAATGGACACAGAGAGGTTGCAGATCGGCACAGGTAGGATGCAATGGACACAGTGAGGTAGGCAGATCTGCACAGGGAGGCTGCAATGGACACAGTGAGGTAGGCAGAACTGCACAGGTAGGCTGCAATGGACACAGGGAGGCATGCAATGGACACAGGGAGGCATGCAGCTGCAGATGGGCATTGTTGACCCTCTTTTCCACTTACAGTAGCTGCTGCATTTCTCACCCTCGGCTTATACTTGAGTCAATAAGTTTTCCCAGTTTTTTGTGGTAAATTAGGTGCCTCGGCTTATACTCGGGACAGCTTATACTCGAGTATATACGGTAGGCAAAAAAACAGGTGGTTTAATCCATAGATGATATGCAGGTATGTTGTAAATTTAATGAACATACAGCAGGTACAAACAATAATAGAAGTTAAACATGAACTCAAATCCTTATAGTTAGCTCATACAAGCATCACTAAGGAACTAAAATAGTAAACCAAAAAGTTAATCATTTTATTGTTTCTTTTCTTGGACATCCGAATTGTTAAACATATTCAGAGGCAGTGAATAATTGGCCAAAGATATTAGTGATGTTTTTACTTCCTTCCTCTGTTGACTTTGAGATTCTAGTTTACAAATGTTCCAAGGATAATTGAACACACTTCCAGGATAGAAACTGCTGCCTATGTTGTACAATACAAAAAAGAACAGACGTCAGTGCATGACTGAGAGCTTGTTGGCAGGATATTCATTTAGGCTCTATGCACACTGGCTTAAAAATGCTCCTTCTACAGGAGTTTTGTGTTCTGCCTGTAGAAGCTACTCAATGCTATCCTAAGTGTCCATACACATTAGGATGATTACAGGCATATTTTGAGCTCAACGTTTAGAGGCAAGAAAAAAATCCTTCTGGTTTGCGTTTCTGATTGGAGCTTACTGGCAGAAAAAAAAAGTAAAACTCTTCTAAACTCGTCTAAACTTTATACAAAAAATGCTCTATATGAGCGCTTTTTACTGCCAAGAGAACAGACATTTTTTAAGCCCAGTGTGCATGGAGCATTATAGGTACTTAGGCAAGCTAAAATGCTTGCTTGACTTGTATGTTTTTATGTGAGCAGCACTCAAGTATTGAGCCTGAGAGTGGTTAGACTTGCCTGTCCAACTGTTTTTTGATGTCTAGGTGCAGATTAACACATGGTGTTTTCTTACAAGAAGGGAGAGCATGCAGATGAGAATTGGCTATGGATAGGAGATTACTATCAAAAAGGGGAGAAATTGCACTCAGAGGGCAAATAAGGCCACTAGCACATCAACTGACATAAATTGATCAAAAACTAGTGTAAAAATGAGTGCAGTGCTACAGGTGTGTGGGCTCCATCACACATTTTCCATCGGAATTTCCGACACACAAAGTTTGAGAGCTTGCTATAAAATTTTCCGACAACAAAATCCGTTGTCAGAAATTTCGATCGTGTGTACACAAACTCGACGCACAAAGTGCCACGCATGCTCAGAATAAATTAAGAGTCGAAAGCTATTGGCTACTGCCCCGTTTATAGTCCAGACGTACGTGTTTTACGTCACCGCGTTCAGAATGATCGGATTTTCCGACAACTTTGTGTGATTGTGTGTATGCAAGACAAGTTTGAGCCAACATCCGTCGGAGAAAATCCATGGATTTTGTTGTCGGAATGTTCCAGTGATGTCCACGATTGTCTGAGATTCTTCATGATTGGCGGAGACACAGCAGTGGTGCCATTGGCTCCCGCTGCTGTCAATCAAAGTCAGCTAGCCAATCAGGGGAGGGAGGGGCGGGGCCAGGTCGGGGCTCCGTGTCTGAATGGACATGGAGCTGTGACTCAGCTCGGGTGACCCCACATCAATCTGCTTGCTATGGGGGCACTGAACAGGAGAGAGGGGCCAGGAACACAGAAGAGGGCCCCGAGAAGAGGAGGATCTGGGCTGCTCGGTGCAAATCCACTGCAACAGAGCAGGTAAGTATACCATGTTTATTATTTTTATAGGAAAAAAAACAAGCCTTTACAATCACTTGAAAAACAAAATACAATGGACCCAAAATTATAATAGCTTTTCTTTAAAATTATTTTTATAAGTCCCACACTACATCTGATAATGATAAACAAGAATCATGAAAAATAGTAATGTCTTCAAAAATACAAAGAAACAGATGTAGGATTATCATTTTGCATGAGCATACTTTAATGGAGACATTTTATGAATGAATATTGTGTCATAAACTAAGGCAATATTGTGGTTATTTGATGACTTTCAGTCAGCTTTCAACCAAAGGTATTTCTTACTTTCCAGTAGGTCTGGGGAAAAAATCGATTTGAATCTTGAATCAAGTTGAGAGGTCAAATCGTTTCAAAATTTCAGCAAATCTATTTTTTTAGATTTTTTTTTTCCACCAGGACCGGCGCTGACACCGCGCTGGTCCTGAGGAGCTGCGGGCAGGAGTTTTTAGGCGAGGCCGCGGCTTCGGCCTAGTCCGCGAGGCCGGACACCGCGGACTAGGCTGAAGCCGCGGCCTCGCCTAAAAACTCCTGCCCGCAGCTCCTCAGAACCGGCGCAGTGTCCAAGAAAAAAAAACTTGATTCGAATCGTGAATCGAGTTTTTCTTTTTTTAAAATCGCTGATTTTTTTTTTTTGAGAAAATCACCCAGCTCTACTTTCCAGTTATCAAATGATTTTCAATGTTTGGTTATATGAAAGCAGGAATCATTTGTGGTAGAAAGTTACGGTCTATCTACACCCAAAAACAAAAATGTTATTTTGCAGCTTACCAGTCTTTAGATAGGGTGGATTCAATAATTTTCTTTTTTCAGCCTTATTTTCTTGGTGATCCTACCAGTAACACACTTTCCATCCTTGAATGACAATGCTTACTCGACATACTGTATCATCGAAGGCTGCTCTGTAGATTTTGACTACAAACACTTCCCCCTATTCTTATCTTCATTACATAGGGAGGTGGTATTATGCTAGGGATGAGCAGAACATACCCTGGTTCGGGTCGCACCAGAACATGCAAACAGGCAAAAAAATTGTGCGAACATGCGAACACCGTTAGTACACGAACATGAAAATCAAAAGTTCTCATTTTAAAGGCTTGTATGCAAGTTATTGCCATAAAAAGTGTATGGTGACCCGGGTACTGCCCCAGGAGATATGTATCAATGCAAAGTTTTAAAAACGCCCATTTTTCAGGAGCAGTGTTTTTAATAATGCTTAAAGTTAAACAATAAAAATGAAATATTCCTTTAAATATCGTGCCTGGGGGTCCCCTTAGTCTGCCTGTAAAGTACCGCATATTTCCTATGCTTATTACAGTCCCGCAGCAAAATTACATTTGTAAAGGAAAAAAATGTCATTTAAAATTGCTTGCGGTTGTAATGTATTGTCGGCTCCTGGTAGTATAGATGAAAAAACATTGAAAAAAACGCTGTGCAGTCCCCCCCAGTCCATACCAGGCCCTTCAGGTCTGGTATGGATATTAAGGGGAACTCCACTCCAAAATTTTTTAAAAAATGCCGTGGGGGGTCCCCCCCAAAATCTATACCAGGCCCTTCAGGTCTGGTATGGACTTTAAGGGGAACCCTGTGACAAAATGTAAAAAAAAAATGGCGTGGGGTCCCCCCAAAATCCATACCAAACCCTTATCCGAGCATGCAAGCTGGTAGGCCAGGATAGGGGGGGACGAGCGAGCACCCTCCCCTCCTGATCCGTACCAGGCCACATGCCCTCAACATGGGGAGGGTGCTTTGTGGTCTCCACAACCCTTGCCCGGTGGTTGTGGGGGTCTGCAGGTGGGGGGCTTATCAGAATCTGGAACCCCCTTTAACAAGGGGGGCCTCCAGATCCTGCCCCCAGAATCCTGCCCCCCTATGTGAATGGGTATGGGGTACATTGTACCCCTACTCAACTCACAAAAAAAGTGTCAAAAAAAGTGAAAAGGACAGGAGAGTTTTTGACAGTTCTTTTATTGAAAGAAAAGTGTTCTGCGATGTCCATCCATCTTCAATCATGGCACCGACAGACCCAGGTCCATCGGCGCCGTGATTGAAGATGGATGAACATCGCAGGACACTTTTTTTTTTTAAATAAAGGAATTGTCAAAAACTGTCTCCTGTCGTTTTTACATTTTGGACATTTTTTTGGTGAATAGATAGGGGTACAAAGTACCAATTACCCATAGGGGGTGGGATCTGGGGCCCCCATGTTAAAGGGGGCTTCCAGATTCCGACAAGCCCCCCGGCCGCAGACCCCCACAAACACCGGCAAGGGCCCTTGTCCCCATCAAACCCAAAGCACCCTTCCCATGTTGAGGGCATGTGGCCTCGTACGATTCAGGAGGGGGTGGGACACTTGCTCATCCCCCCTATCCGCCAGGTTGCATGCTCGGATAAGGGTCTGTTGGATTTTGGGGGGAACCCACGCCATTTAAAAAAAAAAGTTGGCACGGGGTTCCCCTTAAAATCCATACCAGACCTGAAGGGCCTGGTATGGATTTTGGGGGGGGGACCTCCACGCATTTAAAAAAAAAATTTTGGTGTGGGGTTCCCCTTAACCACTTCAATACACTGTGTTATATATACTACACTGCCTGCACTGACTGAATATTGAGTCTACACTGAATATCTAGTCTACACTAAATGCAGAGTAAACAGTTGCAATAAAAAGTATGTGAACCCTTTTGGAATGATATGGATTTCTGCACAAATTGGTCATAAAATGTGATCTGATCTTCATCTAAGTCACAACAATAGACAATCACAGTCTGCTTAAACTAATAACACACAAAGAATTAAATGTTACCGTGTTTTTATTGAACACACCAAGTAAACATTCACAGTGCTGGTGGAAAAATTGGATTTAATAACTGATTGAACCTCCTTTGGCAGCAATAACTTCAACCAAACATTTCCTGTAGTCGCAGATCAGACATGCACAATGGTCAGGAGTAATTCTTGACCATTCCACTTTACAGAACTGTTGCAGTTCAGCAATATTCTTGGGATGTCTGGTGTGAATCGCTTTCTTGAGGTCATGTCACAGCATCTCAATCAGGTTGAGGTCAGGACTCTGACTGGGCCACTCCAGAAGGCTGATATACGTCAGCAGAATGGCACGGGCAGGCAAAATCACGTACCTGGTACGTGATTGCCTTCTCGCGGGCGGGGGGTCCGGTCGGACCCCCCCCGGTGCCTGAGGTGGTCGCCTTTGGTCTGGCAGTGCACAACACACACACATCACAGTAGAACATGCCAGGCACACATAACACCCCCCTTTACCCCCTGATCACCCCCTAATCACCCCCCCTGTCACACTGACACCAAGCTGTTTTTTTTTTTCTGATTACTGCATGGTGTCAGTTTGTGACAGTTACTGTGGTAGGGCAGTTAGTATTAGCCCCCTGTAGGTCTAGGGTACCCCTAACCCCCCCTAATAAAGTTTTAACCCCTTAATCACCCACTGTCGCCAGTGTCACTAAGCGATCATTTTTCTGATCGCTGTATTAGTGTCACTGGTGACGCTAGTTAGGGACGTAAATATTTAGGTTTGCCGTCAGTGTTTTATAGCGACAGGGACCCCCATATACTATCTTATAAATGTTTTAACCCCTTGATTGCCCCCTAGTTAACCCTTTCACCACTGATCACCGTATAACCGTTACGGGTGACGCTGGTTAGTTCGTTTATTTTTTATAGTGTCAGGGCACCCGCCGTTTATTACCTAATAAAGGGTTAGCCCCCTGATCGCCCGGCGGTGATATGCGTCGCCCCAGGCAGCGTCAGATTAGCGCCAGTACCGCTAACACCCACGCACGCAGCATACGCCTCCCTTAGTGGTATAGTATCTGAACGCATCAATATCTGATCCGATCAGATCTATGCTAGCGTCCCCAGCAGTTTATGGTTCCCAAAAACGCAGTTTTAGCGGGATCAGCCCAGATACCTGCTAGCACCTGCGTTTTGCCCCCTCCGCCCAGCCCAGCCCAGCCCAGCCCACTCAAGTGCAGTATTGATCAATCACTGTCACTTACAAAACACTAAACGCATAACTGCAGCGTTCGCAGAGTCAGGCCTGATCCCTGCGATCGCTAACAGTTTTTTTGGTAGCATTTTGGTGAACTGGTAAGCACCAGCCCCAAGCAGCGTCAGGTTAGCGCCAGTAGCGCTAACACCCACGCACGCACCGTACACCTCCCTTAGTGATATAGTATCTGAACGGATCAATATCTGATCCGATCAGATCTATACTAGCGTCCCCAGCAGTTTAGGGTTCCCAAAAACGCAGTGTTAGCGGGATCTGCCCAGATACCTTCTAGCACCTGCATTTTGCCCCTCCGCCCGGCCCAGCCCAGCCCACCCAAGTGCAGTATCGATCAATCACTGTCACTTACAAAACACTAAACGCATAACTGCAGCATTCGCAGAGTCAGGCCTGATCCCTGCGATCACTAACAGTTTTTTTGGTAGCATTTTGGTGAACTGGTAAGCACCAGCCCCAAGCAGCCTCAGGTTAGCGCCAGTAGCGCTAACACCCACGCACGCAGCGTACACCTCTCTTAGTGGTATAGTATCTGAACGGATCAATATCTGATCCGATCAGATCTATACTAGCATTCCCAGCAATTTAGGGTTCCCAAAAACGCAGTGTTAGCGGGATCAGCCCAGATACCTGCTAGCACCTGCGTTTTGCCCCTCCGCCCGGCCCAGCCCAGCCCACCCAAGTGCAGTATTGATCGATCACTGACACTTACAAAACACTAAACGCATAACTGCAGCGTTCGCAGAGTCAGGCCTGATCCCTGCGATCGCTAACAGTTTTTTTGGTAGCGTTTTAGTGAACTGGCAAGCACCAGCGGCCTAGTACACCCCGGTCATAGTCAAACCAGCACTGCAGTAACACTTGGTGACGTGGCGAGTCCCATAAGTGCAGTTCAAGATGGTGAGGTGGCAAGCACAAGTAGTGTCCCGCTGCCACCAAGAAGACAAACACAGGCCGTCGTGCCCATAATGCCCTTCCTGCTGCATTCGCCAATCCCACCACTTCTGCAGCGCCCGTACTTCCCCCATTCACATCCCCAACCAAATACAGTCGGCTGCATGAGAGGCATTTTCTTTATGTCCTCCCGAGTACCCCTACCCAACAAACCCCCCCAAAAAAGATGTTGTGTGTGCAGCAAGTGCGGATATAGGCGTGACACCCGCTATTATTGTCCCTCCTGTCCTGACAATCCTGGTCTTTGCATTGGTGAATGTTTTGAACGCTACCATGCACTAGTTGAATATTAGCGTAGGGTACAGCATTGCACAGACTAGACACACTTTCACAGGGTCTCCCAAGATGCCATCGCATTTTGAGAGACCCGCACCTGGAACCGGTTACCGTTATAAAAGTTACAGTTACAAAAACAGTGTAAAAAAAGAAAAAAAAACACAAAAAAAAATATAAAATAAAAAATAATAGTTGTCGTTTTATTGTTCTCTCTCTCTTTATTCTCTCTCTATTGTTCTGCTCTTTTTTTACTGTATTCTATTATGCAATGTTTTATTGTTATTATGTTTTATCATGTTTGCTTTTCAGGTATGCAATTTTTTATACTTTACTGTTTACTGTGCTTTATTGTTAACCATTTTTTTTCTTCAGGTACGCCATTCACGACTTTGAGTGGTTATACCAGAATGATGCCTGCAGGTTTAGGTATCATCTTGGTATCATTCTTTTCAGCCAGCGGTCGGCTTTCATGTAAAAGCAATCCTAGCAGCTAATTAGCCTCTATACTGCTTTTACAAGCAGTGGACGGGAATGCCCCCCCCCACCGTCTTCCGTGTTTTTCTCTGGCTCTCCTGTCTCAACAGGGAACCTGAGAATGCAGCCGGTGATTCAGCCAGCTGACCATAGAGCTGATCAGAGACCAGAGTGGCTCCAAACATCTCTATGGCCTAAGAAACCGGAAGCTATGAGCATTTTATGACTTAGATTTCGCCGGATGTAAACAGCGCCATTGGGAAATTGGGAAAGCATTTTATCACACCGATCTTGGTGTGGTCAGATGCTTTGAGGGCAGAGGAGAGATCTAGGGTCTAATAGACCCCAATTTTTTCAAAAAAGAGTACCTGTCACTACCTATTGCTAGCATAGGGGATAGTTACATTCCCTGAGATAACAATAAAAATGATTTAAAAGAAAAATGAAAGGAACAGTTTAAAAATAAGATAAAAAAGCAAAAAAATAATAATAATAAAAAAAAAAAGCACCCCTGTCCCCGCTGCTCTCGCGCAAAGGCGAACGCAAGCGTCGGTCTGGCGTCAAATGTAAACAGCAATTGCACCATGCATGTGAGGTATCACCGCAAAGGTCAGATCGAGGGCAGTAAGTTTAGCAGTAGACCTCCTCTGTAAATCTAAAGTGGTAACCTGTAAAGGCTTTTAAAGGCTTTTAAAAATGTATTTATTTTGTTGCCACTGCACGTTTGTGCACAATTTTAAAGCATGTCATGTTTGGTATCCATGTACTCGGCCTAAGATCATCTTTTTTATTTCATCAAACATTTGGGCAATATAGTGTGTTTTAGTGCATTAAAATTTAAAAAAGTGTGTTTTTTCCCCAAAAAATGCGTTTGAAAAATTGCTGCGCAAATACTGTGTGAAAAAAAAAAATGAAACACCCACCATTTTAATCTGTAGGGCATTTGCTTTTAAAAAAAAATATATAATGTTGGGGGGTTCAAAGTAATTTTCTTGCAAAAAAAAAAAAAAATTTTTTATGTAAACAAAAAGTGTCAGAAGGGGCTTTGTCTTCAAGTGGTTAGAAGAGTGGGTGATGTGTGATATAAGCTTCTAAATGTTGTGCATAAAATGCCAGGACAGTTCAAAACCCCCCCAAATGACCCCATTTTGGAATGTAGACACCCCAAGCTATTTGCTGAGAGGCATGTCGAGTCCATGGAATATTTTATATTGTGACACAAGTTGCGGGAAAGAGACAAATTTTTTTTGCACAAAGTTGTCACTAAATGATATATTGCTCAAACATGCCATGGGAATATGTGAAATTACACCCCAAAATGCATTCTGTTGCTTCTCCTGAGTACGGGGATACCACATGTGTGAGACTTTTTGGGAGCCTAGCCGCGTACGGGACCCCGAAAACCAAGCACCGCCTTCAGGCTTTCTAAGGGCGTAAATTTTTGATTTCACTCTTCACTGCCTATCACAGTTTCGGAGGCCATGGAATGCCCAGGTGGCACAAACCCCCCCCAAATTACCCCATTTTGGAAAGTAGACACCCCAAGCTATTTGCTGAGAGGTATAGTGAGTATTTTGCAGACCCCACTTTTTTTCACAAAGTTTTGAAAATTGAAAAAAGAAAAAAAAAATGTTTTCTTGCCTTTCTTCATTTTCAAAAACAAATGAGAGCTGCAAAATACTCACCATGCCTCTCAGCAAATAGCTTGGGGTGTTTACTTTCCAAAATGGGGTCATTTGGGGGGGTTGTGCCACCTAGGCATTCCATGACCTCCGAAACTGTTATAGGCAGTGAAGAGTGAAATCAAAAGTTTACACCCTTAGAAATCCTGAAGGCGGTGATTGGTTTTCGGGGCCCCGTACGCGGCTAGGCTCCCAAAAAGTCCCACACATGTGGTATCCCCATACTCAGGAGAAGCAGCTAAACATATTTTGGGGTGCAATTCCACATATGCCCATGGCCTGTGTGAGCAATATATCATTTAGTGACAACTTTGTGCAAAAAAAAAAAAAAAAAATTGTCACTTTCCCGCAACTTGTGTTAAAATATAAAATATTCCATGGACTCAACATGCCTCAAAGCAAATAGCTTGGGGTGTCTATTTTCCAAAATGGGGTGATTTGGGGGGGGGTTTGTGTCATCTGGGCATTTTATGGCCTTCAAAACTGTGATAGGTAGTGAGGAGTAAAATCAAAAATTTACGCCCTTAGAAATCCTGAAGGCGGTGATTGGTTTTCGGGGCCCCGTACGCGGCTAGGTTCCCAAAAAGTCCCACACATGTGGTATCCCCATACTCAGGAGAAGCAGCTAAACGTATTTTGGGGTGCAATTCCACATATACCCATGGCCTGTGTGAGCAATATATCATTTAGTGACAACTTTGTGCAAAAAAAATAAAAATAACAAAAAAATTTTCACTTTCCCGCAACTTGTGTCAAAATATAAAATATTCCATGGACTCAACATGCCTCAAAGCAGATAGCTTGGGGTGTCTACTTTCCAAAATGGGGTGATTTGGGGGGGTTTGTGTCATCTGGGCATTTTATGGCCTTCAAAACTGTGATAGGTAGTGAGGAGTAAAATCAAAAATGTACGCCCTTAGAAATCCTGAAGGCGGTGATTGGTTTTCGGGGCCCCGTACGCGGCTAGGCTCCCAAAAAGTCCCACACATGTGGTATCCCCATACTCAGGAGAAGCAGCTAAACATATTTTGGGGTGCAATTCCACATATGCCCATGGCCTGTGTGAGCAATATATCATTTAGTGACAACTTTGTGCAAAAAAAAAAAAAATTGTCACTTTCCCGCAACTTGTGTTAAAATATAAAATATTCCATGGACTCAACATGCCTCCAAGCAAATAGCTTGGGGTGTCTACTTTCCAAAATGGGGTGATTTGGGGGGGGTTTGTGTCATCTGGGCATTTTATGGCCTTCAAAACTGTGATAGGTAGTGAGGAGTAAAATCAAAAATTTACGCCCTTAGAAATCCTGAAGGCGGTGATTGGTTTTCGGGGCCCCGTACGCGGCTAGGCTCCCAAAAAGTCCCACACATGTGGTATCCCCATACTCAGGAGAAGCAGCTAAACGTATTTTGGGGTGCAATTCCACATATGCCCATGGCCTGTGTGAGCAATATATCATTTAGTGACAACTTTGTGCAAAAAAAATAAAAATAACAAAAAAATTGTCACTTTCCCGCAACTTGTGTCAAAATATAAAATATTCCATGGACTCAACATGCCTCAAAGCAAATAGCTTGGGGTGTCTACTTTCCAAAATGGGGTGATTTGGGGGGGTTTGTGTCATCTGGGCATTTTATGGCCTTCAAAACTGTGATAGGTAGTGAGGAGTAAAATCAAAAATTTACGCCCTTAGAAATCCTGAAGGCGGTGATTGGTTTTCGGGGCCCCGTACGCGGATAGGCTCCCAAAAAGTCCCACACATGTGGTATCCCCATACTCAGGAGAAGCAGCTAAACATATTTTGGGGTGCAATTCCACATATGCCCATGGCCTGTGTGAGCAATATATCATTTAGTGACAACTTTGTGCAAAAAAAAAAAATTGTCACTTTCCCGCAACTTGTGTTAAAATATAAAATATTCCATGGACTCAACATGCCTCAAAGCAAATAGCTTGGGGTGTCTACTTTCCAAAATGGGGTGATTTGGGGGGGTTTGTGTCATCTGGGCATTTTATGGCCTTCAAAACTGTGATAGGTAGTGAGGAGTAAAATCAAAAATTTACGCCCTTAGAAATCCTGAAGGCGGTGATTGGTTTTCGGGGCCCCGTACGCGGCTAGGCTCCCAAAAAGTCCCACACATGTGGTATCCCCATACTCAGGAGAAGCAGCTAAACGTATTTTGGGGTGCAATTCCACATATGCCCATGGCCTGTGTGAGCAATATATCATTTAGTGACAACTTTGTGCAAAAAAAATAAAAATAACAAAAAAATTGTCACTTTCCCGCAACTTGTGTCAAAATATAAAATATTCCATGGACTCAACATGCCTCAAAGCAAATAGCTTGGGGTGTCTACTTTCCAAAATGGGGTGATTTGGGGGGGTTTGTGTCATCTGGGCATTTTATGGCCTTCAAAACTGTGATAGGTAGTGAGGAGTAAAATCAAAAATTTACGCCCTTAGAAATCCTGAAGGCGGTGATTGGTTTTCGGGGCCCCGTACGCGGCTAGGCTCCCAAAAAGTCCCACACATGTGGTATCCCCATACTCAGGAGAAGCAGCTAAACGTATTTTGGGGTGCAATTCCACATATGCCCATGGTCTGTGTGAGCAATATATCATTTAGTGACAACTTTGTGCAAAAAAAAAAAAATAAAAAAAAAATTGTCACTTTCCCGCAACTTGTGTCAAAATATAAAATATTCCATGGACTCAACATGCCTCAAAGCAAATAGCTTGGGGTGTCTACTTTCCAAAATGGGGTGATTTGGGGGGGTTTTGTGTCATCTGGGCATTTTATGGCCTTCAAAACTGTGATAGGTAGTGAGGAGTAAAATCAAAAATTTACGCCCTTAGAAATCCTGAAGGCGGTGATTGGTTTTCGGGGCCCCGTACGCGCCATGCTCCCAAAAAGTCCCACACATGTGGTATCCCCGTACTCAGGAGAAGCAGCTGAATATATTTTGGGGTGCAATTCCACATATGCCCATGGCCTGTGTGAGCAATATATCATTTAGTGATAACTTTTTGTAATTTTTTTTTTTATTTGTCATTATTCAATCACTTGGGACAAAAAAAATTAATATTCAATGGGCTCAACATGCCTTTCAGCAATTTCCTTGGGGTGTCTACTTTCCAAAATGGGGTCATTTGGGGGGTTTTGTACCGCCTTGCCATTTTAGCACCTCAAGAAATGACATAGGCAGTCATAAACTAAAAGCTGTGTAAATTCCAGAAAATGTACCCTAGTTTGCAGACGCTATAACTTTTGCGCAAACCAATAAATATACGCTTATTGACTTTTTTTTACTAAAGACATGTGGCCGAATACATTTTGGCCTAAATGTATGACTAAAATTGAGTTTATTGGATTTTTTTTATAACAAAAAGTAGAAAATATCATTTTTTTTCAAAATTTTCGGTCTTTTTCCGTTTATAGCGCAAAAAAAATAAAAACGGCAGAGGTGATCAAATACCATCAAAAGAAAGCTCTATTTGTGGGAAGAAAAGGACGCAAATTTCGTTTGGGTACAGCATTGCATGACCGCGCAATCATCAGTTAAAGCAGTGCAGTGCCAAATTGTAAAAAGTCCTCTGGTCTTTAGG
This sequence comes from Lithobates clamitans, assembly GCA_037952925.1. Lineage (NCBI taxonomy): Eukaryota > Metazoa > Chordata > Amphibia > Anura > Ranidae > Lithobates > Lithobates clamitans. The sequence goes on from JBBGZY010000093.1 coordinate 4,800,198, forward strand.
CAGCCAAATGGTCCGGGGCTGAAGTGGTTAATCCATTCTGTTGTTGATTTACTTCTATGCTTTGGGTTGTTGTCCTGTTGCAACACCCATCTTCTGTTGAGCTTCAGCTGGTGGACAGATGGCCTTAAGTTCTCCTGCAAAATGTCTTGATAAACTTGGGAATTCATTTTTCCTTCAATGATAGCAATCCGTCCAGGCCCTGATGCAGCAAAGCAGCCCCAAACCATGATGCCCCCACCACCATACTTGTTGGGATGAGGTTTTGATGTTGGTGTGCTGTGCCTCTTTTTCTCCACACATACTGTTGTGTGTTTCTTCCAAACAACTCAACTCTGGTTTCGTCTTTAGCTGACACTCTAGAATTCTTCTTCACCTCAATGAGCAGTCTGCGCTGTGCTCTTGCAGTCATCTTTACAGGATGCCCACTTCTAGGGAGAGTAGCAGCAGTGCTGAACTTTCTTCATTTATAGACAATTTGTCTTACCGTGGACTGATGAACAGCAAGGCTTTTGGAGATACTTTTATAACCCTTTCCAGCTTTATGCAAGTCAACAATTCTTAATCGTAGGTCTTCTGAGAGCTCTTTTGGGCGAGGCATCATTCACATCAGGCAATGCTTCTTGTGAAAAGCAAACCCAGAACTGGTGTGTGTTTTTTATAGGGCAGGGCAGCTGTAACCAACACCTCCAATCTCATCTCATTGATTGAACTCCAGTTGGCTGACACCTCACTCCAATTAGCTCTTGGAGATCTCATTAGTCTATGGGGTTCACATACTTTTTCCACCTGCACTGTGAATGTTTACATGGTGTGTTCAATAAAAACATGGTAAAATTTAATTCTTTGTGTGTTATTAGTTTAAGCAGACTGTGATTGTCTAATGTTGTGACTTAGATGAAGATCAGATCACATTTTATGACCAATTTGTGCAGAAATCCATATCATTCCAAAAGGGTTCACATACTTTTTATTGCAAATGTGTGTGTATATATATATATATATATATATATCAAATACACTGCCTGCACGCCACTAACTAACCTGCCTGCTCAATCTATCTCCGTTCACACACTATACATGGCCGCTATGTAAGCAGCCTTATATAGCCACAACTTATATAGTGTGGGACATGGACTTAGTCCCCCTGAGCCATGATTGGCCAATGGCACCCTGCCTTTGGCCAATTATGGCTCTTGCATCAGAGCGCACTGTGATTGGCCAAAGCATGCAGGTCAGGTGCATGCTTTGGCCAATCATCAGACGTCAATGCACTGCGATCTCGCAGTGCGTTATGGGGCGTTCCGCGGTGCTCGAATTTCCCGCAAACGCCCCATATGTTTGGTTTGTTTGCGAACAAACGAACAACCGGTGTTCGAGTCAAACTTACGAACTTACCTTCGACTCGAACCGCGTGCTCATCCCTACTGATCTCCTAGATTGTAAGCTCTAACGAGCAGGGCCCTCTGATTCCTTCTGTATTGAATTGTATTGTACTTGTACTGTCTGCCCAAATGTTGTAAAGCGCTGTGTAAACTGTCGGCGCTATATAAATCCTGTATAATAATAATAATAATACTGAAAGCATTGTGTGAAATCTCAGTTCAAGGTTCATAATGTTATAAAGGTATTAGATTTCTAATAGGATCAACTTGTATCTTTCGTTTTTGTAGAAAATGTACCTAGCCTGAAAGAAGAAAATGAATGCAACCACACATCTTAGGACTTGTAAACTGAAATATATAACTTTTTTTAATTTTTCTTTTTTTCTTAATCTTTTTATTCTTTTTTATTAAAATGTTCATGTACAAAACAAGTACAACAAGAACAACACTGAAAACAATACAATGAATAAGCTTGTGTTGCCCACGCAGGTGTCATATATTTAAAACACATGATACAAATACGAGAGCAACACCAAAAGTGACAATGGTGTGACTGTGTAACCTTCACCGTCGGGTGCCACTAACTAACATAGAGCACAGGAGGTTTTTCACCTTAATGCAAAGAATGCATTAAGGTGAAGAACCTTGAGACTCTACAACCCCTTTAAAAGCAACAAAATTGCTCAGTGTATGGCCAAAATGAATGAGAGTAAGTAACATTGCAGTAGTTGTGAGTATTTTTTAGCATGCTGGAATTGTTGATTAGTCTGACCTAGGGTACAATGCCATGTCAGTGTCCAGAGCCATAGCTCAACAGGTAGTTTGAGAAACTCCTACGAGACAATTTCTCTTGGTTCTGTTTAGATGTTTTAGACCAGACCACGTTACTTTTTGTACTCGAACATTCTTAGAAGTGATTTCTTGGAAAAAGCTTCAATTTAGCAAGGAAATGTGAACAGGATTCAAATTACACAATGTAGTGTGCACACATTTTAATTTACTTGTGTTAATATTATAGACATTACTATGACTTGCAATAACCCCAAGCAAGAATTATGTGAATGAATCAACTGCTCATTAAATTCCAAGTACTAACCAAAAACAATGAACACTTTGTACTTGAAAAAGTTAATCATGAAGACTTAAAACACACACATTATTACAAAGAATGGATCTTTGTTCTAAAGTACATTTTACAATGTGTTACATTAAGAAATTTTTACTTGCATACTACATCTCTTTCCTAATTTTCGTTTTTGGACATCCACATGAGATTTGCATTTGTCTCAGCTAGCGAACTCAACAAAAGATATATTTATCAGTTGATCCATTATTCAGTTTCCTATTACCTACACTAGTGGTGCTCCACAGGCATTCTATTGCCCACTTGCTTCTTTATAAGTATAATTATCTTTATTGTACAGTACAGGACACAGGATACAATTCATAGATTATGGGTTGCATGCTGCACCTTCAGGTGATTAGGCACAGTCAAAAGTTTCACTGGGTCTGCCCCAATATATCCATATAACCCCACCCACTCCTTGAGATTTCAGCTTTTTGCTAGTGTCCTTAGGTGATGGATGCCTTCTTCATAAAAAACATAAATTGTCTGCTTATGCGGATGACCTTTTGTTTTATCTCTTCTTCCCCATATCTCTTTACCATCCCTAATGTCTGAAATGCATAAATTTGGCCTCTTGTCCAAGTTTAAACCTAATTTTGGGAAATCAGAACTGCTGCCTATCCATGTTCCTCCTGCAATAGCTAAGTCCTTACAAAAATTTTCCCTTTTGTCTTGTGAACGACTTCCATGGTTTATCTAGGAACGTACATTACTCCTGATCCTAGGCTCTTATATGATCTTAACTATGGTACTTTGTTAACAGGAATCTTGAGGGACCTGCAGATGTAGACGGGATACCCCTTGAGGTGGTTCGGGAGGATGAATGTTCTCAAGATGACTATTTTGCCCAGAAAAAATTATCTTCTCCATACTGCTCCCACAGACCTTCTCCTATTTTGCTCCCACAGACCTATTTTAAGCGACTGCGTAGAGCATTCATGACCTTTGTATGGAAGGATAGGCACTCTCGGTTAGCTTATGACCTCTTACGTAGACACAAGATGGATGGCAGGGTTGGGCTCCTTGATGTAGCTTCCTATTATAAAGCCAGACCCTGGTCCGCATACTGAGATGGTGTCATGACTCAACAAGTAAATTATGGGTCGCGCTGGAGAAAACATTAGCTGGCAGGAACTTAGCCAGAGCACCATGGGTCCCAGCAACCTTTAGAGGTTTAGTGGATTGGACATCCCCGTTGACACGAGCTTCCTTGTTGGTTTGGAACATATTGAATATTTTGGGCCAGTATGCCCCCAGAGGTCACCCCTGGCACCTTTGGGAACTACCCTTGGTTTCCACCTGGAGAGGAATCTGGGTTCTTTCACTCCTGGGATTCTGATGGAAATGGAGCTTGTGCCAATTTTGCCCCATAGGGCAATTTGCTCCCCCTGTCTGAGCTTCAAACAGCTTACGGGGCTATCCCATTTGCAGTATGGAGATACCACCAGTTAGCGGACTTCTCTAACAAATTTCAGGCCAAACTGTGCCCTGTTAGTGCGCTTACTGTCTTCGAGTCCCTATGTGTAGACCTTCCAGAACCCAAACAGCTACTGTCACAGATGTATAAATTAGTCCTTAGCACCCAATCTTCAACTGTTCCTTATTACATCAGAGAATGGGGGAGAGAACTCGGGCAAGAATTCACACCACCTCAGATTCAAAGGATGCTTAAAATTACACACTCCTCTTCCATTAGCTCCCATGTCCAAAAATGTCCTACAAGTTCCTTACTAGATGGTATAGAACCCCATCTCATCTGGCTCAGATGTATCCTTCGGCTGATGCTTGGTGTTGGAGGGGATGCAGTCAACAGGACACATTCCTCCATTTGTGGTGGACATGTCCTAAGACCAGTGTGTGTGTGTCACCGGCGCAAAACCAAAAACAAAATCTCCTAATTACTTTACTTGTAATTACCTTAGCTGTCCTAAGACCAAGACTTTCTGGGAGGTCATCATGCTGTGGATTTAAAAAACGACCCTTAGACCTATTGAGTTTACCCCAATGCATTTCCTCTTTCTTGGGACCCCCTCCTCTGCTAAATTATATAAATAAAGTGTTACTCCTCACCTATTAAACACTGCCAAATCCCTAATTCTTAGATTCTGGAAACAAAAGGCTTGCCTTTCGCTAATAGACTGGAAAAAGGAGGTAGATGCAAATATGTAAGCAGAGCGGTGGATACATAAGGTCAAAGACCAACAGGATAGATTACTCTGAGGAGATTCCCATTGAAATACCCCTTGTTCTTTGACCCAGACATGATGTTACTGTTAGACAACATCATCTTAGTCGTACCCGTATGTCAAGTAGGTCGATCAGCTGTTTGGTCTCTATCTACCTTTTTTTTTGTTCCCTTTCTCCCTTCCTATCCCCCCCCCCCCCCCCACACTGTACACTTTAGCTTTGTTCAGGTACACCTATGCAGTTGGTATGTACATACATTGCTTTGGTACTCTCCCCCTTTCCACTTACACCCGTGCTGATGATGGTGTGGGGATCGGTGGAGGACCTGGGTTTTTACAGTTGACAATTTGTACCTAACCTCTTGCTGTATACAATATCATTGTTTTAGAATTGTTCAGTAGTGCTAGTTTCATGTGTATTCTTTGTGAACATATTTCTGGATATCATTGTTGCACTGTTTGCAATCTGTATATATATATATATATATATATATATATATATATATATATATATATATATATATATATATATATATTTGATATATATTTGTGTATAAACTTAATAAAATTGTATTATAAAAAATAGGCACCTCACATCTGGTGCAAAAAAAGGGGGGGAGGGCTAAATACCCTAAACCTGCGCAAATGGTGATAGGTATAAACAAACAACATTGGTGAGAGCAGCTTGTTGTACATAGAACGTATGTGAGAAAAAAATGAATTGGTGAATTCATTTGAACCGCGCTCTCTCTAAAGACAAAAAAAAACTTAAATATACTATAAAGTGCTAGTGCAAAAAAAGTGCACAACAAACAATGTCAGCAAACAAGTGCATATAATCCAAAAGATAATAAACTGCCATAAGTAACAACATCTAGTGAATGTCCAAAATAAATTCAATTCAATTCTGTGCATGTGAATCTTCTTAATTCTGGTAAACTATAAGGAGTGATTGTAGATCTTCCACCACCATCACCTGCCACACATCCTACTCACCAGAACTCCATTACATTACAGGCAGTCAAAAGCGCTGAAAAGATTATGCTAATAGCGGGGAGGCTCCCGACCTCAACACCAGTCCGACAGACGTCCAATTATTATTTTTTAGATTATATGCAATTATTTGCTGACATTGTTTGTAATGCACTTTTTATGCACTTTTTTATGCAATTTAAGTTTTTTTGTCTTTAGAGAGAGCACGGTTCAAATGAATTCACCAATTAATTTTCTTCTCATCTCACATCAAGTGAATAAAAAAAGGTGGGTCATTGTTTTTTGTAATCCATAGATCTACTGGGGGAATTTGTACCGGGGGATTTGGGCTGGGAGTGGTAATTTTTTTGTTGTACCCTGTCTACTGACCTGTGCATTACACTTACCTGCACTCTGTGCATTACTTACCCCTGACCTCTGTACTCTGTGCATTATGTACCCTGTCCCCTGTGCTCTACATGCTCCTGACCCCTGCGTTGTACTCTGTGCATTACGCACTCCTGAGCCCCACACTGTATACACTGTGCTGTGTATGTCATACTCCTGACCACTGCACTCTATTTGCTAGGATGTATATAACATACTCCTGACCATTTTGCCCTTTATATTGTACAACAGGTATTGGTTACTGATTGTGTTAAGTTCTTCTTCAAGGTAGGCTGTGTGCAGAAAAACATATGTAATTCAAGACTTTCAGTTTTTACAAATAATTGCTCTTAGGTTTGCACTTCTTTTAGACCCTGACTTCTGTCACAGTATCAAAAGCATATTTTGGGTGCTAGGACTGTGGAATATGTTACCTTGTACAGTACACAGTGAGTAGGCCTAAGTTCTAAGTCCCTCCCACTGTTAGCAATTTTGCCACACTTACAATTAGCCATAGCCCATAGCTGAACCCTGCCTGAGAAAAAAAAATATCTACACCCCTTTTATGCAGATTGTGCAAGCTCCCTCTCTCAGCCTTCCTGCCCCCAGCCTTGGCATACTTTGTAATGTTAATGTGTTTTATCTTGTTAATATGATACTAAGGGTAACAAGTTAACTGGGGATGGGGGCATAAGACAATAGTCTAAGGTTGTAGAAAGCATATACATTTGGCCCTGATTTGACCCTAGCTAAATACAATATGATAGTCACCTCTTTTTTTGCATTTTATTTTGTAAAAACAAAAAACAGCTGTATTTCTGCAGCATTTTTTATGGTTATATGCAAAGCTGATGTAGCGAAAACCCCAAAGGGGCTGCTTTTGTATGTTCAGTCTGTTACTCTGCCTCTTAACCCTAATAGCAGTCTCAGCCCCCTCTGGCACACCTGGTAATAGTGTAAGTGCAATTATCAATGAGAAACACACACGTTATGATAAAACACAGAAATTGTCTTTACTGAAATATTTCAGTGGAAGAATAACAGACAGTAAGGCCTCTTTCACACGGATGATCCGTATGTCCGTTTTTCATCCTTCCGTTTTCGGATGAAAAACGGACATACAGTCATCCCTATGGAGCGTCGGATGTCAGCGGTGACATGTCCGCTGACATCCGACCCGCTCCGATCCGAAAAGTGTAACGGAGGAAAAACCTACTTTTTCCTCCGTTTTCGGATCGGATCGGATGACGACGGACACTACGGACCGTCATCATCCGATCCCCCCATAGGGGAGAGCGGCGCTCTGACAGGTCCGTCGCTGCACAGTGTGCAGCGATGCACCTGTCATCTTCCTGCTCAGCGGGGATCGGCGGAGCTATCCCCGCTGAGCAAGCGGATGTTCACAGGGCGGATCATAACTGATCTGCCCCGTGTGAAAGAGGCCTTACAGTATATAATCAAGTAATCAACTAGAGAGCAATAACAGAGATTTAAGAGCAATATAGCTCTCAATCCTATGTTCAAGCTGCTTTCAGGGGATTCTAAACCTGAGAATGTCCCCAAGAGCAGGGACACACTTAAATAGCAAATAAAGCACAATATGACACTTTCAATCAGATTGGTTATCTTTACTCAGGTTGGCTCTATGAGTCCAGGCAGGAGGAGAGCAAAGGAATGACCCCCATTTGTGTCAGGCCTCTTTCTTCTGTCCCCTGACACCACAGGCCCAACTTTAAACACAAATTTGAATCAACAAGTAATGGCTTAACTTTCTAGATATTAAAAGAAAAAAAATGTGCAGCGCTATGAGTAAACAAATGTCGAGAATGGTAATTATCAACAATAATACAGATGCAAAAGTTGCAAAATCAAACTGGTGAAAATGTTGTCAGTGACAAAATAAAAGATATAAAGTGACATATAGTGACATATGATCAATATAAAAATATGAAAATACTGATAAATAAAATAATGGGTATCAATAAAGGTTAGTGTCCATATGTGATGATAATGGACCACATGAGATAATAATAAGTCCCAGAAATAAGTGATCCAATGCAAATAAGTGACAATCACTGAGATCTTGACCAGACATCAGAGTGAGTAGTGAGTAACATGAGAAGTCCACCACCAGAAATACCAGTCTCTTACCGGAACGATTGGACTTATACAGGTGTACACCTGACAAGCCAATTAAGCTTGGAAGGTAACCAAGAAGGCACCAATTCAGTACATGGAGTGCAGCATCTGGGTGGACGTTCCGGTGGATTCAGCAGAATGGACACAGCTTACATGCAGATGTAGATCAGCCAAGTCATGAGTAAAAGGAAAGAGATGGGGCACATAGCGTGATACTGTTCTCCCTCCTACTTACTAAGAGCTTATTTCTGGGACTTATTATTATCTCATGTGGTCCCTTATCATCACATATGGACACTAACCTTTATTGATACCCATTATTGCATTTATCAGTATTTTCATATTTTTATATTGATCATATGTTACTATATGTCACTTTATATCTTTTATTTTGTCACTAACAACATTTTCACCAGTTTGATTTTGTGATTTTTGCATCTGTATTATTGTCGATAATTACCATTCTTGACATTTGTTTACTCATAGCGCTGCCTTTTTTTTTTTCTTTTCATTGCTATATTTTACACTGTTGTGCTGGCTGCTTTTTCATGTTTTTTGACAGCGCGGTATATTTTTTGATTTTTTAACTTTCCAGATAAACTGTCCTACACACCCAATGCATATGCAGAGCCCTGAATATGTGTGTGTGGATCCTTATGGCACTAGTAGCTTCAGTCCTTTTGAAGAAAAGATAACATTCGGTGTCTTCAGCTAGCCACTTTCAATGGTGCACGTTAAACTCCTGTATAGAGGGCCCAAACAACACAACTGGCCCAGCTTATCAAGTAAAACAGGCAGGATCCTCTTCAGGAAAGTGAGAGGACTATGATGTCTGTATACAGTGTCCCAGAAATGGATAGCCTTATCTCTTATCCCTGTGGTACTACAAGTGTCAGCAAGATGACTACCAGCAATGATGTCTGTATACAGTGTTTATACTCTTCCTATGGTGCAGTGTCTCTGTTCCCTGCAGATGGCCAAAATGCCCTCTCACCAAATCCTGTTGTGGTCAAGGCCCAAACAAACGTCCTGAATCTCTTGCAACCCGACTGGTCACCTTACACTGGAATGCTTCACCGTGCAGGTGCGCCTCGATAAGCACCTGGCATCCCCCTCTCTCAGGCTGGATGTCCCGACTGGCGGTGGAGGCCTGAATCGCACGGGGAGATTATCTTAGAGACAGCATCTCTCCTTCAGGTCTGATTCCTGCCTCATGGTGACTGACTCTCTTCAGGAATTAAAATGGCGTCCTTTCCTGTTCACAGAGAATGCTGGGATTTGCAGTCCTGCCTCTGTAAACAGTGAGTCTGCTCTGTGCTGAGACTTCATGTTCCAGAGTCCTTTGCAGCTACTTCCTGCAGCTTTTTAAAGTCCCTCTGATTGGCTCCTGTAACTGCTCCTTCTTTTGGCTTTCTTCCTCCGGCCAATAGGAACACAGGGAGGAACAGAATAGCCTGTGTGAGTCAGCTCACATTACATTAAACTCAGTGAGTCAGTGAAACAGGGAGAAGGAGGGGGTGAAAAAGCCCATGCAGACATGACAGGCAGCTCTCTCCCTCTGTCAGGCTGGAAAGCCTGTGTACATTGCGGTGGCTTTTTTGGCGGTGTCGCGGGTTATAGAGTGAGACACCCGCTACACTGATATTAAATTGTAAAAGACAAAGGAATTTTTTTTTTTTTTTTGCCATTACTACATGATATCTTGTAACTCTGCTGAACACCCACTGCACCCTTATGTTTATATGGTTATTCTTATAGCCCTGGAGAGGCTAGAAGACTGTGATTGACTGGGTAGGTTGACAGAATAAATCCTGCCCATGGAAGACGGGGAGCAGGAAGGGGGGGCAGAGTGACCCCAGGGGGGAAGCAATGCCACAGTGGAGAGACAGAGACATACAGAGAGACTTGAAAAAAAGATGCAGGCTTAAAAGGGAAGCCCCAGTGTCTGTGCTCCCTGACCGTCTCTTGACCTTCAGAAGATAATCTAGGGATGGATTGACCTGTTCTGCAGGAATCATTATTGAGCTTGGATTTATTCCTACCTGTGTTGCATCCATCGCCACCTGGTCTGCTGAGACAATTATTAGACTACAGATTGCTGTCAAGAGGACATCCAATGGACATCTGTTTACTACTGCGGGACCTTGATACTGCCGGTCGAAATATATTTAAAGGGTTCCTCCTCATCCCTCCATTTTCAGTCTCCCTAGGATACTTTTTTGTGTTATTTACAAACACGTTTATTTGCACTGACATTTATTACCGCACTGGTTAGATAATTTTACGTAGGCCTTGTTATCTACATTCTTTTTAATTCAGTTACATTTACCTTTGTGACTACTGCTATTGTCAGGATAACAATTCCTTTTTGCTCACCTTGTGCTTTCATGTAGGACTCTTTCCCAGGCAGCTAGGGGAGCAAACGGCATTTACTTTGTTGCACTTATAATTGTTCCAGTGTTGGATATTGATTAACCCCATCATTGCTCAAACTTTTTAGCCAGAACTTCCCTTTGAAGGCTTATTCATGTTTAAACAAAACATATTTTATGAATTTGTAGGCAGGTGCAGTCTGAATTCTCCACTGTAGGTGGCGCCTGACTGGGGCGGCATCACAGCCTGGAGCGGAAGTCAAAGGAAACTCGGTTTCTCTGTAATTTTCTGGTTCCTTAAGGCAGCGTTTCAGTTGGCCATGCTGCATCCAGATGACCCTTGGCCATCTTTGGATCAGAAGAGTCTTTATAAGTCCCTGCCTCCATTTTTTGGTTTACATTCGCATGTAGTGTAGGGACAGGTCACCCGTTTGTTGGGGACAGTATTAGCGGCAGGGAAAAGTTCCAGATGAGAAGGGAAAGCTTAGGGCTCACATCCTCCTTGGACATCTTCCAGTCTGGGTATGAGATGGTCAGGCCACATTTTGCCCCTCTAAACAGACTCTGTCAGTTCGGGTGATACCTGTTGGTATTTGTGAGTTTTCTTGGTTGGGCCTTCTCCCACTGGGTTGGTTGTAAACTGTTTTGCCTTTACTACAATAAAAGTTCTACTAATTGCACTTGGAATGTGTGTGTGTGTCATTGGCTCCGCACCACGCTGCACCCACCCACAAATTACCGGTGCATTGCTGAGTTCTCAAATCCAGCTAGGGTGAGTCACTACTGGGAACGGCAAGAGATCCAACAAATCAGGAGCTACTTAAGCCGGCTATTTATGGTTTAAATCTAGGGCCAGTTCAATGGGGACCGGCCGAGAATTGAACCATGTATGGGCAGGCTGATTGTACCCAAGTTGATCGATCAATCAAGTTGGGCACAACCAACCTGTCGGATTTTTCATGTGATTATTGCCAGCGGCTATAACCATTAGCATTAAGCACTATGTGTTCTCCCGGCAGGGACGCCCCCCCCCCCCCTCTCCTGGAGAACACAGTCAGTTGAGAAAGAAAAGGAGGAGGAAAGAAAATGGCACCCTCTATGGCAGGCTTTAGTAAAATGCGCTGTCCTTTATCTAGCTAAAAAAACATGATTATAACATATCTTAAGTTATTTAATAGTACACAGATTTATCTCACAAAATGTTTTACCTTTACATCTAGATAGGAATTTCTAGTTAATTTTTAACTTCCATACAGCTTTTCTGATATGTTATCAACAATGTCAACCACTTTTTAAAAAATATTTATATATCCTTTTCAGCAAATTTATATTCAAATTTATTATGCACAGGATTGTATACAACATTGCATAAAAAGTAACACAATCTCCAGAATATAGACACCACCAAGGTGATAGGGACTACAAAACTGCACATCCTAACAAATAATATATAAAATGAAAACAAAATGAAACCAAGAACTGTGGTGTTCCAATGTATGCATGTGGTTTCATAAATTTTATATTCTTGTTACAATCTGGTTGAACATATAGCATCTTAAAACATTTTATGCCATCATTTAAAAACAGATTTACAACCATGCAGCCAATGGGAAAATATAAACTTTGAGGAATGTCAAGCCCCTTTTTACCCTGGATAATCATAACTGTTCTTTAGGTGTGTAAACTAAAAAACTCAAAATCCTGAGCCTATAGGATAATTGTGATATTTAGCACTGAATATCATAGTTAATATAGTTAAAAGAATAATCCTGGCCCTGTACATTGTACAGAGTACATACAGTGGGGATGGAAAGTATTCAGACCCCCTTAAATTTTTCACTCTTTGTTATATTGTAGCCATTTGCTAAAATCATTTAAGTTCATTTTTTTCCTCATTAATGTACACACAGCACCCCATATTGACAGAAAAACACAGAATTGTTGACATTTTTGCAGATTTATTAAAAAAGAAAAACTGAAATATCACATGGTCCTAAGTATTCAGACCCTTTACTGTGACACTCATATATTTAACTCAGGTGCTGTCCATTTCTTCTGATCATCCTTGAGATGGTTCTACGCCTACATTTGAGTCCAGCTGTGTTTGATTATACTGATTGGACTTGATTAGAAAAGCCACACACCTGTCTATATAAGACCCTAAAGCTCACAGTGCATGTCAGAGCAAATGAGAATCATGAGGTCAAAGGAACCGCCTGAAGAGCTCAGAGACAGAATTGTCTGAATTGTCAGAATTGTTTTGACAGAATTAAGGGGATCTGAATACTTTCCGTCCCCACTGTACATATGTTATAAACCAAACTGCATGTTTCATTTTTGGAATTAAGTGGTCAAAATGATTGGCAAATGACAATGAACAGATTTTACCATGCTAAATGGGATTTTTATCATTGGAAAGCATCTGAAGCCTTTGGGAACCTTCTGTCAGTCTAGCAACCACAGCTTGAATCAGCCATTCTCAATCAGAATTCCATGGAACCCTAAGATTTCTCTGCAGATGGCTAGGGGTTGCTTGCGCTAAGGCTGATTGACCTCCCATCTGATGGTGCCTGTGTTGCTTCAAGGCCAACACCACTTGGCAGAGCCAGCAGTGTGACCCCAATGATCTTTTTTTAGCTGTCTCTAAGGGTGACATTCTGTCACTACTGTAAGGGTTCCATTCTTTCTACTGACCACCAATGTAATAGGTGTTTTTCTCATTGACCCACAATGAATTGGTTATACTAAGGGTTCCCGGTAACCTAATATTATTTTAGGAGTTCCTGTTGGGTAAAACAAAAGTGGCTGGTTTAGATGTAGCAAAAGCTGTTGTTTGTGGAAAGTATCACAATTAATAGTTGACTATAAGCTAAAAGAGCCAAAAGGAATTGTTCTTGTTGCTTATGATAACCAACCACTTTCTGTCATTTGAGCTGATATACTAAAGGAGTTGAGAATGTTCACTCAATAAATTGTGCAGATATTCACTTAAATTGTGTGAAAAGCAAAATCCAGTTTACTACTTTTATCTGACTAGGTATTTAACATGAACAGAAATTTGCATTTCACTTGACTGAATAATTAAAGTAAATAATTAAAATATTCACACAGTTTAATGAATGGACATTTTCAGTTCCTTTAGTAAGTTTGCCTCATTCAGTAATTTGTTGGAAAATGAGCACTAGAATATAATTGGTTGATATTAATAACATTTATGTTCTTTTCTTCAGATGCTATTATGCATAAAACCGACTGCTATTGATTTACTAACATACGCTGTTTACTTAGCATAATGAATGTACACTTTGCAAAGTGTATGTTCACATAGTTTAGTGAAATATTGTAATTGTGGGCATTTGTGGTACATATTCCTAATCAGAGAGCTGTGCTGAAATCAGAAAGGTCATTTGGTTTACTTTAACAGGAATCCAGAGAATGTCTTACTATGTCAATGGGTGTGTACTTCCTACAGTCTGTCCAATGCAACTTTCTCTCACCCTGCTTTCATCATCACTAATTGCTTTCAGATTTCGAAGGCAGGTTTAAATTTAATTGGTGGCCATGGGAAATGTTCTGCAACAAGATGGCTGTGTGTGAAGAACAGCAAAGAACCTACAGTGAGAGTGTTTGCAAATTCCTCTTCTGCATCCCATGCAGGGGATTCTCAGATCATCAGATTACTGACAATAGATAGTGGTTGGACTAGAGCATGACAGCAATGTCTAAATGACACAATTAAGTACTGGGTTCCTAATATGCATCACATGACCTGATTTTCTATTTGTACCTTTAAGAAGGGGTAAATCTTTAGCAAATTTAGACATTTAAAACAAGCATGCGTTTCAAGCATGCATATGTAACGTGAAAACTGCATGTCAAAATGATCAGTAGACCTAGAGATATAGGCATTTGAGATTATATGATAACCTTGACTTTTCCTGTAAAAACTGATCTTGAGTCTGCTTGTTCTACCTACTGAAACCCCCTATTGGACACTGGAGCTGCTCAGTGGACCTACACATTGCTTGGAAATATTTTCAATGAAGGAAACCTCTACTAATGCATTTGTTCAGCTCATGCTCAGCTTGGTTTGCTCATTTTTATGACAGGTTATTTTAAATAGACTTTTTATAAACATCACCTCTTAGTGTTAGCCCCCTCTCCTTTGCGAAAAACCTCCATTAATCTGAGTAGCCCGCACTGTGTCGCTATCTTCTAGTAAAATCTGGGCTACTTAGCATTCCCCCAGATCTAGTCAGAAGGATGGTGACATCACACATCACTCCCTGCAGTATGGAAGCTGGGGGTAAGGTAAGTATGGTAACTTGTCCCCCCCCCCCCCCCCTCTCTCCATGCAAACACATGTTTTATTTCAGTTTAATGCAGCGGTTAAGCAAGAGTAAGAGGGACAACTAAATTAGCAGACCTTCCTTGGGGTATGAGGTCCAATTTAGGAATGAAACACAAGGTTTGCTATCTATTTATAGCAAGCATTATATCAAACTTTTTTTTGCAGATTTGTATCTACTTTTGCACTGCATATTCTGAACTGTGGTGCTGCTAAACTTTTTTTTTTTTTTAAGTGATAATAGGTAGGTCTGCATGAGCACACAAGTTACAAGAGCATATAGATAAACTTTTTTTTTTAATTTTGGGAAATCCCCTCCACAAACCATGGCCAATGTCAAATATGAAGATGAAGCTTAATTTTTGCCAGGTATAACATAAATTCATATCAGCTAAAAATCTGGAGCTGGTAAAGCCAGGTTTAAAAAAAATGAAAGTTGTCACATTTAAGTTTAGTTACTTTTTTGTAACTAAGGATGTTGATAAAAAGTGAACCTTTAACAAGTCAGAGGTCCAGTCCATTGTGCAACAAATAGCACATTAACACATCATGTGGAACATCTTGTTGATCAGATGCCCAACTCATTACGTGCTTCCGATTTATTAAAGCTGTTACTTAATGATCCTATTTTGTAGGCGTTAGAATATCTTCAAATTTGTTTGTGCATGTACTACTTTTATACTGGGTTAATGTTAGCACTGAATGAATAGTCTTAAGGTATTATATTTGTGCTTACTTATAAAACATTCATTTTTGCCCTGTGTTAGCTTCACTTACTCTGACCTAACCTGAATGTTCAGATTAAAGATGAACTTCAGAAACCATACAATGATGCAAAACATTGTTTTATCATGTGCATTCATGTACTAAAAATCAATACAAATGTCTGTCATTTATTTTTCTGCCAACCTGCTCTCCAGTTTAAATGATGCTAGCCTTTCCCTACCTCTACCTTCATCGGATTAAAGGATATCTAAAGGTTCGCAGATTGGTTTTGCACAGAGTGGCCCCGATCCTCCTCTTCTGGGGTCCCTCAGCGGTGCTCCTGGCTCCTCCTCTTCTCAAGTACCCTGTTGGAGAGCTGCTCTCCTTTGGGGCACTCATGCGGGCGCGCTCCCGTGTCCTGCTCCTGCGTCTATTGACACAGACAGTAGGACTCGGCCCCGCCCCTGGCTCTCGCGTTATTGGATTTGATTGACAGCAGCTATTGATAGCTGCTATGAAACTATCCAATCAGGACCCAAGACACCGGCTGGAGCTGGTGTACTCATCCCCATCACTGGAAAGATCGGGTTCAGGTAAGTAAAAGGGGGGCTCTGGGGGGCTGCTGCATCACAGGAGGTTTTTCACCTTAATACATAGAATGCATTAAGGTGAAAAACCCTGAGGGTTTACAACCCCTTTAATATGTGCTGGTGTGGGCACTTTGAGATAGATGGAGAGTAGGTGGTATTAGAAATCTGCTACACTCTGGGCATTACAGTCTGTGCCACTTCTCCAACCTTGCTCCACTACTCACCTACACCATCAGAAATATTGCTTTGCTCTCCCAACACACATACATAGTGCACAGGACCGGTGCTACCACTAGGCAAACTAGGCAGCCGCCTAGGGCGCACTGTTGTCTAGGAGCGCCAGGTCGGTAGTTTCCCTCTACTTCTGTATGCTCTGCAGGCTGTAGCATGTAGCTAACTCAGTCTCAGGAAGCTGCTCCGTCCGACAGGTAGTGTAATTAGAGGCGCAGCACTGGAGCCAGCGCTAGAGGAAGCAGAGCTGATGCTTCCTGTATAGCACCGCTTCCTGTCACATGGGCAGGGCAAAGGGGGTGGAGCCAATGGGGGCGGCAAAACGAGGTTTCGCCTAGGGTGTTAAAAATCCTTGCACCAGCCCTGATAGTGCAGATAATTGACCAGGAGGAGTGATATTGGCAGACACAGCACATTATATTACAAGGACCAGTCCAGTGCCATTCTGGGGGTATAACACCCAAATATAACCACTGGGGATGATTTACTAAAGGCAGAGAGACTGTGCACTTTGCAAAGTGCAGTTGCAGTCTACCAGAGCAGTACTCCAGAGCTTAGTAAATGAGCAGAAGCTCTGTTACCTTCCATCATCCACGCATGTGCAAGCAAAAATGCTGTTTTTTATTTTCCTTGCATGTGATTGGGTAAAGATTTACCTCATTTACTAAGCTCTGGAGCAACTGCACTTGCAGAGTGCAACTGCCCTTTGCAAAGTGAACAGTCTATTTGCCTTTAGTAAATCAACCCCAGTGTCTTGTTTGTGGTTCATGTACCTGGAATTCAGTGGCAGCTGCTGGGGGTTTTCTTGGGGGGGCGGCAAACAACCCCACTGCGGACCGCCGGTGGAATGGCACTAGCACAGCTGCCAGCTACCCCCCCACACGACACGGCACTAACACCCCCCATCCACCACCCGCTATCCTTACCGTGGATGAAAGCGTTGAAAGCAGCAATCAGAGCTGCTGTGGCCATCTTCCATCGTGGCGGGCTCTGGTGTCCACTCCTGGAGTCCTCTCCACGGAGCGTCTCCTCTCTGCTCCTCCCAGCGCTAGGCGTCCAATAGGATGGGCTGATGTTTTAGCCAATTGGGAAACTTATTTCATACCTGCTTCCCTATTGGCTGGGAGGAGGATCAGTGTTGCTACCGCGAATATTCATTCACGGTTGCAACACACCTGGGTGGGCTCTGGAGGCATCCTCTGTGACCCGAGTCCACGCTATTTTGAAGCCTATTAGAGCCTATGGCCCCTGGCCACTGTAATTCATTTGCCCGGTGCTCCGAAAGGGAATGAATGAATGAATCTATCCACTGCATATAGGGGGTGGAGAGGAGAGAGGGGGCGGCCCCTAATGGACAGGCCGCCACTGCTGGAATACAGTTTTTAGAGTGAGCTGTCTAAGGTATTCTACTGTCTGGGGACTTGTTCACTCATGTCCAGTGGCCTGCATTTTTCTTCACCAGATAAACAAAGGTCACTGCAAGAGCACCTGGAAAAATATGACATTTTATGTACCTCTTTCACACCGCAACACAGAATAATGCATATAAATGCAACACAAGGTGCATAAAACTGTAACCAAATGTGCATTGCTGCACATGCATTTTCAGTGAATTTTTATGTGCAATGTGTTGCATTTATAGTCACTTCAGTTATCTAATCATGTGAAAAGCAAATTCCTGTTTACCTACTTAATCTGCACATGACTGGATATAATTGAAATGTATATTTTGGGTTAGAATATGCTTTTTGGGGATATATTTGAAAAATTGCAGAGTGCCGTATATCATACAGTATATTCCAGTAAAGAAGAGATGAACAAGAGAAGTTTCCAAGGTGACTACATGCAGAAGGGCAAAAAGGTGACTACACGAAGAAAAAAAAGTTCAAGTGCAAAGTATTTTTTGCGCTTGAGGTAATGGAAAAAAAATAGTTTGGCGTTAGCAAAAATATAGAGGGACAAGGTTGGGTAGAGTTGGCTTAGTATTTTACAGTTAAAGCCTTGAACCTCTGTGCAGCCAGTAAAGTGGTGTTAGCATGCCAATTATACTCCTTTTTTAGGAAACATAAATAGTAGCAGCCCAAGTTTCAAACCATCACATTTACACTCTAGGTTTGGATAGTATCCTTCTTAATATCCATTTTTTTTATTTCTGGATGAGTGGCGGCTGGTGGTAGTTACTTTGGGGGGGGGGAACAGTGCACCCACAGCCACCCCCCCGGTCCGGTCGGTCGGGTCCAGAGCACTTACCCCATCTATGGCAGGCATCATGGGCGGCGGGCATCACGGGCAGCGTCCCTGATCTCCTCCACAGGCATCACGGGCGACGGGCATCACAAACAGTGGGCATCATGGGTGGCGGGCATCATGGGAAGCTTCCCCTGCTCTCCTCTGCAGGCATCACGGCGGCTTCAGTCTCTCCATCCTCCTCCTTCCTTCTCGTGGCCAATTGAAACGCTTCTCCTTTTCGGCCAATCGGGAAACGGGGCTCAGACCCGCTTCCTGATTGGCGGGGAGGAGATTCAGTGTGAAAATAGCGAATATTTATTCACTATTGTTACACAACTGGGTGGGCTCAGTTCGTAGTGCTCTGCACCCCGAGCCCACCCTATTTTAAAAGCCTATTAGAGCCTCTGGCTCTTGCCACTCTCCATAAAGGCCAGATTTGTGGAGTGCACGACTAATCATTGTCCAGTAGACAGATTCTCCCACCTGAGCTGTGGACCTCTGCAGCTCCTTTAGAGTTACCATTGGCGTATTGGTTGCTTCTCTGATTAATGTTCTCCTTGCCCGGCTTGTCAGTATAGGTGTGCGGCCATGTCTTGGTAGGTTTGCAGTTGTGCCATACTCTTTCCATTTTCGGATAATGGATTGAACAGTGCTCCGTGAGATGTTCATGAGCTTGGCATATTTTTTTATAACCTAACCCTGCTTTAAACTTCTCCACAACGTTATCCCTGACCTGTTTGGTGTGTTCCTTGGACTTCATGATGCTGTTTGTTCACTAAGGTTCTCTAACAAACCTCTGAGGGCTTCACAGAACAACTGTATTTATACTGAGATTCAATTACACACAGGTGGACTCTATTTACTGGTTTCCAAGATCCAATTGGTTCCACTGGATTGAAGGGGGATGAATACAAATGCATGCCACACTTTTCAGATATTTATTATTAAATATATAAATATGTAAATATATATTTATATGTAAATATATTTATTTGTAAAAAAAATTTAAAACCATTTATCATTTTCCTTCCACTTCACAATTATGTGCCATTTTGTGCTGGTCAATCTCATAAAATCCCAATAAAATACATTTACATTTTTGGTTGTAGCATGACAAAATGTGGAAAATTTCAAGGGGTATAAATACTTTTTCAAGGCTCAAACTGTTGAGCATCAAGAGTACAAACAGTAAGCACCATTTCATAATATTTAAGAATACAGTAAGCAAAAAACGAAATAACAAGAAGAAAAAACAAGGTCATAAGAGTTACCGTAATTTAAAGTCCACTCACCAAATAGGTGTTGTCATTGTAAGCTTAAGCATACATCAAAAAGAAGGAACCAAACCCGTAATGAAAATAAAGTTCATTACCTGAGTGGAAAGAAATTACTTAACTGACACGATTGTGGCTTGGTCTATAAAAAATATAAACTTTATTAAATACACAAGTAGCAGTACAAAAATTGCAATTCTGCAAAGTATCAAAAACCCCTTCAAAAAACAAAATAGTATACACAATATACACAACCATGTTGCAAAAAGTATTATTATTGCTGATGGTCCTGTATAAATAAGGTTACATTCTAACAAAGGTCTGCACAACACAAGTTCTATTATATATAATATTAAGATAGCAAAGTGTATTTACTTCGCAAAATAAGTTTAGTAAACTAGATAAAGCAAAGCAAAAATTCACAGTGCAAATAATAGCCATTCATAAGCATAGAAAATGAAAAAAAAAACATGTTTTTGCATGCAAATATTGAATAATTAGAGTCACTTTCAGCTCATTTACTAAGATAAGAAAATTTTCACTTTGCAAAGTGAAGTTTTACTTAGCTCAGAGAATGAGGTGATTCTGTACTGACTTTAATCATATGGTCATGCGCAAGCAAAAGTCCTCTTCTTTCATATTTCCTTGACCTTGATTGGTTATTCTTAGAAAGTGGAATTTACATCAATTTTACAACATACAATTTACAACAATTTACATCGGCAAATTATTTATTAAGTAACACTGCCCACAATTCCTGTTCATCCATGTTTTTACGTCAAGAAGGATAGACTATACGTGACCTTTACAAAGACTTATGTTAGTAACTCCAGGCACCTAGTAGTGTTTTAGCTGCAACTCATACACACTCTAATAACAGTCAGTGTGGCATGTCCAATGTAATTCCCAATATAGTCAGACCTATTAGCAGGCATCAGATGGTGCTCATCATTTACAGTAATTATCAGAACATAAGATGAAAGCTTTACACGGGAGTAGTCATTCAACAAAGAATAACTTCCAGTGTTTGTATTTTTTTAAAACCATAACCTTTGTCATATACATTAACTGCTGTACTGTATAGAAGGTTTATGGCCATGTACCAATGTACTGTAGAGCAGTTTCCTTTCCCGCTTACGCAATTTATGGAACATTCTAACACAACTGAGTGATGAGTGAGCATTTTTCACTGTCAAAGAGTAACTGTGATTAATATAATCTCATCTTTACAGACAAAAACAGGGTCAACTGAATCTAGCATAATCTTCTTTATCATATCTTGTTTGCAATAACAGATCATGTTGGAAAGACCTTGTGCTTTGTAGTAAATAGTTGTATGTGCTTGTGCAAATAGCATTTTTTACATTTAGCTGTTCTTTTCCGCTCATTCCTTGATCAATAACAGTACGTAAAATTTAAAGGTCCTTCCCAATTTAAATATGATTGTAAACTTTAAGATGCTTAAAGC
The DNA here is from genome assembly GCA_037952925.1 of Lithobates clamitans. Classification (NCBI taxonomy): domain Eukaryota; kingdom Metazoa; phylum Chordata; class Amphibia; order Anura; family Ranidae; genus Lithobates; species Lithobates clamitans. The sequence goes on from JBBGZY010000093.1 coordinate 4,821,607, forward strand.
GTATAGAAAGAATATTTTTTTGGGGGGAAAATAACAAACATGTTATACTTACCTGCTCTGTGCAATTATATTGCACAGAGCAGCCCCAAACCTCCTCATGTTGGGTGCCCCGTAGTGCACCACCATAGCAATCTGCTTACTATGGGGCGCACCTGCAGGCTGTGTGAGCCAGCCCTACCCCTACTCTCTGCTCAGGGGATTTGATTGACAGCAGCCGGAGCCAATGGCTTCCGCTGCTGCCTCTGTGAGCAGAAAGAGAGAGCTGCTGCAGAGCGCTGGATCGAAATTGGGTTCAGGTAGGTATAAGGGGGGTGAGGGGGCTATACAATTACTGGGACATTTTTTACCTTAATGCAGAGAATGCTTAAAGGTAAAAAATATTAAGCCTTGAGAATAACTTTAAATGTTTAGTACTTAAAGAGGAGTTCCCATTAAAAAAAAAAAAAAAAAATTAAAAGTCAGCAGCTACAAATACTGCAGCTGCTGACTTTTAATTGGACACTTACCTGTCCCAGGGTCCAGTGATGCGGGGGATCAAAGCCCCGCTCGTCTCCCCCTCCATTCAGCAGCGCCGGCATTGCAACTGTGGGCGCCGGGCTGTGGCTTCACAGCCTGGCATCCGCTGCGCATGCGCGAGCGGCGCCGTGCGCCGTGATTGGCCGCTCAGTCATCTGGGACCTGTAATGGGTCCCATATGATTGACAAGAGGGAGGGAGCAGAGCTGAGCCCTTCCTGTGCCGAGGGGAAGTGATGTCACCAGCCCAGGCACTGGAAGAGGCAGACTACATGGGACCCCCTAGCAACAGGCATTTAGAGGTGAGTAAAAAATAAAATTTCCAATTTTTTTTTTTTTTTTTTATGCACATTCATGTATTTTTTTTTTTTTTTGGGTGGAACACTACTTTAAAGTGATGCTAAAGGTTCGTTTAAAAAAAAAAAAAAATAACAAACATATCATGATTACCTCCACTGTGCAGCTCGTTTTGCACACAGTGGCCCGAACCTCATCTTCTGGGGTCCCTCGGCGGCTCTCGCGGCTCCTTCCCACATTAGATAACCCCCCTGGGAGAAGCGCTCTCCTGGGGGATTACCTTGCGGGCGCGCTCCCAAGTCCAGCATTCAGCATCCATAGAGGCCAAATGCAGGACTCAGCCCCCGACCCCGACGCCTGTGTCATTGGATTTGATTGACAGCAGTGGGAGCCAATGGCTGCGCTGCGATCAATCTATCCAATCAAGAGCCGAGAACTCCGGGCAGAGAGACAACGCATCCCTGTGGGTCAAGTTTGAGGGCTCAGGTAAGTAAAACGGGGGGGCTGGGGGCCGGTCACTACCAAAAGTTTTTTCACCTTAATGCATAGGATGCATTAAGGTGAAAAAACGCGAAGGTTTACAACCCCTTTAAAGATAGACTACCACCCTCTGTCCTGATATAGTAATGGTCTATGTTTAGTCTAAGTAAATCAGAAGAATACTTTGTTTTTTGCTTGATACCCCAACAGTTGGCACTCCTCAGCTAGCACAGCCCCAGAATATGGGCAGGTCCTCAATGTTCCCATGTACTTTGCAGTCTTTCTGGTCCTGCGTTGTACTTAATGGTGTTGGGGAGGAAGCACAACAGTCGCTTTTGGTAGCGGATTTGTGGGACCAATCATCCATCCTGGAGCTGGATTGCAGACATTGCTGCATTCCATTAGTCTATTCTGGTTCCTTTTGTAAGTAATCTGTGGATCCTGGTATGCGTCTGCATGTCATGTAGGGACACACTCTGAAGGTTCCTTGATACTTGCACAGATTTGATGAGAAAGCTCAATTTGAGAAGTTGTTCACTTCAAAAAAATGTATTCCTACTGCCTATCTACAGAAACTCTATAGAGAAGTGTCTCTTTGTTGATGACGTGGATTTCCAAGAATTTAGGGTAAATAAACATTAAGGAAAAGTGAACATACTGTTTATAGCACAGCTGCTTTGTTTGCTGGGTGGTGTAGCTCGTGACTATTTTCATTTTTTGCCTAAAGCTGCTCTATACATTGACCTTTTCTTATCTAGTTTTTTTTATGATCTGTAACCATAAAAGCATGCATACTGTTAGATAAGTATGCAGATCAATAATAAAGAGTACTAAATAAGCGATCACATATATTCATCATACTGCATTAGTTCTGTCCAATCTGATAGCAGGTTATGCACCACCTAAACTCCCTTCCTAAATCCTTCAAATATTTATTAGATGCATTTATACAAATTATTATATGAATACTAACAGATGTGTTAAGGAAATGAAGGACAATTTACTGTTTTTGCCGGTAGACTTTGCTATCAATTAAAAACAATTCTGTGGGATTACCTTTACTTACCAGACCTTTGTTTTAAGCTGCCTATAGGACAAAAAACAAATAGCCTTATGGATTTGTATAGTTGTGTTGCAGATTTAAAGTGTATGTTTGCTTCTTTTCATTCCGATTGAAATGCAGGTATGCTTATGTCACTCTTCAAAACAAGTGCTTGTGTAATACTTGAACACTGCTGGTGAATATGTTTTAGTGGTGTAGCCTCAGGATGTATAACTTGGAATACTGCTTTCCCATGGTTAATGAATATCACACGTATGGCTTTCTTCAATCATTATCCAAAGGGCAGGTCTTGTTGTGCTATATAAAACTGCTGGATGAGAGGGAGCAGTAGACGCTTTCAGTAACCAATCACGAAGATGAAAACAAACGTGTACACAATACTGCGATTCTTGCTCCTTGTGTTGGGCTTCTGTCTTGTCTGCCTTGGAGCTTTTTTTGTATCCTCTAGCTACTCATGTAACTGTAGACATGAAATAGTTGTGGCATACACGATCATGCCATTGGGATTTTTGCTTCTTCTGATTGGGATTTTTTGGAGCACATATCATGAGGCCAACCACAAGAGTCTCTTCCAAAACATGATCAGACGAATTCATAGCCAGCAGGAAGTACATATTGAGACAGTAGACAGGTATAGTATTTAGTTTCACTTTTAAATCTCAATTTTTATGTCACTGGAGAATTTTTTTTGCAATTGATAGCATATATTTAAAGTAATGTATACATAAAGAAAACAAAGCATTGAGGACATAGGGATGGATTTGCTATAGGTAAATATTCTGTGCACTTTGCAAAGTACAGTTGCACTCTGCAAGAGTAGTTTCTCCAGAACTTATTAAATGAGCAGATGCTCTGCTTACTTCCATCATCCAATCATGTGCAAGCAAAAAAAATGTTTTTTTAATTCTATTTTCCTTGCACTTGATTAGGTATTGTTTTCAAAGTGAAGCTTTAACTTATTTACTAAGCTCTGGAGCAATTGCAAAGTGCACAGCCTATTTGCTCTTAGTAAATCAACCCCATATTCCACCACATTGTCAAAATAATGCATAGACCAAAAACTGCATTACGTCATTTATTTCTTTGCACCTGGAAGGCTTAGTGGTGACTAGGGTGTGTCTTGGGTGATGCCTAAACCATATGCCCCTACTTCTTTTGCTCTTCATATTTCTGCAGGATAATATTTATTTACAGTACCCAACTGATTGCAATAGATAAAACTGGAATCGCCAGATCTGTTTGATTATACTTGTACATATATGTTACTACAATTCTACTTGCACCAATGAACCCAAATGGAGGGAGAACCATTTTTACCATGGGTCTGATGATTTTTATGAAATTGTATTAATGGTAATGCCTTAGCAAAATAAATAAACTGCACAATGTTTAATGTATGGAAACTGTGAATGGATAATGTACATGTACAGTATGAACAGATTAGATTTGGATTGGACAAAGCCGTAAATTATTCCAGTGATTCTTCGATCGACATCAGTCAAACAGTTGTACTGTATAGTAGCAGAGTAGGATGTCAAGGCAAGCTGGAAAGTGATATTTTAAAGAGTTGCTTCCAATCACTGCAATCTGTAATTTGAACATTGCTATATATTAGGCATGTTTGCAGTAAGCACCCTAAATGATGATTATGTAATTAATTGGGGGGGGGGGGGGGGGCATTAAAGGGAACATTTCAGGGTGGCTTTAATTTGCAAACTCCTGCAAGCAATGCTATCCCATTAGATGCTGCAGAGGTGTGCTGTGCTGTGAAAATAGCATTACTTACAGGAGTTAATGAAATGTTTGGTAGGAACCAGAAATTTGACAAGTAACAACCAGACAGATTCCATATAATATATGCTGCTCAAAGGTGTGAAATGCTTTGCTGGGATTAGATAAAAAATAAGAGTTTCTTTTATTATTCTTCCCTTGCTTATTTTTTGTGATATATTCCTGTACCAGTTTTAAATTTACTAGTTTTATAAACCTGTTTGTTTTACTGTTTATGAGTTTGTGTCACCAACTTGGCTTACTTTTATTTTTCAGGCCAGATTTCTACCCACCATCATATGAAGCAGCTCTTCGCCATACTGTCCTGCAACCCAATGCAAGTTCTCATATCTATGTGGGTGAGCAAGGATTCAACATACCTCCTCCTCTGTACACGGAGACCACCATGGATGTTGTAGATGAAACCTTTCTGTGTGAAGACCCCCCACCCTCATATGAGATGTCAGTGCAGACACGTGCCTCTGATGCTGAAGTCAACACTGAGCGTGTACCAGAGGCTGGAAATATTACTAGTTTGGAGACAAATGACTGAGTCGGAAAATATGAAAAAGAGTGACATTGATTGATTTTGACTATGTACAATGGTACGAGTCAGCAATTATAGCAAGGCATTACAGGATGCATGAATACAGAAGGTGAAGCTTGTGCTGGCAGTTCTCTATAGCTGTACAGTGAGCTGTACTATGAGTTTGCAGAGAGTTCATTGAGTAACACCAATGGGAGCTAACGCAGTCATCCACATACAGTACCATCCTCTGTAAAGCAGATTTTTACATATGTATCTGCATAGTTTATAGTTGGGTGGAATATCGGACCTCTGGTTTCCAGATATATGCATATTTCGAGTGATATACTGTATATTGCGTGGTCTACTGGTCCGGACTGGAAATAGTCTGTGCTAATGTCCAGAGTGATAGGCAATGGGTATTTTTCACTTTGAAAAAGATATATAAGCAATTTAAGGGCTGTGGTTTACCTGTATGTATTTTGTCATGGCTGTACAAGCAGGACTACAAATGGTGTACAAATGGTGTGCTTTAGATCAATGTATAATGTCTACATTATATACATGTATTTTCATGACATGGGTGTAACAATAATGGAAGCACTATACTTTATCTAATTCTGACAAGAGTTTTAAGACTATACACATGTGACTAAGTGTTTTGTGACTGTATTACATTTATTTTTCTTGTAACCCCAGTGCAACACAATACTTGGTATTTAATACTGCCTACTGTCATCCAACCAGTGTGAAATTCTTGTGTGCTGCATGTTACATTGTTTACTTGTATGTTTTGACTGTCTTTGGCTTTTTCATATTTTTTGTTGATCTGTGTATTAATTTATACGCATATTTATTAGAATAAATATTAAACTAAAGATTATTCAGTATCTTTCATTTTTTTTAAAGATGGGTTATTACAAAGATCAATTGATAACACAAGACTGTTACTATCATGAAGTTCAGGCATATTTGCTCGTTAGACAAATATTAGACTATAATAAAAAAGGCTTTACTCTCTCATTTACACTGCCGTGTCCGTGGTGGATTGATTTTCAGAGGGTATTTGACAGGCAGTGAGGGGGCGCTATGCCACCTTTTCATTGCTTGTTTTAACCCCCAAAAACCTGCACCACTGTGTGGCCACATTCAGTTCGGTACTGTCTGCCAAACACGACAGAGGAGATGTCCATAAATGTAGTAGATGGTTTACTACAGATATATTAATTATTGGTAAAATCTGCATATAAAATAATGATTTTAATATTTTTAGAACACATATGCTTGATACATTTCTATGTAATGGTGTTGTTTTAAGGGTCAGTGCACCCAAAAATGATGTTTCTGATTAAAGTGGTGCCTGATGGCATGATTCTGTACCTGGCATCCTATATTTCTTGGATATTCAAACAGCGAGATCTCATTGCCCTAATTCCTGTCTCTAACATCCACTCAGTGACATTTTTTACTTATTTAATGGGATTTAAATAAGGGCTTTAACTCCAGTCTTTGCTTATTGAAATATGTTTAAAAAGACGACAGTTTTCAATGGCCTGCTGTGAATTGTGCCCTTGGTGAATTGACTGTAATATGTCAATGTCACATAACCTACCACATAGTGAAAAAAGGGGCCCCATTCATTAGTAGTCAGTAGTGATGATACAAACAAATAACATAACATAAGCCCATACACAGGTTTGCTGAACATTACTGAAGTTTGGGTTCCAAACCTGAACCCCTTTGAATCCCATTGCCAGTAACCTAAAATGCAAAGTGGCCTTTGGGCTTAGTACTATTAGCATGAGTGTAATTTTCTGTGCTGTGAGTTACAGCGTGTAGCTGAGGACCTTACCAGATGTGTGTGATGGTATAGTAGGGGATGACATTGGGTGGTCCGAGCACAGTGGTGTTGTGGGGTACCGTGTCCGGAGAGCCATGATAGATTGGGGTACTGCTGTGGGTAAGGGTAGCCATGGAGCTATTGCAGAAAAGGATAGTGTGGTGTGGATAAGGGTGGCCAGAAGAGGGTGGGTGCTGTGGGTAAGGGTTGCCAGGGATGGGATGAGGTGAGGGTGGTTACAGAGCCCTAGGAGAATGCTGTTGTGGCTAAAAAATACCAGCTAGGGGTGGTACTACGAGTAATGTTGCAAAAGGGTCAGGTGATGTGTGGGTGACCTTTTTAAGTGAGGATGTTTCCAGGTGTAGATGGTGTCCAGGTCAGCAGGGTGTGGATGTAGTATGTGGCAATGGGCTCTACATGAAGGTCCTGCATGGCAAAGCAGTTTTATGGCCACAGACTCCAGAGCCCAAACACACCTGCGATTCCTTGGCTAGAGTGGCTGCCCCATCCAGCCGCACAATGTAAAGGATGCATTTAACTGGCTCACGAAGCCTGCTTCTTCCCACTATTTCCCAGACAGCATGGTATACTGTGGAAAAAATAGGTACTAGCTTGATCTCAGAAGCTGGTATTGCTTTCTTCTGCAGAAATGACTGTTTGGCAAATTGAATGTTTCCAGGTGTAGATGGTGTCCAGGTCAGCAGGGTGTGGATGCAGTATGTGGAAATGGGCTCTACATGAAGGTTCTGCATGGCAAAGCAGTTTTATGGCCACAGACACCAGAGCCCAAACACACCTGCGATTCCTTGGTTAGAGTGGCTGTCCCATCCAGCCGCACAGTGCAAAGGATGCAATTAACTGGCTCACGAAGCCTGCTTCTTACCACTATTTCCCAGACAGCATGGTATACTGTGGAAAAAATAGGTACTATCTTGATCTCAGAAGCTGGTATTGCTTTCTTCTGCAGAAATGACTGTTTGGCAAATTGACTGAAATGGCATTTTTTTGCCCATTAGTCTGACATCCAGTCAGTAAAATTCTTGCCTTCTCCTCCTGCAAAATTCCTTCATGTGGGGTTCTTTACATAAACTTTCCATTTTAAAACCCTCCACAACATGTTAATGGGCTTCAAATGAAGGCTTTGGCAAGGCATTGATTCTAATGCTTGCCTAATAAAATATGTTGAAAAAGGCAAAGATTTCCAATGGCCTTGTGCGAATGGTGCCCTTAATAAAATGACCCTTATCTGTCACTATCACATAAAGATACCACATGGAGGGAAAAGGAGACCCATTTATTACTAGTCGGTAGTGATGAGTCAAACACATTTCGGTTGGTGCTGTGGGTAAGTGTGGGCAGAAGGGGAGATAAGGTTAGGGAGGGTCACAGAGCCATAGCAGATGAAGGGGTATGTTGGGTAAGGGTGGTAACAGAGCCATTGGAGGATACTGTTGTGGCTAAAGATAGCAAGCTAGGGGTGGTATAATGGGTAAGGTTGGCAAAGGATCGGGAGATGTGTGGGTGACCTTTTAAGGTGAGGGTGTTTCCAGGTGTAGATGATGTTGAGGACAGGTAGGCGTGGATGTAGTATGGGACAACAAAGCAGTCTGAGGGATGGACACATCACAGGTCCAACATATCAGCGATTCCTCGACTAGAGTGGCCGACCTATCTAGCTACAGGATGCAGAGGAGGTATTTAACTGGCTTACAAAGTTTGGGTCAGCCTTTACAGTGAAAAAAGTTAGTGCATGCTTGAGCTGGTATTGCTCCCTTTGTCAACTTTAGTCTGAACTTCTGTTCAGACTGGGCCAGGAGCCTAAGCATTCTAGTCAGCTGTTGCTTTTTCTAACCAAAGTTTTGGCTAAGTTTTTGCCAAAACTTTGAGATGCCATCAAGTACCTCACGTAGAACTGGAAGATGGCCAGGGTACTTTTACTTGATATATCAAAGCAAAGTGCAGCGCTCCAGTGCAAAGTGAAATGAATTAATACACAAATATAATTAACAAGTCTGAATTATAAAGTGGCACAGATTAATAAATCCTTAAAGTGCATCAATCAATATGGTGTACTAATATGTACAAAAAACATTTAGTCTGCAAACATAGCAATCTTAAAGTGCTGGTGCACAATAAGTACCCAAATCTACATTAATGAATCATGCTGAGGTACTCTATAATAATGTTCCCCATTGTAAAAAAACACCTCCACTCTGTTACCAGTGATCGTAAAGCGTATCTCCCGAGGACGTGCATTTGCACCAAACGCATTGGGAGGGGCCTTATCCGCTGACGTCAAACCGCTGGTTCCAGGACTCGGGTCAGCGCCCATCTTACCTTTTTTTTTTTTTTTAGGATCTTGTTCTGGCAACCTGAGGCAGGAGTTCCAAGGTGGATTCTTTGTGCTTACAGGAAATGTGCATTAGCTGTATGGAGAGTGCATAGAGTTCAGTGCACTACTGGTGACAGAGTGGAGGTGTTTTTCACACTGGGGGACATCATCATAGAATATCTCAAGAAGATTTGTTGATGTGGATTTGGGGACTTTATGAATTATTGGATATTTATTGAGCACCAGCACTTTAAGATTGCTGTGTTTGCACACTAAATGTTTTTTGTACATATTAGTACACTATATTGATTGATGCACTTTAAAATAGTTTAATAATCTGTGTCACTTTATAATTCAGACTTATTAATTGTATTTGTGTATCAATTGATTTCACTTTGCACTGGAGCGCTGCACTTTGTTTTGATATATTCTTTGTGTAAGGTTGGTGTGTCACTTTCTTGCGTAAGGTTGGTGCGTCACTAGAGCACTTACTTATATATTTTCACTTTTGAATCTTACTTTTATTTGATAAAAGTACCCCGCCCATCATCTAACAACAGAAATTATGCCCCTACATTTATGGGCTCTAGAACATCAAAGGCCTCTTTGCCTTCATGTGCTGCACAGCTGACTATTATGTAAACCACAGAGCACAGCGGGGGACCAGGAGATCAACACTATCAGAAATGTTGGCTTTTCTCAGAATTGAGGGGATAGAGAAGCGTTCAGCAGCGGCAGCAATAGAAGTATATGCATTCTTTTTTGAAGGAAGCACTGTTCTACAAATTTGAATTTTAGAGACAAAGTCACTCTTAAACTTCAGTCAGAGGTGCTCAGAAGGGAGGGAGAGACAGGAGGGGGAAAAGGGCAGGTCGAGAGGTAGGCAAAAGAGGTGGTTGACCTGGGTGCTTCAGCAAGAGTGAACAAAAAAGGCCAAACTCTGCAGTCTTAGCTGCTAAAAAAGGTCACCGTGGGGGGAAGTTGCACTTTGGACTTTTTCGCCTTTGGTGTGTATGGAGGAAAATGGGTCTATAATACATTTCCTATTAGCAATTTTATAATATGCTAGAAAAATAATTACCTCATCTAGCAGGACCCTCTGGACATCCTTATCTACAATACAACTCGTATCTGTCCATGCTGCGGCCACCAAAACCCGCAAGACCATCCACATTTGGCAAGGCGCTTAACACTATCAATTACCAAGGTTGTATCACAGCTTACACCTGGCAAATTCCTCAGCCTCATCCACCAAGGTCCCCTGGCCAGCCTAAGCCTCATTAACCATTCCACACCCTCTAGCCACCATCGATTTACTTCACCTGCATCTAGCAACCCTCTCAATTCCCTCATCTGCCAAAGTTTCGTTGCTGACTTTACCTACAAAACCACCCTCAAGTTGCAAGCTTTAATAGCCATCCATACTGACAACACTGCAAATAAGCTGTACATGAAGGTCCTGCATAACAAAACAGCTTTAGGGCCATGCGCAACATGACTGCTTTTATGCCCATCAGTCGTTGATATCCACTTTGACTGGCCGAGGTGTAAAGGCAGCTGGATGACGCCATGATTTCCATTTTAGCCAGTCAGAGGAAGGGTTGTATAGTGAAGAAGCGCTCAGCTTGACTTTAGTTCTGGCAGCATTTGGGAAGTCGCCTGTACTGTTGTCAGAATACCGTGCCACATATGATATGTAGCTAACATATTACATTACATTACAGCACACACTATGCCCACATCCTTTGGTGATGGAAACTGTTTGAGCCAGCTTGGCCTAAGCAAACTATTTAAAGTGAAATGAAATCTGGAATTTTACTTTAAGCTTGGGTGCAGAATCAGAATCCTGGTGAAGCCAATAGGATACGAATCTTAGAAATGAATAATGGCCATTTTATTGATTTATTACAGGAAGGACAGCAATCAGAAATTCAGAAATTTTTGGGCCCATTACACAGCTTTAGGCCTGCTCCCCCCCCAAGCCTGACCACTAACATTCCTCAGGGCTTGCCCACGAGCCATCCTACCGAATCCGCACACTGGTCACCCCACCTGTACGCACTCAGCTGCCTCAATCCTATATATATGTCAGCCTCCCCACACACCTTTATATATGTCGCAAACAAACTGAAAAATTCAGAAAAAAGCCCATCAATAGAAGCCTCACTGTGCCCATCAAACGCAGCCACTGTGCCCATCAATTGCAGCCACTGTGCCATCAAACCCAGCCACTGTGCCCCATCAAATGCAGCCACTGTGCCCATCAGATGCAGCCATTGTGCCCCATCAAATGCAGCCACTGTGCCCATCAAACACAGCCACTGTGCCATCAAATGTAGCTACTGTGCCCATCAAATGCAGCCACTGTGCCCATCAAAGGCAGCCATTATGCCTATCAAATTCTGCCACTGTGCCATCAAATGCTGCCACTGTGCCCATCAAATGCCGCCACTGTGCCCATTTAAAAGTTAACACTGTGACCCCCCCGCCCGCTCACTGTCTGCCCGACCCTTACCCTATCTCGGTGGGGCAGTGAGGAACGGCAGCAAGCTGTGTCCTCCATGCGTCTCCTCTTCTTCTCCTGTCATTTTAGTCAGGTGATAGGTAACACACCCGCTCTTCCTGATTGGCGGAGAGGCGGTTCAGTGTTAGAAAAGTGAATATTCATTCGCTGTTCTAACACACCTTGGTGAACTGCAAGCGCAATGCTCTGTGCTCGCAGTTCAACTTTTTTGAAGCCTATGGCTCTAATCAGGTGCTTCAAAAATACACGCCCGCAGCTGTAATTTAGGCGCCCGAAAAGGGACTGGACGCCTGAATAGGGGGTGGCTACAGTGGCCATGGAAAGATTTATGCAATGCAATGCATGAATCTATCCATTATACATAGAGGTGGTGGGCTGGGGAGAGGGAGCGGCACCCATATGCCCTTAACGGGTGCACCGCCACTGCCTATATAGATGCCAGCCCAGCCCCCCCACACACCTGTATATATATGTCAGCTCCAAACATACACAAATCTGTAAACACACAAGGCTCTGCCACCCCCCGTACACAAAAAAACCCCCCTCCCTTCACAGCTCCTACTTGTAAAGAATTTCTTCCTACCTGGTCCCAGCTCGTTTTCACAAAGCTGACATGTTGCTCACCCCCTCACCCCTCGTTCCCAGTACACGAGGGGTGCACATGCACATAGTAGCCAGAGGTGGCAGTAAAGAGCTTGATGTCTGAGCTCAATGCCACAGAGCGCACACTCTTTGAGATTGTTTCTGTAATGCACAGCATGGCTCCCCTTTACCCGTCCTGCCTTCTTCCGGCAGTCCCCCAGTGGAGAAGCCCCCCTTACATCCAGTGTCCCCAGTGGAGAAGCCCCCCACACATCCGGTGTCCCCCAATGGAGAAGCCCCCCTTACATCCAGTGTTCCCCAGTGGAGAAGCCCCCCTTACATCCGGTGTCCCCCTGTGGAGAAGCTCCTCTTACATCTGGTGTCCCACAGTGGAGAAGCCCCCTTACATCCGGTGTGTCCCCCAGTGGAGCAGACCCCCTTACATCAGTTGTTTCCCAGTGGAGAAGCCCCCCACACATCCGGTGTCCCCCAGTGGAGAAGCCCCCGTTACATCCAGTCCGTCCTTACATCAGGTGCCCCCAGAAGCAGCCCCCCTTACATCAGGTGTGTCCGTCAGTGGAGCAGACCCCCTTATATTAGATGTCCTCCAGTGGAGAAGCCCCCCTTACATCCGGTGTCCCCCAGTGGAGAAGCCACCCCTTAAATTTGGTGTCCCCCAGTGGAGAAGCCCCCCTTAAATCTAGTGTCCCCCAGTGGAGAAGCCACCCTTACATCCAGTGTCCCCCAGTGGAGAAGCCCCACACACATCCGGTGTCCCCCTGTGGAGAAGCCCCCCTTACATTCAGTGTTCCCAGTGGAGAAGCCTCCCACACATCCGGTGTCCCCCTGTGGAGAAGCTCCTCTTACATCTGGTGTCCCACAGTGGAGAAGCCCCTTTACATCAGGTGTATCTCCCAGTGGAGCAGACCCCCTTACATCAGGTGTCTCCCAGTGGAGAAGCCCCCCACACATCCGGTGTCCCCCAGTGGAGAAGCCCCCCTTACATCCAGTCCGTCCTTACATCAGGTGCCTCCAGAAGCAGAGGCCCTCCTTACAGATCTGTGTCCCTGGCAGCAGAGTCCCTCCTTACATCTGGTGTCCCCAGCAGCGGAGCCCTCCTTTACATCTGGTGTCCCCAGCAGCAGAGCCCTCCTTTACATCTGGTGTTCCCCAGTGGAGAAGCCCCCCTTACATCCGGTGTCCCCAGTGGAGAAGCCCCCCTTACATCTGGTGTCCCCCAGTGGAAAAGCCCCCCTTACATCCGTTGTCCCCCAGTGGAGAAGCCCCCCTTACATCCAGTGTCCCCCTGGATGCCCCCCATTGGAGAAGCCCCCTTACATCAGGTGTCCCCCTGTGGAGAAGCCCCACTTACATCCGGTGTCCCCCAGTGGAGAAGCCCCCCTTACATCCAGTGTCCCCAGTGGAAAAGCCCCCCTTACATCCGTTGTCCCCCAGTGGAGAAGCCCCCCTTTATATCCGGTGTCCCCAGTGGAGCAGACCCCCTTACATCTGGTATCCCCCAGTGGAGAAGCCCCCCTTCATCAGGTGTCCCCCAGTGGAGAAGCCCCCCTTACATCAAGTGTCCCCCAGTGGAGAAGCCCCCTTATATCCGGTGTCCCCCAGTGGAGAAGCCCCCCTTACATCCAGTGTCCCCCAGTGGAGCAGACCCCCTTACATCAAGTGTCCCCCAGTGGAGAAGCCCCCCCTTACATCAGGTGTGTCCCCCAATGGAGCAGACCCCCTTACATCAGGTGTCCCGCAGTGGAGAAGCCCCCCTTACATCCGGTGTCCCCCAGTGGAGAGACCACCCCTTACATCTGGTGTCCCCCAGTGGAGAAGCCCCCCCTTACATCAAGTGTCCCCCAGTGGAGAAGCCCCCCTTAAATCCAGTGTCCCCCAGTGGAGAAGCCCCACGCACATCCGGTGTCCCCCAGTGGAGAAGCCCCCCTTACATTCAGTGTCCCCCAGTGGAGAAGCCCCCCTTACATCCAGTGTCCCCCTGTGGAGAAGCTCCTCTTACATCTGGTGCCCCCCAGTGGAGAAGCTCCTCTTACATCTGGTGCCCCCCAGTGGAGAAGCCCCCTTACATCAGGTGTCCCCCACTGGAGAAGCCCCCCTTACATCAGGTGTCTCCCAGTGGAAAAGCCCCCCTTACATCCGGTGTCCCCCAGTGGAGAAGCCCCCCTTACATCCGTTGTCCCCCAGTGGAGAAGCCCCCCTTTACATCCGGTGTCCCCCAGTGGAGAAGCCCCCCTTACATCTGGTGTCTCCCAGTGGAAAATTCCCCCTTACATCAGGTGTCCCCCAGTGGAGAAGCCCCCCTTACATCCGTTGTCCCCCAGTGGAGAAGCCCCCATTACATCCGGTGTCCCCCAGTGGAGCAGACCCCCTTACATTAGGTGTCCCCCAGTGGAGAAGCCCCCTTACATCAGGTGTCCCCAGTGGAGAAGCCCCCCTTACATCAGGTGTCCCCCAGTGGAGAAGCCCCCCTTACATCCGGTGTCCCCAGTGGGGAAGCCCCCCTTACATCCAGTGTCCAGACAGAGGGTCAGGGGTCATGCAGCCTCATAGGACAGTCAGAGGAAAATGAAAACTCCTTCTAAAAGCTTTACCCAGTGCTCGGCCAGACACTGATAGAAGTCATACGACTGCTTTATACTGCTGATGAGAAAAGGTATTTAGCAGTTTATATTTACTAAAATGATTGCATTGCCATGATCTGTGTACTGTGGGAGAACAGATATAGTGAATGCAGGGCCCATGCAGAGAATGTGATGTGTCAATGTGTGTATGCACTAATGAAACGTGTAATACACACTGCTTAACGGGTTAGTTCACCTTTACAAAAAACGACTTATGCAGATAAGGGGCGTCCGTAGATAAAAACAAACCATGCAACTTTGATCAAAGTTGAATACTGCCCTTGCTATAGGTGTAAGCCATTTACGTACATTATGAAGCCTGACTGGAGAACTCCTAGGATGTTGCTAAGGTCAATGTCAAGAGTGCTCCAGCTATTTCTGTTCACTTTTACCATCATGGGAGTGAGCTTTCAAACTCTGAGTTCAGAGCTACTGCATCAGGGAAGAGAAAGCACATGTAAGGGGGTTTGAATCAGAGAAATAGCTTACTCCTTTGGTGCAACATCCTTAGCAATCTCCTAGGAGTTTTCCACTCTGGCTTCATGAGAACTACGGTTCTAGCACAGCTAGTGCTTTGCAGAATTGTGAAGTCTGTATGTCAGGCAGGCTGCACAATAAAGATCCCTGTGGAGTGGGTTCTATTAAATTATGACCTATTATGAATGTGCTGGTGGAAGTGGCAGAAAAAATAACTACACTGAGGCTCCATGCACACTGAAGCTCATAAACATCTGTTTTTGGGGGTTTGGGCATTTTTTTCAACAGCCCATAAACTCCCCTCTATGTTATCCTATGTGTCCATGCACACATGGGTGTTTTTGGATGTTTATCAGCAGGGGAGTTTATGGGCTGTTGTCTGAACACTCTAAAATCACGTTCAGGAGCTGTTTTTCTGACCACAAAAAACGCTTAAAACCGTTAAACGTGCATAAACGCTGATAAACGCAGATAAACGCTCAAAAACGTGACTCATCATCGGTTTTTATTGTTTTTGATCCATTGAAAAAAAAAGTGTGCATGGAGCCTTTACACATTAAAGAGGAACTAAACTGTAATGGGTTTTACTTCCTCTTTGTTCCCCTGCATCGCATACTAGCCCATTATGTGGCACTTACCTGCAAATTAAGCCTGTGCTCTCCGCGATGTCCCCGCTGGTGGCAGCATCCATCTTCACCCCTCTTTCTTCTGGGGGCCTTCCGGGGCTGCGGACTCCGGCTCTGTAAATGGCCCATTATTAAGCCTTGTTCTATGGGGGCACCCATGCGGGTGCACTCCTGTACTGGGCTGTGTGCATCCATAGACACACACACCACCAGTAAGCCATGCCCCCACACCCTCCTCGCAGGATTTTGACTGACAGCAGAGCCTTTGGCTCCTGCTGCCCTCAGTGTCTCCTGTGAAACCAGGATGAGAAGCGAGTGGTGCTACAGCCGGGGCAGCAATAAGTCAATAAGAGGAGACAGGTAAGTGTTTAGAGATGGGGAAAGTTAGTGGGGCATTTTTTAACTTAATGCTGGGAATGCATTCTGGTAAAAAAATGTTTGCCTTTAGAACCACTTGTCAATTTTAGGCCATCATAGGACATCTTCAGTTTACAGTGGCTATACCGGGATGATGCCTGCAGCTACAGGCATCATCCCAGTATCAGCATTTTCAGCTGGCAATTCCCTGTGGAGCCTGGGAGCACTGCAGCCAGTGGCAACGGCTGCACAGCACAGAGAGAGGAACTGATGTTGTTCCTTACTCTCTGCGACCCCGGAAATCGGCAACGATGAGGATTTTGTCACTTCCGGTTCTGCCACTGTTTACCTAACCGTTAGCGGCCAGGAAATCAGCCGTTCAGTGCAGCCGTGTCTAATTGGCTGCGTTGGAGGCCAGAAGAGAGATTTGGGGTCTAATAGAGCCCAGATCTCTCCATAAAGAGGACTTGTCACAGCTCATGCGGTCACAAGGGATATTGTTCATCCCTTGTGATACCAACAAAGTTAATACAAAAAAAAAAGTATTAAAGATAAAATATAAAAGAAATTGTTTTAGATAAAAAAAATAATAATTTAGAGCGCTCCGCTCCCTCTGTGCTTAAGCGTAAATGCAAACACATACGTAAGTCCTACGTGCATATGTAAATGGTGATTGCACCACACATGTGAGGCATTGTCACGAACATCAGAGCAATAGTTGCCAGACCTCCTCTGTAACTCTAAACTGGTAAGCTGTAAAAAATTTTTAAAGCACCGCCTATGGAGAATTTTAGGTACTGTAGTTTGGCGCCATTCCACAGGCAAACTCAATTTTAACATGTGACTCGGCATAACATCAGACTTTACATTTTACCAATAAATTGGGTATTATATTGTGTTTCTTTGCAGTGAAATTCATTAAAGTTTTTTTTTGTGCAAATACCGTGTGACATAAAAAATTGCAAAACCCATCATTTTATTCTATAGGGCCTCTGCTAATATATATAGATCTATCTATCTATCTATCTATCTATCTATCTATCTATCTATCTATCTATCTATCTATCTATCTATCTATCTATCTATCTATTATATATATATATATATATATATATATATATATATATATATATATATATATATATATATATATATATATATATATATATATATATATATATATATTTATATATATATATTTATATATATATAGATCTATATATATATATACATACATAATGTTTGGAGGTTATAAGTAATTTTCTAGCAAAAAAACTTTTTACATGTTGGAGAGAAGTGTCAGAATCGGCAAGTATAAATGTGTTCATTAGAGGTACGTTCCTTTTAAATAACAATTAAAATCTTACGCAGGCTAATGCTGCATTATTTTAGCATGTAATTTGTGTTTAAAATGAACCACTGAAACAGTAAATGTCCCTCATTCTTGTAAAAGTAATTTTCTAAATGAAAACAACTGCAGTTAGAATGGTTGCTATAAAATGTAGCCTTGAAGCACAAATTCCATCTTAATAATTTCCTGGGTGAGATAAACAAACAAACTGTACTGTATCTACAAACTGATAATGTGAATGTAATTCAGGCAGAATGTGAGAAGCAGCAGCAATCTAACAAGGGTGGGCACTGCTCTCTACTTACTGTAAATGGTACCAGTCTCCTTCTTATACTCATACCATGGTACCGAATATTGGTGATTAAGAAAGTCTAAAATCACAGGGACAATAATTTATATATAGAAATGTTCTTCCCATGCATTTGCTAATGTGCATCAATAGAATTGTGGATAATTTACAAATATAATATGAATATAATATAATATATATTCATTACACCAAGCAGAAGTAAAAATGACAATTGAACACACATTTAGTAAGATATATTGCTTTGTTCAAACCAAAATGGTCAGAATATAGCATCATTGTAAACTTTATTACAGAAAATCACAAGGCACAGTTTCACATATAAGCAAAACCAACATTTACTCCAGCCTATTAAACAAACTTTGGGGTCTATTTATTTTTTCACCCAGGCTTCACACAACTTTCACCCAATATTCTCACAATTTTCTGATAGGATTCATATGGAAAATTGTATGAATCCTGTGTCAAAGAATGTATGAATAGACCTTGTTGGTTATTTCCCTTGAGTTTTTGTCCTTAAACCCAACAGCAAGTGATAAAAAAAATCTCTTACAAAATCCTTACAAAGACAGTTGTTAATGCGACAAATGTCCTCTATGCAAAATTTCTTCTAATGGCAGTGGCCTCCTGCGTTGTATACAACCCAACCAGTAAATAGTGCTAGTCTGCCCCCGCCTGTGAACCAGCATCCTATAGATTTGAATGAGGTGTTGATCCTGCAGTGACAATATTTTCCTCAGCTGGTAGAAACACAATAAATTTACTCCAAAGGTGTCACATGATTTTTTTGGTAAAAAGTATTGCTAAAATGCAGTATCGAAAGCAGATATGTGGGCTGCTTTATATACAGAGCTATTCTTCAATTGCACAAGCCACCAGAAAATTAAAGGAGAGATAGCTTTATGTCTCCTAAAAAATGCACAGATTGGAATTTAAGTGATACGATTTATTGGCCTACTTAAAAGAAAAGTTTGGCCAAAGATTTTTTTGGCCCTACTCCTTCTCTGGGTCACAGGAGTGCACTTATTCCAGATTCAGCGGACAGCAGGCTAAAGCCCGCTGTCGGTTAACATCACAGAGCAAGTCCAGGCTCTGCAAGGATCCCAACTTTAAGGTTGGGATTCACCAAGAAGCCTTACTGGCAGCTAGTTCAGCCTCTCAGCCCCCTGCTGAGAGCCTGAACCAGCCATTCCCACCCACTCCACAGCCTGGCGATCCAGTGAGTACTAGAGGCGCAGAGCAGAGAGCCTGTGACTGACAGTCCCTGTTCTCTGCTCAGTGAAGACCAAGAACGGAGCAATCAATATCGCCTTCACCTTTTTTCCTAAAATTCTTGATAAATTTAGTAAATGTCCAGAGGTTACCAGAGGAGGTAAATAAAGAAATATAAAAAAAACAATCATTTTTTTAGGTGTGTCACAGCACTTGGAGGAAATACCCTGTGTCACATGCAACTAATAACTAGTACATTATTGCAGAATGAGCACCACCAAAAACCTTTCCTATACATATTGGAACAGGATAATTCCCAATAGATTGAGCTGTATAAGTAACTTTTTACCTTTTGGTTGTTGAGGTTCTGCAGCATCTATTCCCCAGGGGAGATCTTTATTGATCTGGCCAGATGCCTAAACCTGGTTGTTTGCCCTGGGTATCCAGCATTCCACTTTCTGACACCCTCTGTCCCACACCTAGTATGTCAAAATGCCTCCTCCACATTTCAGAACCTACCTCCTTACTTCACCCTAGGCACCTGGCAGGTCAATGTCACTTTCCCATCACCTATTGAGTGCCTGCTTGAGACATAGAGATATGCACATTCTGGAGAAAAGGCAGTCAACACAGGATGAGTGCACTTGCAGTGTATGGCCAGAAGTGGCTGTAATGAGCTCATGTGAACTCAAAGCGGATCTTCACCATCCACCCAATTTGTTTGAATTGAAACCCCTGCTTAACGGGTGGTGTGCTCTGCAAAATTCAGATACTCACCCACCCAGTGAATCCGGCATCTCCTGCTGAGATCCTCTTGTCTTCTGCCACCGACTGGGTCCCACACTGCCATGTTCTGCAAGGGGGGGGGCAGGACCAAACATTTTGCTTTAAAAAAAAATGTATTAGAAAAAAAGCGCTATTTGCGTAGTGGAGGGATGGAGAGGAGGGGACTTTGTTAAGAGGGTGAAGATCCACTTGAATAAATAAAGCAGCAGACTTCTCTGTGTTCATATTAGTATGGAAAAGAACCAGGGAGAAGCACAAGAGAGTGATCTCCCTTGGTCCAAAAAAGTGGTTACTATGGATATGGTGGGCAATAAGGGAGAGAATGATGTATATAAAAATATAAAAAAGTTTATTAGAGAAATCTAAAAAATACAAAGGCTATACCATTGACAATAAGTCACAAGTATGGAGCTGATCCACCTGACACAAAAAATGGGCCTGTCCAGTGCAAACAGCGCAGGGCACGCCCATCAACCAACAACACACAAACATGAAACACTAACACACATTAGACATATAGAAAAAAACACATATAAAGTGCAGGCGCCTAAAGTCCCACAGATGCATAAGGTCCCTGTGGCTAATCGCCCAGTCAAAAAAAGGGGAATAATGTTTAGAAAATATCAAGAGAACCTTATGCATGCGTGGTCCCCCGGGGGGATGGGGAAAGTGAAGTGGGTTCAACCAAGTAGTTAACTACCTCAAAAGACCTCGCTAATTACCATCTGGATAGCCGTATGGAAGTTACAGCTAGATGAATAGGTCAGGGGGGCTCATAATGTATGTAGCATGCGCATGCATAATTTGTATATTTTACCAAGAGTCCATTCCTGTTGATAGTAAGATGGATGTATATAGCAGAGAGTCTCTTGTAGAGTTAAGGGGAATATGAACACCGCACAGTAGGATATATGCTATTGGTGCCTGGAACAAATCACAGGGCATCTCAGAATGGCCAAATATCTCCCGGAACTGTAGGTGTGTAGGAGGTATATTAGAGGCCTATAGGAGGCTAAATAACACTGTGTTGTAAATTGCTGTCCACATTTATCAAGGTCATGCCACTTCAATTGTCAAAGATTTTTGATAATCACTGTGTTCATGTTGTCCCCCTCCCCACCTTCCCAGTTCCACTTTTGGATTTCCATAACCATTTTCAGTGGCAATAGTGCAAAAATATTGCCAGCAGCAAAACTATTGCACTATTGCCTTTATTCTGCTTCCTAGGGCACTAGCCCATTGATAACAATATGTCATATATATATATATATCTACTGGAATTGACTACAAATCAATTTTTCCAAGCAACAAAAAAGCAAAGAACAAGTGATAACATCATAATTCGTATGATATGGTATTCTGAATTTCATGTAGAAAACACACAATTGTCATTCGTAAGGATTTGTTTAGAAGATGCTGATTATCATTATGGGTGACCATCGACTGAAGTTCCCACCCTAAACCACTAAACCAAGTTTGTCAAGTCGGCTGGGTGGGGAATCGGCAGAGTCACCCATAGCTTGAGTCACAGAAATCAGGACGTAAAGCGAGCCATGTATGGCCAGCTTTACTTGTACTAAGAATCTGCTGGGAATAGGAATACAAGCCACGCTAGACAATTTCAAACATCATACTTTATTCAAATGATCAAATTAAAGTCCACCACCATTGAATGCTTTTTCTATATATACAGCACACTACCATCCACTTGAGAAAGTATTGTTGGCAGGCAAAATTCCATTGTAGCTTTACAGGTATGAATAGGTGCTTTTGTGCCACTGAAGTTTCAAAGTGTCTTAATTTTTTTTTGGTTTGGAAGAAAAAGGAAATGATCAGTTTAAAAAATAGTAAACACAGCGATTTATCACAGTGATACAAACATTAAATACAGTAATGTGCATATTTGTGGTGTGTATTTATTTCTCAGTCAATGGCTAGCGTGTCACAAAAAGTGTCATGTTTGAGCAAAGTTCAAAATGCTGATTCTGCATTGATCTTTCTTCAACAAAAGTGAAAAAGTGACTTAAACATTACAAGACCAATAGCTTCACGCAGTACTAATAAATGAATGTGTTCACCTTAATGTTGGCCAGAATTGAACCCCATGTATTAAAAATGTATGTGAGCACTATGTTCATGTCAATGGGAACCAGTAGCATTTTCCTTTCCCCTGCTACTCTTCATAGAAAAAAATTGCAGCTAAAATGAGACTGGATGTTTGAATAACACTGACACTTCTTTATAAACGAGGCTCATTATTTCATGACTAAAGGGTACATGATTGCTTTTTACATAGTATCTATGATGAACATGAAACATTATTATAAATTCTTCTGGGAATAAGCGTTTACTGAAAAATAATGTAGGTTATGTAACAAAACAGCATTAATCTGTCCCAATCACACACACTTGTCTTTGGCCCTGGGTGATTTTTGTAGGAAGTGTTCAAGTGATAACAGTAGGTCCTTTTCGGCCAGTCCTCTCATGAATCTGGGAAAGCTTCAAAGCAATAGCTATAAGAGGACCCAGGACAGCCTATGGAAAGAAAAGAATAATGGTAATATTATCATGTTATACATGCATTGTTGTTTCTTTGTTTTTAAAATTTTTCTCCCTACCTCGCTCTTAGTTAGGAGATGCTCTGTATAGTTAGCCCCACACTCGTTTAGTGTGCCTGTAGCTTCTATTCTGAACACATGTATATCGCTGGAGCTGGCACATGATCTTTTCACCTATCTAATGTTCACCTGTCAAGATTTGAACAGGTTTTCGATGAAAGCTTTCGAAAACCACGTTCCACGCAAGATGTCGTTTGGATTGATTCAGTCTGCCAACTCCACTGAGACTGAGTCATAGCTATCTCGCCACAACAGGATAAGTTATAGAAATCACAGTTTCATTGCTAAGACTGGGAGGCAAGGCAAATATTGACACATCTAGAACATAGCTATCTACTGCTTCTTCATGTGTACCCACCAACTAAAAGTGAGCATGTGCTTTGTCGAAGCCTCACCAACTGTACATAGTTAACTTCTCTTTGCTTGTCTGTTTAGTCTTAATGATTGAAAATAGTCCTGTCCAGTGCCGGGCGCTCCATACGGGGCACAGGGGCGACCCCCCCAATCCATGCTTCTGGGCCTCTAATCTACATACAGGGCACCGGACGCATGAATTTCATTTTTTTTTGAAGCACATTCTCCTCCCGGACAATCAGAAAGCTGGAGTAGCGCGATTGGCCAAGAGGAGAAGCTATTGTATTGGCCACCACCAGGGGCGGGGAGGATGTACAGGGAGATCCATAAGATGGCCACCGTCATTGACTTTGCATCCATCATCTGCTCTGCATCGCTGCCAAGAGCCTGAACGCGTGAGTACCACCCACCGGGGGTCGGGTGTTCTCTTTGCTGCAACTGGAGGGGGTCGAGTGGTTTATTTGCCGCCCACACTCCAGCTGGCGCACCAGCCGCCACTGGTCCTGTCTATAGTTCAAGTCAAAACTAAGAACTTACAAAAGGCTAAGCACCCTCTTACCTTACCTATGTTTCGGCACTGTTTGCCTGAGCAGCCAATAACCAGCAGCACCTTTAGCCCTCATGCACACAGGCTGTTAAAAAAACGTTATGAAAACGCCAGTATCTTTGCAGTGATTTTTTTAAACTTTTTTCAGCTTTTTTGAGCGTTTTTGCAATAGCGTTTTTGAGTATTTTTTAGAGTTTTTCTGAGCGTTTTTCCACGTTAGCGTTTTTGAGCGTTTTTTTTTTCAAATTTTTTTTTTTTTTTTCAATGGATCAAAAACGCTAAAAAACATTGGTGAATGACGTTTTTGAGCGTTTTTGAGCGTTTTTCAGCGTTAGAGCGTTTTTACAGCTGAAAAACGTCTCTCAGAACCCACTGGTCCTGGGTTTTTTTTACAGCTTAAAAACGCCTATGCCACTTGCAGCTCAAAAACGCCTAGGTGGGCATGAAGCCATAGACTAACATAGACAGGCCTTTTTAAGCTGAAAAAAAAGCTCAAAAAAGTAGCTGTAAAAACGTCCGTGTGCATGAGGACTAAAGGAAAGGGAGTGAGTCACATGCTGCCCCTTACCCAGAAGTATTGGGTATTTTTTTCTTACTCCTGAAGGATAACTGACAGAACAGAATGGTTCACAGGGAAGATAAGTATGTGCCATTAAAATGGACTTGGCAGAAAATCTATGACTTATCTACTGTATCCAAAACTAAAATAAATACTGCAGTCATTACAAAGCCAAATATCCATGTTCATTCCACACAATGACATTTTGATAACATCAAAAAAACACATAACTGAGATGTAAGCGAGCATTTTATCCTCATAACCTTTTGGGATGGGCAGAAACAAACTACTGAAAGACAATCTCACAAAGGTGTCTGATATTTAAGAAGCCAGTGAGAGATCTTTCTAACTAAAGCTGAACAACTGAACAAGCCAAATTTTATGAATAATTGCAGGCATCGATTGAAAACATTGTTGACAGTTCTAATACAAAAAAATATAATTTGAGTGAGGAATGGCCTTTTAACAGTCAGGCTGCCACCCAGACAGTTAATAAATGTATTCACACATACTGTACCTTACCAACAATTTTAACATGAGGTTTAATTTTTAATTATTGGCTTAGTGCCTCAAATAGCATTTTGTATATCTCAGATATCTCAGAATAGTTTATTTATGAATGTCATTAGAATTTTTTCTTCTGGGTAGCTTTTTTTCCCTGGGCTTATGCAAATTTAAAATTTAAAATTGAATTAGAGTTCTTCCTTACAATTTACCTTCCTTACATTATCAAAGCTAATATTACAAGCTATTGTTAAAAAGGGCATATAACCTGGGTAATGCCATAAAGACCATTTAGCAAAGCAAAAATATATATATTTTTTAAAATGCCATACAAGGGTCCTTTTAATGTGACCAAAGATGAGGGGACATCAAGCAAGAAGCAGCATGAGGCATGGACGTTCCAATGGCTGGAGCTTACTGCACAGTTGGCTTCAGCGATGAGGAAAACGTAGATGAGGAGGTGGCAGATCATCCATTGGTGTCACCGATTCGAGAGGAGAACAATTCTGGGGGAGAGGCAGAACAGCATTGTGTCCAGGGGCAGAAGTATTTTGCAGAGGACTGAGCTCTGCAGTATGGGACTTTTTTAGCATATCTGCCGCCGACAGCACTTTTCTGATGTGCAGATTTTGCCTGCATTGTTTCAAACATGGTAAAAGTACCAGCCATTTGGGAACCGCATGCAAGAGGAAACACATGACTCATGGCAGCGCTCTGTGGCAGCTGAGCCTCAATGAGGCAAGTATGCTGCAAAAGGCCTATACTCCTCATTTTTTCTTACTTTCTGAATCCAGCTTGCCTCTCCTGCTGCATCTGCTGCAACATCTTCAGCCTCTTGTGACATAGAGGGAAGTCTTTCAAGGGGCTTTGGAGACTTAGGATATGCCATGTAAAGAAAGGACAAGGGTCATGGGGTCTTGTTAAGGGTAGTCAAGCCTTCTCCAACACCCACCCTACTGTCTCCAGCAGCATCTTTCCCAAGGCATGTATCTCTTCTGTAGCTGCTGGAACAAAAAAAAAATGTTGCCTTTTTTCTCAGGGTCCCAACGCCTGTGGGGCAAATCAGGCTTTGCAGCTCTACCCATTCTAGCTCATAAAATCAGGCCCCTTCTGTGGGTTTTTGGCCTTTGCTACATGACAGTGGCAGGGACTCTCCGGTGTATGTGCTCCCTAATACCCAGGACCAGGCAGGGCTATGTTCATGTGGCATCAGCATTATGGTGGCATTTCGATGTAGAAGCGAGCCGTACACCCCCGTGTCTCTGTATCATAACCCTAAGCTGTCATACAGGTGCCTCCTGGTCCCACATTACATACACCTGCTCAAGATGCATTTTGAAGGAGACACCACAGAGCAGTGTTCCCTCCCACCAGTCCAGCTTCACTTTGCAACCTATATCCAACCTATCTACCCAACTGGGTCCCACTGGGCACCAGCATAGACCCCATGCGTGTGCATAATTAGCTCTTTTTTTTCCCGTACCATGCGGCTAGGTCCCTAGGGTCTCCTCCACGTGGGTCCGGTCCTGATTGCTGGGTCCTGACCATTGAAACAGAAGGCTTCTGTTGAACAGACAGTGATACACCTGCACCGAAAGGCAGATATTTTTTTCGGTACATGTGTACTGGGCTTAAGCCCATTGTCAGTATGGCTGATATGATATCCCTCTTCTATAGTGAGCTTGCTAATTTATCTAATAACCCCTTTATTGGCCCTTATAGGCCAGCTGACCTAAACTCAGAGGCCAGGCAGTGTATTATGGTTACAAAGCATTCCTGCATTAATTTGCGGTTACTGTGAACCTTGAACCCATTGTAGCAGCAAACCCAAATTCCAACCGCATTAAGCCTAATAAAACATAGCTTTTATCTTCAATGTGTACATTGTTTGCTTTCATTTTTACCACAAGCAGCCTTCAAAGAACATTTGAATAGTTTGGTTTTTTTTTACATTTTCATTGCAATTAAAGTGATTCTAAACCTTTTCAAGGGTTATACTTACCTGCTCCTTGCAATGGCTTTGTACAGAGCAGCCCTAATCCTCCTCTTCTGGTGTCCCCCACTGGTGCTCCTGTCAACTCCTGCCTTCTGAGTAACTCCTCTAGCTTATGGGTGTAAGCAGCAGGAGTAACTCCCTGCTGCTTACACCCATAGACAAAGACAGCAGGATTTTGCCCCTCCCCTGAACCCTTTCATAGGATATAATCAACAGCAGCTGCTCTCATGCACAGCACTTAGGTAATTATAAGAAAGGGGGCTGGGGGGATCCTGGACATAGAGGATTTTTTACCTCCATGCAGAATATGCATGAAGGTAAAAAACCTTAAGGCTTTAGAACCACTTTAAGCAAATGCCTAAATGGTATTTAATATGCAATATATAAAACTGTTATGGGGCATACACACGGTCGGACTTTTCGTCTACAAAAGTCCGACAGCCTGTCCGACAGACTTCCGGCGGACTTTCGGCGGACTTGTGGCGGACTTGTGGCAGACTTTCTAACGAACGGACTTGCCTACACACGACCACACAAAAGTCCGACGGATTCGTACGTGATGACGTACACCAGACTAAAATAAGGAAGTTCATAGCCAGTAGCCAATAGCTGCCCTAGCGTGGGTTTTTGTCCGTCGGACTAGCATACAGACGAGCGGATTTCGGGGTCCATCGTAGTTACGACGTAAAGATTTGAAGCATGTTTCAAATCTAAAGTCCGTCGGATTTGAGGCTTAAAAAGTCAGCTGAAAGTCCGGGGAAGCCCACACACGATCGGATTACCAGCCAGCTTTAGTCCGTCGGCGTCCGTTGGACTTTTGTAGACGAAAAGTCTGACCGTGTGTATGCCCCATTACAGGCTCTAAAAAGTAGGAAGACATATTAAAATTGCATTTTTTTCTCTAATCTGTTATTCGGCATTTATAATCCACATCCCTTCAAAAAAGGCTTTTAGCAATCCCATAAAAAGATATCACAACATGAGACAGCCGTATCCTCTGCCGGATATTAAAGGACATTTCGTTTACCTGCCAACATTCATGATACTGGGCTTACAATTGTTGTAAGTCAGACAAGAGTGTAATTATATATCTCAATGATGACATTTATTTCTGCTTAAAGTCTTTATCTGTTCTTATACTGCAGCTGAGTTCAGACCTTTGGTATATGACCCAATAATCCACATTTTGGCAAGTCTTTTATCCCACATTCACTTTGTAGGGCAACAGTATGTACTTATTGCCTTTAGGAATACAGAATGTGTAATTAAAATATAATTGTCTCCAATGTTGTCAGTAACAGTATGTTGTTTTTGCACTTTTGCCTGTATTTCTGTAATATTTCACCCAGCTCAAATTACTTGTCTACAGAAGACTGTTAATTCTAATTGCCAGATAGGGTTATTGTCTACATATTTAGAGAGATTTCCTCTCACTTCTTGTTGTGTCTCTGGAACTTACGAGGAATCTTGCCAATAGGACACATCATAAACAAATCTAAGATAGCATTTAACCATTTCCTACTCTATGCACTTGGCGCCCAATCACGCCAAATTAAGAAGTCATTTGACTTCTAGTGGTTGTACTGGGGTGATGCCTGCAGACTATCGGCTCTCTTGTAAAAGCAATCGTAGCGGCTAACTAGCTGCTCGATTGTTGTTATAAGCAGCGGGAGGGGACTATCCCCCTCCCACTGCATTCCGTGGCACTGTCGGGCTCTCCCGGTGGGACCCAAGTTAGCAATGTCCGCCAGCTAGTCAGAGACGCATACAAAGCCAGGATTGGCTTTGATCCAAGCTCCGCTATGGTAACCCAGAAGCAATGACATGACATCACTTCCAATTTACCCAGATGTCAATGGCGCCTTTTTAAACAAAATCAAAAGTATTCAAAAACACTGATCTTGGTGTTTTGAATGCTTTCAAGGGCAGAGGAGGGATTTGGGGTCTTATAGACACCAGATCCCTTCATAAAGAGTACCTGTCACATGCCTATTGCTGTCACAAAGATGCTTACATTCTGTGTGACAGCAATAAAAGTTTTAAAAAATAAATAAGAAAATAAAGCAACAGTGTCAAAAAGAAAATGAAAACATTAATAGTGAAAAAAAATTAGTGCACCCGTCCCACGTGCTAGCGTGCAAAGGTGAACGGGTGAGTTGGTCCTGCCCACATGCAATCAGTGATTGTCCCACACATGTGAGGCATTGCCATGAACATTAGATCATGGACAGTAATTCTAGCACTAGACCTCCTCTGTAAATCTAAAGTGGTAACCTGTAAATGTTTTTTAAATGTTGCATATGGATAGTAACATTTATGCCGCCAAGTGTGACATGCTTGGTATCTATTTACTCGGCGTAACATCGTCTTTTATATTTTACAAAAAAAATGTATTGTGTTTTTTTGCATTAACATTCAAAAAAGGGTATTTTTTCCCAAAAAATTGCATTTGAAAACTCACTGCACAAATACTGTGTAATATAAAAAATTGCAAAACCCACCAATTTATTTTGTAAAGCCTCTGCTTAAAAAAAAATACTGTATATTATGTTTGGGGGTTCTAAGTAATTTTATAACAAAAAAAACCTGATTGTTACATGTAAACAAAAAGTGCCAGAAAGGGTCTGGTCTTCAAGTGGCTTGTCTAGATCTTCTGTGTTGTAATAGTGAATCCAGTGTGCCTCCATCAAAGAAGTAATAATGACCCCTACGGCATCCCAACTGGTCCATATTCATGACTGGCTACACCCGGTTGCAAACGAACACTTGTACCACTACGGAGGGAGCCATTGCTTCCTCTTTGGAAACCCTACACAATATTATCTATAGATGCCATGTCCCGGCTCGTCCAGGCACGTCAATGCTAGTTACCTCTCTTTCCCTATTTTGGTGGGTCATCTCGAAAATTTCCAAAGACTCATGGTCAACTTTCCCCAACAACCCCCTGTGGTTCAATCCTAACCTGCAGGAACTATACTCCCTGCCTGACCCGCGACGCTGGTATTCTAAAGGGGTTAAATATCTATGTCACTTATATAATGCACAGGGTTTTCAGTCCTTTCATCAAATGCATACTGACTTTGACCTACCATGTACTTACCTGTTCTACTATTACCAACTCTGACATGCTGTTCGTGCTCAGTTTGGCTCTCTAGACAACCTTCTCACAGTACCCCTACTGGGGAAACTGCTAAGACATCCAGACCCAACTAAGCTTATATCCACATACTATGCTGCTTTCACTACTGACTGTAACCCTAGATTCCGGGTGGCACAGACAAAATGGATTTCCATGGACATTCCTTTCATGGAAGATGACTGGTCAGAATTTAGCGACACATATAATTCCTCTGTTATATCCTCTAGGGACCGCATTATAGACAATAAAATTTTTCATCATTCTCACCTTACCCCTGCCAGGCTGCATAGAATGGGGCTGTTCCCCTCTGCTGAATGTTTTAGAGGATGTGGTCAAACTGCTGACTTCCTACACTGTTTCTGTATGTCCAGTGGTTCAAGACTTCTGGGTGGATATAGGTTCCTTTATCTCCTCTGCAGTAGGTCTCCCAAACATTATACACCCCATGAAGTACCTTCTGGGCATCTTTGGTGACCTGCCTATACCCTCTCACGCTAAGAGACTATTCTGTGTCTTGTGTCTTTATGCAAACAAGTCTATCTTGTTATCATGGAAGGGACTCTCTACCATTGTATAAACTCACATTTTAGATTCGAAAAAGACCTCAAATTTCTCAAAAAACATGGAGCAGATGGATAGCTAGCCCTCTGACCCTTACTCCAATATGAATACATTGCTACCTTAGTCATTGGTCGTGCCAAATACCCTACCCTTTTGACTTCAATTGCTACCTTATAAAGTTTCTTGTTTCTTATTCTTGTAACTATACATTTAATAACTACAAGAGTCATCTGAATTGATATTTGTTTATTACCTGTATGAGTGCGTAGTTCTGTGAGCCATGGCTAGATTTGAGGATGAGGTGACATAAGGCGCATCAAAGGTCCCTCTTCTAGGCATATTGATATAATTTTAAAACAAGTGTAAAAAGCCATCAAAGCCCATCTTCATGCATTATAATGCCTTAATTCACACTGCTCCTCCATTCAGCAGGATAGTGTTGGGCTAATGGTTCATGCCGAGCAAACGTTCAGCCCGAACATCACCTGTTTGGTGAACACCCGAATCTGCGGGGTGCTCGGTGGGGTGTTCACCTGCCGAGCACCTAACAACGCACTGCGTGCTGCACAGTACATTCTAGGACCCTAATTGGATGAAGCCTTGCACCTGACTACCAATTAGGCACAGAGCCCTGACTGGACAAAGTGATGATGACTTTGTCCAATCCAAGATCAGTCCTCATAGTCCCACCGCACACTATAAAAGGTTCCTTCCCATAGGATCCTTTTGCAGTGTTGTTGGAGTGGAGATAGATAGAGCTGGGCTCAGTATGCTATTAATGAGTTAGTGTGTACACTTGTGAATCTGAGAGCAGAGTGTTAGTGTAGTGTTAGTGTAGTGTTAGTATAGTTTGTCAGTATAGTGTAGTGTGAGTATAGTGTGAGTACAGTGGAACCTTGGATTACGAGCATAATCTGTTCCAGGACAATGCTTGTAATCCAAAGCACTCGCATATCAATGCGAGTTTCCTCATAGAGGTCAATGGAAATGAAGATAATTTGTTCCACATAGACTTCTATGGCATGCAATACCGCATGTGGCCAGAGGTGGGGGGGCACCGGAGAGACACAAAAATACTCGGAGGCCGCTCGGCTGCACTCGGAAACCCTCAGAAAGGCTCAGAGTATTTCTGAGTGTTTCCGAGTGTTTCCAAGTATTTCCGGGTGGCTCCGAGCAGTTTCAAACGGCTCCGAGTGTCACCGGCACCCCCGCACCACTGGCCAAATGCGGTACTGCACACCACAGAGGTTTAAATCCTGCTTGTTTTGTGAGACAACACTCCCAGTCAGGATTTTAAAAAAATAATTGCTCGTATTGTGAAACGCTCGTTAACAGCATTACTCACAAACCGAGGTTCCACTGTACAGTGTGTCAGAATAGTGTGTTAGTATAGTGTGGTGTCAGTGTCCCTTTTTTTTTTGGTTGCTGCGTGTATTTTTTTCCTCTTTTTGTCGCCTGCCTGCTCCTTTTTTTTTTTCAAATTGTCATCGGCAGTCTTTCTGACGGCTAAGGCTGATGTGCACTATAAGAAAATCGGGCGAACATTTTCATCCAAAGAATTTTCATACAATTTTTGTTTAGTGTGTACACAACTTTCGACAGCTGAGTCTGATTTTTTTTATAGATTTTACATTTCTGTCAGCGTCAGTCCTCATCTTAAAGTATACCATACAACACATTTTTCATTTAATAAAGTGCATCCAATCCCACATTTCCCAGTTTCTATTGAGTTTGGGTAATAAGCCCCCCATTTAGTCTAGGAGGCCAACATGAAGAGGCAGATGTTCCCATGCCACTATGAGGGGGCCAGCAGCATCCGTCTCCACAGGCAAAGGTGGACGTGGTCCGTCCTCAGACTGGGCACATTTGAATCTGTTTAGTGATGTTGCCCATGCTATCCAGCCGCAGCATGCAGAGAAGGTGTTGGACTGGCTTACTAAACTATCCTCATCCTCCTCATCCTCTATCACCCAAGCAGGGCCGGATTTCCCACAAGGCCACCGAGGCCAGGCCTCGGGGCGGCAGTGGTACAGGGGCGGCCCGGCGCCGCTCCTGCAATGACTTCTCGGCCGCCCCCCACACTAACCTAGCAGCATGCAGCGCACCCGGGCACCAGAGAGGTGGGGGCGCTGAAGCGCTAGAGTGCTCCTCTCCCTCCTCCTACTCTCTGTGTCCAGACGCGGCTCCCTCCGCTCCCACCGCCGCCGCTGCTGTTTTTTTCGAGGCTTCAGCCTGTCCCCCCTCCCTCCTCCTGTCAGAGAAGGAGAGCAGCCGCCGGAGATCGGAGCGGCTGGTCTCTGTGCGGGGGGCGGGGGGGGGGCGCGTGTTCTCTTGTGTATCTCACTCCCGCCCAAGCCTGTCTCCATCTGTTCCATCTGTTCACTTATGGAGGGGGAGTTGTCCTGGGAGGGGGGGTTGTCCTGGGGCTCTGTCTGTACTAGTGAAGGGGGGTTGTCCTGGGGCTCTGTACTAGTGAAGGGGGGGTTTGTCTGGGGGGGGGTTGTACTAATGAAGTGGGGGGGTTGTCCTGGGGGTCTGTACTAATGGAGGGAGGGGTTTGTCCTGGGGGGGTCTGTACTAATGGAGGGGGTGGGGGTTGACCTGGGGGGGTTTGTACTAATGGAGAGGGGGTTGTCCTGAGGGGGGTTTGTACTAATGGAGGGGGGTTGACCTGGGGGGGGTTTGTACTAATGGAGGGGGGTTGTCCTGGGGGGTATGTACTAATGGAGGGGGGTTGTCCTGGGGGGTCTGTACTAATGGAGGGGCGTTTGTCCTGGGGGGTCTGTACTAATGAAGGGAGGGGGGTTTGTCCTGGGGGGGGTCTGTACTAATGAAGGGAGGGGGGTTTGTCCTGGGGGGGTCTGTGCTAATGGAGGGGGTGGGGGTTGACCAGGGTAGGGGTTTGTACTAATGGAGAGGGGGTTGTCCTGGGGGGGTTTGTACTAATGGAGGGGGGGTTGACCTGGGGGGGTTGTACTAATGGAGGGGGGTTGTCCTGGGGGGTTGTCCTGGGGGGTATGTACTAATGGAGGGGGGGTTGTCCTGGGGGGTATGTACTAATGGAGGAGGGTTGTCCTGGGGGGTTTGTACTAATGGAGGGGCGTTTGTCCTGGGGGGTCTGTACTAATGAAGGGAGGGGGGTTTGTCCTGGGGGGGGGTCTGTACTAATGAAGGGAGGGGGGTTTGTCCTGGGGGGGTCTGTACTAATAAAGGGAGGGGGGTTTGTCCTGGGGGGTCTGTACTAATAAAGGGAGGGGGGTTTGTCCTGGGGGGGTCTGTACTAATGAAGGGAGGGGGGTTTGTCCTAGGGGGGTCTGTACTAAGGGAGGGGGGTTTGTCCTGGGGGGATCTGTACTAATGAAGGGAGGGGGGTTTGTCCTAGGGGGGGGTCTGTACTAAGGGAGGGGGGTTTGTCCTGGGGGGATCTGTACTAATGAAGGGAGGGGGGTTTGTCCTGGTGGGGGTCTGTACTAATGGATGGGGGTTTGTCCTGGGGGGGTCTGTACTAATGGAGGGGGGTGGTTTGTCCTGGGGGGGTCTACACCCAGGAAAGTACACCCAGGACTCCAGAGGGAGAGGGCAGTGCTGAGGGAACACCATCAGAGAGAGAACCCCGCTGCCCTGCGCCACCAGAGGGAAAGCCACACAGCCTGGCGCCATCCCTGGCGGAGAAAGGAATGGAGTCATTGCAGGAATACAGATCTGGGTGCTACCCAACAGACTCGCCACGGGCAATTCAGAGTGAGCTGACTCCTGATCAGAGGGAACCGTTGCTGTATCGCTGGGTCAGGTGAGAGGGCCTATCGGCCATTATCTACTAATGTCCATAGGAACTGCAGTCTCTGACCGTCTCCTGTATCATGTCTGCAATCTCTGATCATCTCCTGTACTATGATTGCAGTCTCTGACCATCTCTTGTATCATGTCTGCAGTCTTTGACCGTATTATGTCTGGGGGCTCTTTCTGGTGGTGTGTGTGTGTGTGTGTGGGGGGGGGGGGGGGGGGCGGCATTGAAGGGCCCGGCCTTGGGGCGGCAAAGGGAGTAAATCCGGGCCTGCACCCAAGCTGAGACTAGTGCGCAGTCCACCACAGCTGCCAGAGCAGCTTATTCTGCCTCCCTGTCCACAGCTACTCCTGCCAAAGCCCCAGCATCATGCATGAAAGAGTCAGCTGAATTATTTGAACACAGCATCAGCCACTTGCTTCTTGATGATGCACAGGCATTACTTGATTCTGATGTTGGTTCTGAGGTTGAGGAAAGGAGTAACATGAGCCTACAGAGAGGGGAGAACACTGATAAACAACAAATTGGCAGTCATGTTCCCCCAGCCACAGTGTATTGCCAAGTTGGCTCCAGTGATGATGAGGATGGAGGGGATGATTATAATGAGGTCACTGACTTTTATCTAAAAAAAAAAAAAAAAACTTAATCTTGACCTGAGTGTACTATAATTTGGCTTCTTCACATAAGGCTTGCTTACTTTGGTGCTAAAATGTGTTATTTCCATCCAAAGTCTGCCACAGAGACACCAGAATTTATCCCAAAAATCTCTAATCTTGTGGCCTCATCATACAGACTGGCTCCCCAAGCTGTTGTTTCCAAAATAAAGAAAGCTTGCATGGTACAGATGCCCCACCTTACAGGCAAAATAAGACTAAGGGCACTATCTTTAACCACTTAAGGACCGGAAGATTTTCCCCCTTAATGACCCGGCCTTATCTTGCTATACGGCACTGCGCCGTTTTAACTGACAGTTGCGCGTTCGTAAGACACTGTACCAAAGCAAAATTGACGTCCTTTTTTTCCCCACAAATAGAGCTTTTTTTGGTGGTATTTGATCACTTCTGTATAAAAATTACTAAAGCGCTCAAGTGAATAATTGTATCAAATTGTGAACCAAAAATTATATTAATATGAACAAATGATAGTGACTGCTATTATTGTGTTATGTGCTGATATCACAAAAGAGTGAATATATGAAAAAAGTTAATAAAGAGCTACCATCAACCTTAATATAGCACAGTGATCCAAATAGCGCTTTATTAACTTTTTATATATTTGATCACTTCTGTGGTTTTTATTATTTGCGCTATGAACAAAAAGTGAAAAAATTTTGAAAAAGAAGCAATATTTTTTACTTTTTGCTATAATAAATATCCCCCCAAAAATCTAAAAAAAACGAATTTCTTCTTCCTTTATATATTTTTCTACATGTTTTTGGTAAAAAAATAAGCGTATATTGTTCGGTTTGCGCAAAAGTCATAGCGTCTACAAAATAGGGAATAGATTTATGGCATTTTTATTATTATTTTTTTTTACTAGTAATGGCGGTGATCTACGATTTTTAGCGGGACTGCGACATTGCGGCAGACAGATCAGATACCTAACTGACACTTTTTTGGGAACCAGCGACATTATTACAGTAATCAGTCAGTGCTAAAAATATGGGGTTAACATTAGGGGCGATCAAAGGGGTAAGTGTTCTAACTGTATGGGGGAACAATCGTGGATGGTCGGCGGACATCGAGTCCGCCCCATCCGCTGATTGGCTCCCCCGCTTGTCCGCGTGCGCTCACAAACTACAATTCTCGAGCTGATGAACAATGACGGCAATTCACGGGATCGAGCCGACCTGCCACAGTGCAATGACGGCGGCTGGTTGGCAAGTAGTTAAATGTTTTCTTTTCATTTTTATTTTTACACTTCAAGTATCATTAAAATCACTGATCCCTTAAAAACAATCTTTAAAAGAAAAAAAAAATTTTTTTTTGCATTAATACATGAGGCAGTACCTGGGCCCCCATACACTTTTTATGGCCAGTAACTTGCATATAAGCCTTCAAAATGGGCACTTTTGATTCTTCAAGTTTGGGTCCCATAGGCTTCAATGGGTATCAGAGTTCAGGTCTGAACTTTTGAAATGTTTGAGAGTTCTGGCACGAACCGAACCCCTGGGGTGTTCAGCCCAACTCTACAGCAGGATATTTTCCAAATACATGTCTCATCAAAAGAGTAAAACATGTTTCCTAATCTCTGTTGCCTAAATATCTCTGTTAAAGAAATGCTTATGAACCCAACACCTAAGTGGGATACAGTCATCAAAGCATGTAAAAGACTGCCCTTGGGATATGCTCCCAACATTTCACTAGGAATCTATTACCCCTTTAAATTTGAGAAACGTTTCCTTTTACGGTTAGATCAAGTTAATTACCATAATAGGCAAATCTGTTTCCCCTAATCAGGGAAAATACAAGTTGTGTGTTGTAAAGGAATGATGTGTATACTTACCTAATTTAAGGGTCCTCCAGTCCAATTATGTGATTGGGTCCCAGTGCCAGCTTCAGTGTAGAGGAGGGACAGGGACAACGGATGCTCCTTAGTAAGTCTAAGGTGGCATCACTTCCCAGGCTCTGCAGTCATTGTCTTTGTTCTCTCCTCTTTACTGAAGCTGGCTGCTGGGAAGATCATGTGACCAGACTGGAGTTAGCATAGGGTTTAGAATGACGATGGGAGCTGGTTTAAGCTTAGTTAGCTTTTGACCAAAGGATAAGTTTATGTATCACTGTCTCAACTGCCTCCCTGAAAAGCAATCAGCAGTGGATCGCTTTTCAGAGGGCAGTAGAGTAGTGGCTTGCAGGCATTCAGGAGGCAATACTACTGCCTGATAAATGCCTTTTTTTTAGCTGTTTTTTTTCTGAAAAGAATGGAATTACAGCACAATAACTGTGAGCTGAGCATTTGGGCTAAAGTCCACTGTTGGCTAATGTCACTAAACTAGTCCAGGCTCTGAAAAGATCCCGACCTTATGGTCGGGATACACCCAGAAGCCTGGACTGGAACCTCACTCAGCCTCTCAGCGACCAAGAGCCTGAGCCAGCCCCTCCAACCCTCTCTATAGCCCAGTACTCCAGTGAAAGCTGTAGGGGCAAAGTAGAGAGCCGGTCACTGAAAGTCATGACTCTCTGCTCAGAACAGAGGGGGAGAACTGAGTGATCAGCGGTTCTTGATCGCTCAGTTCTCACTACAGAGCCGGCCAGGGCAGATGCAGCATCAGACTGATGGTTCATCCACCTAAGTGAGTGTAGCAAGGTCTCAAGCCTCCTTCGGTCTGATGAGAACCTCCAGGGCCAGAGATAGATGACATCCTTCTGTATGTGGTGGGTTGTGAGGCATGGTGGGTGCAGAGTAATTAAAGTTATTGGGCACCAGACATTTCTTGAATACAAAAGAAAGTTTCATTCTCTTAACAATCTTTTTGGGGGAAAGAGGGTTAGGGCCAGGACACCCTTAGGTAGTTGCAAGATTCATTGGCAGACTCCGAGACTTCGATAGGAGGACAACCATGCAGGGAAAGGCATCCAGTATGACGCCACATCTGCATGTGCAGGAATACTGTCTCCTATGGCAACAGTCTTTAACAGTTCCTAACACAAAGCGTCCCCCCCCCTCCCCCGCTTTTCTGCTGGGTCCCTAGCTTGGCACTGTAGATACCTCTCAAGCTTCACCCCCGCTGGCCTGCTCGGGCCATAGCTTGACACATAAGGCTGCTCTACAAGTGTCATCTCCACTGGCTCGGTCCCTGCCTTGATACCCACTGAAGTTTTCAGATTCTTAACCGTCCCAGTTGGTGACAATTCTGCTCCGGTACTTGCTTCAGTTACTCTCTATGGTCCCTGGTAATTAGGAAGATAATCCCTTACTGGCTACAGCTTCCCCTCTACCTTCGACCATGACAGGTTCTCCATCCGGCAGAACCGTCACTTCTGGTTGGACTGCAAGCCGCAGTCCCAACCCTGCGCTGCTCTCTTACTTCTGGATAGGCCCTCACACAGCCTAGCAGCCAGATGTGCCTGGGATAGGAGGCCCCATCTTCAGCCTAGCAGCCCGGGCAATACATCACACGTCCACCCAGACAGCCGTCCAGGTGGCACAGAACATAGATCACCTGACTCCACCCAAATATATAGGCTCTCCCAGCAGGCCAAGGGATCCAAGAAAACCCCTGCCCATTGGCTGAGATACCCCATATACCCATAACCTGACCTTGCGTTGCCCTTCTCATATATAGTACCACCAAGTACCCGGCCACCTAGCGGTAGAAGAGAAAAGTGCAACAAGGCCAAACTTAGGGAGAAATCAATAGATCTCTATCAATCAACCAGGATAACTACTCCTGGCAAGTAAATTTGTGAGGAGCAACCCTGCCTAAACTCCAGGGTGCTAAATCCTCGCCCTGCCCAAAAAACGATTTCTCAGAGTTTGCAGAAAAAGAATTTTTAACCTCTCAAGCCTGAGAGCGAGTGTCCTGGCAAAAACTGGGATGGGTGGGGAAATAGGAAATGGTCAACAATATAACAATATATACAGTATCTCACAAAAGTGAGTACAACCCTAAAACGCTGGCAACAAAAGTGAGTACATACCTAAGTGAAAATAACTAACGAGTCACATGACTCCGGGGAGGGAAAATGGCTAATTGGTCCCAATTTGGACATTTTCACTTAGTGGTGTACTCACTTTTGTTGCCAGCGGTTTAGACATTAATCACAGTGTGTTGAGTTATTTTGAGGGGACAACAAATTTACACTGTTATACAAACTGTACACTCATTACTTTTCATTGTAGCAACATGTCATTTCTTCAGTGTTGTCACATGAAAAGTTATAATAAAATACTTACAAAAATGTGAGGGGTGTACTCACTTTTGTGAGATACTGTATATATATATATGGCATACCACAAACAATAAACATAGGTATCAAATAGACATAAAAGAAGTTATGATGGGTCATATAAGAGCCGAGCCACAGCTCCCTATGTTCAATTAGACATGCCCCCTCTCTCTCCTGATTGGCTGACTGACTTTGATTGACAGCAGCAGGAGCCAATGGTGCCGCGTTGCTGTCTCAGCCAATGAGGAGGGAAGTACCGGGCAGCTGAGACACTTCTGCAACATCACTGGATCTAGAGGGACCTCAGGTAAGTATTAGGGGGGCTGAGGGGGGCTGCTGCATACAGAAGACTTTTTATCTTAATGCATAGAATGCATTAAGATAAAAAACCTCCTGCAATTACAATCACTTTAAGGCCATACTTCTCTTTTAAATGCAATTCAGTTTACATAAACTTCAATGCCAATAAAAATTGCGATAAACATTTGCAATATTGGTATTTACTGATGCATTTAAGAGTTTAGTGAACATTCAGCCGCCCACAATTTGGCATTCTCAAGGACAGAAGTAACATTTATGTTTAAGTACATTGATGAAAAGTGCAGTGTATTTCCCCTTTATGTAGACAGAAATAGTGAAGGTGCTGAAAAAAAAGCAATTAACCAGTAGTCAGTCTTCAGTCATAACATGTAGCAGCAAATCAGGAATCTGATTGGATGTTACAGACAACACCTACATGTTTTCCTCCTTCTACTTGCTATCAAAATGTGGGTATGGTTCATTAGTATGCTGATAACACGTCATATTTGTTGTTCACACATTAATGTATTCATTGCACTGCTGCCGCGTTTCATAAGGTTATTTTTGTAACGAGAATTAAGATTTTACAGTTCCCATAGAAGGTCATACATGCCAGTTTTATGTCTTCTAGAAATCATTGACTGAACAGGGCAGCTGATAATAAATAACTCTATTTTCCTGACGATTTCGTAAGTGGCGTCAGCTCTAACAATTACTCAAGGATGTTCCAGTGTCTTTATTGTGTTCATGTACAAACAATCTTCATGTGTTCACATTTTCTTAGACTGCATTGAACTGCGCTCGCTTTACAGATGGGAACATTCTTTCATGTCACGTGTCCTTATCTAGTTGTGGCGTTGTTTTGTTAGGAGATGTATTAGCAGGTATGCCTGAACATCATTAGAGTTTCAGCCAAATTTGGGCTCTTAAAGCAGAACCTAAAATGGTAGTTAACCACTTCAATACTGGGCACTTATATACCTTCCTGCCCAGGCCAATTTTCAGCTTTCAGCGCTGTCGCACTTTGAATGACAATTGCGCGGTCATACAACACTGTACCCAAACTAAATTTTTATCATTTTGTTCCCACAAATAGAGCTTTCCTTTGGTGGTATTTGATCACCTCTGGGATTTATATTTTATGCTAAACAAATAAAAGAAAGACCAAAAATGTTGAAAAAAACGTTTTTTTTTTGTTTCTGTTACAAAACTTTGTAAATAAATACGTTTTCTCTTTCACTGACGAGCGCTGACGGGGCTGCACTGACAGGCACTGATAAGGAGGCACTGATGGGCACCGATGATGGGCACTAATATGCGGCACTGATGGGTGGCACAGATGGGCACTGATAGGCGGCATGGATGGGCACTGATAGGTGGCACGGATGGGCACTGACAGGCGGCTCAGGTGGGTACTGATAGGTGGCACAGATGGGCATGGATGGGCACTGATAGGTGGCACTGATGTACACTAATGGATGGTACTGATGGGCATCACTGATTGGCAGGCATCCATTGTGGGCACTGATTGGTATCCATTGTGGGCACTGATTGGCATCCATTGTGGGCACTGATTGTTATCCCTGGCGGCCATGGGTGGCATACCTGGTTTTGACTAGTGGTGGGCATCCCTGGTGGTCCTGGTGGCGTCCCTGGTGGTCCAGTTTGGGCATCCTCGGGGGGGGGGGGGGCTGCACTGATAATCAATCAGCACAGACCCCCCTGTCAGAGGAGCAGCCGATTGGCTCTCCTCTACTTGGACACTGCTGATCACGTGGTAAAGAGTTTCTGTGAGAGACTCTTTACCTAGATCGGTGTTACGGTGTGTCAAACTGACACACCGCAACAACGATCGTCGTGATGCGTGCCCCTGGGGTGACGTCATATGATGTCTGGTCAGGATATCGCAAACATTTTGCCGCCGTCATTTTGCTAAATGGCAGGCAGCAAGTGGTTAAGCCACTATAGTATAAGCATGCCACCCCCTCTGTTAAATAACCTTATGTGTCCCTGTGTCTGTGTTATACAAAAAAGATGTTGATTTGTACTTCAATCAGAGCATCTCCCGGCGCTCATGTGACTCCTCGGCTCTCTTCTCTCCCCAGCTGACAGCTATAGCAGGAAGGGCTGAGTATGCCCGCTGACGGCGGGGAGGAGAGAGGAGAGAGAGCCGAGGAGTCACGTGAGCACCAGGAGACGCTCTAATATAAGGTATAATAGGTATCTTTTTTATACAGCACAGGGACACATAATATTATTTAACAGAGGGGATGGCATGCTTATACTATAGATATAATAGCAGCAGGAGGGGAGGATCATGAAGTGGACAGAGCTGACAGGCAGGGAGGGGAGGGAGGAGGAGGACACAGGAGGACACAGGAGAGCAGAGAGGAGAGCTGCAAATGACGAAAGCACGTAAACTGACCATGGTGTCAGGGCTCAGCAGCCATGATAAACGATGGTCAGTTTACAGAGGGGGGGCATAACCAGGCAGGATCAGCCAGGTATTTCAGGTGATAGAAGGGGCCAAATTACACAGCACTGTGCTGTTATTCATGCTTTAAGGCCCCTTTCACACTGGGGCGGTAGGGGGCGTCGGCGGTAAAACAGCGCTATTTTCAGCGCTGTTTTACCGCGGTATTCGCCCGCTAGCGGTGCGGTTTTAACCCCCCGCTGGCGGCGGAAAAAGGGTTAAAACCACTCGTATAGCGCGGCTATAGCCGCGGTATTACCGCGGTATAGCCGCGCTGTCCCATTGATTTCAATGGGCAGGAGCGGTTTAGGAGCGGTGAATACACCGCTCCTTCACCGCTCCAAAGATGCGGCTTGCAGGAGATTTTTTCTTCTCCTGCCAGAGCACCGCTTAAGTGTGAAAGCCCTCGGGCTTTCACACTGAACAAACAGCGGAGGCTGTTTAGGGGCGGTTTGCAGGCGCTATTTTTAGCGCAATAACGCCTGCAAACCGCCCCAGTGTGAAAGGGGCCTAAGGGAACAGGATTAATTTTTTTTTTAGGGTAACAAACACTTTAAATCCCACTATCAAAAAACTGTGAGCAGGCCGGCTCTTTTTATGCAACCTACCTGCCTGCTTGCACTGTTCCTTGAAATGTACACTGAGCTGCACAAATGCCTGTGTGCTGGAATGACTGCACTCCTGAGCATGCGCAGTAGTAACACCATCTGGCGCCGGTCAATGAAGACAGCCTAAGCCCGACACCTGAGAGAAGCTGGGTTTGAAAATGCAGGTGTCTAAGAGTGACGTTGAAGGAGAGGTATCACATAGTTTAGCTCCACTTTGAGCACAGTCACTAACAGCAACTTTGCTAGGTAGCCTGCAGTGCATGCTGCCAGGAGAGGGTTAAAAACTATACTTTTTGGGAGCTGTATTTTGACATCATGCTGCCTTAGGTAATGATGACACTATTGGTACATGCTCTGTATTAGTAAAACTTAAAGTGTTACTACCTAGGATCCTGCATTCACTACTGTATATCTGGTCTCCTATAGTACACAGAACATGGAAATGAAAATATAAACTGCTAAATACCTTTTCTCATGAGCAGTATATAGCAGTCTTATGATTTCCAAGTGTCTTGTTGAAGTTTGTAGGAGGAGTTTTCATTCTGCTCTGACTATTCTATAAGGCTGCAGCAGGGAAATGTGGTGAGATCAGTGGCTGGTGAGGCGCTGGCTAGTATCAGAGCTAGACACACACAGGTTACATATGCTGTGAACATTAGAGTGAGAGCAATAATTCTAGCACTAGACCACCTCTGTAACTCTAAACATGTAACATGTAAAAATGTTTACAGCGTTGACTATGGAGATTTTTAAGTACTTCGGCGCCATTTCACAAGTGTGCGCAATTTTAAAACGTGACATGTTGGGTATCTATTTACTTGGTGTAACATCATCTTTCACATTATACAGAAAAAGCGGGCTAACTTTAGAGTTTTTTTTTATTTTTTTCATTCATGAAACAGTTTCTTTCCCAAAAAAATGGCCAGTGTGAATTAAGTCTTTGAGAGCTGGGAGTAACTTGAGAGTCATGAAAGTTGTGTTGCATCTAGCACGCTCAACTTTGAGTACTTCCGGATTCAGAGAACCATCAATTCCTGGCTGCTCTGGCTAGTCAGTGCTTGATAAGCTTCAACAGAGTGCAGAGGTGACATTAGGAGTCTAAAAGCATCCCTGATGTCTCATTAAAAAGAATCTGTCACCTGTTATCTGCTATTACATGGTATAAAGTACAAAAATTAAAAAAAAATGTAATAAATCTAATTTTTAAAATCTTGTTTATCTATCTGCGCCTATGTACATGAACATACAAACACAAACACTTGTGTCAGGTTTTCACCAATACATAAATGATGGCCCCACAGATATTAGGTAGCATTGAACACACCAGAGTAAGAGTAATAGTTCTAGGGCCAGTGTTCAATGTTAACTATATACCGATGAGCAGTAAAATACATTTTGGATTTCAAAGTTGTTCACTATTTCCCAGGCATGCACAATTTTAAGGCTTGACATGTTTGGTATCTATTTACTCAACGCAGCCTCATCTATTATATGTTACAAAAAGTATATTTATATTGTGTCTGTGGGTGCTAAAATGATTTGAGTGCATTTTTGTTACTGAAAATAAATATTGCCACCATTTTATTCTACAGGGTCTCTGCTTTAAAATATATAATGTTTGGGGGTTTTATGTAATCATAAGGCCTAAAATGTACATTATAGCATGTCTGCAAAAAAATGAAAAAATGGCTCCAGCAGTGAAGGGTTAAAACCATACCTACTAAGTTTGCCCACTCAGCTATTTTTGCATAACAAGCAAAGAATATATGTTACAGTCTGATACAAAAGTAAAAACAATGGCCATTTACCTGTGGTTCCCTATTGTGCCTGCTTGGATCTTTCTCATAGCTTTCAGCATAAATCCTCAGAGTGGTTCCCACAGAGCCCGAGGCACTGAGTCGAAATATAATCCTCGATGCATTTGCAAATATAATTCTGAGTCCCTAGAAAGCAAGAACACAGTATACATTACATTAGCTAGAATGATATTTGCTACCCATTGAGGTTTTGTAGTAGTACAATGTGCTTGGTAACAGGTATTGTTTATTTCTTTGAATAAATAAAAAGTTATATATTTTCTAGATTTCAACAAATAACGTCCAGTGGCCGAAACATGTTGGAAAGAGTCTTTTAACGCTGCCCATAAAGCTGGCCATGCATGGCCGTTTCCCTCATCCACACATTCAAAGTGAATGGGAGAATCCTGCCCACTGTGCTATTGTATTCTGACAGTGGGGAGACTCCCCTCCTGACAGAATACACAGATAAGCACTGCAGCCATTGGCTGCAGCTGCTGATCGAGCATCTTTTATCTGACAGGAAACGTGTTACTAGTAAAATTACCAGGTGAAAATGAAGGGAAAAAAATCAAAACAAAAAACTAATGTAGCCATGACAATAAACGGGTATGCTCCAATATATAACAATTTTGTTTTGGGGTTTAGATATGCTTTAAGCACTAATTTATTGCCATGGCTATACATGAGAATTTTAATTCTGGCACTGGCAGTTCAA
Organism: Lithobates clamitans; assembly: GCA_037952925.1. Taxonomy (NCBI): domain Eukaryota; kingdom Metazoa; phylum Chordata; class Amphibia; order Anura; family Ranidae; genus Lithobates; species Lithobates clamitans. The sequence goes on from JBBGZY010000093.1 coordinate 4,866,139, forward strand.
ACTAACAAACACTAGATGGCAATGCTTCATTTTGTAATAGACAAACACAGACACACTTGCTGGAGAGGAAAGCAAACACTAATTCTGAGTACGTAGAGTTACAGCACCTTACATGTTATAAATTATATACCATAATTTGCATCAAGAACGTGTCACTAAATTTAGCATGTAGTAATGAAAATATGGGAGTTCCTTCTTTTTAAATGTGCACGTTCCAGGGCTTCCCTGTCTTGGTTCTACAACCGTGGGAGTCACTGACTTGGAAGAATGTAGGTTTTAAAACATATATAAGGAAAAATGTATAAACCAACGTTTTTTCCAGTAAACTATCGTGAGATACAGGGATACAGGTTATTTGCCAATTCAAATCCATTACTAATCCGTTAATAATTATTTTGCATGAGGTGGAATTGGATTTTGTTAGCCCAGAACAGGAAATTAGAGGCTGACTAATAGGTATTTTTCTGTACTTGCAGGGTCTTCAAGGGAATAAAACACGGGGAAAAATACATGGACTACAGAGATGTACTGCATGTTTTTTTCCTAATGAAGACTACCTCCACACAGACTACCCCCCCTTCAATCTATCATGAATGCTGCTGCCAGACTTATCTACCTTACCAACCACTCAGTGTCTACCACCCCTCTCCGCTAATCCCTACACTTCCAATTGCCAAGCGAATCAAATTCAAAATACTAACAACATACAAAACCATCCACAATTCTGTCCCCAATTGTATTGTAACTATACTGTCTCCCTTTATATTGAAAAGTGCTGCGCAAACTATAGACGCTATATAAATCCTATATAGTAGTAATCATTTTTCCCCAACATACACTTTAAATATGGGACTGTTATACACATTCCTATGTAGAGATTCCTTTTAGTTTGAAGTAACAATACTGCCAAAACAAACATAAACCAAAATGTTTACACAAAAAAATTGAGCCATTTACAATGCATAGATGTCCTTCTGGGACACCACAGCTCTTATTTAAACCTTGGCGTCAGTGCCTCACGGCCCTTTAAGGGTTATCAGATGCCAGGAGGCGGGGTCTATGATCATGTGATTGGCTGTCACGGTGGTCACATGATTGTAAAGTTCCCAATAGCAAGCAGCAATCTGGAGCTTTCCGATAGCCGCTGGTAACTGTGTCGGCAGTGCGCTCTTGGCACAGCTTTGTTTGCAATGTGGTACACAAATATGCAGCCACTCAGCACCAAGGCCCACCCCTTGAGAGGCTGCATGTTTGCGTGCGGTATGTGACAAGAGGTTAAAATTCTTAAAGCAGTTGTAAACTGTGCATTTTTGCCCCCCCTGCAGGTTTATGCCATAATGGGCTAGTATACACTGCTGTATAGTGTTGCTCTTGTGTGGGGAAAGGGAAGTTAAATAACCAGTGCGCCACCCTTTGGGCTCCTTCTGTTAATCTCGTGTTAGTAGAAGTTTGGTGAGAGACGATTCACGCTTTTCAGCCTCGTGCTTTTCAGATCGTTAATGCTCTTCAGTTTGCGTTTGTGGGTTCCTATCTGTTTTTCAGTGCGTGTAGTCAATTCGTATCTGTTTTTCAATGCGTTCTTTTATAGTTCGTATCTGTTTTTCAGTGCGTTCTTGTCCGCTCGTGTCTCATTTTCAGGTTGCTCTTCTCAGGCCTTTCTGATTTTCAGTGCATTCTGTTAGTTCGTTCTGACCAGCCGACTGTTTTCTAGCCATGTTGCGAGTACGTACTCATCGTAAAATTTGTGCTATGCGGGGGCTTGCTGTTGGGGTTCTTACTTTGACCTAAGCCCAATCCATGAATAGGGCGGGGAGGAGTTCATGGACGAAGAATTGGTTGCTCCAGCGTGACCAATTCTCGCACATGCCTTTGTTGCGGGAGATCTGTAAGAATAATCCTGATGATTTCAGGAATTATGTCCGGATGACGGACCCCATTTTTCACTGTTTGTCGGGTTTCCAGTCCCCTTATATTACGAAGCAGGACACCTGCATGCCGCAAGCCATCACTCCGGAACAAAGGCTAGTCACCACCTTGCGGTACTTGGCGATGGGGAGAAGTCTGCAGGACATCAAGTTCTCGACAGGCATCTCCCCCCAGGCTCTGGGAATCATTATTCCAGAGACCTGTTCTGCCATAATTCAGGTCCTGCAGAAGGACTATATTAAGGTAAGTTTTCTCCTTTAACATCACATTCTATGTATTTAATGTTTGCTAATGTATTGTATTTATTTCATCATTCCATAATTACATACTTACCAACTGTCTCGAATTTCCCAGGACATTTCCGGGATTTAGAATATTTTCCCAATTTTATTGTTTCCCAGGAAATGTCCAGAGAAATCAGTTTTTTCACGATTTTCCGCCACCGCCGCCTGCCGCCGCTAGAGGTCCGCGGCCGGCGGAGATGTAAGGGGGCACCGCTGGGGGCATCTGATGTAAGGGGGGCTCCGCTGGGGACATCTGATGTAAGGGGGCTCCGCTGGTGACACCTGATTTAAGGGGGGCTGCGCTGGGGACACCTGATGTAAGGGGGGACTCCGCTGGGGACACCTAATGTAAGGGGGGCACCGCTGGGGACATCTGATGTAAGGGGGGGCCCCGCTGGGGACACCTGATGTAAGGGGGCTCTGCTGGGGACATCTGATGTAAGGGGGGCTCCGCTGGGGACACCTGATGTAAGGGGGGGCTCCGCTGGTGGCACCTAATGTAAGGGGGCTCCGCTGGTGACACCTGATGTAAGGGGGGCACCGCTGGGAACATCTGATGTAAGGGGGACTCCGCTGGGGACACCTGATGTAAGGGGGGGCTCCGCTGGGGACACCTGATGTAAGGGGAGCTCCGCTGGGGACATCTGATGTAAGGGGGGCTCTGCTGGGGACACCTGATGTAAGGGGGGCTCCGCTGGGGGCACCTGATGCAAGGACAGACTCTGATGGGACACCTGATGCAAGGACGGACTCTGCTGGGGGCACCTGATGCAAGGACGGACGGCTGGTGGCAGGCGACGTGGCAGGTGACACGCTCAGGGATCCCACTGATTCTGCATTATGGAGAGTTGAATGATTTCATTTTATATTACAATGTAATAATAGAAATAATGCACTTCAATCATCCTGACACCATAACAATCATGGTGCCGGGATGATTGACGTGCTAACACTAGGTGTTTGGAGTATCTTCATCTGCTGATTGTTAAACTTTCTGGAATACACATATTTCCATTGTTGTGTAGAATCTGGGGCTGCTGTCCCTCCATTCCTCTCCCCCCATTTCCCTCTCCATCCCTTATTCATCTCAGACTCTAACCACACCCCCATGCCAATTTAAGACACGCCCACTATTTTATGTAAACCACGCTCATTTTTTGCTGCGGCGCGGTCCACTCCCCTGTGCCACACCTACAAACGCATGCCCCTTCCCCTAATTATAATAAGACTCCGCCTACAGCCAAAAAAGTGTCCCTAAATTTTTTTTTACAATGTTGGCAACTATGTAATTACCATGATTGTAATATGCTGTGAATGTCCCCTTTGTCCTCATGCATGCTGGAAGTTCCTTTTTTGTCCTTCATGCATATTTGCCTTCACTAACCTCCCCAGCATGCTATCCTGGGCCCATACACACCTAGCCTAGTCACTTAACAATGTATTTTGTCAGCTCCATTGTAGTGCTTTACTCTAAACACCCCCTATAATGTGTCCAAATGTTATTTTTGTCCTTAAATTCAGGCAGAGTGCCAGAGGCTTTTTTTTGGGGGTTCCAAACTCATTTGGCACCCTCCCTCCCCCCAACCGCTAAGTCAACCGATACCAATACTCTATCTGCTGACTTTGCCAAACCCATACACACTATAAGTACCTCTTTTGTGGTCAGATTTTTGGATGTATTCACAAGCATGTAGTGCAAGGGCCTGCCTGAAAACTTTCAAATGGTACTGTTTAAAGTTTTGTTCTCCTATTATCTTGATAGGTAATTGCAGAATGTAAAATTGTGCTTCAATTTGTACAATGTGTATTTATATTTTTGTATTATGACACTTCTTACCTGTCCAGTGGGCTGCCAATAGTGTAAGTAAGGAGGGCCTGGCCAAAGTAACACACATTATGTATGCATTCAGCTCTCAATGAAGTGGAGAGGGTTACCTGTCCAAAACACCCCCCCCCCACCTAAAATTTTTAAATGGGCCATCAGAGGGGGTGAGGAGTCTGATAAGTGGACCTTATATTTTTGTCTTTAAATACTCCTTAAAATAAATGTTATACTGATGTTGGCCAAGAATGCTTGTGTCTAATCTGCTTGCAATGTTATGTGCAAAAGTACTAATTTTTTTTTTCTTGTTTGACTCCACAGTTTCCCTCAACACCACAGGAATGGCAGACTGTGGCATCCCACTTTGCTCAGCGGTGGGACTTTCCCAACTGCGGAGGGGCAATTGATGGAAAACACGTCCACATCGTGCCACCCCTCAACTGGGAGTCATACTATTACAACTATAAGGGGTTTAATAGTACAGTGATGTTGGCAGTGGTGTCGGTGACATATGAGTTTCTCCATGTGGACGTGGGTAAGAATGGCCGGATGTCGGATGGTGGAGTCATTGCCCAGACCAAGTTCTACCAAAGGCTCCAGTGTGATGGCTTGGGATTGCCACCTGCAGAAGACAATGTGGCTGGTCTACCATTCGTCTTCATTGCTGATGAAGCGTTTGGGCTTGGTGAACACCTGATGCAGCCATTCCCCATGAGGACCCTCACCCCGGACCAGAGGGTTTTAACTACTGGCTGGCCAGAGCCAGAAGAGTGGTGGAGAATGCTTTCGGCATGATGGCCAGCCAGTTCCGCCTATTCCTGACGCCAATTCACATGGCGGAATATAAAATAAACCATGTCGTACTTGCATGCTGCATTATGCACAACTTTCTAAGGAGAAATGCTTCGAACTATGTAGCCTCAGTTGGGCCTGAGGCAGGATTGCCAGATCAGTCAACCATGACGGCGCTTGAAACTGTCCGTCCTGGCTTGCCCCCCCAAAGCGCCCACGAAGTCCGTCAAAAATATCTGGAATACTTTGCGGGTAGGGGGGCCATTGATGCCAGCAAATGTTTGAGAAACATTTTTAAAATACATTTTTATTTTAAACTGAAATAATATTTCATTTGGTTTACTGCTTGTGTATCTTTTAGCTGTCTCCTAGGTCCTCCAGTGGGTTTTTTTTTTTGGCCATTTTCTTCAATAGTGCAAAAGTAATTTATTTGATACATGAGGTGACAATCTCTTTTTTAGCTAACTATTATGTTGTGGGTCTGCTACACACAAGTCTTGTTTTTGTTTTAATGTATGTAATGCATTAATGCTAAAAAAAAACCACATCCTTTTCAGCACCATGAATTCTTAATTGTTTTGAGTCCCGAAAATGGCCTGATTGTGGCAAATTTTAGAGCACTGTGGGGGTTATTTACTAAAGGCAAATCCACTTTGCCCTACAAGTGCACTGCAAGTGCACTTGAAACTGAACTGAAACTGCACTGAAAGTGCACTTGTATTGTAAAGTGGATTTGCCTTTAGTAAATAACCCCCATTGTCACTGTAAACACCAACTTACTCCAAAAACTGGTATTGAACATTGAAAGAAGAAGCCACACATTGTTGCGTATAAAACATTTTACTCTGTGCACATTCACATGTGCGTTAGAAAAGGGTTTTTGAACAAACCAACATATTTGTTGTATAACATTTTTAGGGTTGACAGTACAAATAGCCTTTTTTGGGTTAAACAGGCATGTTTAAAACCATAAAACATACACAACTCAGGACCTTACAAAGTTCAACTTTGACAGAGTGAAGGCAATATCAGACATTAGTATGTCCAAACTGTGTTGATATTGCCTTCATCAGATGGGGTGATGTCACTCATCTAAAGGCCAAATTTTAAAGATGCACAAAAATTGCGAGTCAAAATGTGTATTTCCCTCCTGATCCCATGCCTAATGTCAACGTGTGCTAGCTCCCATCAGAGGGGATCAATGGACGTGTTTCGGGGTTGTAACCCCTTCCTCTCATCTATTTTAGTTGTGAGGAAGGGGTTGTTCCCACAAAATGCATACATTGATATGGCAGATAGCACATGTTGACACAATGTGTGCATCTTCAAAATTTGGCTTTTAAAATACTTTAAAACTTGATTTAAAAGAAAAAATTACACAACAAAACAGTAATTTTTTTTTGTGTTTTAGATTTTGCCTAAAACATCTAGGTGTTCTTCATTTTGTTTTAAACATCATTAATGTTTCCCTTTATCAGCTCGAAATCACGATTGCACACCATAATCTCCCCGATGAGGACGTGTGCACTTGCACTGGTGAAATGAGATTCTTCTTCCACAACATCCACATCACCTAAAAAATCAAAAAAACACACCTTGTATTATAAATATGCAGGCATACATCTATTACCTGAAGCTGTGGTCTCAGACACACACCTGTTGTGGTCACTATTTTGCCCACTTCACCTCTCCTTCCTCCACATCCTGAGGTTGTGGTGTGGGGACTTCCCCTTCTTTAGGAGGTTGGGGGTCCCTGGTGTCCTCTGATGTCCCGAGTCTTTTCTCCCCTATGTGAATTAAAAAATAGGTATACTTAGCACACAGATATTTGAGGACATAATTAGGAATATGAAACATTGCTTGGAAGTGTCGTACAATTGTCTGCTTTTGCAGAGTTCCAAGCTGAAGACATTATTTTTTTCCCTTTCTAAAGCTAGAATACTTACCCATTTTGTGCAAGTTTCACACATGGAGACACTCTAGTATCCACTGGAGCACCTGTGTGGGACACCCTAAAAAGGGTGTTCTGGTGCTCCTGCGTCCAGATGTTTAAACAGCTGCTGAGTGTCCTCTCCTTACACTGAAGTTTGCATTTCATTCTAGTTACAAACCCATCTAGACAACAAACTTCTTTTAATACAAAAAAGGCATGAACAAATGTAGTTAACCTGCATCTGCCAAAAACATCGTATTAGTGGGCGAACGAACGATGTTTACTACGAACGATTACTGTGCCCACGATCCTTAAACTTGCTATATTAAACTGTACAACAGTAAAAAAGCACATGGAGCAGCACGAAAGTAATAATAATAATAGGAACACACGACAAAATACTTACTTTTTTGCAGCACTCTTGATTCTTCTGTACTGATCCTGCTCCCTCAATTTGAGGTCTGACCATCGTTTCCTCAGTTGATCCTTGGATCGCCGTACCCCAAAATTCTTCTGCAGACTTTTCACAACTTTAGCAAAGATTTTGGTCTTTCTCACATTTGGGTAAGGTCTATGCTTCCCATCATAATCGACCCTCTTCAAGATGTCCATCATGTCCACCATCTCTACAAAGGACATATTTGAGGCTTTAAATCTCCTCCGGGATCGGCCGTTTGTGGCTCGGGGCTTTCATCATGCTCCTCGTTGCTGTTCTCCTCTGCATGCACTTGCTCTTTCTTCGCCATCTGCTCTCCCACTGCGCCAAAAGAGAAGGAGTGGGGAATATACTAGAAAGAAGGTCAGGGGCGGATGGAGTTTCACACATGCGCAGTGTATATAAAGCTTAACACGCATGCGTTGTACGTACGATCTGTGAGCGGAGGACGGAGTAGCGTAAGGGCCGATCATGCTAACGACGGTACAAGTTTAACTTGGGGCATCAGTGGCCTATACTGCTTATAGATTGAGGCCTATATTGGGACAAGATTAGGAGAGTTTAGCCTGACATTAGGGTTTGTCTTGTATTGTGTCTTGCAGATAAAATGGATAGATTCAATGATCATGACTTCCTCCCCAACTTCATTGATAAATACAGGGAGCTGCCCTGTCTGTGGCAGGTGAAACATCCTTTTTATAATGATAAAATAAAGAGGAAGGCAGCGCTGGATCAATTGCTGGAATTGGTGAAGCCGGTGAAGCCGGTGAAGCCGGTGATTCCTACGTCAACCATCCCCTATTTGAAGTGCAAAATTGGTGGCCTGAAGAGCACATATAATAGGGAGCGCAAAAAGGTCCAGGATTCCATGAGATCAGGAGCAGCAGCAGATGACATTTGTGTCCCTAGGCTCTGGTACTACGACAGACTGCGTTTTTTGTCAGACCAGACTGAAATCAGGCCATTTTCAACCCTTCCAGTCTTCCTTGCACATCAGATGAGGCTTTTGACGTACAACCTGGACCTTCCACCCAGGAAGATGTGGGGCTCAGCTTGAGCCAAGTATGGCATTGTTCGACATATTTCTTGTCCAAAAATTGAATGATGTTAACTAGATGTTAGTATTGGTCACTAATTTCGGAATTAACAAAGTGGTTTACATATCAATAGACAATAGTAGACAAAAATGATTGGGACAAGAATGAAAAATTCTGGTGTCAGAATGATAGTCTTTTCTATTTGTTAACATTCAATTTGCAACAGTTATAAGCTCAAAATTGTGTGTGATTGATGACCAAAAACAAAAAACTATGTCCAATTTTCATTCACAGGAAAGTCTCAGCCAGAAGGAGGCCGTGGAAAGTCTCAGCCAGGAGGAGGCCGTGGAAAGTCTCAGCCAGGAGGAGGCCGTGGAAATTCTCAGCCAGGAGGAGGCCGTGGAAAGTCTCAGCCAGGAGGAGGTGGGGGTAAGTGGCAGCCAGGAGGTGGCCGGGCCCAGTAGCCTGACTGAATCCCAGGTTCCTCCCCTCCGCCTTCCAACAAAAAATACCAGGGAGGGGAGGAAGGTGGAGGAGTCAGCGCTTTCTTTGATTTGGGAGGCTACTGCGGCCCTCAGAACCACCCCCAATATTCAAGAGGCCTATGCCTGCATGGCTGCCAGCAAAATGCAGGAAAGGAAGGTGGGCCAATGCCTCATTTGTGAGGAAGTGATCTATCTGGCCCTAAATGAGGGGTTGAGGGGCAAACTCACGAGCAAAACCCACCTGTGCGAGTTGGACTATCCTCCTCCTCCACCTCCTGCCACAACCAGAGCCACAGCCTGGAAGCAAGCGTGGAAGCAAGCGTGGAAAGAAGACAAGAGAGTGATGGCCTGGGTTCAGTCTGCTCTGGCAAAAGACGTAGGCTGTTGTAAAACCGCAACCTCGGGACATATATGTCATCTGCTGCTGATCTCTCGGAGTCCTGGACCGGATTGTGCTCCCTATTAAATGGACTCCTCAGGCTACCAATTTTGCCTGTCAAATAATTGATGTGTGCCCTGGGGTACAAAGGCTTTACCAATTTCACCAGTTTATCCAGTGTTGCCTTCCTGTTTAATTTTGTTATGACCCCTAATAAATGTCTATTTTTTATCATAAATACTTGGCTATGCGTTTTAGTTCAAAAAGGACAGTTTGTGAGTAGGCAGGTACATTTCAAAAATACAATGTCAAATTAACAAGGGACACCAACACCAACCAATCTCAATCTCCTTGAGGTTAAAAAATACAAGATAATCATGGTGTTGTGGTGACTTGACACACGAAAGGACAAAAAATATTATGGAGATCACTAGAAAAAAAAAATCAGGAGATTTTGACCAAAAAAAAAGTAGATCACTATAAAAAAAAATATAACCATTATTCTGGAGATCTGGCGACAAAAAAAAAAAAAGAGATTATTCATGAGATCACGAGAAATAATAAAGAAATCAGTTTGTCAGAAATCTGTGTGAATATCAGCAGCAAAACAACTATTCTAGCATTATAAAGAAGAAGAGAATCCGCTGCATTAAAAGATTAAAAACTTTGCAGCGTGACGAATGTGCTATCTTCATTACGAACGCTAGTTTTACCAGACCGAACGCTTCCGTCTCGTAATTGGTTCAGAGCATGCATGGAATTTTTTGCGTCGGAATTGTCTACACACGCTCAGAATTTACGACGGATTTTGTTGTCGGAAAATTTGAGATCCAGCTCTCATATTTTTGTTGTCCGAAATTCCGTCAGAAAATGTCCGATGGCGCCTACACACGGTCGGAATTTCCGACAACAAGCTCACATCGAACATTTGCTGATGGAAATTCCGATTGTGTGTACGCAGCTTTACTCTTATGTACCACTGTATCTCCAACTTCTACATAGGGGGGCATTCACTAAAACTGTGTGCACTCAGAATCTGGTGCAGCTGTGTATGATAGCCAATCAACTTCTAACTTCAGCTTGTTCAATTAAGCTTTGACAATGATGCGGAGTTCATACTGGTATGACGCGACTGTTGTACGACTGTCATCCTACTTTGCCCTGCGACATCAGTCATACATCGGTCCTACTTCCATCCGACTTGAATGAACAGGATACGATTTTGCTCCGACTTTGAGATAGTCCGACTTGTCCTTTGACCAATCAAAACAATCGCAGTGTGACATACATTTCTTTTACTGCTGCTGTAATCTTCATGGCAGATGTCACAAGTCGGATCGTCAGGACGAGGATCCGACTTTGATCCGATTTCAATGATATTGAATAGGCTAAAAACGGACCAAAGTTGGACCAAAGTAGTGCAAGAACCTTCTCTAAAGTCGGACCGACTTGTTTCTGACCAGTTAAGACGGCTCTTAAAGGGAACCATTGATTTGTACATGTCATGCGACATGTGCTCCCAAAGTCAGAGTGTATGTCGTACCAGTATGAACCAGGCTTCAAACCTGGAAGCTGATACTGTATGTTTCAATGCAGAACTGCACCAGATTTTGCACTCTCCAGTTTTAGTAAACAACCCCCATAGTGTCGCTCCCTATAGTGTTGAAGCTGCATCAATCCCCCACCAGGTCTAAGGCTGAGAACCGAGCGAACAAACACCGCTCCTTTTTTATAGCTCCCTGAGCAGAGAGCTGGTGACTGTCAGTCACCGCTGTCTGCTCTGCCCCTCCAGCGCTCACATGAGCGCTGGGCTGGGGAAAGGGTGGGAGAAGCCAGTACAAGCTCTCAGCGGATCGCTGAGAGGTTGAGCTGGGTGCTGGTCCAGGCATGTGGACGGATTCTGACCATATGGTCGCGATCTTTCCCGAGCCTGCACCGGCTTTGTAACGTCAGCCAACAGCACGCTTCAGCCTGCTGTCTGCTGAAAATGGGTCACTGGAGTGCAGAATGAACTGCACTCCTGTGATCCACAGGAGACGTACAACCAAACAAGCTTTAGCTGTACTTCTCCTTTAACTTGAAGATCCGTGGTGTGCTGGCAAATATCTACACTGTTTCCTGGACTTCAATCTTACCCGGCCCCTAATCTACATCCCGAGCACTGAACGCTTGGATTCCAATGTTTTTTTTTTTTATAAATAATTTTTTAATTTAATAATTTTTTTTTCCTTTTTTTTTTTAAGCACATGATTAGAGCCTGAGGCTCTAATTGGCTTAAAAAAGGGTGGACTCGGGGTGCAGAGCACTGCACCCTGAGCCCACTGAGTTGTGTGACAATAGAAAATGAATATTCACTATTGTCTTTCTGATTCTCCTCCCAGCTAATCAGGAAGCAGGTCCTGAGACCCAATTTGCCAGGGAGTCTTAGGATTCCTGGCCAATCAGGTCTCAGGAGTCAGGACCCACTTCCTGTTCGGCGGGGAGGAGAAGCCCCGGCGCTTCCCTCAGCAATCTCGCGCTGCCTGTGAATGTACAGGGGAAAAAGATGAATCTCGGCAAGCCCCTTAAGGTAAGGCCTCTGATCGCCGCCTCCTTCCCGTCCGTCTCCCGTGAGGGGGGGTGACGGCTGTGGAGGTGCCGCTATATGCAGCCCCCCCTCAAATGTGCAGCAAGCCAACAGAGCTTCCCTGCAAAATACAGTTGTAGTAGATGCATTTTGAGGGAGGTAAGTTGTTTGCCATGGCCTTGGACACCTTGGGGGAGATTTACTAAAATGAGTGCACACAGAATCTGGTGCAGCTGTGCATAGTAACCAATAAGCTTCTAAATTAATTTCTTAGGAAGAACTGCACCACAAAAGCAACTAAATCAGGAGATAAGACAACTTTGCAATGAAGGGGAGCCCTCACTAAAACATGCTTATTTTCATCCCATCTACAAACCTCACCAGCATTACTTTTTTTAAGGTAGCAGGGCGACAATACCAATTTGTGGCTCTACCTTTTGGTCTTTTTAAGGCACCTTGGGTTTTTGCCAGGGTGTTTGCCCTGATCTTAAAAACCTGTATGCCTGAGCATTTACAGGAAACATTAAGTAGAAAACGTTTTTTGTGAGCTTGTATGTAAACACGTTTTTCTATATGTAGGGGAATTGTGATGTTATCACGGATTAGTAGAGAATGATTCAAACACATAGATGTGAGTCAGCATAGGCTTACATGTAGCCTCCTATGAGATATATATAACCTATCACCAAGCGCCTATCTAACAGCACATATATTCCTGATAGGTCAGTATATTATCTCTAGATCAGAAACTCCAGACAACATATTCTATGCATTAAACAACCATATGTCAGCACACGCATATTATGTCCTGTAAGGAAAACACAAATTTTTCCCTCATACATCAATAACATATATATCTCTGTGTTTCAATGCAACGATCGTATACTATGGAGATCAAAACATATTTGTGACAGTCCCATGCAGTTAATGCCGCAATCAGGTTGTACACGAGGTGACTTTCGTGCATACAGCGTAGGGTGGTGACTTCTGTGACCCCCCTCAAAGTGCTCACTCACCAAAGGTAGGAACCCCTGCAGGGGTATCAGGCCTGTAATCCTAAACACGGGCTTTCCTGTTCACTGCTGTCACATCTCCAATTATATCCCGGTGGGTCTTAATCCACTTAGTCCAGTTCCAGTTGATCAGAGTTCCAGCAAGCAAAAAAGGTGGCACGCTCAAGGATAAGAAAGGCTTTCTTATCCTTGAGCGTGCCACCTCTTTTGCTTGCTGGAACTCTGATCAACTGGAACTGGACTAAGTGGATTAAGACCCATTGTTGCGGCCCCTCTTTATGTGGTTAGTCCTTTTCTCTTGAAAAGGGACAGTTATATATATATATATATATATATATATATATATATATATATATATATATATATATATATATGTATATATATATATATATAAGTATATATATATGGACTTGTGTTTGTAGCTCGGGCTGTTATGGCTGAGTTATTACCGTATATTGTAGTAAAAGTATATTTGATGAATTGGTATATGTTACCTGATATAAAATTGGTTATTTATATTTGAAGGTTGTTTAAAATAACTACCAATAAATGGGCCACGGCCATGTCAAATCCAAAAGTAAAGTGTGTGTGTTTTTTATTATTTAGTAATAAAATTGTTTATAGGGGTATAAGTTCAGCCTACAGTCCCCTGGTCGTTACCTACCATTTGTTTTTGCATGAGGGTACTGGGTCTGATGGTAGCTGCTGTCAAAGTGGTACCATATGATAAGTTTCACAGTGCAACAGTCTGTCCGTGTGGGGTAAATAGGTATAGTCCCTAGATTGCCCAGTGAGGTTATCCCCCCAGGCCAGGAGGTCTCTGGATTGGTGGATTCTCAGCTTGAAACTGGAAAAAAGGAAGTCAGCCAGTCCATTGGATTCCAACTATGGATGCCAGTCTGATGGGCTGGGCGGCAGTTTAGATGTCCCTGTTGATTTAGGGTACGTGGTAGGCAAGGGAGGCTCAGCTTCCAATCAACAAACAGGAACTGAGTGCAGTTTGCTAACCTTTACAATGCTGGACCCTTCAGCTTCAGGTCATTCTGTTAGGATCCAATTGGACAGTGCGAACCCCGTAGAATGCATGAATCTTCAGCGAGGTACAAGAAGTCATGTGGCGAACAGCAAGACATTTCACATCTTGTCTTCGCTGGAACGTTATGTTCTGGCACTCTCAGCAGTACACATTGAGAATTGGAAGGCAGACTTTTAAAGTCACCAGCAGCAAGAAAATGGTTCTTACACCCAGCACAAGTGATCTAAGGGCTTTCGCTGGGGACACACTAGTAACCGCATTGGATTAGTAGTGTTTAATATACATCTTTCCTCCCATTACATTACTGTTGTCATTACTGAGCCTACCAATCTGGTACTTGGACATAACCATATCAGTGGTAGAGCTCCATGGTCTCCTCCATCATGGCCAGGCCTACTTTTACAGGGTCCCATATTTTGTCCTACTTTACAGTCGCTGGCTTTGCTGGCCTGGCTGTTAAGCCCAGGAAGTTGTCTTCTTGCAGGGTTTACCATCACACATGGAAACCATATTTTGCGTGGTGTGATTAGAAAGGACTACATTCTAGAAAATATGCAGTGAAGCACATCTTGGAGTTTCTTAAATCAGGACTGAATCATTATTTGGCTCTGAGTACTATTAGAGGCCAGATTTTGAGTTTAGCTATACTTTTCTAGAAGCCTTTGGCTTTGCATTTCCTGGTAAAGACATTCAGGCAGGGGGTGGGGAACTTGGCTTATCCTGTATGTAAACCTTTTGCACCATGGGACCTGAAACTAGTGTTGTCAGCTCTCCAACATTCTTCTTTTGAACCTTTGGGTAGCATCTCTCTCTCTGATCCTACCAGGATAGTGGTCAGCCATTTTTTTGGCCTGAAGAGTATTGATATTGGCAGCCATGTCTTATAAAGTGTCATTCTTGATTCTACACAAAGATAATGTTGTCCTAAGGTCTAGGAAGTATTTTTTGCCTAAGGTTCTTTTGTCATTTCATAGTAATCAAGGTATGGTCTTATATTCTTTTTGTCCTCACCCTAAACAACCAAAAGAAATGTCTTTAAATTGTTTAGCCGTAGTTTGAGCCATAAGGGCATAGCTCTCAGCAACTGTCTCTTGGGGTTGTACTCACTCTTATGTTACCAGATGGGTTGTGAATGGGTCAAGCGGCCTTTTGCCCTACTATTGTTAGATGGATCAAGCAGGTTATTATTTAGATTTAAAACCTGCAAGGAGAAGTTAATCCTTTTCCAATAAAAGCGCATTCTACGAGGGGCATAAGTGCTTCTTGGGTGTTTCAACATAAGTGTATCCCCCTTTTCACTTTGCATGTCTGTGTCCATTCACCTGAAAGTGGCAGTATATAACCCAATAGTAATGATTAGAAAGCCCTGTGTCCTGTGATGTATTTCAAGAAAAGGATTTTATAGGTACAGCAAGTCAAAAATCTTTTGTTTTGTTCTGCTCTGACCTGTAAAGTATACTAAGACCAGAAGAAATATGAGAATATAATATTGTCCTAATCTAAGTACTTATTATATTAATTAGCTGTTCAGATAACAGGAATGCTATGCTTAAAATGGGAGTGAGTGTATTTAAACATAAGAGTTTAAATCCTAGCAACAGTAGGAGTGATGAGTTTCCACATCCTGATGTGCCAAGAAAAACAGTTAAAGCTAGAAAGGCATAGACATGCTTTTTAAGAAATTTTTGATTAAAAAAAATATTATTGTAAACAGGCTAAGAAGGCCTGTACATTAATAATTGATCCCCAGTGTTAGCATTAAATTGATCACAAACAGTTGAAGGAACTCTGTATATGATTAAAAATGCCCACCCCAGGTCCCCTTACCTTATCATCAGGAGACACTCTGCTCACTGAACACTAAACTATAGGTATAGAAGCATTGTGTGCTAAACCTACCTTCCAGCCAGGGATCCCTTTCAGTTTAAAGAGTGTAGTCCAAAACTTAAACATATAAAAGAAGTCCTTTTAAAATCTTCTGCAGCCTGCAATGGCTATTTCTCAAGGTATTGTAGGGATGAAGCAGCTGTTGGGGCCAGCGTCCCCTTTTTTCAAGAGAGGGAGCACTGACCTGTTCTATCGGGCTACATATGGACAGGATGGCACTAACTCTCATGGCACTAGGAGCGTTGGCCCCAATGGGGACTACCTTCTTTAAACTGAAAGGGAGCGCTGGCTGAAAGATAGGCTTAGCACACTATGTTGCTATACTTATATAGAACAGCATAGTGTGCTCTTTGGAAAAGGTGAATGTATACTTTAAATATACCGATTACAATATAGCTTCATCAAAACAACATGTATGTCTATTTTGTTTTCTCTAGAAAAAAAGTCAGATTCTAAGTAGAAGAGTCTGCCCCCTGCCAGCAGGTTGTTCTCTGTGTGGAAGCAAAGGTTTCTCTGTAGAGGTCCAATATGCCCCCTGCTGAGTCAGAGCTTTATAGATTCAAACTAAATGTTCAGTTGAACTTAAAGAAACCCTCTTTCTGATGACCAGAGGTGATGGCCTGTCACCGTGGATGATATTGCAGGTCAAGTAAACGGCATATTTGCCTTTCGCATAGTTGGAATGGTTGACTTGTGGCACGGGTCCAAACCTGCCATATGCCCTTAAAGTGAACCTGTTATCTATTCTGAAACTTAACACGCAGCATCATATGATATGTCTCTACCTACCTAAAGTAAACCTGTCATAATAGAACTTGAGGCTATTAGTTGTCATAACTGGAATATATAAGCAGCTCAGTGGAATCAGAAAAAAGTCAGAGGTTAGTATCTTTATACTTAGTCCAAGTCAGTGACTTACAGTATTAAAACCAGAGGGTTAGCATTACAGCCTGGAAACCAGTATTTTCAGAAGGAAAGTTAAACAAGTAATGGTAGCCTCCATTGTGTCTCTCATATCAGGTTTCCTGTTGTGCAGGGGATTCTAGCTACCGTATTTATCGGCGTATAACACGCACTTTTTTCCCCTTAAAATCAGGGGAAAGTCGCAGGTGCGTGTTATACGCCGATCCCCGCCGATCCCGATCTGTCAAACTGTCAAAATCGCGGTCCGCGATTTGAAAATGGCGCCGCCGGCGCCGAAGTACAGAGAGCCGGTCCTCAGCTCTTTCCGGCGGCTCTCGTTTACTTTCGGCTCCACTCGTAGTCCCGAGCGGAGCTATCCGAACCTACTCGGATAGCTCCGCTCCGGACTACGAGTGAAACCGAAAGTAAACGAGAGCCGCCGGAAAGAGCCAAGGACCGGCTCTCTGTACTTCGGCGCCGGCGGCGCCATTTTCAAATCGCGGACCGCGATTTTGAAGCCCTGGAAGCAGGGGCAGGGGATACCAGGGTGCACTGGGGCAAGGCTGCACTGGGGAAGGCTGCACTGGGGAAGGCTGCACTGGGGAAGGCTGCACTGAGGAAAGGCTGCACTGAGGAAAGGCTGCACTGAGGAAAGGCTGCACTGACGAAGGCTGCACTGGGGAAGGCTGCACTGGGGAAGGCTGCACTGGGGAAGGCTGCACTGGGGAAGGCTGCACTGAGGAAAGGCTGCACTGACAAGGCTGCACTGGGGAAGGCTGCACTGACAAGGCTGCACTGGGGAAGGCTGCACTGACAAGGCTGCACTGACATGGCTGCACTGGGGAAGGCTGCACTGACAAGGCTGCACTGACAAGGCTGCACTGGGGAAGGCTGCACTGACAAGGCTGACAAGGCTGCACTGACATCGCTGCACTGACATCGCTGCACTGACATGGCTGCACTGACAAGGCTGCAATGAAGGGCATTTAAATGTAAGTTTTTTTCCCTTCAACTTCCCTCCTAAAAGTTTTTTTTCCTTAAAATTCCCTCCTAAATTGGGGTGCGTGTTATACGCCGGTGCGTGTTATACGCCGATAAATACGGTAATTAAAGCTAACAACATATTCAGGTACTTATACTAATTGTATTTGTTTTCTCTATACCTGCCTGGACATCAGCTTTAATCACAAAGTTATGAAAAATATGGTCTATGCTCATTTCCAAAACCCAGTCTTCTTCACACACATGAAGAAGAATCTCAATTCTTTGTAGCACCATCCTAGCGTAGGATGCTAGGTAAATTTAGTTTTTGGCTTCTGTAATCAAGGGAGCAGTGATTATTGGTCCTGGTTTGTTCAGGGTTTCATAGGCTGGGAATTTGATTCCTTCCCCCTGCCTCTAGAAGAAGCTTCCAGAACCTAGGGCGGTGATTCAAATAGCCAGCTTGAATATTTATCATGCTTCAGCCAATCCCTTGAGAAGAATGTTCAGTAGGGGATTGGAAACGTGATAAATAGTCTAAAGCACTGGAAAGCTGGTTTCCTTCTCTCAATAAGGGTTCCAGAACCTAAGGGTCTGCAGCCCATGGACTGTGTAGACCTGTTCTAGAGGTCTCAGCTGTTTCAGGGCTGAGGGCCTGGATGGATCGTCTTAGAAGCTGATTGCAGGACCTCAACACAAAGGATCTGGTCTAGAGAAGGACTAGCTTACTCACTGGACCAAGTCCAGGGGAAGCTGGAAGGTGGCAGCTGTCCTGAGGACTTGTAAGTAAAGACCCTAAATTAATCCCTGTGACTTGCAGTGTTCTGGAAATCAAATTGATTACCAGTAGTTGTGCAATGGAGCATCTGGATGTAACTAGATGTCAAAAAGACTCACCTCATGGTCCCCAGCTGTGAGGCCTTAGACTGTTCAGAAAGATGCCGCATTGTTTACAGCTGTGAGGCCTTAGACTGTTCAGTATTCATAGTTACTTAAGGAGAAGACTGTCCTCTCAATGTTACTTTTAAATACTCTTTGCCCTAACCTCTTCTCCTGTTAAAGTTTCTCTAAGCAACAAATCCTAAAAAGACTGTTACTGAAGCTTATATGAATAGACTGGGTATTGTGGTGGTGGGCAGCCTCTGTTCTTTAAGGGAAGAACCAGTTATTACCAGTAGCACCTTTGGAAGTAGCGCTACATTTTTTTCAAATTCCCCAGCACATAATTGGATGTTTTGAAGTGATCGCACTTTCATTTCACCTAATTTCAAACTTTAGTAAATGAGGCAAACTGTATGCAAAAGCAAAAATCTCATCCAAAAAATAATAAAAACTGTTACTTGTTGTATTTATTGGTATATTACATAGTTCTTTCATGCTAAAATTGAAGTGTATGGCCTGCCATTGCTTTAACAGTGGTCTATACTTTATTAGCAGAGACATCACTAAGAAGGTAAGAAATATGAGCATTTTAAAACAGGCATGATGACCTTTTTGACAAGTAATGTATTTATAGTGTTGCCCACACACAGACCGGAGCTTCACCAAAGGGATGTGACATCCGATATTTTGCTACAGGACTTAAAAGCTTACAAGGACCACAACTTAGTATACATGAAGTAGACACCTTAAAGGCCTGCTAGATTCTACTGCTAAACACAGACCAGAATGACAATCGGAAACCATTTAAAAATTGTAGGTAATAAATAAGCACCACTTGTTTTCCAGGAGCAATTTTAGAAACAGTTAAAGTGATACTAAACACACACTGTTTAATTTACATTATCCCTTCTATTTCTGTATGTGGATGATGGCACTGTAATTATTTTAATTAAAAGTACCTTTTTTTCTAATTGATATTCAGCTGTCACATGACCCAGATCTTTCCAAGCCTGTCTACAGGAAAACTTAAGCAAGAGGAGCTTCCAGTCCTCTGCTGCTGGTCACATGTTAAAAAAAAAAAAATCTCCTTTGGAATACAGAGTAAAAATAAATAAATAATATCAAGAAACTGTTTTACATTAGCATACAAATATATATACCATATATACTCGAGTATAAGCTGAGATTTTTAGCCTTTTTTTGGGCTGAAAGTGCCCCCCTCGGCTTATACTCGAGTCATCGCTGTCTGTCTGCATGATCAGCATGTCATGCAGACAGACGGCGGCCATTCCACTGTTCAAAAGCCGCGCCTCCTCGTCTATGATAGGCAAAACACTCCATTTCCCAGCATTCAGCGTTCAGCCTATCATGGACACCCTCTCATCCTCGTCCGTGGTATGAGGATGAGCAGGTGTCCGTGATAGGCTGACCGCTGTCTGCTGGGAAATGGAGTGTTCTGCTTATCACAGACGAGGAGGAGGCGCGGCTTTTGAACAGTGGAATGGCCACTGAATGTTATCACACGCTGATCAGTGGATGCAGAGCGGCACACGGAGGATAAGATCACCACAGGGACACATGCACAGGACACAGGTAGGTGACACATGCACAGGACACATGCACAGTACACAAGTAGGTGACACATGCACAGGACACATGCACAGGACACAGGTAGGTGACACATGCACAGGACACAGGTAGGTTGCACAGGACACAGGGACACATGCACAGGACACAGGGAGGCATGCAGCTGCAGATGGGCATTGTTGACCCTCTTTTCCACTTACAGTAGGTGCTGCATTTCTCACCCTCGGCTTATACTCAGGTCAATACGTTTTTCACAATTTTTTTGGTAAATTGGGGGCCTCGGGTTATATTCGGATCGACCCATACTCGAGTACGTACGGTAAATGAAATCTTTATTATTTTATGGAAATAACATGGTTTGAGCGGATTTCTGACAGTCACGCCCCTCCACCCTGTCTCTTAGAAGAAGGAGGTGAAGCCTCCATTAATCTACATGTAATATCCATCCTTCATTGTCTTTAGGTGGTTAGTGGACATGGAGGGGGGAGGGAGAGAGTGGGCTGTCATTTACCACTGTATATACACCCACATATGCAACTCTATATTCATATGGGCTGCTCAAATGTGATAGGAAGGAAATGGCCAGCACAGAAACTCACTAAAATCATGTGTAGGGTTGCCACTACAGCTGCAAAAACCCTAGCTGAATTGGGGACATGAACAGAAGAGGGGGACAGAGAACAGCAGGATCAACCAGATTTTTTTTGCAGAATATGGAAAATTAATCTCATAGTGACTGAGTATGATTAGCATGTAATACACCATTTATCAGTGGAGGCTGGTGCTCAAAATTTTCGGGGGGGGGGGGGGTGGGGGGGGGGCGCAAACAAACTGAAAAAAAAGCCAAAAACTGCGGCCTCACTGTGCCATCAAACGCAGCCACTGTGCCCATCAAATGGTGCCACTGTGCCCATCAAACGCTGCCACTGTGCCCATCAAACGCTGCCACTGTGCCATCAAACGCTGCCACTGTGCCATCAAACGCTGCCACTGTGCCATCAAATGCTGCCACTGTGCCCATCAGACGCTGCCGCTGTGGAATCAAACGCAGCCACTGTGCCCATCAAATGCTGCCACTGTGCCCATCCAATGCTGCCACTGTGCCCATCCAATGCTGCCACTTTGCCCTTCCAATGCTGCCACTTTGCCCTTCCAATGCTGCCATTGTGCCATCCAATGCCACCACTGTGACCCCCTCGCCCGCTCGCCGTCTGCCCGGCACTTACCCTGTCTCGGTGGGGCAGCGGGTGAAGGCGGTGAGCGGTGTCCTCCGAGCGGTGTCCTCCAAGCGGTGTCCTCCATTAGTTTTCTCCTGTCCTTTCCCGTCAGGCGTCCAATCCCAGTGACTGTCCTTTCAGCCAATCAGGTGACGGGTAACAGACCCGAGCATTTGATTGGTGGAGAGGCGGTTCAGTGTTAGGACAGTGAATATTCACTGTTCTAACACCTGGATGAACTGCGAGCGCCAAGCATGGCGCTCGAAGGTCACCTTTTTTGATCTTCCAATAGCATTTTAACACGTTACTGCATCGGTTCAGCCCTTGTTATACACATCTTCATCACAGAAATACATCACATCCAGAATACTGACAGAGTCTTGCACTGCAGAACATTAGTAGCATGAAACGACATTATGACAGTACAAGTAGTTCCGAGTCAGTGCAGAACTTTAGTTATCAGGTTTTAGACATCTTTCTACCCTTTCATAAATAGCCACACCAAGTTGGTTTAGCTCACCATAGAGCTCCTCAGTCTTAGGCCACAATACCTTCCTGCACTGAATCACAGACCTGCATTTGAAGATCAGGAGTGGCAAGGGGTCTCCATTTGCTTTCTTGCAGTGTGCAACTTGTCCAGACAGTCTTACTCTTTGCTCCAAGATGCATGCTGCTGTACTCAGGGCTGGTGCAAGGATTTTTTACACACTAGGCGAAACCTCATTTTGCAGCCCACCCCCTTGGCTCTACCCCCGACTCCACCCCCTTTTCCTTGCCCATGTATACTCCACCTTTTTAATAAAGTGCCCATTAAATGCAGCCCACCAGTGCCCATCAATGAATGTTTGCCTCCATTCATTTGCGAGTCAGGACACAGACACAGTCCTCTATCACCGCTGTGCCTCTGCCACTATGGGCAAATGGAGTGGCAGCTGCCTGCTGATAATGAGACTCAGTTGCTTGCTGCTGACAGAAGAGAGTAGAAGCACCGGTGGCCGGGCACCCTAGGCAGCAGTGCGTCCTAGGCGGCTGCCTAGTTTGCCTAGTGGTAGCACAGGCCTTAGCTGTACTGGGGTGATCTGTTCCCATACCCCACTCTCATAGGGCCCCATCCACAGCTGGCATTTATAGGGGTACAACTTTCACCCACTACATCATTATAGGTGGGGCAAAACTAAAAGAGGCAGTAACACCTGCCAGCATACAGGGGAAAAACAACTCGATCAGATGAATGAAGTTACCTACATTCTACAGGGCTAAGGGAGCATTTCCTCCTCTAGTTTATTAACCCTTTATAAATCAATATCACAGTTAGGTAACTAGCATATTTGTTAGGAGATGTCAATAGTGACAGGCCATTTACTTCTTTTATTACTAACTTCCTTTGAAAAAGCTAATAGTTTCAGTAAATAGAATTTAAACATGAAGACTAAAATATGTGTCCCTCTTTCTTCCACATTTGTCCCTCATTTTAGTCTATATATTTAGATCTATATAGTTGTATATAAAATGTATTTTTCATCTTTTAAAAAGTGTTTCGCAGTGCTAAACCTTTCATTTAATTTCTAAATTGCTGCATTTGTAAATTTCAAAAGCCAGTATAAAGGAATAGTATTGGTAAAAATCCCGACCACGACACCATCTGCCTGAAGTTTGCATGTTCTCCCTGTGCCTGCGTGGGTTTCCTCCGGGTATTCTGGTTTCCTCTCACACTCTAAAGACATGCTGGTAGATTAATCAGATCCTGCCTAAATTGGCCCTAGTATGTATGAATGTGTGTTAGGGACCTGAGAGTGTAAGCTCCTTGAGGGCAGGGACTGATGTGAATGTACAATGTATATGTAAAGCACTGCGTAAATTGACCGCGCTATATAAGTACCTGAAATAAAATTAAAATAAAATTAAAATTAAAAAAAAAGCACTTCTGGGTTTAACTAATAATTATTTTGGTATAATTCTTCTTTATGCCTATATACATTTGCTAATAGGTGTCCCTCATTCCCATCTCAAAAAGTTGGGAGGTATGGTAAAATTAATGCTCACATATGCACATCAAGGACATGATCGGCTAAAGTCAATAAACACGAGCAGGGATAAATCACTTTGGTATACTTGTATTAAGGGCTCACATGAACGTGTGAATATACATGCTTACATCAATCATGATCCCTGAAACTATCCAGCCAATGTAAATGATGTGGTCCTGGTTTGCAGTGTGTTTTGAACATAAAAATAATGTTGCTTTTGTGGAAAATTAAAAAAACCGCGCTATAAACCAAAGTGTTTTATAGTACGAAAAGCTGCAAACCCCACAACAAACATCAATTGTGGATAAGTAAAAGAAAAAATAAGGGGTTGCGCTAATAACCAAATACATCAATATAGTATCTATAGTAAAGATAATTAAATCTTAACCGTGAATAAATCAAAAATATTGTGCAAACATAACATGTGAAATACATTCATCAAATAAGGCCATCAAAAATAATATCTTAGTGAGTCCCAAAAAATCATCAAAGAAACCCAACAAAAGTCCAAGTGATGTTTGCAATTGATCCGTGACAGTGAGGGATCCACCACCAGAGAATAGAAGGGGTAGCTCCTTACCAGATGGCCATGACCCCCCACTACAGAGGATCACAGCAAGCAGAAATCTTTAAGGCCAGAGTTAGGTACCGCCCACGATATCCACTAGAGGTCCTCAGGTAGCCGTGACCCCCCACTACAGAGGATCACAGCAAGCAGAGATCTTTATAAGCCAGAGTTAGGAACTGCCCACGATATCCACTAGAGGTCCTCTCACCATCAGTCACCGCAATAAGCCCATGGCAGCGATCCTCTTCTGCTGCCTCTTCCAGCAATGTCTCCTCTCGAGAGGAGACATTGCTGGAAGAGGCAGCAGAAGAGGATCGCTGCCATGGGCTTATTGCGGTGACTGATGGTGAGAGGACCTCTAGTGGATATCGTGGGCAGTTCCTAACTCTGGCTTATAAAGATCTCTGCTTGCTGTGATCCTCTGTAGTGGGGGGTCACGGCTACCTGAGGACCTCTAGTGGATATCGTGGGCGGTACCTAACTCTGGCCTTAAAGATTTCTGCTTGCTGTGATCCTCTGTAGTGGGGGGTCATGGCCATCTGGTAAGGAGCTACCCCTTCTATTCTCTGGTGGTGGATCCCTCACTGTCACGGATCAATTGCAAACATCACTTGGACTTTTGTTGGGTTTCTTTGATGATTTTTTGGGACTCACTAAGATATTATTTTTGATGGCCTTATTTGATGAATGTTGCTTTTGTGCCTACTGCCCAGATAAAGGTTTGTAAGCATCAACAGTTTACCTGAAAATGTTTTTAAAAAAATGTAGTTGGCTCACTAAGCACCAAAAAAAAACATATTTTGCCCTATCAAAGCAAAAAAAAGAAAAAAGGAGTGTATGTGCAAGTGTTTATGACTGGAAAACTTAGGCAGAGGCAACAGTGTATGAAATTATGTACACACACTGGCCGTGACTACAATGGGCATATCAGTTCATGTGCACAATGATATCTAGAGTACAGTGTGCACTATGTTTCTTTTTACATTTAAGCCCTATTCACACTTGGAAATGTGGTCATTTTTGATTACTCTCAGTGGGGATCCATGTGTACAGGTGACAGCAGAAAGCCTCAATCAAAGCCATAGGAACCTGACAGCAACTTAACATTAATAAATCACCGGGACCAGATGGCTTGCATCCGAGGGTACTTAGGGAACTCAGTCAGGTGATTGCCAGACCGTTGTTCCTAATTTTTACAGACAGTCCATTGACTGGAATGGTACCAGCTGATTGGAGAAAAGCCAATGTAGCACCAATATTTAAAAAGGGCCCAAAAAAACATCCCTGGGAATTACAGACCAGTTAGCCTAACATCAATAGTATGTAAACTCTTGGAGGGGATGATAAGGGACTATATACAAGATTTTAGTAATAAGAATGATATCATTAGCAGTAATCAGCATGGATTCATGAAGAATTGTTCTTGCCAAACCAATCTATTAACCTTCTATGAGGAGGTGAGTTGCCATCTAGATAAAGGAAGGCCCGTAGACGTGGTGTATCTGGATTTTGAAAAAGCATTTGACACAGTTCCCCATAAACATTTACTGTACAAAATAAGGTCCGTTGGCATGGACCATAGGGTGAGTACATGGATTGAAAACTGGCTACAAGGGCGTGTTCAGAGGGTGGTGATAAATGGGGAATACTCAGAATGGTCAGGGGTGGGTAGTGGGGTTCCCCAGGGTTCTGTGCTGGGACCAATCCTATTTAATTTGTTTATAAATGACCTGGAGGATGGGATAAACAGTTCAATCTCTGTATTTGCAGACGATACTAAGCTAAGCAGGGCAATAACTTCTCCGCAGGATGTGGAAATCTTGCAAAAAGACCTGAACAAATTAATGGGGTGGGCGACTACATGGCAAATGAGGTTCAATGTAGAAAAATGTAAAATAATGCATTTGGGTGGCAAAAATATGAATGCAATCTATACACTGGGGGGAGAACCTCTGGGGGAATCTAGGATGGAAAAGGACCTGGGGGTCCTAGTAGATGATAGGCTCAGCAATGGCATGCAATGCCAAGCTGCTGCTAATAAAGCAAACAGATTATTGGCATGCATTAAAAGGGGGATCAACTCCAGAGATAAAACGATAATTCTCCCGCTCTACAAGACTCTGGTCCGGCCGCACCTGGAGTATGCTGTCCAGTTCTGGGCACCAGTCCTCAGGAGGGATGTACTGGAAATGGAGCGAGTACAAAGAAGGGCAACAAAGCTAATAAAGGGTCTGGAGGATCTTAGTTATGAGGAAAGGTTGCGAGCACTGAACTTATTCTCTCTGGAGAAGAGACGCTTGAGAGGGGATATGATTTCAATTTACAAATACTGTACTGGTGACCCCACAATAGGGATAAAACTTTTTCGCAGAAGAGAGTTTAATAAGACTCGTGGCCACTCATTACAATTAGAAGAAAAGAGGTTTAACCTTAAACTACATAGAGGGTTCTTTACTGTAAGAGCGGCAAGGATGTGGAATTCCCTTCCACAGGCGGTGGTCTCAGCGGGGAGCATTGATAGCTTCAAGAAACTATTAGATAATCACCTGAATGACCCCAACATACAGGGATATGTAATGTAATACTGACACATAATCACACACATAGGTTGGACTTGATGGACTTGTGTCTTTTTTCAACCTCACCTACTATGTAACTATGTAACTATGTAACCTCTCATGTAACAACTGATGCAATAATTAACTGTGGATGATCAGCCCTGGATGCTGAGTACTATGAGGACCGGGGGTGTAGGAGATACACCCTAAAAAAATTTAACATGGCTTCTTGGACATATTTCCTTTAACCTGTTCCTTTCCCCCTGCTGCCAATTCCCTGCCAATATTAGTGGATACTTTGTTTCACACAACGGGGGCAGCTGTCATATGAGTGAACTTTGATCTGCAATGACATTGGCAACCTTGCAGGTAACATATATATGTAGCACCCTCCTAGATAGGTGCTAGGATTAGTTAGATTTAGTGCTGGCTCACTGTGTTCAGCGGAGCAGAAAATTTATATTCGCTAGGTAAATGTAGCTTGTTTCACTGTAACCAGTGTGGCTGTAATTGCTGTGTTAGGTAAATTTAGTTGTGCTTACTGTAATCAGTGCAGCTGCATGTGATTAATTGAGTCTGCTCAGTGTTCCAGCTGCTGCTAGTTTTGAGTGTTTCCTCTGTTTTCCAGAGAACAGGGGAACTCTCTGGAACATGGGAGTGAGACAATATAAATTGCAGCATGAATATTTATACAGCCCTGGCCAATCCCACAGAGGATGTCCTTTAAGGCTGCTGGGAGTCTGTATAAATACTCTGAGACACAGAGCAGACACGTATTTTCCTTCAGGAGAGGAACACAGCCTGGAGGGCTTGCTACCCTCCAGGGAAATTCTGCCATTTGCTTGCTGTTCGTGGGGCCTCAGGTGGGTGACCTGGGGGCCTGGATACTGAAGCTACAAAGAGCTGACTGAGGGGCTGTCTTCTGAAGACTTATTCTGGTATCACAGGAGGAAGGTGTCACACAGATGTTGGAAGGAGGCAACCAACTTTCCCTGGGCATTTGTGAGTACAGACTGCTGTGAGAGATCTTGGAGACTTTTGGGCTGCTGCCACCCCACATGTGCTAAAGAGTCAGCTGGGTGTTTAACCAAAGGGGACATTGGCTTGTGTCTATCTTAGTGTAGCGCCACCCCCTCAGAGCCGCTGGAAGATGACTGACCTTAAAGGTTGCCCTGACCTTGCAAGCCTCCCGACACCTGACACCCTGGGTTTGGACATATTTCAAAGTGATAATGCAATTACACAGACACCAGACTGGGGCAAAGTAAACACATATTTTTACTTAAGTTTCTTGAAGCAAACAAGAATGACTTGGCAGATGGCACCATGGCAGATATATTTCAGTGTTAAACTGTTACATTTGGTAAATATTCAAAGGGTATGCAATGCAAAGAAAATCACAATAAGTCAAACATTATTAACCAGTAGGTCCTGAACAAAACTTTAATTCTAGGTATAAAAAGAAAGAGAATGACCTTTTAGGTCAAACTGCTCCCTTCAAATCCTGATGCCACTGGCCTAACACGTTTGTGGCACAATTAATAACAAGTTACAAGTAATGCAATAATTAATCTCTGAGTAAAGTTCCCCTTAAAGTGGTTGTACACCCTGATATTTACAATAAAGCCGTAAGCCAATGTCTACAGTGCATGCGCACTTTGGAAAGGGCAGATCGCGGCGTTTTTAAAGGGGTCATGACTGGCGGCTCCCACGAGCATGCGTGGGAGTGACGTCACGCGACTCCGGCCAGTCACGGAGCCGGAGTTCGTGGCTCCAGAAGGAAGAGGGGTGAAGATGGATGCTCGCTGCTAGTGGGGACAGCGGAGACATCGCAGGCTTCGGTTTCAGGTAAGTGACACATAATAGGCTACTATGCAATGCATAGTAGCCCATTATGCTTTACCTTTGCAGGGAAATAAAGAGAAAGTAAAACCCATCAGGGTTTACTTCCTCTTTAAAGCGGACCTTCAGTCATTTTTTCAACTTTCCATCTATCAAATCTTGTTGTTTTAACTTTAACAGTAAATACCTTACCTTACAGCCCACTTTCTATTCCTTGTCTGGTAAAAAGCCTAGGCTTATGACATCATGCACAGCTATCTCTCTCACTCTCATGAGAGTTTGCCAGGAAGGAAGGGGGATGAGTCATAAGAGGACCAATGAAATGGAAGCTTCTGAATGGCAAAGATGTTTTTATTACAAATTATGTGAGCAGACTGCAGTTCCTCTTTAATGTGTGCACAGAGTCCTTTAAGTGGGGGGGTAAGAGGATAGTGGGGGAGTCCTTGTGATGTAGGCGTTCTAGGTCTTCACCTAGCTCAACAAGGGCCCAGAAGGATTGCTGTGCAATGGCGACCAGCAACAGAAAATAGCATGTGCAAAGTGTATCAGTTTAGAAGCTTTAATGGAAAAAAGATGGGATAAAGGTGTCTGCATGCAGTGTCTTTGTCTTTGTAGGATGTACACAAGGAGGGCTTCCACCTGCTCACCAATCCTGATGATCACTCAGTTCTCAGTTTGAGCCTCAGTTCACACTAGATGCG